>CM050517.1:15216937-15822875 GCA_027563665.1 Antrozous pallidus | reverse complement strand
GGGCTTAGCAGGATGGTGTGAAGAGAAAAGGGTACAAGGGGAGCGTTTTGGAACTGACTACTGACCTGAATCTCTCTACCTGCTCCCAACATCCCTTCCCTCTCTCACTCACTCTCCTGCAGGCCTGAGGAGCAAGTGCTGCCCAAAAGACACTGTCAGAGAGCCAGTCTGTGGCCCTCCCACCTGGGCCCCTGCTGTCTGGGAGGCGACTCTGGCGGCATTGTGAGGTGGCAGGAGCCCGTGTCATGGCTGCTGCTCTGGTCACCTGGCCCCTCAGAGTCCATGGCTCTGGCAGCTGCCTGGAACAGAAGCTAGGGGTTTTGCCCATGTGGCATATTCTACAACAAAATAATAACTGAGCGATTTGATGGATTCTGACAGGGGGAAGAAGGGAGTGAAAAAGATGGAACAAAGATGCCATTTTTAAAGTATTGGCTCACATTCAAGATTTCACTATTTTTGATGGCGAGGAATGAGCAAAAAAAAATCCCTCCTGTTGATGAGTATTTTTCTGCAGTCATTGAAAGCCAAAGAGCTCGGGGCTTCTAACTTCCCTCTTGTGGAACCTGCGAGCCAGGCTGCTGCTCTCAGGAGAAGGGAGCCAAGGGCTGGGTAGGGAAGGCAGGAGGCTCACAGGCCCCCAGCGAGCAGCTCCGATGAGGACCGGGTGCTGGAGCACACACTGTGTTTTCAGCTCGGATTCTGTGATCCTCCTGCCAAACAGGGGTTTACAAAGCAAAAGCCTCCCGAGGATTCTCATACTTTCTGGCTTATTCTCCTGGTGTTCGTCTTAACAGGAATCAGCTGTTTGCCTTCTCACTTATACAGCATGTTGCCGGGGAGAATTTAGCATCTGGTCCGGCTATTATTAAAAACAAGAACATCCTGCTCTGTTGGGAGAACAGCACCACTGGCAATAAAAGGCCCAAGATCATTTGCATGCAGGAGTCTAGAGATGTGTTTCCTTCAATATCTGCTCGCTCCCTCTTCCACCCTCCCTCCCACCCCCGACGGCATTCATTTCAAAATTTCCTGATGCATCCATCATAGGCATTGCCGGCTCCCTTTTCTGAAACAAGAGAGACAGGGCGTCCTTTTGCCTTTCACTGGGAGCCTGGGATCACTAGTCGTTCAAACGCTGGGCCGCTCTGGCAGTGTGATAAAGTTGAACTACCAGAGGATTTTTTTTTTTTTTTAATTTTACAACTGCGGAAATGAAAAAGTAAACAAGACTGGGACTGCATCGATATTTAGGCTCCAGCTTTTTGTTGTTGTTTTTGTCTTTTTCTGTTTTAAGCAAGGGGCCTGAAG
Organism: Antrozous pallidus; assembly: GCA_027563665.1. NCBI lineage: Eukaryota > Metazoa > Chordata > Mammalia > Chiroptera > Vespertilionidae > Antrozous > Antrozous pallidus. The sequence goes on along the minus strand of CM050517.1, from coordinate 15,821,564 downwards.
GAACCATATAATATGAAAAATCCTGAGAGGTTTTATTAGCCAATAAAAAAAAAAACAAAAACCTCAGTTCCTATTAACCACTTAACTCCTTGCTAGAGTTTCACACTTGCTTCCTTCTCGCCTCCTTCTCTCCCTCTCATGCCCACAAGGAATGAAGGTGGTCCCCCAGCCTTTCCCTACACAACCCGAGCTCACAGTGTGTGTTCCAGAAGTTGCGGAGAATCATAGTCAGTAATGTTCTCTGCATTTATCATCTGTGAAGCTACTAGGAAGATAATCACAATAAGGAGTCTGATTTTTTTATGCCCCCAAGTCCATGCACAAAAAGATTTCTCTCTCTTTTTTTGGGGGGGAAGGGTGGTGGGATCCCCCCGCCCCCATTGATTTTAGAGAAGGGGAGAGACAGAGAAAGAGAAACATCCGATATGACATAAGTTGGTTGTCTCCCACATTGGCCCCAATCCAGCTATGTGTCCTTGACTGGAATCGAAACTGGGATCCTTCAATCCGAAGGCCAACACTATCCACCGAGCCAACCGGCGAGGGCCAAGAAGACTTTTTAAACACACTGCCTGAAAGGAGGAAGGGCACCGTGACTTTCGAGATTGAAACATAAAGTGGCCGTTAGAGAAGACAGAACCAGGCTGAGGCATGGCTGGAATATGTAAAGATGGCTCCTCTCATCTGGGGGCAGAAGAATCTAGAGAAACTGAAAGTGAAAGTGGTCCGATTGGTTGAATGGTTTGAGATGGATGGAGTTATAGAAAAATAAATGACCTAATTTAAAAAGGAAAGGATGTCAAAGGAGCTTTAGATCATTGTTATTCATTCCCACACCATTGTGTATGTCCCATGATTTTGTTGTTTGCTCTTTGCTGGTTTTAAAGAATAAATTTGCAAAGTGATATCAATCCATCATCCCATTGTGTTTTAGGAGTTGCTGGTACCTTCCTCTTTCAAACACCCCCTAGCACTCTTGCCACTGTCTCCTGTGTCTCCCACTTCTGTTCTCCACACCTGCTCATCCAGCACTGTGGGCTCCCCAGAGAAATGTCCCAAGGCCTGAAGTGTTTACGTGAGGCCTGGCTGCAGTGCCGTGTCCTGTCTCTTGTTATGGCGACAAGACTACTTCTTGAGGGGCTTTTGTGGAAGAATTTTAGCATTTTGCTATATGGTCTTGATTTCTTTATGAGCATGACAGGTGGGTGGAATGCTTTCTGTTGGTTCTGGGATGGGACAGAATGACCTGGGATGAAAATAGCAATCCAAGAGTTACATCTGCAATGCTCAAACATAAAGCAGGTTTTCCAGAAAACCCCACAGAGTGGCCAGACATTACTGCAACAAGATAGTAAGACAAAGAATTAAAATAAGTTTTAGTAAAGGTTCAGTGGGTTCCCAGAAACTTGATCCTTGGCTTTTCCAACTGGTTGAGCATGTCTGAACAGCAGGGCTGGTTGAATCATAGAAGGATTTTGAATAAAAGTTTTACAAAAATTAATAATAACCCTTCTTAAATGTCAGCTTTCCCATGCTCCTGGCATTTTGGGGGCACCCAGTGTCCCTAGTCCCCTCTACATAAATTTTTTGAAGAGGGGTAATTGCTTCTGCACCACGTGTGGGATGAAGGCGATGCTCTTCATTTGCTGAAATAACAGACACCGGAGGCAAATGAATGCTGTACCAAGAGGCCTGTGTGTGTGCACCATGAGCTTCATCTTCCCCTGAATGTCTGCTACGGTGCCTCCTTCCAGGCATGTAGGCGTGAGCGCGTGTGCGCGCGCACACACACACACACACACACACAGATACACATACACACACAAACACACACAGATACACATACACACACACAGATACACACACACACACACACAGATACACATACACACACAAACACACACAGATACACATACACACACAAACACACACAGATACACATACACACACAAACACACAGATACACATACACACACACAGAGAGAGATACACATACACACAGATACACATACACACACAAACACACACAGATACACATACACACACACACACACAGAGATACACATACACACACACACAGAGAGATACACATACACACAGATACACATACACACACACACACACAGCTACACATACACACACACAGATACACACACACACACAGATACACATACACACACACACAGATACACATACACACACACACAGAGATACACATACACACAGATACATATACACACACACACAGAGATACACACACACACAGATACACATACACACACACACACACACACACACACACACTGTTTATATTACCCTTAGCACCAGCAGCGGAGCCTTTTCTTTGCTGAATTTTAATTTATAACATTTTTTTTAAACTCCAGTTCCAAGGTCTCCTGATTGAGTAGCTACCGATGGAAAAGCCCTGGGGAGTCAGAACGCACAGAAAGAGTAGCCAGGAGGAGGGCGGTGCCCCGGCCTTTGCTCAGAGCTCCTCATTTAAACAGAGAACATCAGCTCTCCCTGTACCGGCTCCTACATGGCCACCCTTAAGCACCTTCTCCAGGCTCAAGGTGAGAGCCGAGGAAGGAAGAGCAGAGATGGGTGGGAAACAAACTAGAGTAGCAGGCGTACCTAGACCTAGTGTGCGGGCCAGCTGTCTCAATACCTGAAAGGTCTCTGCACCAGACCCCTCCCTCCCCCCCCCCCCCCCCCCCAGTAGCTCTCCCCACAGGCATCCTGCCTGGCCCCTTAGTGCTGACTGTAGGGACAAATGCATGAGTTGGCCTGGGATCTCGCAGGTGAGCGGCCCGAGCTCACTAGAACTTGGTGGTCAGTGGAGCTGTGCCCAGACATAGCGACTATGTAGTCTTATCATAAGCCTCCAACCTTCTTTGATGCCTCCAAATCCTTGTTTCCTAGGACTAGTCTCTAAAATGATTTTCAAATAATTGGGACACAGACCAGTTGACTGGCTGCCTGTTTTCCTAAACAATCTGGGTGGGGTTGTTTGCTTAAAGCAGACACCAGTGCCTGTTTCTGCTCTAGCTCTTCAACGTGTCGTTATTGTGAATCACCCGTTCCCACAGGGAATGAGAAATGACCCACGGAGCTCCCTAGGCCCTGCTCTCAGACTACGAATGAGGGCTCCCCCACCTCCTCCCTTGCCTTTTCAGGCTGTTTTCAAATCCCATAAATATAAACACGTGGCTCTTCAGCCGCATCTGTACATAATAACTTCAGGGGGCTTCCTGTTTACATGGCGATACCCATTTCCCAGCCAAATAAACTCTGGGACAGAGAGCTGAGGTGTTTATGGGGCCATCTCGGCTGGGATTGAGTTAACAGGAAACACCCACTCTGGGAGAAATGTCTGATGATTAAATATTTGGGGGGCAGGGGGCACAAGGGGTCAAAAGCGCTGCAGAAATTGCTTTCTTCTCCTGCCTGTCGTTTCCCGTAAGAAACAGAAGCAGCCATGATAAACATGGTCAAGCGTCCGGGCCTAACAAAGCCTACAGCTGTGCTGATCAGGGCTGTACCGTGCGGTGCAGGGAGGAAGAGGGACGGGGCCGGCAAGGCCAGGAGCCTCCTGAGCAGCACACCCAAAACTTAGGGTGCCAGCAGGAGATGGGCTGGAACAGGCTGATGTACCCCTATCACTGAGATGCCCTTCTGTCTTCTCCCTGACCCTGGCTGTAATGTTTCAATGAGCAGTGTTTCCGCACACCAGACTGGTCAGTAACTTAGCCTGAGAATTTAGAGAGCGCCTCTACCCCAGCAGTTCTGGGGCGGGGGGGGGGGGGGGGGGGGGGTCCTCTTGTCAGGACTAAGGCTGTGCCACGAGCCTCTAGTGGGTGAAACCAGGGCTGCTGCTGAACCCCCAGTGCACAGGGGCCCCACTCCTTCCACACACAGCGAAGCACCATCCAGCCAGAAATGTCCCTAGTGCCATGGACTAGCCCAGTGTCTTTCCACAAACCAGGAACCTGAGACCCAGAGGAGACCCAGCTGGAGCAGGAGAGAACGCCCTGTGCCCACCTCCCATGCGCCGCCTTTTAAGGTCACACAGATGTTTAATTTAAAAGAATAAGTATACATCCTCAGAGAGTTGCAAACAAGTTCCCTGACCTAAGTCCACTCAAGTGCTTTTAGGATGTCTCTTACTCTTAGAAATGAGCTGTTTCCATGGTTTCTCAGAAAACAGTGTCCAAGGGGTAAGAGTGAGCAGATCTAAGGAGGCCTCCAACTAGAGCGTGTTGTGTGCCTCTGGCCAGCTCTGGAGCTACTCTACACTAGTTTCCTGGTCCCCGTTTGAGAACTGTGGTCAGCCAAGGCCTACAGACAGCACAGACTTAGAAAAAGCCACCACTCTACCCAGGCCCTCAGCCTCGTCACAGGGGAGGGACTTACCAAAAACAAACAATGGCCCAGAAAAAAAAAAAAAATCTGAAAACTATAGTTATGCTCACAAGAATTTTTCTGAGGCTAGAGCTCTCCAGGCCAAAATCCTTTTTTACTTATCCTTGGGCTTTGGTTGACTGTCTTTTTAAGTATCCAAAAGAGATGTGGGAAGGCAAATAGACTACCCACTGTGGCTGGGCAGCCTGTGATCTGACTACAGGTAGGAGTGTACTTGCTGGCCTGTTCGTGTGCTCAGAGATTAGAATCATGAAACCATCGAGGCTGCCGTCTTTACACGCTGACCTGTCCATAGCTGGCAAAAGGGGTGAGCATTCTTTCCTTCAGACACAGGCTGTTAAGGGAGTGAATTCACTGCTAGATTCTTCGCCCACTCCTCTTCAGGAATAGGACAAGAACCCAGCGCTTACCAAGATTTTTTTTCCCTGTCATCAGTAACACTGGCTGTCTGCTTTCATTCAGCCCTGGCGAGGCCTATGACTAGTAAGTGCCCAGGTATAGACAGGAGTAGGTGTGAGACTAGAGAAGAAACCGCAAATGAGAAAAGACCCAATGTACACACATAACAAAACCAAAAAAAAGCCATTTTATTGAAAATTAAATTCAAACTTCAAATTAATATTACAATCATGAGAAAAATGCCAAATAATTCAATTTACAGTTGCAACATACAATACAAATAGTCCCTTTGAAGTTCAGAGTAAACTCGTCCACAATCGTGACCTGTGGCACAAAGCAGAATTTGTACAATATGTGCATGGGAAGCAAATCTTAGGCAATAGCGATTGGAAAAAAATAAAAATGAAAAGCTTGTATTTACACAAAATGCTACACATATTTTTGTTCCACAGAAATTTAAGAAGGGTAAAGCATATCCAAAAAAATGGAATTTTATTCAGAATTCCTAAGAAATTACTGTAAATTATGTTTTTGGCTGATATAGTTCAAAGTACTGCAGTAAAAAGCAAACAGTTATTTGTAAACATGAAGTAAACAAACATCTAAAAAATTCTCACATAGAAAATATTTTTTAAAGGCATTATCTTTTTTTAAAAAATAACAAGTCAAGGTTTGGAAGAGTCGTCCTTTATTTTATTTGTCCTCGTTCTTTCGGATATCATCGATATTTTTGCTAAAGCTTTGTGTTTCCATGTATTACCCTGGACTCTGAGTCAGTCCCTTTCCTGGGAATGGAGGGAGCTCTCTAAGCCCGCAAGCAAACCTTCTCCCCTCTGAATTGCAATGGATGGTCCCTGATCGTGGGATTTCTCTGCTCATTTCTGAAAGGCTCTGGTGGGGGTAAGACAGTCTGAAGAGCAAACAATAGCTAATCTGTCGCATCTCCCAGTTCCAGGCTGGATGCGATTTCACAATCTAAAGCCAAAGCTGTGGTGCCTGCTCTGGAACTCGGACAGGTTACACTGGGGAGACCCTGGAGCAGACAGAGGAGCGGCTGTTGGCCACGCTGTAGTCGCCAGCAACGTGTGTGCTCTTTCAGCCTGAAGGAAACAGAGTGTTGGCTCGTGCATGGTGCCAGAGCAGTAGTAAGATTGTGTTTTGGTCTTAAAATCACAAATCATACACGTGACCCAGTGCAATTGAAGGATTCATTTAAAAAAAAAAAAAGGTAGAAGAAAAATTTAACCCCCGGCCAAAAAAAAAAAAAAAAGGCAGAATTTGATCTAAAAATGTGAACTACCCCATTGGAGTGGTTAGAGTGGGGGTGGAAGGAGGACGTGCTGGAATGTTTCCCATTGGGGGGGGGGGGAGGCAGGGGAGAAAGTTTAAGTGTTTCTGGGTTGCTGCCTGCAGCCACTATAATAGCATTTCAACACAAAAGCATCCCTAAGGTCACTTGGTATGTGTACTGTAAACTTAAAAAAGCCCTTTTTTTAACATTAGAAACGAATGTACAAATATAGTACCTGTTTTATTAAATAGGGTACAGTGGGCACTGGTGGTAACATTTTTATGTCAATTAATTAAAGTTGAAATGTGTAACCAGACACTGGCTTCTTTAAGTGCTGCTGAAACAAACACACACATTTTACACTTACAAATAAATGGACAGTGGCATGCTTCAAGCTACCACACACAAACAATAAATAGTATCAGTTACTACTTCCATCTTACTTAGTAATAGAAAAGTGGCTTCTTGATCTAAGCATACTTGGTATACAACCTTTAGAAGGCAATGTGTTTTGGTTTGGTTTGGTTTCCCCTCAATTTTTATTAGGAGGAATCAGGATGAATACCAACGGGGACTCCCAGGTGAGAGGCACAGGTCCCATAGAAGGGCAAGCTGTCCTGCACCACTTGGTGGCTGAGAAAAGTGGGCTTGAGGGTCACTAGAGAGAGCAAGGGGCCTCTGGGGCTGGAAGCAAATCTCTACCAAGTTCTGCCAATAGGAGCACAGAATTCAAACGAAGGAGCCCTGACCGGTGGGGAGGAGGGCGGGGATTTGCCTGGTGATGTCATGAAATGATCCTGGCTTGAATTGTTAAGGATTCACACTTGAGAATTTGCCATGTGGCCACCAGGAGAGGTCAAAGTGCATCCTACAGGAGGGCGTTTGCTCAAGTTCATAGACAGTAGTAGACACCAGACTCCACATAGTTTTGCCTTCCCTTTACCCTCCACTGTGAGAAATCCAAATGTCTAAGATTGGTATGTTCTCTCAGATCGGCTGTGTGCTGGAACTGGCCTGTTACTTCAGAGGACCCTGCTCCCCTAAGACAATGACTTAATTCTGCTCCTTTAAATGCAAATTCTGTGGAGAGGTGCCAGTGGGGCCTTAGCTAGGCAGTTTTGGGCTCCCCTGACCTACTGCTTGGTAAGGTGGGTGCGTTGGGAAGCTCTGGTGCAATTCTTCCTTCCTGTGCTGTGTGTATCATTACTGATCCCTTAGCCACAGATGTGGCTCTAGGCTCACTGCGTCTTCACTAGGCAGCCTGGCGATTTAGAGTTCTGCTATGAAACCACAGAACATTTTCTGCAGTTCAAGGACTCTCTTGTGCTTGTCTTTTTTTTTTTTTTTTAATATGACAAGAGTCATCGCTATTTGAAATAAATGAGAAAACCACATCACTCCAGCATTTCATGCTGATAAAGGGCAACCTAAGTGATAAAGGGCTAAGATGGTTTTTAAAATCCCTAATTATTGCTTTAAAAGGCAAAGCTGTGTTAGAGGCAATCAAAGATCTGAAAGAACGAAACATAACATTTCCTTCATACATCACAAAAACAAGCTACATCTAAAATATTTGGAGATGGAAGTATTTTTAAAAATCACATTGTGCCCAGATGAACTGAAATTGCTTAGCAATATTTCAGGTATGGCTCTAGCCCAGAAGAAATTTGTTATTTAATAAAGAGCACTTTTAGAGACCGAAGTCAACACATCAATACACTAAGAAATGTTTCAAGGGTCCAAATGTCATTAAATAATTATAAATATATCTTTAAAGTTATATGACCATTCACTTAGCAAGTTACCTCAGATTTTACACATATTCATAATTTAAAAAAAACAACAATAACACACAGCCAACACAAACACTATCTATACCATTATGGCTATAATAAGGTATTGCCATTTTCAGTTTTGCATAAAAGAAGGAAAGGGGTTTCAGGATGGTGTTTCTTTTTGGTTAAATGGGAAAGGGAGAGGAAAAAGTACAAAAAAGTAAAATAAAATAACCTTTCCTGATCAGTATTTTTGAAGTCACTTTCTTAAAGTAGGGAAAAAGAAAAGAAAAAAAAAGAAAAACTGAACCAACCAGTTCAAAGGAGTACTTGCAGCAAGTCTGCAGGCCAGGACGGGGACAGTTGCACGGCCTGGAAGCATCCTTCCCTTCGCGTGCAGCACGACTGGCTTTGCCAGCGGGTTTGCAGCGGGCACGGGCCCCCCATGGCTGCACCGGAGGACGCGTGGTTTGCGCACAGAGAGGAAGCGCTTTGCTCTTCTTCCTCCTGAACCTGGAGTCCACCTCTCTGAATTGGCATATGAACAGGTGATTGATAACAGACCAAACAACAGCAACAAAAATACCTTTTTTTCTTTTGTTTGTAAAAGTACGTGTGTGTGTGTGTGTGTGTGTGTGTGTGTGTGTGTGTTTCTATTTAAAGAAAAATAGATCAAAAACCTGAAACCTGATTATGATTGTCTCTCTCGGCCTTTTGCTTCTCAACAGCTACCCTCTTACAGTTGCAAGAGCATGACTGAGTGAGCGAGTGAAAAATCTTCTAAGAAATAGGCACTTTGTAGATAAGCTGATCGATATACATATATACGCACTCTCTCTATATATATGTATATATTGATACATTTGGGATGTGGCTCCCAGGTACCGCTGGGCCACGGCTGAGGAATTTCAATATGGTCGCCAAACGGATTCATCCATTCTGCCACTAGAATTCAAAACAGTTGGGGAACTGCTGTGGCTTCCATCAGCGTCAACACCATCATTCTGGTTAGGCAAATTGGGGTTTAATAGCGTGCTGCCATTCGAGGTGGTGGTGCATGGCGGGAGCATTCTGGAGGGAGAGCGGTCTCCCCCCGGCACCATGGGGAACTGATAGGATCCTGACGATGTGCCATAGTAGAGATATGGAGTGCTGCTGGCCTGGAAGGGTCCGCTCTGGCTTTGGGAAGAGCCGGGGTAGGGTGGTGGCAGGTAGGTGTGGTAGTGAGTGGTGGCGGACATACCGAGGGACATGCCTGAGGTGACTGGCGGGGTGTAAGTAAAGGTGGCTGGATAGTGCATTCGTGGGTTGGAGAAGCGGCTCTCAGTGAGGGATGAAATGCTGGGGAACTGCCTGGGGTCTGAAAAAGGGCCCAGTTCTGAAGCACCTAAAAATTACAACAGAAGATGGGAGGAAAAATCTGTAAATATCAATTAAAATAATGAAATAAATTTTTACAAGAAAAAAGAAAACTTTAGCTTCCCCCAAAGGAACAGCAAACCACAAATAGACCTTCAAATGCATAGGTCGCTGCAGTCTCCACCTCCCCCCCTGCCCCCTTAAGCGGCATTTTATCCTTAAGTTCCTCACCCCCAGAGAACATCAAAGGGCTTTAAAAACCCAAACATGTGCTAGGTCATATGTGTAAACCGACCCAACACTCATCATATAGATTCACTCACCAGACTTTAACACTGAATCTTCATAGATTGTTTTCTCTCTTTTTGTTTCTCGTTGCACCTTACATATTTGAAGGTGACATTTATTTATTTATTTATTTATTTATTTATTTATTACTAAGGCATACTAGCCTCATTTTCTCAACCAAATGAAAAGAAATTCCAAAACCATCCATTTTGTTATTGATACTATTGGCCCCCATTCATCAATGAAGGAACTTTAAAAAGATACCCTAACATGTTCCTATCACTTCTTTTCAACTTGTGAAATAATTTAAAATCTTTATCTTAGTAACAGATTTCAAAAATCAAACCAGACTGCAATCAAAGAAGATTTCAATGTAGTCTCACCTATATCAATTATCGGGGGATATATAAGGAGGGTCTAGCCCTTAGAAATTCTCCCGAGGGTCATAAACTAAATAACTAGCTTTAAAAGGGGGGGGGGGGGGCTTATGTCCAACCATAGGTTGAGCATTGACTTATGAACCAGGAGGTCACGGTTCAATTTCTGGTCAGGCTACATGCCTGGTTGTAGTCTCGATCCCCAGTAGTGGGCATGCTGGAAGCAGCCAATCAATGATTCTCTCTAATCACTGATGTTTCTATCTCTCTCGCCCTCTCCCTTCCTCTCTGAAATTAATAAAAATATATTAACAATTAAAAAATGAAAGAAAAGGGTAGCTTAGAATCCAGAAATCATTGCATTTCAAGCCTCGACAGTAGACATAGGACTGATTTAGGCCAAGTGCTGACAGTAGTTTTTGTTAAGGCTCTCTGGGCAGAGGACATGTGATGGGGGCAGGTCACCATCATGTAGCAGGCCCCCGAACCACATTCTACAGAATTCGCTTCAGGCCACTTTGAATAGGTTACAAGGAGACAAAGATGGTTTCTCCTGAAATGTGAATTCCTTTAGCTGCTAAAACCGACAGCGTGCTTCCTTGACTGATATTTCTGGTGCTGAGCATATGAAACCACAGTTATAAACCACTTCATGTGGAAATCAGTTTTCAAAGATCGGGTTATGATTTTCTAAAATTGACAGATGTGACAAGCCCTTTTACGATATCAGTGTTCTTAAGGTTTTGACCGCATCTAAAATCTTCCAATTCTTTGAATCTCATGTATTTTGCTTTTCTGATAGCTGATCTCTATAAGGGGAAGCATCTGGTAACCAGTGAAGCCTTGGGGAGTAGGTACTTCTTCAGCCCCATTTTTATTTAGCACTTGTTCTTAGATGCTCCAATACTGATTGAATGAGTAACTCTAATACTTTTCTTTCAAGGTGCTAGTGAGAGTTGTTCATTTCTGTTAAAGTGCACACTGCCTGTGACCTTCAGAAAATGCCAGGACTTTGTGCCACCGTGTGCATTTGTAATAAACACGTGACTGTTTAAAGCAATACGCAGTTAACAAAAGTTTTTCTCACCAATCGGACAGCAGCCATCCGACAGCCCACCCAGCCCAGCCCAGCAATGGTTAAAAGTCTCACCTGCCTGGCTCTTCTTACTGAGAGGGGAAGGCCAGAGGCAGAAGTCAGAGGTGGCAGTGTCATCATCTGTAAAATGAGGGGGATGAGCTCTAAGTTCCCTTCCATCTACGTTCTATGCCATGAATTCCAAGACAGGAGAAGCAACAGCCTTAAAGGAGCGGGAGGCAGCAAAGTTCCCACCCCCTCGTTAGTACTTTCCTGGAATCCACAGGCCCCAGAAGCAGAGGCTAAAAAGCTAGTGTGCAGCTTCTAATACCAGAAACAAACACTTTCAAGATGACAAACCAAAACTAACACCGTCTGGGCAGTTACCCTCTGCTTTTCATAAATTCTTCCCTCCTCCACTGGCCTCTACCTAAGCCCTCCCAAATACGAAATCCTGACAAGCTCAGTTTAAACATGGAGAAGGAGTGATTATGACAGAATCGCAAATGGGAGCAGATGAGATGGAATGCCACCCCGCCCCGTGCTTATGCGTGCCACACAGGAGACAGGCACAACACGAGGCCACAGATGGTCCTCAGCCCCCTTTCACTGCAGAGCATCTAGGTGAACTTGAGTTGGCAGAGCTAATAGGTACAGGCAAGCCACTTCTGTACACATTAAGCTCAATGCTCGGATCATGTGAAAGAAACCAGAATAATGTGAGCAATTTCCAACAGAAGTCACACTTAAAACATCAACGTCTGTCCCCCTTTTCCCTGCCCTCCCCCCAGAAGCAGAGAGCTCACAGAGAGAGGCTTGCCAACGTAAAAAATGCTTCTCGTGGGCATTTGTACCTAAAATATACTGTAGTCATAATTAAAATTCCATGTGGTTTCCCTTGTTTTGATGCAGAAGCCTTATTAAAAACCCTTTCTGTGGGGCCCTGCCAGTAAACTCCAATATGGTTTTGAATTTATCCCTCCACCTTTTCTATTTCACCTGATACATGTTGCTGATGTTTTTATTATCCACAGCATGCCAGGATCGCTGCACTTTTTCAGTTTATTGTTGCCAGCTAATGCAAATTGACATTTATTTTTCAATTAATGAGCTCTGGTTGTGGTTTATAGGAAACAATGCAACAAATTTCTACTAGGTTTACAGAATTTTGACCAATCATTTTTGGACCCTGGAGACTGTAAGATTTTGAGCAGTAACTCCTTCTGGGCAACAAGAACTAATGCGAACATTAAATAAACTACACAGTAATTTTTATAACTTACAAAAAATGGCATTTTCTGGAAGTTGCTTAGTCATTTTGTGTTTACAAGAAATGTTTCTGCAACATACTGCAATGTGTTCTGTATGAAGAACACAGTATCATATGAGATCTCTTACATCAGCGACTTTCAACCAGTTTGCCACAAGAATTTTTTAAATATGCAATACCTGACTGTTTAGTCAGGGGCACTGACCTTTTCTCTGTGATTCTGTCAAAAAAAAAAAAATGATAACAGCCAACACAACAATAGCTGTTCGGTGTGAATGAATCAAAATTATACCTTTTTTTTTTTTTGTCAGATCGGCAAAAAATACATTTTTTGGTGTGCCACAGAATTTTAGTAATTAGTTTATGTGTGCCATGAGATGCAAAAGGTTTGAACAACATAACTCTTTCTTCATCTTCAATTTATTTGTAGTAACTGTTGCAGGAGCAAATGATATAATTAATTTTTATTTCATTGAATAGGGTTCTATCTCTACTTCTAATTTCTGTTTTGTATATAAACTCACAGACAGCCTTCTTGGATTATTTTGACACTGTGTCCTGAAATATCCATTCCTGTGTCACTAGCGACATTACTACTACAAATTTAAAAAATAGTCCTAGATATTATATCAATGAAAGTAAAGAAAACGGAATCTATTTGTTAAAAGGGTCAAGAAGAAAGCCTTGAGAGTCTGGAATGTACTGTTACCCCAGTCTAATTTTATAAATGCGAGACCAAGGTCCACTAACCGCCCCAGTGATGTCCCTTGTAGCCTCTGAGCTCCCCAGGGAAGTTTAACTCCTGACTGCAACCTACTGATTAAATTAAGCCAGTGCTGCCAGAAGTTACTTGGCACCCATGATAAACGTGGGATATCTTCCCAATGGGCTGATTTTACTCTACATGGAGTCAGGATAGACCGCACAACAAACATCGATATGATATGGGCTAAATGCAACACCTGGGTGAATTTTTAGACGGACAAAATATGACTTGGACAAAAAAAAACTTTGCACTTGTGAAGCTTTAGGCTATGTCTCCAGACCCCCTGAAGCACCTTCTTACCTTCCCCGGCTGGTTCGGAGGCTCTGATAGAAAAACTCAAATCCTTCTCCTACTGTATAGATCATCCTGGTCTAACCCATTGATAAATAGGAAAGGGAAGGTCCAGAGAAGGAGAGCCATTTATTCTACAAAATCAAGCAGTTTAAGAGAGACTGAGCCATAAACTAGCCGGACCTCTTTGACTTCTAACCTCTTTGTAATCTCATTTGTCCTGAAGGAATCTAGTTGACACCATCACAGATGCATATATATTTCCTGTCTTAAAAGTCTATTTGCATAAGTACAATCGCCTGAAAATATTTAAGTAGGCTCCTCTGGTGCCTATATATTGGCTCAATGGGAGTTAGGGTCTTTGGAATACTATTACGAACTCTTTTAAGTCCTGTTGTTGATCTAACCTACTCAATAGTGAGCAATTAGTTTGGTTGCTCATGACATAATGTGAATAAGACTAAGGTCAAGGGTCTGATTCCCTAAGGACCTGCTGGCTTCCTACAGATACATTTAATTCCAGACTGCTATCTGCACTCCTAGCCACAGTCAGACAGCTTGCAAATGAATGTAGCTATCACAAACACAGATGCAAAAACCTTGCTCATTCAAAGAGCAGCAGCAGCAAAAGCTTTTCACAACCTCATATATGAGGGAGAAAATAGTTTAATAAGATGCCCATGGCACACAAATAAAAATAAAATCAATGTTAAAAATAAAAACAAAAAATATTTCCCCTTCCCCCACCCAAGATCTATGGGTAAAAAGGAAATAGCTTCTCTTTACCCAACTAGGTTTCTTGGGTCTTCAAAGCAAGAAAAGCATGATGGAAAAACGGGAAACCAAGATAAGGGAAGATAAAAGAGAACCTCTGATCTTTAATACTCGTCGCCTGCAACTCCCCACTCAGCATCTTTCACACACTGCTTGTTAATGCCAGCGATCTTGCCCGGGTCATGCTTAACTTATAACTGAAGAGTGGGCTGTTGAGGGCAGAGATCTGGAGAAAGAACCCTTGTTTATCTCTCCTTCAGTGCTTAATAACAACAATACTTGATGTTTCCTAGCCTTTACCTAGCATTTTAGCACACATTTTCTCATTTAGGCCCTCAATAAATAATGGCTGGTTGAAAATGAGCAAGGAGATCTCTAAAATAAAAGGAAATAGTAGTTGCTTTTTAAAAAATAATAATAATAACAACAACAACAACAACAACAATAAAAACAACAACAGACTGGGTACTCGCCATTTGAGGCTGTCAGCTAGGAAACACTGTGCTGTGTCTCCTGCCCTGAAAGAGTGGAATTACACATTCCAGCTGAGGAGGAAGGTCGGGGCAAGGAAAAGAAAAAGAGGCCTAAATCCAGGCGGGACATCCGTTGGCCTATTTGGAGTTGTCTGCCCTGCTTCTTTAATGCAAGGGTATAAATGTACATCATGAAAAGAACTCCAAAGCTTCATTGGGGCCTTTTAAATGATAGGAGCTATTGCTCCAACCAATCTCAAATAAAGTCCAAGTACTTTTCATGAACCCCCCCTCACGGTGCCCTTTCTACTGGAACACATAATACACAAGCTCTCTAGGGCTACTATCCTCTAAGAATCTCCTTCCCCTTCTCTTTCTACCCTTTTGGCTGCCCCCTCCACAACTACTCTATTATATGATTTCCTATGTCACTCGTTCCAACAGCATTTACTTTCCATATCATTCTTTTGGGCTCATCGTCAATACTTTACTGAATTATTAGCTGTTTCTTAGCCTGTTCTCTCCAAGTGCAAAGTAAGCTTTGGATGGTCAAGGTCATGATTTACTTTCTTCTCCTATCCCTTAGAATCTAATATATTTGAAGAGTTTACAGTTGTTTTTTCTTTTAATTTGGTGTATGAGTGGAGGGATACAAGAATGAATAAGTGAATTAGGCATCAGGAACTCTGTATGATAACTGGTACATTTTTGACACATTAAAAATTAATATAATAAGAATTATGCAATAATGACATCAAACCTGAAACATAATCTAAATACCATTCCACACCCATAAAATTTTGTGAAATTCTCTCTAAAGAGTGTTCAAAGCTCTTCCCAGGCATCACTCAGTCACCTGACATCATGTTTCACACAGGGGCCCACTGTGGCTGCAGTCCTGTTCCTTAATGTTTGGGGTAGGTGGTAAAGATAACCAAGGGTAAAGCTCACGTGCTGTGTGAATTTCTAGACTAATATGTAGAGCTGGTGTGTAAGAATTGTCAGGAATCACAGATGGCCTTTGTAGATGAAGAAACAGAGATATGGTGGGTCTGAGTGGCATCACGAGATTAAAACATGGTTCTACCCAAGGTAGGAGCATTTCACTCCACCTCTGCTGCTGGCCACAGCATGATGGGGGAAGGGTGGAGGAGCAGCTCCCAGGCTTTCCTTAGATCTGCATTCATGAAAACACACTTGGGCGGGGAAGATCTTCCACTTACACTACCTTACCAGGCCACACAGGTGGCACAGCCTTAAAACCAACCAGCACAGCCTGCCACTTCTCACAAGCATGACTCAGCAACTCTGTCAAAAATAAAGAGGAGGCTATTGGCGTATTCAGAGTCCTCTGTCCTCCTCTACCAAGGTCATGTCCCACTACTCCTCAATGTAAACCACCCCCCGCCGCCGCCCCCCCCCCCCCCCCCGCCTTCATGGCAGGCCATGAACTCAGGACACCCCCGGAGCTGGGTTCATGCTCTCGGCAGACTCCCACCACCTCTCTTCTCTCTCTCAGACCAAGTAAATAAGCCCAGTCTTTAGACCTCACCACTACACAAGGACTTCCCAGGCACACAAATTCTCACTATCTTTTCTTTATCATATGAATCTTGAATATTTATTATGTAAAGTTTATCTCTCTTTAAGGCGTTGTCACTGGTTTTAGATAAGTATTTTCATTTTCCAACTAAAGGAAATTAAGAATAAGAATCTCGTGTCCTTTTTGATCCTACTAGTACATAGCCTAGTGCTGAGAAAAGATGGGTTCTTCAAAAAAAAAAAGTGCTAAACGAATAAATGACTAGCATAGTCTCAAAGCAGGCAACATGACAGAACAGAAATGCTATGTAAACATTATCCAAAATCAATCTTAGACTATATGCAGACCATTCCTTTGCGTTTTCTACATTGAAGTTTTAAGGGATTTTACATCAATTTCCTTAATTTCCCTGAATTTGTCTCCTTACACTAAAATGATAAGGTATCTATCACTAAATTAGTTTTACTTTTAATTTCACTAGATAATAACTGGAAAATATAACTTATATGGAAGAAATGTAATGGGTCATGCTGATGGAGAAGAAATCAGCAAAATGAGAATCTGAAATTAATCTTTAAGATAATGAAAGATCAGACTAGCAAACTCCATCGTTTTGCAAAAGAGTGGAAAAGCGCCTTGACTATCCAGTATAAATATTTATTTTCAGAGTTGTAATGAATTGTACTTTTCCACTGCATGCTCACAAATCTGCAAGACCAGCTGATCCCAAGGCTAAGAAGGTATGCTATGCTGAAGGAAAGGGGCGGGGGAACCCAACAACCTGCCAGTTTTCAGAAACTTCAACCATTCCTTAAACTCACCCAAATTTTGAGGATATTGTTGGAATAATGTATTTCCTCTTTGTGAAGGGAAAGGAAGCAGGCGGTGGAAGAGGGGTGAGTGTGTGTGTAAGTGTTCAGAGGGAGAGTAAGAGAGAAGGAAGAAACCAAGGTTTGTGGGTGGGGGAAAAACGGAGGAAAATGAGAGAGATCTTCTTGCGAGGCCTTGATTAAGAACTTTTTAAAGGCTAGGAAGGGTGGATAGTCTTTGAAACCAGATCCGCTGCAGGAAGGAGGCCAGCACCCAGGACACCGTGTCTTTCAGAAGAGGCCACCCACGGTGCCGCGGCGGTCATATGACTGCTCTGTCACATCCTGAAGCCATTTCCAGCCCATGCACACGTCTGTGCTCCCATTTAGAGAGGATGGGATATATTGGGAACACACATATGGAAACACTTTCAGAGAATCAGTTTCCATGAAATTCATAATGAGCCAAGTGGCTTCAGATGTGGTTGCGTTCCTCCGATTAGCCAGGAAAAAAAAAAAAAAAAGGAAAAAGGAAGAAAAAAGGGACAAATCCACCCTTTCAGACCTTATTTCAGTTTCAGAGAAATTAAAAACCACTAATGACTATGGCTACCAAAACATGGAGCCACAGTTAAGAAAGGAGGAACTAGGAAAAGGAGGGAAAGACGTTTAAAAGCAGTAGTCTATCTCTCCTAAAAAATAACAGCTTTAACATCAGTAATCGCATCTTCAATCAGGAGGAGCCTCTCCTGTGATGATATCTGCCCGAAGTGAATGAATTTTCTGACATCCTGGCAGAATGTTGCGCGCATGCGCACATGAGGAGGCGGGGCAATTCGGAGGGAGGCAGAGGCTAGAGGACCAGCTCTTATTTGATAACATATGTGGCCAATTAAGATTATTTTAAAAATTGCAACTAAATGATAAATTGTTCCTAAGTAAATCTTTCAAAAAAGCTCGAATGCAGAAGGGACAGCCTGGTATTTTCCCGTGGCCTGCGCTAGTGGTAACTCAGACTATATTAAAAGCATAAATTTATGAACTGGTTGAGATGTTATATATTAGACACCACAGGCGAGGTGATAGGAGGGCATGAAATACAGGAAGGGAACAAATGGGGGAGGGTTTTTTAAGAGGGACATTTAACTAATATTAGTAAGTGAAAACACTGTTTTTATATCACATACAAAAACACTGGCATATAATGGGGTAAGAAATTCACATGAATTTTAAGATAAAACCTGAGGCTTGAAAATGCTCACTGTGCCCGAGCTGGGGTTGTTTGGGGCATGTGGGCAGATGGGGAGAGCAGGAGCAGTGAAGGAGCCGAGGAGTCCGCTCTGCCTTTGGGGTTCTTCAGTGGAAAAATCTGAGGAGTGCTTCTTTCAAGCTTGGTAGCAAGCCTAAACCCATTGTTTAGGAATGTTCTGACTCGAGGTTGCTTGATGATGGGCTGGGAACCAGTACTGACTATTGCTTCACAGACGTGTTTTTGCTTTGCTCCAAGCATCGGACTCCTGTAGTGCTTTAATATTCACAGTATCCCAGCACGTTACAGGTTTACTAAGAGGAAAGAGTGGCTAACCAAACAACTGAGATGCAATGGCTCTGATCTACAGAGGATCTTTATCCAAACACTTTCCTTATAGCGTTAAGTCCTTATCACAGCCCTGTGAAGTAGACAGTGTTCCCTAACCCACTGCGTAGGGCTCAATGCCACAGTCTCCTCCCTGGTGTCAGATTCAGTGCCCTTTTCTGGCAGATTCTAACAGATTGGCCATGTCTACCTGGATGACAATGATGAAAAGGTTCCAGTCCCTTCTCAAAGACAGCTCTGGAGATGCAGATGGGCTGTGGAATGGGGAGGCTGAGTGCCAGGCATCTGCCAGGCCTGGAGTTCTCAAACTGTCTTTATCACGGATGTTCTGAATGATCTTAAGCAAATCTTGTAAGCGGCTGGCAAAAATACACAGAAAATAGCAAACACCTCTATCTCAAGAGAGCATTCCTTGTTACTGGTTCAAGTAGAGCCGGAGAAGAAGGAAACTGAAAAGATTGAGTCCAAACGAGAAAAGATGAGAGGATCAGAATCTGAAATTCCCAATGAGCCCCACAACACCCAGTTCCAGGCCCAACCAAACTCATCTGCCTGCTGTGGTGGAGAAGGAGCAAACCATCCCCACAGAGGCCACATCACACCACAGTGTGAACGTGCACACTTGTGTTTCCAGATGGAGCCTCCATTCTCCACGTCTTAAAGTGGGAACAGATCTGCTCCTTTAAATCTAGCACAAATCCAGTCTCAGACCATCCCCTTGAGGGAGTGTAGCACTGATCCTGAGAGGCCCAGGAAAAGGAGGAGTGGCTCTAGGCAGCAGCTGCCCCCAAGGCACTATCACTCAAAACCTGGCAAGCTTGAGGGACAGTTTTCAAATAGGATTCTCTTCCAAAGGCTTAGCACCCAGGTGTGGTCCGACAGCCCTGAGATCATACTGAACTGTAAAGCACGTGACTCAGCCACCCAGTGCCCCAAGTCCCAGAACTTGAACAAGATTACCAAAATGTTGTTCCATCTCTCTAAGTCAGCTATCTCCAAGAGGTTTGGCTATCTCAGTCCTAACACAATCCATATTAATGTAGGATCAAAGCTACCGCTGCCTCGTACTGTATCGTGCCAGCTCCTATCCTTATCTTTGCTCTCTCTCCCTCCTTCGTCAGATGTATCCACTTACCTGATCCCCAATGTAGGTCTGGGCTGATCATACCCTGGGATTGGTTCCTGGCCCAGGAGGAAAATATGAGAGGCTTCCTGGTTTTGACAGAAGGTTGCCTTAGAATCAAAATCCACTTTTGTTTGTGTGCTGTCTCTTCTGCCCAGATGGCTTATCTGGGTTCCTGAATCCTGTTTCATCCAGCTTCCTGGTTCCTCGGGATTTCCTTATTCATGACTGCCTACCTTTTCTGAGACTGCGTGTCATCTATTTTTCAGGGATGGACACATTTCTAGATCTCTTATTAGGCACTCAACAAACGTTTGCTGGAACAATAATCTTGCCCCAACTTACCTTTCCATTCTCATCTCTCACTTTACTCCATCATGAACCTTATAGTCCAGTCAAACTGAACCCTTTTCCATTTTTTGTGCTCCCACCTTCATGCCTCGGTGGTGTGTAGTCTTCTCTCTGCCCTGGAAATTCTAAGCAGCCTTTAAAATCGACTTCACTCGGCTTGAGAGTTTTAGCCCACAGTCACCTCTCCTTCCTCTGCATTAGTTCATTTGTGTCTCTCATAGGCATGCACATGTTACAATCACCTTATCACTTCTACTAGCCTACAACTTATTTGACAACAGAAACTTGTCCTACTCATCTTTAAATGCACCGCAGCCCCTTTCAGAGGGACATATAGAAAATACCAAAGTGTGTGTGTGAGGAAAAAGGGATGGGAATCTCTAACTCTGTCTCACCTTCAGCCAACTGCTTTGCTGACCTACCATTCCTGTTTATCTGGACCGAAAGGGCTCACATTAATTCCAGATGTAGTCTGCTCTGATCACCAGTTCTTAGATGTCTCTTTCTCTTTTTAAATATATTTGTGTTGATTTCAGAGAGGAAAGGAGAAGGAGAGAGAGACACATCAACAACGAGAGAGAATCATTGATTAGCTGCCTCCTGCACACCTCCCCTGGGGGTTGAGCATGCAACCCAGGCATGTGCCCCAACCGGGAATCGAACCCTGACCTCCTGGTTCATAGGTCAACACTCAACCACCAAGCCACACCGGCCGGGCTTAGATGTGTCTCTTATTCTACCCTTTCCCTGGTTTATTCCTTTATCTTATGAACAAAAACTTTTTCCAGGTTTTTTCAGTCCCAAGCAAACTATCCTGTCCCACATCAACATGAACTCTTAAGAATAATAATAGAATTTCAAGTCTCAAATTTACATATTGATTTTTAATTTGTAAGTGTTTTTTCCCTTCACAAAAAGCCTGTGAAATAGGCACGACAGGTACCAACTGGATATGTAGCCAGGTCAAGGAAAGAATGGCTGTCTCAAGGCCACAGCCAATGAGTGGCAGAGCTGAAATTATACTGCTGGGTTTCCTAATTTGTCTTCCTGTTCCCCACTAGACTTTTCTCCTTTGCATCTACTACTGTTCATCCTACTGGAAGTTTAGATAGGGGAAAGGATGGTATTTCTTTCACACCAGGGTACATTTCCATTGAATAGAACAGTGATGACTGGCCTACCTTCTCTCATTCGGAGGCAGATGCAGTAACATCAAAAACCAATCTACTACCTTTGAGTGAACTGAAAGAAATGACTCACTTTATTTTTCTATCTGGTTAGAATTTAGCCTGAAACCATGTACAAGAGTCTTCATACACAATTCTCCTATGTAACTTCCAAGTCCCAGTGCAGTGTTATAGTTACTCGTTCTCTGACAGTCGCAGAGTTTTTCCACTAGAGCCTTGCACACGAAATTAACTCAAAACTTCTGCAAGGAAAATGTCCCTTTCTGAGTTTGATTTGGCATCGATTTCAAAGAACTGTTTGTATATTTTAGAATATGTAGAATTTTCCTTTGATTGAAACCTCTCTTTTAACAATGGACAAGAGATGATTTCTTTTCTGAGTGATTTAAACAAAAACAAACACATCTTAGTTACATAGAGCCTTGTTCTCAGAGTGAGTTTTTTTGAGCGAAATCAAACCCTACAGATTGTTAAGCATTTGGCAAAAGCTTTCAAACAGCCAAAGCCAAATAGTGAACTTTTCCTCATTGAAGGAGATAAATACTAGAGCAAATCTGAAGAAAAAAAGGGGGGAAGGGGGCCGGGCTTCTTTCACGTTCTACTCTGCTCGGGAACATTCCCCTCAACACACACACACTCACCCCTTCAGAGGGCTGCATCCTCAATGTTGCTTCCTGGTGCTACAGTGATAATAAACTCACTACAGTGGACATTTTCAACATCTGTTTGTGGCTGCTCCCAGGCTCCTTGTATGTCTCTGGACATGAATCCCTGTTTCCCAGTGTAAACAGACACACGTACTTGTGTATAAGGTGTCCGAGAAGAACTACTTACTTGTTTTGATGACAAAAAAAAAAAAAACTGAAAGGGGAAGGACTGAGTATGCTGTGGGACAAGCACCTAGTAGCAGGGTAAGTTCTCTGTCTGCCACAGAACAACCCAAACCCCATTTTCTCAGCCTGAGAATACTGTCCATGGAATCCACGCCAGATAAGGACCAAACAGCTGGAGATGATGCTGTTATAGATCCAGGGCACCATCTGTGCAGTCTCTTCATAGAGATTTGATTTCAGGATGAATAGAGGAAAGGCACGGATGAGGAGGAGGTGGTAATTTGGGGGTAGCTTTTTCTTCAGGTGACAATAGCATGTGCAGCAATAACAATAACAACCACAAAAATGCCAGCAGCCTATTAGAACTGTAGCAGGAGAAAATAGTCTGAGGGCATTGGACTAGCCATCAGGGCTATGGGATCTGGTAACAGTGCTGTCCCCAACAAGCAGGGGGATCTTGGTTGGATCCCTTCCACTCCCTGTCTCACACACTCCTCTGCAGTAAAATCAGAATGTGACTAACTCATCTCCACAGGTTTCCAGTTCGAAAGTTCTGATTCTGCTACATACATACAACCTTGAAGATTCCCGATATACCTTTGAAAATTCTACTAGAAATACTGTTTCTCTTATGGATGGTACCCATTCATTACAATACAGTATTATAGTTTTCAAAAAAGAGATATGTCCACTTTGCAAAATATACCCAGGTTTTCTCTCTAGAGAGAAAATACTAATTAAAACATTTTGAGTATCTTTTCCATAAAATAAAATAATAACAAGAGTTTGCAATAGCGGCCAAAGGAATAGAAACATGATTAGCTTTTAAAAAAGGTTTCATCATTAAATTTAGCAATAAAGGGGGCTCAAACGAGCTTTAGGCTCATATATTAAATATGAAGTATGATGTGGTCTACTTATTTGTTCTATATTCTTTTAAACAAATTGTTCTGATCTGAACCATCTGAAATTAAAATTGATAACGTTTTATATTAACCTTCCCAACTCTTGCAGGATAGGCTATGGTGTGATGCATAGTTTAAGTAGCTTAAGTCTCCATGCCCTAAGTATAACAATATGTACGCTGAGGTTTTAAGATTTCATAAATATGTACACTTTTAACCTCTAGGATGAAAATTTTGTTTTCTAAAATTAGGAGATAGATTTTTTCCCACCCTGATTTCTGATAGAAATTCAGTGAATGTTACCTTATTTTTGGAACTCTGACCTGTATCAAGCAAGAACCCTGGCTACTTCGTGAGGATTGCTGGGGTTACATCCCCAATTGCAGCCCGGAAAGATGAATATGACAAAAGTCCCTCAGAGGGTGACATGCACAGGCTGCCTCAGGAGAGTCTGGTTGCGGTATGGAAGCTTCCTGACAAATCAGAGTGGGAGCTGCAAGACTTGGGGTTGATCCTTTACTCTCCCTCTCTCCCCAAGTGACCTAGAACAAGTCTCTGAATGTCTCTGAACCCTAATTTCCTACCAGGAAAATAGAGACTATATATACTAATATCTATACTTCAGTGATCTGTTGTGATGATTACATAAGCCAATGTCTACAAAAGTGTCTTTAGTACACTTAGTCCACTATCTACATATAATTATGAATGTATATGTAATTATTTATACCAAGTTTTGCTGTGCTTTTATTTCCTATCTCCCCTGAACTTAGTTGTTATAATTCTTCCCCCATTTTCTTCATTTGTCTGAGGTCTTAACATGAGTCTTTTATCTGGAAGCCTTCAGCGATTTCTGCCGTCCGAAAAGCCACTGATACAGATGAGTAGAGTGTCCTGGGTCTTCTCCCCACTGTATGGAGCTCCTGACTTACAGCAGCACAAGAGTTCAAGGTTCTCCCAAGGATGCCTTCTTCTTTCTAGCGTCTTCGGTTTTTCTTCTCATGTTCTGGGCCCCTGCCGAGTCTCCACCTGTTGTGGCTAACGTCCTCTGAGGACAGCCGTCTGGCCTGCCGGCGCCCACTCTTCATCTACCTGCCCTGGCCACACGCCTCCTCACATCCTGTGTGAGGCCATGGGGACCAGAGTCCTCACTCACAGACTGTGCTTGTCCACGTCTCTTCCCTCTCCTCTGTTTCCCTCAGCGCTAACCTGTTTGCTATGTTTGTTAGTGCTTGCTTCCTTGCCATATTTTTCTCTTAACGTGACTCTGAATGGCTCCAGTTGCCTTCTATGTAACCCCAACGTGGTGCTGGCTTATTCGACTTTTATAGACTTTCAGAAAGATTCTTTCCCAACTTTCATCTAGAAGCTCTGTAATTTGCCTTTTGGAAGTGGACCTTTTTATGAAAATGTCGGCAAGGTGAGGTTCACTATGGTGAGATCGCGTTTCTCTTTTAGGCACCAGCGAGATGGCAAAGGAGAGCTGGGCATCGCAGGGCCCTGGCACGAAGTGGCTCTGCGCCCAGGCTAGCGCTTCCAACCCGAGCCTGGAGGGCCTGCACATGCGTGGGCTGAAACATAACCACATCCCCGGTTTTCTAGTTCTAAGGTCCCTAAATATAGGCCTCGTTATCTATTTCCTTACCCACTTTTGCGGTGACTTTCAGTATTGCACTGCAGTGGTGCTGTGATAAAGGACATACCAAAGCCTTCAGATTGGAGGGGACCCTGAGTATGAGGACCCCCCTCATGTGAAGAGGAGGAAAATTAGTACACACTTCTGGCCCATCAGAAGGCAGGTCTCTGGGATCCTGGGGAGCAAACACCCCTCTTCCAATGCAGTACACTATCTTCATATTTTAATCCTGTCAAGGTGACTATTGTTTTTTACAGTGGGCTGTTAACTGTTGTTTCTCACTCTAGTTTGCATCCCACTCTCACGGAAGGTGGTGACTCTGTTCTCTGTCACTGTTCCATTGTAAATGGCAAAGCCAGAAAGAACAGTGGAAACTAGTCTGAGAGCCGAAGAAACAGCAACCCATTATCCAGAACTCCAGGCTACAGAGGTTTCCCTGGGAACCATCCTAGATTTCCCATCCTAGATGCGGACACCTGTGAATGGTACTTCATTGTGAGTTCTTTGCTTGAGCTTCCAAACTCAAAATAAATCCATACAATAAAGTAGATCACTTATTGAGGAGTGTGCACCCAGACTCTGACCGAAAACAAACAAACAGATGTTTGTAACTGTTTGCAGTATGGCTACCGCTGCATCTCGGGATACCAGGGAAAAGGGGAAGTGGTGTCCACGGGAAACAGGACTTTAGTAACTTTCAAACAGGAAACACAAGAACTGCTCACAGCTTCAGAAGATCTTGGAGCTGATTTCTAGAGCCACAAATGGAAGGTTTTAGGGAGGGGGAAATTTTCTTTTTAAGGCACAGATAAGGATCTAAGAAAGGAGTGATAGTCATACAACAGTCTCAGCTATTTAACACTTCCTCCTTTAAGCTTGGTTTGTATTTATGAGATTCTGCTTAAAACAAGTTCCTCATCCCTTAGCAATTCAAGTTCTTTCCAATTTAAGATATGCTCCAATTCTCAGTCCTCTGGGAAGAAGCTGTCCTGGGGTTGGACTCCATTTACTACAATGAGGATGAGGCTGGTGCCTCCCCTGGCTTTACTTTTCTTAAATGCAGGATGTGGACTTGTGAGCCCTTTGTAACTAACCACTAGCCCCTGGCCCAGGAGTCTTCAAACTTCAAGGCTGTTGCCACACACTTCCAGGTCTGATCAGCTAATGAGCACCTGTGTAGCCAGATTGGTCAGACCAATCTAGTGATTTTCATTTCTTTCCACCTTGAAAGCAGTAAAACAAATGAGTGTGTACACAGAGTGTGAAAGGTACAAAAACAAACTACCTACATTTTGAGAGGATGAGAGGAGCATATAATGCTGGTCAATCGCCCAGATTAATCCCATCATTGCGCTTCACTGCACTGAAGTCTGGGTTTGCACAATGCCAAGGAAGGGGTGCTACTGGAAATAATCAGATTAATGTGTCAATGAAAGCAACCAAGCCAAGCACTTCAGCTCTCAAAATGGATTTCTGGCTCGAATTTTCCAGGTTATTGGTTCTGTATTCATTTAATAAATCAAGCAATTCCTGGATTACCACTTTATTATGGGGCATATAAACAATGTCTAACCATGAACTAAAAACTTATAAGATACAATATTATTCCTTTTAAAGGAAACTAACCATTGGGGGAAGCATTACTAAAACATTTTGATGACATAGGCAAAATACCCTCTCCCATCCAAAGCCTCTATCCCCCACTTGCAGGCAAGCACAAGGCACCATTCTCTCACCAGGGTGATCACCACAATCACCTAGCCATATTCTTGCTTCCTCCCTACCCTCTTGCACAACTCTCCCCCAAACAGCCAGAGACATCCTTTGAAAATAGAAATCTATTTATATTGTGACCCTGCTTAAAATCTGCCAATGACTTATCACTGCATGCACCTGCAAATCCAAACTTCTAGTCCTGACCAGTAGAGGCCCCGGGTGACCTGGAGCTGGCTACTTCTCTGCTTCCTCTCATCCTCTGTGCCCTCCAGCCACTGGGCATCCTTCCTCCCACCACAGGGCCCTTGCACTGGCCTTCCCCAAGGCATACAATAATCTCCACAGGCCAACTCCCTGCTGTTTAGATCTCAGCTAAAATGTTTCTTCCTCATCACATCACACTATTTTACTTTTCTTCACAGTACATATCCCTACTAAATCATATTTTCTTATTTTCAAATGCCTACCCTTCCCCCAAAAGTAGCTAACATTTACTGAGTACCAGGCATTAATCTAAGGGCTTTGAGTATATTAACCTTCCCTTAGTCCTCATAACAATCTTTTGAGGTTGATGGTATTATTATTAGCATTTTACAGGTGAAGAGATTGTGGTACAGACAAGCTAAGTAAAATACGCAAGATCACAAAGCCAGTGAGTGGAGGAAGCCTAGATTTAAACCCAGGGAATCTGGCCACAAAGACTGTGTTCAATGACTACACCATATGCCAGTAGGAAAAGCCCCATTGCTATTTCTCCGGTGGCTAGAACAGTCTCAATAAATGAGCTGACTTAATGTTTGTAATAAGTTGTATTAATAAAGATTTTTATCACGTGGTCATAAAATACTATGGCAGCAATGTTTCACTAAAAGGAACTTTGTTACAATTCCAGTCATATTTTCTCTGAACATATTTAATATAGAAAGTCTGGTCTTCTAATCCCATTTATTCTATTATTAACAAAAATCACCAGGTCTTTTGTTTTAGTAACCTTTAGCTTATAAGATTCTCATTTCTTTAGTTAGAAATTACATTCCATGATAAACATTTCCAGGTAAAAATGGTGTAACAGATAAGTTACATAAAAACATGCAAGGGCATGTCAATAAATAAAGTTCTGTAATGTTAAATAAAGCTGGGGTTCTCCAGCAGACTCTGACACATATGTACATACATAAGGCTTCACCTTGAACAGAAGTTCAGCTGTGGCCAAGGTCTAAGTGCTTGGTTCTTAGGTTTTAACTCATCTGAGCTTAGGTTGCTTCTAGTCAGAATCAATTGAAGCAAACAGGACAAAGCTTTTCTTCAAATCTATAGTAGTTGTTCCTATCCTATATAATAAAGAGGTAATATGCAAATTGACTGCCACGCCCTTGTACAAGATGGCCACCGCAACATGGCTGGAAGGGGAGGGCAATTGTGGACAATCAGGCCAGCAGGGGAGAGCATTTGGACAATCAGGCCAACAGGGGAACAATTAGGCTGCAATCAGGCTGGCAGGGGAGTGGTTAGGGGATGAGGTGATCAGGCTGGCAGGCAGGTGAGCAATTGGGAGCCAGCAGTCCCAGATTGTGAGAGCAATGTCCAACTGCTGGTTTAAACTGGCAGTCGGACATCCCCTGAGCGGTCCCAGATTGGAGAGAATGCAGGCTGGTCTGAGGGACACCTCTCTCTCCCAGTGGACAAATTTCATGTACCGGGCCTCTAGTTAGTTCATAATAGCCTTTATTCTTATTATAAACTAGAGGCCTGGTGCACAAAATTCATGCACATTGTGTGTTTGGCAGGGGGGGGGGGGTTCCCTCAGCCCAGCCTGCACCCTCTCCAATTTGGGACATCTGTCTCACAATTCAGACTGCTGGCTCCCAACCACTTGCCTGCTTGCCTGCCTGCCTCTCTGCCTGCCTGTCTCTACCCGCTTTTGCCTGGCAGCCACCCCTTAACCACTTCCCTGCCAGACTGATCAATGCCTAACTGCTCCCCTGCCTGCCCGATTGCCCCATACTGCCCTCCCCTACCAGCCTGGTCACCCCTAACTGCCCTCCCCTGGAGGCCTGATCACCTCCAACTTCCCTCCCTTGCAGGCCTGATCCCTCCCAACTGCCCTCCCCTGCTGGCCATCTTGTTTTGGCCATCTTGTTTCTACATGGGGGCAACCATCTTTGACCACATGGGGGTGGCCATCTTGTGTATTGGAGTGATGGTCAATTTGCATATTACTTTTTTATTAGATAGGATAAGAATTTATTGAGAAACTGTATTTGGTTTTCTGCTGTGGTGAATACAGAAGCTTTCTGTGAGAAAACTTACCCTTTCAGGCCTTATTTTAGATTCACAGATGTTCAATGCTTATGATGTACTTTGGAAAACACGTAACCCAACTAACTCATTTCACACCTGATGAAATTATCAAGTGACCAGCTCAAGAACATCAAAATTAGATGGCAGATTCCTCAATTCCCAACCAAGCACTATTTCCAACACAATGCCAATGATTCAATGAGTATTTAGTCACCATGCCATATGCCTGGTTCTTAGAAGAAAAGTTTTCTGATAAAAAAACAAAAACAAAACTAATTCAACACAAGTTTATTGAGCAACTGTTACTTTATCAGTGTTGGTTCAATTCTTCATTGAGATCCGTGTCCCAATTTAAATGCTTCAACCATTTGCTGGATTAAAGAGGTTATTTGAGGTTTGGTTAACCCTTCAAAGGGATATCAATCCAACTATATCAATAATCACTTTGAACATCAATGATCTAAATGCATCAATTAAGTCACAGATTGTTAGAACTCATCTTAAATACTTCTTCACCATATCAAAACACAAGATCAAACTGTATGTTGTCTACAAGACCCACTTTGAATATAAGGACACATAGATTATGTGGAGCAATGGGAAATCTCATTAATTGCTGGTGGAAATGCAAAATGATACAGTCACTTTGGGAGACAGTTTGTCAGTTTCTTATAAAACTAAATATATTTTTACCATGTGATGCAGTGAGTATACTCCTTGGCATTTACCCAATAGTTGAAAACTTACGTCCACACAAAACTTACACACAGATGTTTATAAGGTACCCATACTACCTATGATGTGGTTTATGTAGTGTTATTGAGAGTAGACTTGAAATAAATCAAGTTGTAAATGCATATTGCAAACTCTAGACCACTAAAAAAGGTTAAAAGAGAAGCATAACTTATATGCTAAGAAAGCATTAAAACCACAAAGGAAGCGAAAGGGCAAAAGGAAAAATAGGGTAAATAACAAGGGCAACAAATAGAAACCAGTAACAAATATGTGAGATATTAATCCAACCCTGTCAATTAGCACTTTGAATGTCAATGGTCTAAATGCACCAATTAAAAGACAGACTGTCAGAACGCAAGAAAAGCCAAGACTCAGCGAATGTTCCAAAGGTACCAGACCTGTGACACCTACCAACTTCTAAGGGCAGAAAACAACTTTAACTTTTTCTGTCAACTGGCCAAGGGGTCAACTTTCCTTTTTTGAGCCCTTTGGCCAACATTCCACAACCCTTTTAAGCAACACTTAGAATATATTGTTTTCCTAAGGTGTACTTTAGGAGCTTACAGGTTTGTGTGTTTTTTTAAGGATGAGCACCACAGCATTATTATCAGACTTATTTTTTTCAAGCCTGTTTTTATTTCCTTTGTAGTTTTTATTTAGAAAGGGTTCTTCTTAATTATGCATGGCTTTATTGTGACCACATCAATGGGTTTCTTATTGATTTATCATGAATCATTCCTCTCCTTGGCACAGGGTGGAGTGTTTGTAACCATCATTATATCTGTTGCTATTATTCCATTAACTACAGCATTATTACTAATTATAATAGGAAACTAGCTAGAACGGTGACTGTGTTGGTTGATGAGAGAGCAGCGAACTTCGGCTGCAGAAACACTGGTCTTATTCTTGTCTGCCCTGCTCAGCGGCCTTGCTTCCAGTTGGTCGCATTGTCCTTTGAGATATTCAGGAACAATGTTGCCTGAGCAGTAGTTTATTTTCATTTACATTACACTCATGGATTTAGAGATATAGGAATTTCTTCAGAGACACATCAAAAGTAATAATTTAGACAATATGTCAAGTGGGTTCCTAGATTTGCCTCAGAACAAGTCACTTAAATTCTGACTCAATTTATAATATATGTCTTCCTACTGGTCCTTCAAGAAAACAGTCTGAAAATGACTCTAAATTATTCAAAATGAAATATCCAAAAATGAATTTAAACAATTAAAATTAAAGTGCTGTCATTGCATTTTATCATATAGAATTTTAATTATATAAAAAAGATTTTTACATGTTTAGTCACCACTTTCAAATATTTCTTCCTAAGTTTCCCCTGCTAACCATTTGTGTGCATTAGCAAACCTAAGAACTAACTCAAAATAATCATGCAGCTTCTCATCCCCTTTTCTCTCAGCAGAAGTCAAGTACTATTTCCTGAGAAACCAATGCTCAATGAAGGCACGGGGTTTCAATGGTCCTGTTTCCTGAAAATAATAGGCCTGTCCAAAATATTTACACGTGTACTCATTCTAAATGTGGTGAAGGGGTGAACACATGCATGTGCGTGTGCATGTGTGTTACAGCATAGAGCTAACAGTGTTGCTCCCCTTAAAAGAGAGTGGGAAACTTCAAAATATAATAACTTGCTAGGAATGTATTTGTGTAATGGAATGTGAAATTAAGGTATATGGCCATTGTCATTAGCCTCTGACACAGTCCCACTTCCAGATCTACGAGCCAACTCCTCCTCGCAGTGGTCATAGATAAGCAATCCTGAAACAAGCAGCTCTGACTACCGGGCGACCTTTCTCTGCGTGCAAGCACTTCCCTCGAGCACCAGCGGTGCCTGAAACTAGGAGTCACCCAGACACATAGCAAAGGATTAGAAGGCCAGGCCCTTAGCCTGGAGGGGCTTTCAATCTCACTGGGAAAAGATAAGATCTTACATATTCTTGTCATATCTTAAGAAATATTATGAAACCACACATGTCAACAAGTGTAATTTTTTTTCAGTTGAAAAATGTAATTATTGGAGCAACTCAGACTCAGTATAATCTGAGCAGAATGGAACTGATTTTTTTTTTAATTTCTTAAAGGCTATGCAGCAGAGCAAAGAGACCTTCCTTAAAATCAGAGCATTGTCTGCCTACTCTGGCATGTGACTGTGTCATATTTGCAAGACGACATTGCCTACAGGAGACTAAAAACTTCCTGAAGGAGAGACAATGTCTTCTGTTCCCTTCTATTCACTGCCTCCCTGGATACCCTTCAGATGTAGACCTAGTATGTGTAGAGCTGACCTGAAATGATCGAAGTGAATTAAAATTAATTTTTTCCAGGTAGGAAGGAATGAGAGAAGCCACTAATATATTGGGTGACATTATACACATCCACAAAGTTCCTGAGAGCGAGATACAATTACTGGAATTAAATAAGATAATGTTAACAGAATTAACTATAAATGATCCTACCTGGAACTAAAAAATCAGTAAAAGTGAATAAATGGAAGACATGCAGCTTCACAAAGTGGCTGACGTGAGAAACAGGGCAACATGGCCTTCGCAGAGGCCGGGAAGAGAGGAGCTCGGTTCCAGGTTCCAGCATTCAGAGGGACCCTGGCAAACTGCAGTGCGCCTGAGACCACGGAGCAGGACAGTGAGGTGACAGAAAACCCTATCGTACAGCAAAGATCTAGAAAGGGGAGAGGATGGGGGAGTCCAGGAAAAAAAAAAATCAGCCTGGAGATAAGACTGTTTGAGAAATGATCATTATCAAAACGAGATCTTTTGCTTTGTTTTAGAGGAAGAGTTTTGCTTCAGTGTACAGCCCCATTGATATCACTTCTATCGTTTCCTCAGAAAAGACTTTGACACTTTATTACATGATGGCTATAATTAATGTCAGACTCTAATTCAGAAATAAAAAATTCTATTTGATCACTTGGTTGCAAGCTGGACCTGAAGTATGCTTTGGCATTATTACTAACTGTTAGCAGCAAGTTCTGGAAACAGATGCAGGCTGGATATGTGCTCTAAATATGAAACACATTGCAGAGAGGCTTGGAGATAAAAATACATACTGCTTATGCACACTCTTACTGTGCTATTTCCTGTCCTTATCAGCAACCAAAGTTCCTCTGGTTTTGCTCTTTCTTTGTTCCAGGTGAAAAAGCTGTTCTTTCTTCATTCTCCCCCCTCTCCCCTTTTTTCCTCTTCTACATGCTCATCTTCCTTTCTTTCTACCTTCTTTTCCACTATATTTGTTTCATTAACCATGAACTGAGCACTTCCTATGTGCTAGAAACTGTGCTAGGGTATAAGGATTCAAGAATAGGTGAGGCACAGGCACAGTCCCTGAGAAGTGTACCCCTAAAAGGGAAAAGGCAGGCGATCAAATTATGATACTGAAGGAAGGTATGTACACAGGAGAGGGTGTCCTGCGTACTGAGGTGAAAAATGAATATACGCAGGTGAGAGAGAGATTTGCCCTGAGGAAAGTGGTGGCTGGGAAAGAGATGCCTGAGAAGGCTCGACAGGGCCCTGCCCCCAGATGCAGCCACTGGACTGGCATGGGAGAGTGAACCAGCTCCACACACCTGAGGCGCGCCAGGCATCCCTAAGAGAAAGGAGTGTCCTCTACCTAGGAGAGCTGACTATACTATTTGGGGAAGCAGCTAAGTAGCCACAAAAATGGATTATTCTTTTTAGCTGGGTCTGTGCTGTACTCGAACTGATATGAATGACCACCTAAAGGTAAATGTTTAGGAATTGGTCTTATGGGCAAAACTAAAGAAACGATTTAATTAAAAAAATGGATCAATGATATGGAAAACTATTATCTGGACCATGTGGTGACAATTGCTGGGCGGAGGAAGTGTTTCCCAGCAAGGAATGCATGAAATACTTTCTAAAAAAGAAACATCTCTGACAGTCAGGGACAAAAGGAAATAGTGTGGTGGTATTCCCAGTGTGGGGAGAGCAGTCTTGATGATTTCAAAAATATTAGAACATCCCTACAATGGAATATGCAGTGGTATTAAGAAATGAGCTATCAAGCCATGAAAAGATAAGGAGGAGGCTTAAATGCACATTTTGAAGTGAAAAGATCTGGACTGAAAAGTCTACATAGTGTATGATTCCAATTATAGGACATTCTGGAAAAGGCAAAAATAGAGATTCAGGATAAAGACCAGCGGTTTCCAGGGGCTAGGAGTACCAGAGAGAAAGGTAAATAGGGAGAGCTCAAGGATTTTTAGGGCAATGAGACTATTCTGTATGATCTGTAATTGTGGATGCATGACATTTAATGCATTTGGCAATACCCATACAAGTACACAATGCTGAATGAACCCTAATGTAAACTACAGTTAATAATAATGTACCAACACTGGTTATCCATTGTAACAAATGCATTACACAAATGCACGAGTTAGTAATAAGAGAAAGTGGGAGGGAGGGCGAGTTTACTAATAGAATTTGTACACATATGTTCAAATTTTCTGTAAATCAAAAATGGCTCTAAAAATAAAGTATTAATTTCAAAACAAATGTATGTAATAGCATGCCTTTACTCTTTTGAAGTAAATGACACAACTTAGTTTCGCACAGGCATTGATTAGGTAAGAGAAGCTTTCTTTCCCAAAAGTCCTTAGAACAACAAATGCCTGGACAGACACCATCTTAGTCCTTGCAAAACCTGTGAGGAGCGTGCACGGGCCATTCTGAGGAGTCACTTACAGGAGACGGTTGAGGCACAACAAACACCCCGACACATCAGAGAATAGTGGAAAGAATCATCAGTGACAATGAAACTAAAACTCTGGTTTCCTCGGTTACATTGCCTCCACCCTCTTCTTGGATCCCAGTGAACCACAGAAGCCACTGTGTCATTAGAAAAGTAACTTTAATACTTTTGGCAAAGTGAGGTTCAAGCTCCCAAGTCTCCTTTTAAGAAAAGAGAGGGACTGCGGCAAATCTTTCAATAAAATTCGTAATCAGCTCTTTGCCATCCCTGCGTAAGCATGATTCCTTTCACTACTAAATCCTTCCTCCACATGTGGGTGCTTATACCCGAATCAAAGATTAATCCTCACCAAAAACATCTGACAAGAACCACGCAGAAGATCAGCGTCAAACCATGTACACGCATTTCATTCCGAGCTTCGGTACCTCGGTCTAGCTACAAATAACAGGAACCCGTCACACAGCCAAGTTTAGTCAGCTCTGCGAGCTGGGCCAACTATCCCCAACTGACCTAATCGGAATGGAAATCACTTCTTGGGTTCTCAGCACCAGTAACTCAAAAGTTACAACAAACTGGGCTCCAGGTACACCCTGAACCTGGGCCCATGGCAATAAGATAAAGACATCCTCTGCTCATGCCAGAAGTTAGCCCATTTTTAGAGAAAGCAAGATGAAGTTCAACTTACAGAATGCAAAAATAACCCAAGTCACAGTCGATAGAATAGAGAAGAATAGCGAACATTCAGTTGGTAACACAGGACTTGCCTTTATTTAGCGTCCATTATATTTACTATCTTCCCCTTCTGTGGCTTTAAACAGAGAACTTCAAAATAAAAGTGGATCCCGTTAAATGTAATCACTCATCCGCGGCTGCTGTGGCAGAGGTATGTCTATCAAACAGATGGCTCTTAATAAAGGAAGGATCCTATAGTAAAAAGTGGATGTTCTACTGTTTTATTGTAGTAGAACTACAGCTTCAACATTCTGGTTTGTTGGTATTAGTTGCAGGAGTTTTCCTTTTAATAAACCTCTCGTAGGGCACCACTCCCTCCTATGACCTGGCTATGTCCACCTATACTCGGCACATTACTGAAGCTGCTGGTTTCAAACCTTGACTCAAGGGATTTGATAGGAACTCAGTTATAAGGGTCATTTAAAAATGAACTGCATCAATCCCCACTGGTTTTTAAATTATGTGAAACCATCATTCCAATATACCTTTAATGATAAAAGGAGTTTTGTTTTCCACTATCAATTTCTAGATTTTGTGGTAGCAATAAATAGTTTTAGTCATTTTATTTATTATACTAATACCCATTCTGCTGACCTTTGAAAATATTATAGTTTAGTGACCAAGAGTCATAAAAACAGAGACCTCTTTAATGTCCTATGTAGTTAAGTGGAATTTTTTGATATTTAAATGTCTTGAAAGAAATTCAAGACTATTGGCTTACACAAAACAACCTTCAGAAAGATTATAGTTCTTAACTGTCTTGTGTAAAAAGGCCCTACAAATGCAGAGAAAAATCCCCCATATATGTATTGGCCTCTGAGAGTAAGTGACAGAGGCAGAGAACATGTAGGCCCTTCCCTTGAATCTAATTCCTGTGTCCTAAGTCTCCAAGAGACCTCCAGAAAGCATCAGAGAGGCCCACAGGCACAGCGGCCAAGACCACAGAAAAAAAATGCCAGTGTCTCTCTCTTCTACCTTGTGGATGCCAAAAAGGGAATGCAGACTTGGCCTCATCTGAGCTACTTCACACAGGTGGGTGGGGCGGGTTGCGGGGGAATTATCTGTGATGAACAAACTCCTTTAGCAGGCTGACAACAGCTCATCATCTGACCCGCAAGTCAAAAAACAGACTCGACACACAGCTGTGCTTCTTTTCACGGTAAGATTAATTACATAAAACACATTTTGAAAGTCAGTGAGGTTTTATTCACCCAGCGTTTGGTAATGACCTCCTGAAAAGTAATTACAACCTTTGTGTCAAGCCTCACAAGTGCTCTGAACATCATAAATGCCATGGGAGATAACATGATTATAAAGATAAAGACGGGCCATGGTTAGGGTGGCTGTCAGGTTCCCTGGACCTCGCCTTGCCATGCTTGCTCTTTAACTTCACCTCCCTCTGCATAGTGAATATTCTTTTAGGAGCGTATATGCGATAAAATGAGATAATGTGTAAAATCACTCTAGGCGGGATGCTACTGAAATACAGATTACTTTGTGTTGAGACCACAATTATCACAGTAAGTGTGGTGGGAAAGGGGGGGGCCAATCCCCACAGGGCTGCTTCTGTGCTGGGATGCCTCATTATGATAAGATAGACACTATTAGTCAATTACTTGACAATAATGTATTGATCAGTCATAACCCTACACATGCTGCTATTCTTCTTGCTATAATACTTAAGGCTATTCAAGGTTAAGAAAATGTTTCCTGAAGTTTGTATTGTGACAATGAACTTTGAGACATCTGGTTGTGTAACATTCTTTGCAATAGAGATTGTGGGTAACATGCCATTATAATATTGTTTTACTTGCTCCTTACTTCTATAAAGATTTGTGGAGGACTAAAGAAACTATATAATATAATATCATTGTCATGCATTAAGTTCTAGAATTTGTATCCATACTTGAAATATTATTCATAAGAAAGGATACAAAAAAAGCAAGTTGTAAAATCAGGTCTCTGAAGGTAATTAAATACATTAAATTATGCCTTTCTTTGTCATGGTCTTTTAGGATGAAACAGAATTTCTTTAGGAACACGTCTTTTAGAAAGAGCCTTCTGGTTGCTTTTATTCCTATGCTCTCTCAGAGAAAAATATTATCAAGCCCAGTGACATGTAAGTATAACTTAACATTTTCTATTTTCTGAGATACAATTGAGTAGTTATTTTCTTTAGTCTTTACTGGCTTTATGTGAATAGCTCCCAATTGTTTTAGCTCTATAAATATTCCTGGTAAATCTACAAAATAATTATGGTAATAATGACAAACATTTACTGAGTATTTCTATATGCCAAGCATAGTATTAAGTGCTTTATGAATGTATATGAGTATTAACTCATTTCAAAGACTTTTATTTTAAATATGCTCTGTGGTGACCCATTTTACAAAGCAAATAATACCCTCTGAAAGTTTATATTGTTATCTACTTGATATACTTAAGCCAGGGCTCACAAATTATATACAGACATACAACTTTTGCACAACAGTTCTAGCTCCAGAATATCTGCTACAATCAATTTAGCGCATAATGTGTGTTAGGCCCATCCTAAGCACTTTACATAAAGCACCTCATTTAATCCACACAGTAACCTTAAGAGAAATATTATATCCTTGTTTTATAAATAGTAAAACTGGGTTTCAGAGAAGTAAGAAACGTGTCCTATATGTGTATGAAGGAGGATTCAAGCCTGAGTCTGAACCTCCAATCCTATTCTTTCTCACCCAGGATAGTTCGAGGATATTTTATGCATCCCTTCCTATTTGGGGGTGAGAACTGGTTACTCCACACGGAAACATGAAACTGGAAAGCACTGGAAGAGGTGAACACAGGACTGCTTAGCGATGGAGACAAACGTTAGTATTGCAGCTGTCCATGTCACAGAGAATGCGGGCCTGGGCCTTGGGGATAGCTACAGACATTGAGAGGGAAGATAATGAAACAGACATCATGCACCTTGGCACCTGGGCACCAATGAGACAGGCTCCTCTCCATGGAGATGCCCAGGGCTGGTCGCCAGGGCAGTGAAAAGGGTGCTCATCCCAGGTAAGTTGGTCCCTAAGCCCTGCAGGTAGCACGCTGAGCAAGGACAGATGGAGCAGGGTCCCTCCGGTTCCGTGACAGTCCACGCCTAGTTCTTTCTTCCTGCTTCCCCGTGCTGCTGACCAAAGGGATTTTCTGTTCTCCTCACTTCGGTGTTTACACAGACCCTCCCACCCTGGCACTGTGCGACTCTGCCAGTAACAACTCATAGAAATGGTTAGGGTGGGAGGGAAAAGCTGGACTGAACTCGTTTGAAACCAGCTTAAAGCAGAGGCTCATTCCTCCCTTTGGCCTCCTCTGTTTATGGACATGTTTCACGTCATGATCGGGAGATAGGCTCAAAATGACCTGGCTGTCCTAGGTGACACATGTAAATGAGAAACACTTCTCAGGGTTATTTTCAATGGCTTCCCCGCTAAATTCATATACAAGCAGACTCAGTAAGAAAGAGTGGGCCGGGGGTTGGGGGGAAGGGTCCCTAAGGCTGCGGCCACTCCCCCAGACTTTCCCTCTGAGAGCTGCCAGCGGACAAACGGCAAACCTGCCTCAGCCACACAAGTGGGCACCCAGAAGACCCTAACAGAAGCAAGCTGGCACAAACCCGTCCTGACGCAATGTCGCGTTAGCCTGGGCAACACAGAACACCCAGAATAACACACAAGAGGGGTGACCAGAAGGGACCTGACACCGTCCAACAATGTCTCTGGTGCCCCCCAAGCCTGCCTCATCATAACCCTGTGCCTTCCTTGTCCTTTCCTGTGTCTTTAATCGGCATTTGCCTGGAGGAGCCAGTCATTCCAATCAAGGGAAATGAATGATAGCTAAGATTCTCCACGCCGCACCATTCCCCAATCAAGAGCATGTGACTCAGGAGCCCGGCAGTCAGAATGAAAGGCATGACAACGGTTCTCCCTCCGTCCCTTCTTTCCCTACTCACCCCCATGGGAGTCCATCTGTGGCAGGAAATGGGAAGGCACTGGGACCAGAGAACCCTGGCCTGCTATTTGCTGGAGTAGCAAAGCCTTCCCTCCTCCCCAGTTGACAGAAACAAAGGAGACTGAACTAATCAAAACCTGCAAGCCTGCTGGTGGCGCTTCAGCTTGGCAGTGGTGCAACTCAGCGGAGTGAGTAACGGCATCGAGCTTTGCGGGAAAGGAGAGCGGGAGAGAGACAGAGACAGAAACACAAAGAAAGAGAGAGAGAGAAAGGCATTAACCTGGCCAGGAGTCACACGGTGCCTGCAGCCCGACCGCTGAGCAGTGTCTGACCAATGGGATCTGACTATGCGCCCTGGAGGCGACTATTTCTGGGACGGGCAATGCCGTAATATGTGGAGTGGGGGTGTACTGAGAGATTTATTTCTTATTCACAGCACTCACGGGGCTGGCCAAGAGCCTTTAGGTGGTCTAGTGAGTTGGAAGTCTTTCCG
The DNA here is from genome assembly GCA_027563665.1 of Antrozous pallidus. Lineage (NCBI taxonomy): Eukaryota > Metazoa > Chordata > Mammalia > Chiroptera > Vespertilionidae > Antrozous > Antrozous pallidus. The sequence continues at coordinate 15,782,316 of CM050517.1, read as the reverse complement.
GACATGTCCTGGCTCTCTATGAGGGATTCTCCACGATGGAGAGGCCGTTTACCCCCAGGCGCCCCCATAGCGAATGGCTTGGGCACAGTGGACGTGTGAGCGCTGGGGCCGCCACACGGAGAGCGATAGCAGCGCGCTCTGTGGTTCACAGAAAGCCTACCCTGGGCGTAGCTAGCCACGCGTGGCCTTTTAAGACTCTTGCAGGCCTCACTGTACCTCAAGTAACTAGTTTGTGATAAGGATCATACGTGTGCAGCTGCTCTCTCCTGAAGCTGGTTAGCTTGGACTCCTGGGACTTAAAAGCCTTTAGAAATGGGGGGCTGTGCCATACCTCTGTCATCTGGCTCACAGGCAGGTGTTAGGAAAAGAAAGGAACAAACAGAGGAAGGCCTGGCAGGAGAGCCTCAGGAGAAGGCCCTGATGATGGGGGCCTGGGCCCACGGGGGGGGGGGGGGGGGGGGGCGTGTACAATGCAGCAGGACGCAAACCGGGGGCATGCAGTCACCTTAGGAAGTGTGCCATCTCTGGAGGGTTTCTGATTTAAAACTGGGAGAATATGTGATAACCCCCTAATTCAGACGACCCCGTCTGCCCTTCGTCAAACCCTGGCCCACATGCATTTGAGAGCACAGGTAAGACAGACATGGCCCATCCTGGAAGCCCAAGCCCACCCCTGCACGGGAGTGAGTTCTGAGTTGAAGTGTGGTCTTTACCTGAAATACGCCTGGGCACGTCGGTGATGGCAGGGAGCCCGGTGCCCCGTGTGGAAGACAGCGGGGTGGTGGAGTGAATGGACGGGGAAGTCATCTGGCTCAGGTAGGAGGGGTAAGACTGGTCATAGGACCACGGTGGGGAAGACTGTGCCTGCCTGGGGTCTGGGAAAAAGGAAAAAAAATATTTAGTATACCAGCTGCTGTCACCTTAAAACACACAACCTAAACAGGATAAAACAGGGGGGAAACACACACACACACACACACACACACACACACAATATATTTATTCCCTACAACCCCATCCCCTCAGGCCCTGTATAGCACAAAGCTAGACAGACTTTGGGTGTCAATAAAAGTAACAAAATGAATCACAGGGAAGGACTGTTTGTCTCTTACATAAATACGTCTACTTAGAAAGTCTAACCATTCTTAGAAAACAATCTGCTTCAGCTATCTTTGCAAAGCTGAATTCTATTTTATTTGCTTTCTGATATGTTTGGGGGTATCTCTATGGAGTTTCTTGGAGTAACAAACTCAAATCAAGGCCCATCAAGAGCTTCAGTCTACATAAGAAAAAAATGTAAATTTGCTCTATGTTTTCAGGGCAGAAAAGTGTATATTTCAAACTGTTTTGTTTTCACTTGAGGGCCAATCAAACAGAATCACAAACACATTTCTTTTAATTTTTTTCTAATTTCAAATATTTTTGTTAATTTTTAAAAAATGTTTGTTGATTTTTAAAAAGCTAATATACCAGGCCATTCACAAGACAGCTTTATATATTAGGATATCTACGGATTTTGGAATGTTCAGAATTAGGTTCAGGCTCTGAGACTTCTACTTTCTAACTGTAATCTTAGGTTACTTACTCAGTGACTATGAGCCTCAGTTTCCTCGTCTGTAAAAGGGGTAGAGAAGTAATAATATTTATATCACAGGGATGTGATTACTACAGGAGAAAACTATGAATAGAGGCACTCAGTAAGTATTAATTTTTCTTTAAAAAAAAAAACACAAAAACTTTTCATAACACTAGGGTAGTTCCATGGTTAAAACACATCTACATTGGAGTTAATGAATTTGCAATAGGTTTAAAATTATTCCCACATCACCTGTCAGCCTCTGAATATGAAAAGCTTATTTTTCAAAAACTATTCAAATATGTGGATAGTCAATTAAAGTTTATTTCTAAAAACAAAAATAACAAGACAGACTTTTCTGAGATGACTCCTCTTTTCAAATATTCTAGGTTTTTCTCTACAAAGTCATTTAGTTTCAGCTATTTCTTGTTTATTTGTTCAATTCAGAAGCAATTTATTTAAAGACTGTCTAAATAGGACATACTTTTCTTGAGTCAAAATAATTAAATACATCTGGATATTTATCTGATATTCACTCTATCAACAAATATATAGAAAAATTTCATCCTATTCCATTTTAAGAAACATTTTTACCTGAGTTTGCAATTTGAATAAAAGTGTATTAGTATAAATGGTGACCATGAACTTTTCCTTCAGAAATCTAAAAGATCCTTGATTGTTAAAGTAATGAACCTTCATACTTCAAAATATTCAAGGCTGAGATTGTATAGATTGGCAGCATTTCAAATCTGAGTGAGTGGTCCTTATTATGTATCTGATACTGACTTCCTTGCTTTAACCGTTAATGTAATTCACTATTCACAGAGAAATGGGAAACGATCTTCAGATGGGAAAAGGCGCATTCCTTACAGCACCAGAAGCAACCTAATAAAGGCAAGGTCTTCTTTCAGGCAACATTTTCAGCAGACACCAGGGTCAAGGACACAGAGCTGAGTTGGGCACAGAGGACTCAAATTTAGGTTTGAGTTCTACTCTAACATCACCAGATGACTTCCTGAGCAAAGCAGTGTGGCCTGAATATCCATTCCTCTCCTGTGACATGCTGTCACCAGTAGTATTGGGGCACCATACCCCCAAATGGGAAAAAATACAAAGAAATGTAAAGAGTGACTAAAATTATTAAAGAAATGTAAAGAGTGACTAAAATGATTACAGTTAAACAAAGGAATTGGGGAACTTAACTTGGATGTAAGATACAGCCTTTCTCTTAAAATACAAAAAACAAAACAACAACAACAACAACAACAACAACAAAAACTCTTGGTGACACGGGGATAGTTCCATGATTAAAACACATCTGCATTAAAGTTAATGCATTTGCTGTAGGGTTAAAGTTATTCCCACATCACCCAGTTCTCCTCGTGCCGAAAGGCAGGCCAGTGCCAGGAAAACAGTGAGGAAAGGATCTGAGTTGGAGTCCAGCTCTGCTATTTATAAGCTGTATGACCTCGGCTGTATTAGCATGCTCTCTGTACCTCAGTTTCCCCGCATGGAAAATGAGGTAGCATAACATGGTAAAGTGAATACAGCAAGTGGGGTTATGTGAACTTGGCTGGGCAGAGCTCCCCACTGCACTAACCAAAGCACTTAAACTTTGGGTGCCTCAATGGCTCTTCTGGAAAATGAGAATAATGGTATTTATGAGGGTGGTTGTGAGCAGTACATAACCTAGGTCTTACATGATAAGTCATCTGACACTCCGGGCAATATTAAGTATATAATATCTAAAAGTGATTATTGCTACCTATAAAATGAATATAGTAACAACTATTATCATTCTGTTTACAAAATTAGATGAGATAATATAAGTAAAAGCATTTGAATAACTGGGAAGAACCATATTGAAACTTATTCTCTTTAGGAGGGCATCTCATCAAGGCCCTGCTGTGTGTTTCTTAATGTTGCTGAGCTTTAATTTCCTCATCTGTAAAACAGGTTTGATAATATTATCTCAGAGAGTTGTGTAAGCATTAAAAAATATAGAGTGGGTGCAAATCATCATTATGATCCAAAAAGTTAAAAATCTGACTCTGAACTATTCCATATGCTGGGTTGCCTACTGTTATTCATGAAGATTTCCAAGGTCACATTCAGCATAATTCAGTATAATGCCTGGCACACAGTAGGTACTCAATGAACAACCAGTGAATGAAGTTTCCACGGTGGCTTGAGTGAATAATGGAATTTTACAAGAAGTAGTACTTAGTCATTTTCTAACTTCCCCTAAAAAGACAGTTGTGTCAGGGAGGTTTTAGCGTCTACATAAACTTCCTGACTGTCAGAACAGTCTATTAAAGGATAGTTTTACTTAGTGGGGGTCCTTCCTGAAGATTCCAATATTAGCAAAAATAACTTCTCACTATCCCTAAACAACTGAGAAGATCTCTCTGCGTTTTTGGGGTGCTTTATCTCTCAGAGGGCAAGATGCAGTCCAGCCAATCTCTTTCAAGGACACCATCACCATCCTTAAGATTCTATAATAATGACCTACTTAAGGAGAGTTACTAAAGAAAAATAGAACACAAGAACTGCCAGGTGGAGATTACTAGATTTTAGTATAAGTAATTTTAAAAGGGACAGCAATCTTTAAAAAAAATTTTTCAATTACAGTTGACATAAAATATTAATTTCAGATGTACAATATAGTGATTAGACATTATATAACTTACAAAGTGATCCCCCCAATACGTCTAGTACCCAACTGACACCACATATAGTTATGACAATACTATTGACTATATTTCCTCTGTGGGACGGCAATCTTAACAAACAAGTAATGATCTCTAAAAACCTTAGGCTTTCCCTAATATCCTATGAAAGAACCATCAGTCATCAATCCCAGCTCCGTCATTTCTGGCCTAGGTGATCTTGGACAAATTACATAAACCTACCTGAGCTTCAAGCTTCCTAATCTGTATAATGGAGATAGACCTCCCACTCAAGTTGCTATGAAGAGTAAATGAGATAATTTATTAACAAACTTAGCACATGGAAGGAACCCAATAAATATTCACCATTGTTAAAACCTACACCAAACCTTAATTCTATATTTAGGTTTCTGGCCCATGAGCTCTAACTCTAGCAGAGGACAATTTTTAGGAAGCTTCCTATAGTTTTGAAGTTCACTATTTGGAGAATATATCTCTGCTAGTCTTGTCAGTAGCCATTGCAATCATTTAACCTTAATCGTGTTCTTTCTTAGTCTTGGTTGATCCAAGACCCAGAAATCTTAATCTCTTTTAGTGTATTTTCTAGACTGTACACTTTAACTTTTTTCAAAATGTTAGTGGAGAAAAAAAATGGCTATAAAATATCTTGACTTCCAAATGCCCAATCACCAAGAAAATATCATTCTATTATAAATACACGATTACAGCACGTTTGCTTTGTTGTAGGCAATGAGTCATGCTCACAGAAGAGAAAATTCACCTCAACCTGATCTCATAAAGGATTTCTGATCTCAACTTCCTGAAGAAACTTGAGACTTCTGAGATTCACTCTTAACTTGGATGAGTCAGAGCAGGTGACAGATGTTTTTTAGGCATCACCAGTCAATCCCAAGGTTATTAATAGGGAAGAGTACAGGGCCCAGCTCTGAGACAAACCTACCAATTAACCACTAACAAACCAGAAACTGTCTTCATCTCAACCTCAGGCCCCACAGAGCCAGTAAAATCCACTCTTTCACTCTGCCCATCCACAGTTACATTGAATAGTTGGTCTTCTCCACATGGCAAAAACATGGAGGGCACACCATACCACTCCAATCTAAAAGAATATTCTTGATTTTTGTGTCTCAGCAGATAAAGGGGTTAATCATAGACTTGATGCTACATCCTGGGTGGCTTTCATTAATTATAAGCACCCATAAGTTTTGATAAGGTACTTGAAATTTTCAAAAGAAATGAAAACTGCTGTTAAACTTTAAGTATGTTTATGGTGTTTTGAAAACTATAACTCATTGTTTTTACATGGAAATCTTCAGAAACAGTATCAATGCTATTTTTATGACTATACTATAGACAACTTTAAAACAAAACCCTTGTGTTGGGGTTTTATGTGCACATACACTAGTCCTTGGGAAATCTGCAATATTAAATACCACATGAGCATTTCAGTAGGACTCCACCCCTATTTCTCCCCAAACTTCTCTCCTAGCACCCAAAAAGGGGGATTTAAAGGGAAGTTGAACTGTAACAAACAGAGAAAAAAAATCTAGGTCTTTCCTAGATTATGGGCCTGCTGTCTCACAGGCAGGATGTGACTAATCAAAATGACTAAATGGGAAAGAAGAGAAAGAAGCAGTAGACCGAGGGCAGAGCAGAGCATCTAGGGAGCTTGGAGATAAAACCAATGAGAAAACAGCCCCCAGTTCCACCTGTGAATGCATGCTAAGGACTACCACTGACCATAGAAGGGCAAGCACTTTATTGGACACCTCAAATCTGCAACAGCACACTTCCCAAAGAAACCGTGGCTTCCCCTGTAAGAACAGACCAAATCTAGCTACCAAGAGTTCAACTTAAATGAAAAGCAGTCATTTGACCTAAGGAATTCCTTCAGCAATCGTTCCAACTGAGGCAGAGTCTGTCAGAGACGCTGCTACTCCCAAAACTGCATGAGACCACCCTACACGGCTTGTATTCGGAAAGGACACCGAAGTCCAGAGCCTGCCCACACTTGAGAGTTTCTCTCCCAACTCACTAAGTGGCGGACAAGGTTCTGATTAGCTATCTCTTTCTCATCTACAAAGTACAAATGGTCACTACTGCCGCATGAACAGGACTTTTGAGGGGGAAACTTTTTACATGTTGTTCTGGTGAATCAGCAAACCATCCGTTGTTGCTGAGATAAACAGCTCCTGGATGCCCACATGGCAGTGTGATGTTTAAAAAACAGATAAGAAACAGGACATATTTCTGGCCTTGAAAAATCTCACACAACCAGTTGGGGAAGTAGAACTAATAGATGTAAAACAATGAATTCAAAACTTTCAAAGCATGTATTTGTGTCTTTAAAAAAGCTATGAAGATAGAGATGAACCACAGGACGCCAATATCAGAGTGGACTTTGTGTGTCCTCTATCTAAGGTGGTGTTCCTTTGGCTTAAGCTGCCTGGAGATTGGTTGCACTTCTTTCCATTATATAAACCTTCAAAGCATAAAAGCACAGGAGGCAGCATGACCAGGGGATGCTCCAAGATGCTAACTGAGGGAGGGTTCCCATCTCTCAAGTTGTCTTTGCATAAGATGACCTTTGAATTCCTCCTGTGGGTATGAGCAGAGAAAGCTCTCTTCTCTGGGTTGGCCTAGAGCTTCTGAAGATTATAACTGGTCTGGGGAAAGGAAGGAGTGGCTGGGCATTTTCTGAAGTGATATGCCCAGAGTCATGAGCTCTATGAGCAGCCATACTTGCAAATGACTGAAAAGCTACATTTCATGTCTGCATAAGTGAACTCCAAACACATGAGGTCATAATCAGAGAGGAATGGGGAGGGCAGATGGTTAGAAAAAAGACACGCTAGGAAATGAACTGACTCTGGGAAGACCTGTATAAGTCTTTCTTAATAAGTTTGAAGGGCGGGAGTGGGCAGCTTTACAGAGGCCCAGTGAAAGGTATGCGTAGAAACTTGGTGGTGGCTCCAAGCAGTCCCCCTTTTGTAAATATTTCCATTAAACGTGTGTGTGTGTGTGTGTGTGTGTGTGTGTGTGTGTGTGTGTGAAGAAGGGCCTGCCTTCCTCAGGATCACTCACAATGAGGCACTGTGGACACAGTGCTTACCTATATGCGGAGACGGAGGAAACAAGTCAACAAGGCAGAGCCTGCACCAGCACCCAGAGGCTGCTTCCTGTTTGTGCTGCCAGCAGGCTTCTGAGTAGTGTGACTTCTGTCCAAGCACAGTGTGCCTGCAGTGAGCACCTGCTACACTTGAGGAGCAGGGGCAACTAGAGAGATCCACATCTCCCCTTCTTCTACTCCACCCCTGTGTTTCTCTTAATCAGTACTCTTATCAGGCTCTGAGACCTCAACTATTTCTTGAGAAAACTGGGGTATTTACAGTGAGCAGCTTCTACTAGTTTAAGATCATGTCTCTCAGTTGCTACCAGGGTCAAGTAAAGTCAATACTATTAACAGAGAGAGGCAAGAGTTACAGTTTCTTCTCCTCAACTACTTCTGTCATATTACTGTCATTCATAATATATTCTCACATTCACATGGGCACTAATTCCCATTTCAAAACAACTTAGACTAAATACTAAATGTTAAAATCTGTGTCTTCTCTAATAACCTTTTTAGCTAGACTGGATTTTTCAATGAACTTTCTCACACTGACCAAGGTGATGACATAATCATTTGGCAGGAAACCAACCCAACTGAGTTACAGAACTTTAAATTGAAATTTGAGGGGGAAAAAACCAGAAAACTGGCTAAAATCACATGCTATGTAGGATATACTGAGCATGGCCACAGATTCTGAGAAGAGAAACTAAGGAGACAACTGCAGGGAAGAGAATGAGAAGAAACTAAGTCAGACATCATAGCCTGTAACAAAATTCCAAAAGTAAAACCAGAGGGAAGTAGAACTATTGGGACAAGAAGGGCCTTTTAAGTTTCTCCAACCTTTGGCTGAATAGAACTCATAACTCTTACATAAAATGAAGGGATTTTTATTATTATTATTTAAAAGGAAAACCTAATAGAAGAAACAAGAGGTTATAGCACATGTCACACTTAACCTGGCCTGAGCATTGGCCTACCCTGGATCTCAGAAGAAAAGCTAGCAGAGTGGGGGATAAACTACACGCAGGTAGAACCAGAAGTTGAGATACAACTGGGATGTAGTATTGGCCAATGGAAGTGACTCTTCATTCAAATCACAGTATTGAAATGGGTATAATAAATTCAGGTTCAAATCAGTTTGATATCAACATCCAAGGTGTTGAAGGTCCCGGCATGGTGAGTCCTGCTATTGGACAGATGATGGTGTCCATGGTTCTAAGAATTGTCTCCCCATCATTCACCCATTCATTCAAACAAAATTTATTGTGTGCCTACCTGGTACTGTGCTTCGTACTAAGGATATTAATGCCCTCACAGAGTTTTCAGTTTGGCAGGTGAGACTGATGTTAACAACTAATCATACAACTGTGATAAATGGAAAAAATGAGTTATCCTTGGCACCATAAGAATGTACAGTGGCTACTCCAACCACATCTGAGGGTCAGGGAAGGTTTCTCTAAAGATGTAATGATTAAACCAAAACTGAATGGTAAACGGAAGTCTAGTACATGGTCGGCAAACTGCGGCTCGTGAGCCACATGCGGCTCTTTGGCCCCTTGAGTGTGGCTCTTCCACAAAATACCACTGACTGGGCGAGTCTATTTTGAAGAAGTGGCATTAGAAGAAGTTTTAAAAATTTGGCTCTCAAAAGCAATTTCAATTGTTGTTCTGTTGATATTTGGCTCTGTTGATTAATGAGTTTGCCAACCACTGGTCTAGTAGATAAGTCAATGAGGGATAGGAGAACTTAAGGAAAACAAACAGCATGTGTCAAGTTCCTGGGACTGAGACAGTATAGTTTTAGGTGGGTGGCAGGGGGGGAAGGGGGGAGAGGGAGAGTTGAGAAAGCCAGTTTAGTTAGATTACTGACACAAAGTTCAAAAAGGTAGAGCAGGCAGAGAGGAGCCAGGCAATGTAGAACCTGCTGGGCCACGCTGCGGTGCAATGAAAGGTCGCTGAGGTGTTTTTAAGTATGGCATGACATAATCAGACATGCGGATTTAAAATCTCCTTCTGACAGCATCATAATAGAAACAGGGCAGAAGTCCAGTCCAGGACTGGGCCCATGGGGAAGGGTGGGGAGGGAAAAGAGCAGTTGAAATGGACACAAGGGTGGTGCCCTCAGGAAACCGAGGAGCAGCTGAGGGCACTTAGCTGCCCCCACACATCATCTGACCTTGAAAATGAGGCTCCTGAGACACCCCTGGCTGGATCAGGATTGACTCTGGATGAGCAAGGTAAGCCTGGGGTAATTGGCCTTGGGCCTGCAGCACTGAATTAGGCAAGCTCCACCTGGTACATTCTGGCTCAGGGGTAACGCCTGGACACCTGTACATTTAACGAGCTCCCCAGGTGATACTAATGTACAACAAAGTTTGAGAACTACGAACATCATTTTTACTGATGACAGTTATAAAGGAAAATTACCTAACACTGTTTTTGATGTAATCTTCCCTATCAAGAATGTTTTTTAAATAGAAGGAGCAGAACAAACATGCTGAAGAGGAAATTAAGACCTAAGAGAAGTAAGGAGATAAGGGGGAGCAATTTGCTCCTTTAAATGCATTCAAGTTTCTCTTCCAAGCTGAATTATACCCCACAATATTGCAAGAATTTGTGGCAATTAGTAGGCAAATGGCTTTTGGTTGACAGAATACAGTCAACATCGACCTAGCTGGTTTCTATTGGATGCATATTACTTTCAAATCATCATAAAGTTGAAAATTTTTAGGTTAAACCGGAGTAAGCTGGGGACCATGAGCAGTTGTTTTGGAGCCATTGTTGTTATTGACTTGCTTGCAGCCCAATAAAAATCCTCAAGTCAATTTCAGTAGTCTGTGTACAGTGAACTTTTCACCTTCATCTCCTACCTTTTGTGACTACTGGAAAGCAGAAGTGGTTCACTAAAACTTGCTTCCTATGATTAATAAAGCAATAGATTAAGAGCAAGCTCATCTGCCTATTGCACATCTTGACCTAAGCAAGACAATGCTTTATCTCTAATGTGATTTAGAGCTAGTTAAAAGGCCAACCAGAAAGTGGCGGTTGATGTGATTGGGGTCAGCTTTGAGAGAGGTACACAGGCGTGTATCAAAGGATATTAGAGTCCTAATTATGTCCAGCATCTTCATCAAAGTCTTAAAGAACAAAAGCAACCTGTCTAAGCTTCAAGATGAAACAAAGTTGTAAGGACTAGCCAGCACTTGGATGAAGAATAAGAGCCACAAAATAAACCTACAAGCTAGAAAGAGGAGGTGAAAGTGCCATAATGAAACTGAGTAAGAACAAAAGTACAGAGCTGCATCTGGTCAGCTCCAAGACAGGATGGGAGAAGCCTGGGATGCAGTAACAGAGCAATACCCTCAGCCTTTCCATTGGATGCTCCTATTTTCCACCTGAACTGAAACTTGGATTTGCCCAGATCTTTCCTCCTATTTCATTTAATTGTTGCTCATCCTCCAAGGCCCAGAATGAGCTGATTTCTCTTCAGAAGTTCTTCCATCTTTATCATAACCTACCAACTTCCAGAACATTCCCTCATGTTGGTTCCTGGCTCAACATCTTCCTGGTTCCCCTGACTTGTACTGAGTCCTATGAGAAACTGTTGGTCCCACTGATGACCCACCACACCAGAGCCCACTCCTCTTCACAGACAGTGACCAATTGAGTGACTGGCTCTCCCAATTATCCCTCTCCTTACCTGGGTCCTCAAGTGATGCTCAACCAAAGCCATTTTCCTTTCATATTGTTCACCTTGGTGACAGCTCCAAACATGTATCATTATTCTCAACCATTTCCCCCACATCCTCCACTGCTCCTCACCTGAACCACCTTGTCAGGTTTCACCTTCCTGGGATCCTGATTTCTAGTTTCGGAAATCACTTGGTGCCTATGTTTTCTTATTCACTAAACAGGGTTCACAATACTGACTCTTCTGTAATGGCTGTCTTTTCCAACTGTTTTTAAACAGTTAAAAAGCAAACCCTTAGCAAAATAAACAAAGCCCTAGAAAGAATCTGACAGCCTTAACTGGGAGAAGTGCTACACAATTATATTCCTAAAATATTTCTGTATAAATTGAAGTGTAAAAAAAAAAAGGAATGAAAATTCTTTTTAAACTGATAATATATGTAAAATATTGTTGTTGCTTTTAATACTGCAGAGTACAATATACACCAGCTCTCTGTTTGAAGCCCTGGATGCCCACCCATGTTTAAATATCAAAATATACCACCAGGGTGTCTATTATACCAAATCGCATGCCAAACTTGCCCCTGAGTTAGCCCTGCAGATTGAATATTTCACTCAAAGTTAGCCCCCTATTGTGATCATTGTGCCCACCGTCCAATGCAAAAGATAAAGGGGGTGAGAGAGGTCCTTAGACAACTAATAAAGGGAAAAGATATGCATACATGTGTGCACACACTTACATTTATACACTTGTTTGTAAATCTATGACTAAATATAAAACTAAAATGAGAAAGATCATGCTTTGGAAAAGAATGAGAGAAAGAAACTAAGATTTCCTCTGGGCAGAGACCTAAAGGCAGGCTAGAAATGGAGACATTAGTGAGACATTATGTCGGAAATGGAGCCTTTTAGATATTAACTATGCATATCCTATTCCAGATATGGGGGAAATTATAAAGACAAGTTTTTGGAACTCAAGAAATTAATTTTTCTTGGAACATGACCCCTCTGTTTCTTCTGAAAGCGTAATAAAACCAAAGCATCTTTGGTTAATAGAGAGATTTCAGCTGACAGAAGTCAGAGACCAATAGTCAGATCTATGGATGCTGCCAACAGGTTAAGCAATAATATGATAAGAGGACCACCAGCCCTTTACATGGTCTTAATGAGCTTTATTCCTCAAAGCCAGCACAGGTAGGACATAAACGCTGCTCTTCCTCCCAAGGTGGCTGCCACAGCTGCACATACGTGAAACAGTTCCTACACACAGGATCTGCACCATTTCTTCACAAAGATCATAACTAGCATCTCCACTAAACACAATTCCTGATCACACATGGGCGCGGTAGCAGCAAATTTACTTGGCTACCCTGCCCAAAAGATCTGAAAGGAAGAAGACAGGACAAGACTTTCCAGTAACTTCAGAAATTAAAACCCAGCACCACCGAAGTAAAAGAACAGTACTTCTAACAACCTGTCATTGCGTTGTTAGTTATTTCAGTTCCTTAGGACACAGATGGCTCAGTTGAGTAGGACCACAGTGGTCATAAAGCACGAGACCTCACTTAATTCCCACTCTCCATCTCCTACAATTCTCCACATTGATGGCACCTGCAGTCACTCTTCCTGCTCACAGTCACTGAGCCTCTCATGGGCTCCTTCTCCTTCCCATTCAGAGCCATAGCACCCAGCCCCTCCCAACTGCACTACCCAACTTGCTTCACATTAAAGAATCATTGGCCATTTGATACTTGAATAAAACAGTAATTTGAGACATGTACTCCTTAGTTGTGCCTTCCTACTTCTAAAAGGATTACACTAATAAATGTATCCATGCAAACACAGTGGGCTCAGGCCTAGGACAGCAAGACTCACATGCAGCCCAGGCCCCACTGGCCAAACTGACTGAGATCCTCTCAATGTTAACAGGAGGATTGTTGTTTGCCAAGGCATACAGAATCAGACTGAAGCTGGTGGGAACAACTACTTGGCCAGGTGACTGCTGATAAGATCATTGTCATTCTACATGTGTGGCAAGTTGTTTTTCAAGACATTCCTAAAAATGTTACCTTGAATACATATGCCCAAAAATAGATAATCATTGAAATAATTACATTGCATTTTAAAGTACAATTCAGATACTCCTAATGCATCCTTTTAATAAAACTATTGTCTCTAAGGATCCTAAGTAATATCCAATGGAGAAAAGGAAAGGAAATTAGTCCCTTAAGATGCATGTCACTTAGACTGTTATCAACATGCCTGGCTTGATGAGGATGAGAGTGACTGCCCGCTAAGAACCTGCAACTCACAGTCAAATGTAACAGCTGATGAGGCCATCAGCAAGCCATTTCTCAGAGAAATAGTTTCTCCAGTCGTCAATATATGTACTTTTCAGAGAATAAGGCTTTAATAAGAACTCCATGTAAAACCATTTTATTAATGGTAAAGAGCTGCACAAGTGAAAGTTGTTAGGTACTGAAGTGGGAGGAAACAGAGCCTGGATAGAAATACGTGTCAGCTTTCCAAGGGCGCACTGTGGTGAAAAACTATGTGGATCTGAATTCCTATATTTACCACTTATTAGAGGTAAGTGGAACCTTGGGCAAGTGTTTTAGCTTCTCTGAGCCTCAGTTTTCATAACAAAGCCACCTATCTCATAGAGCTGCTATGAGGTATGTTAGTTAACTCCATTAGAACAATACCTGGCACAAGACACACATTCAGTAAATGCTAGCTAATGGTAACTCAATCAAATAGGTACTAAAAAAATATTAGGGCTAGAATAATAATGGGCTACACTTCCTGAAGAAGTTAATGAGCTGTTCATTTATTCATCACCAAACCAAAATCACTAAGCAGAGGCCCTATATAAGATAATGGAAGTACAGATATAAACAAAACATGGTGTTAGACTTTGAAAGTTCAAAATCTGATGGAGGAGACAGAGGTGTAAACAAATAGCTGTCATCAACAGACTGGTGGATGGAAAATAGACTCAGCTCAGGTTGGAAGAGGCCTGGCAGAGGTGTCAGCATTTGATCTAAGTTTTGAAGAAAGAAAATGTTACCATCCTCAACTATCTACTGGGCTACTGCAGTAGCTTCCTAAATGATGATCCTGCTTCTACCATTGTCTTCTAATGATCTGTTCTTCACATAGCGTCCCAAGCGGTTTTTTAAAAACATGTAATATTCTCTTGCTTCACATCCTTCAATAGCACCCCACTGCAATCAGGACAACCCAAGATCACTATCAGGGCCTTAAAAGCTCTCTATAATCTGGCTCCTGCCTGCCTTTCTGTATCAGCCCCCTTGTTCACTACTTCCCACCTACACTGACCTTCCTGTCCCACGAAGGCTACATTCATTCCTTCCCAAGAGTCTTTGCATGAATATCTCACTGCCTGAAATGTGTGCTCACACGTCTTCATAGCTCTTCAAAGATCCCTTTCCCAATTTTCTAATCAAAATTAGCTTCTTCCCTTCCTAAACTGCTATTACATTATCCTATTTCATTTTCTCAAAGCATTCACTATAATCTAAATTTGCCCGCTATAATCTAAAGTTGTCTTGTATGTATGCTTATTTGCCCATTTACTGACTATATAAGGAAAATGTAAGCTCCTGGTGAGCAGAAACTGTACCTATTTTGTTCACTTGAATAACAGAAGAGAAGAATGCTCAGCCCAAAGGTTAAACAGTTGTCCCAATCCACCAAATCCAACGGCCTGAGTCAGCTCTCCTTTTAGGTGCAGTTCACCATGCGGACAGCACTGAGTTTAAAGCAGCGATTATTTTGAGCAATATTTCCTAGCATACCATCCCTACTCTACTGCTATAACCACATTCTGAACCCAAAGAAGGAGACATTTGTGAAAGACTAGGTGTTTCCTAGCACCCAGAGACAAGCACCAGATGTCTGAAAGATTAAAAAAAAAAAAAAAAAGGTACAGGGGAACCAACTTCCTCAGGAAGCCATGAGGAGGCCCTGGGCCCTTAGGCAGAACATCAGCAGCTGAAGACCACAGCAGAGTGACACCAGCAGGCCAGCACTGTGAGGATGCCTGCCCACCATGTGGCTAGACTCATGGCCCTAGAAGGCAATGGAGAACACTAATATGAAACACTAAATGCTTATGACTCAGTTTATGGTTTCTAATTTCATTTTGCTCTTCTGGGAGTTTGACTTGTCCTTTATGTTGGCAAGTGTGAAAACTAGGGGTGACTATATAACCAAGATCATTATCTTCAGTTTGGGGGTAAGAGCTTGAGATATCAAAAGAGCCAAGCCAATGAGAGCGAACTGGGCCCTTTCGGTTAACAAATGGCTTTATCCAAAGGATTACATGAACTAAAATGCAGGAGTGGCACATTACAAAGAAGTTACAAAATCCATTATAGGTAAGGCTCTTAAGTAGAACTTAAATTTAATCATACAATTATGTAGATCCCAAACTAGAATGCTACCAAATGGTTTAACCCTGTAAGTGCTACATTGAAATGTGTTTTCTCCCATTATTGTTCATCACCAGGGAACAGTGGAAGAGGAAATTAGAAAGAACAGTTAATGCTAACAATATTCCAGCCATTCTTGCACTGATTGCTTCTCATCTAAACTTTTTTCCATTCAATATTTAATTAGATGCTACCACTGCACTAGGCACAGAAGAAAATAAATCCCTCTAATAAACCCCTCAAAGAGTTTATAATCTAGCAGGACAGAAGAAAGCAAATTCACAGAAGCTATGAAATAAGGCAATCTCAGCTAAAGCTTAGAAGCTGGATAGGCAGCCTTCTATAGATGAAGTTCCGGGACTCTTTCCTGAGGAAAATGACAGTGACCTAGAAGATGGGTGGATGTTACCAGCACAGAGACCACCGTAGATAAGACAGCCTCAGTAAGGGGATAGAGAGAGAAGACTGTGGACTCAAGAAACAACAATATTATAGCCTGGGGCACAGAAAATTAAAGTTTAATCTTTAGCCCTCGCTGATTTGGCTCAGTGGATATAGTGTTGGCCCGCAGACTTAAAGGATCCCGGGTTCAATTCCTGGCGAGGGCATATACCTTGGTTGCAAGCTCAATCCCCGGCCAGGTTCAGGATGCCTTGCAGGAGGCAACCAATCGATGTGTCTCTCTCACATCAATGTTTCACTCTGACCCCTCCTTCCCTTCCACTCCCTCTAAAAATCAATGGGAAAATAGCTTTGGGTGGGGATTAACAACAACAAAAAAGTCTAGACTCTTAATTTTCTTCTCTCCCTCCTATTACCTAAGAACCAATTCTCAATATGTGTGTGGTAGGCTCTAAATCATAGTTATTCAATAAATTAAAAAATTAATCCAGAAAGAAAATAATGAAATCTATTCAATGTACTTTGAAGAGGCTGCTGCACAATGGGTGTTTTTGGGTTTTCCTAACAATTTAGAACTCTTCATGATAGAAATCCTTGGTTATGTGCAGATACTTGTATTGTCTCACTAACAATATGGGAGCATTTAAAGAAAGTACACATTTAAAGAAAGTGGGTAAGGGTGTGAATCTTCAAATTTGGAAAGTTTGAGAAAGTTGTTGAGCCCAATACTTTGTGAATGTTAGAAATAAAATGAAGAAGACTGGTCTGTAAATCAATGTTAGTATGCTGCAACCCCAAAATGCAGAGATAATGCTTTTGTAATATAATTCCAAAAAGCAATTCGTACCTAGAAAATAAACTTGTTTTATATTTTCATTTTTTGGAAATATATCCAGTGGCTATTTAAACATTATTAAATGACCATGATGGAGTTGCAGCATGGTATCTATAATAATAAAAGAGTAATATGCTAATTAGACTAGACGTCCTTCCAGACAAAGCTGAGCTGTGTGGGAAGCCCGGGTCCTGGGTGCCTGCCAGCAGCCAGAGGGAAGCCCAGGTCCCGGATACTAGAGAGAAGCCAGTGCCAGCAGCCAGGAGAAGGAAAGCCTACTCTTGCACGAATTTCGTGCACTGGGCCTCTAGTCATATAAGAAAAACCATACTGTATTAGGAGTGAATAGACCTAATTCTGCTCTACCACTAACTGGCTATAAACTGTAGACAAAGAGCTTAGCCTTCCTGAGCTTCCCAACAGGAGGAGGGTGGGGAGAGGCTGACAACCAGGGGAGAGCTGTCTGTGCAGGTGGCCACACACCTGATCTGCTCAGATGCTCTTCTGGCATCAACCTGCCCCACGCTCACTGCAGGCACATCTGAGGGCTGGGGGGGTAGGTGCCGTGAAAATGCAGCTCTTCTTCACAACTTTTACCAGCTTTTTGGTTAATGATATCTAAGGTAACTTCGGATTCCAAAATGTCCCCTGGCTCTATTTTATGATGTCATCTTTAGGTTTGAAGACAAAGTCTTGAGAAAAGCATCTTCTTACTTGAATCTAACAACACACAGGTTCCAAAGACCATTTTAAAAGCATTAGTCATTAGCAAATATAACTGGCAAACAACAAAAATTTAGAATATATATATATATATCTATATTCTGGGGGAAAAAAAAATATATATATATAATCTCCACCATAAGTCCCTTCCAATCACATATAAACACTTTTATATATGTATACATATGCTTCTCCACGCACACAAATTCTAAGGATTGCTCTAAAGACAAAAAGACAGGTATCATGAACTTAATCAGTGATCCAAAATCCACTACTTTAAATTCAGCAGCACCTGTAGCTACAAGTTTCAAATTCACATTAGTGTAAATTTCACTCCTGCATTTTTATCCAGGAAATATGCCTAGTGACCACATTAATTTTTTTATCCTGCCTACTAACACTTAGAGGTTCATGAGGCTAAGACATGGCTATTCTTCACAGCGTTCTAATGTTCTTCCCTGATGCAGATACCTGGTTCTCCCAGTGTTCAGACATTTCATTCTTACAATTCTATATTATTTCTAAAATATATACTCAAGCATCCTCATATCCAGGACACATGCCTAGTGACCACATTCAGACTAATATTCATATACCCACAGAAACGTACTCTAAGTAAACATCCCAGGAGACATATCCCTTATAAATACCTAATATATACTTAATATGGGCAGAAAAGAAGGGAAGAGATGTCATTTAATTTATAAACAATTATGTTTATAGACCATTAAGCCACTCAAACCTAACCACAATAGACAAAAACCTAATCATTAAAAAATATCCATTTTGAGAATTTATTGTGAATTTTGTTTTGAGTTATTTTCCCCTCTATATTCTAGGCCATCTCTGCCAACAATAGCAATGAGATTACATGTAGACTTGCTTTCAGCTCTCAATACTTCTGAGCTGCAAATTAAATTCTACGATGATTGACATATTCTCTTGTCAGCATGACCTAAAAGAGCAGAATAGTCCTGCCATCAGTGGAACCGGGGCAAAAAAAAAAAAAAAAAAAAAAAAGTGGGAATCTTAATGCACTAACTGTGAATTAGTCTGTATTCAATGCTGATGTTAACTTTTAAGAATAAGGGTGAAGTAAGTAGCTTACTAGAATGTAAAAGAGAAGTGTCGCTGGAGGAACCAGTGCTAAATGTGAATTAGAAGTAAATTCCGTGCCAATGAGCTGCTCCTCAATCTTGCCTTAGAAGCACCAATCAAGGCTTCCTGTTAACCCTGGGCAATTTTCAAGAAAACTTAATGAAATACTTATACATATCAGAAATTTAAGCCCAAATCTGAGACAGTAACTAATTTTCTAAGAGTGAGGGTGTGATGGTATTCCCCTGCACCACGAGGACACAATACAGAAACTTGTAACAAACATTCTCCCAGAGATTACAATTATTACCATTCCACCAGTGTGCAGACTGACACGGCTACAGCAGAAACTTCATCCACATTTCATCCCAAAGTTAGTAAATACTGAAATCTGTTTCTTGTTTTTTTAATTTAAAAAACAAGGTCAGTGCCTTCAAGTTTGATTCTTGAATAGTAAGCCATTTCATGGCTCCAGGAGTTTTGAAGTGAACACATCTCATCTGTAGCCCCTCACCCCCAGCCTGCCAGAGTCTACGCAAGTGAACCTATGAGTCTGTCTTACCTGTAATCTGACTCTGTCCTTGTGGATTAAAAGGACTTGGTGCAGAGTTCAGGGAGGGCCGTGGGTTCTGAGGCGGGACACCTACTCTCATACTGGGATGAGGAATGCGCCCTAAATCACTGAGGCGGTCAGAGAACAAACTAGGTTTAGAGTCATCAAGCTTCTGTCTGTGCCCTGGAAATAGCAAATCATAAAATAAAAGCATATTAATTAGCTGAACAATTGACCATGCTAAATAGATATGTGAACATACATACTGAGGGTTTAAGCCAAGGAATTATCAATACTGATATCATAATGGAGTGTCTACTATTATATAAAGCCTTCCATTTCAAATTGCTTTATAGGCATCATCTGGTGGCAAGCATGCCTAGCTCTGGTCTATAGTGGGAGCTGTGGTCCCCGAGGGTGTCTCTGAGTCAAGCATCAGAGTGAGGCCAGGTCACTGGAGCTCATGAGGGACTCTCTGATACTTCCTCTAGCCCTTCAGTGAGAATGTGGAAGGTGAACATGCTCGGGATGTGTCTTCTTATTTCATGAAGGACAAGACCTCCCTGAAAGTTCAGAGAGGCTGTGCTGTAACATCTACTATCCCAAAGTTGGGGCAGAAACAGAGACACACACATTTGTCAAAGGGAAATTCCCATGATGACTACAGACTTTTTCTTTTTTGTTGTTGTTGTTACAATTAATACCTTACTGAGACTCTTTTCCGAAAAATTAAAACTCAATCCTAGAACCCCTTTAAGGGAAAAAACATAGAAATAGAAATAAGGAAACTCAAACTCTCAAGAGAAACCTGTATATTTTGTGAGATGTCAAAGCCTGAAAGCAAGTAATGACTTATGTTAAATCACGGCTTCTTTTATTTTAAATCTAGAACTGTGGCTTTGTAAAAGATTGAAAAATATCCTTTGGGTTACCATGTAAATGAGATAATCCATTATTTTAAAAATAAAAAATTTTGTCTCTCTTCTAGTTTATTCAAGTCTAAAATCCAAGGAAATCCTAAAATATTGGAAGTATACAAATTAAAAGATAACTAAGGTTCTAAAACTTCTTTAAAAAGACATCAAATCATACTTGGTAAAGAGTACAGTGTTGTCTCACTGCCACGTTAATAAAGTGTAGATCTGTACAGTGATGCTGTGGTGAACAAGTACAATAATTCCTAATAATAAACAGAAATATACTATGGATTCTTCCTTTCAAATACCAGTGAGGCCCTAGCGTGTTGCCCCAACATTTTAGTAAAATATTAAGTAATTGAAGCTGATTTAAAGAGACTAGAATAAGCCAACAGGAGAGAACTAAAAGGTCAAAAGAGGTGGGGCACAGACCCTCACCCCCTAACCTTACAGAGGCCTGAACTCTCATCCCTTCTGAGGGAGGTCTCCTGCCCCATGACTGCTTCACCTCCCATGCACAGCTCAGATCGGGATCCAGGTTACAGACAGAGACTCGGCCAGCAACAGCTGCCCTATATCTAAATTCAGTCTAGTACTAGGAATGCTCAGGGCCTACTCAAGAATACAAATAATCATTTCCACTAATATTTACAGGGTAAACTAAGATTATTGGTTGAGTATTACATTTGACAGTAAAATAGTAATCAAGTTTTCAGATTAATTTAAATTGGCTAAATGAAATAAGTGAATACTCAAGAAAATTTAAGTGTACTGGACAAAAGCTGTTCCTAAAATATTAACTAAAATTTCTATCAGTAGTTCATCTCATTGTAAAATTGCCTAACATCCAAAGAACCTAAAGCAGTCATATTTTTGTGCAAAAATTAAAATTTAAAGTTACCAAGACTGCAATATAAAATTTCCACAAGCCTCCATTAATAAAAAAAAAACAAAAAAAACAAGGGGGGGGGGGATAGTGGGATAATATCATATAAGGAAAAATATCCTGTAAGTAAATTACATCTAGAAAATTCTTACTCCAGAAAAGTAACTTCCATTTGTAATTCCAACAGCAGGACAGCCATGAAAAACACACAGTGTCAAAATAAGCCAAAGGAAAATCATTTGGGCAAAAATAAAAAGAATCCCAAGTCTAATTTATAGAAAAGATCCCTTTATTAACTTTTGGTCGAGAATATGTTTGTATATTTTCAGAAAACAACTCCAAGATCATATGGATATGGATTCCTGCAATAAAGAGGAACTGACAGGTCTGTTCCAACCACGAAGACAGTCCAGAGATGGAAGACACTGACGACACCTTGCCATGCTAGTAGTCAGCAGGTGTCATCGCTGCAGGCGGCCCAGGACCAAACCAGAAGTGGGTGGAACCTGCATTGCCACTATATTTCCACCATCCAAATACCATTGCTGACATGTACACATAAGGAACTATTTGACATTGAAACTGGGACTCAGAACAGTTGGACAGTGAAACTGAGACTCAAACATTTTTTGTTCTTACACATTTATTTCCACTATGTAGATGCAAGATCTTTTTAAAGAAAAGAAACAGGGGGAAAAGATTGATACAGAGGCAAAGAAGCATTGAACAGACTGTCAAACTACAGGGGGAAGGCTGGGGAGGGTGGGGGACGGGGGCTGTAAGAGATCAACTGAAGGACTTGCATGTATGCATATAAGCATAACCAATAGATATAAGACATTGGGGTTGGAGGGCAGGTGAGGACATGTGCTGGGGGGTAGAGGAGGCTGGGGGGAGGACAATGGGGGGGGAGAAAAACATATGCACTACTATTTGTAATACTTTAAAGAATAAAAAAAGATTTTTAAGAAGACTGGAATAAGTCTTCGCCCTTTGATTAAAAGAATAAAGATTAATATCCATAAAAGAAAAAAAAACTTGAAGGGGGATTATTAAGGATCTTCAAAAACAGGAAGGTATATTCTATGGGCAGCAAGAACAACTCATCTTCCAGTTAATACAGGACAAGAGGAATGCATCAGGATAGGGTTAAGTTGAACATTAGAATTTCCCAACTATAAGCTGTCTTCATAAGACAAATTCCTTATTTTATTTGCCCCAAAATGTATTTTCCTGTCTCCTTTTTCATTGCCTACCCAGCCCAAAGAAAACAGACAGGAAGCCAAGGCTTGGTAATATGAGTGTAGCTGTCTCCACAGCCAAACATGTTCCAACTAGACCCATTAACTGAAATGCACCCACCACCCTATTTCCTGCCAGTGCAAGTTTGGGGCATCTGCTATAACAGAGGGACTAAGACTAGGAGAAAAATGATCAGAAAAAACTAGGGAAACTACCCTTTAGGTTACCATGTAAATGTGAGAATTCACATTGTTTGTTGATGGTTATTTTCCCTACCATTTATGACTATTTATCCAGCTTACAAATTGATTTCAGAACTCTGAAGAGCCTTTAGAGATTACCCCAAACAGCTCCTAGACCCTCAAGTAAGGTATTCATAGATGAAGTGACTGAGCCCTACAGAGGGAAAACAACTACCCTATGGTCCTCAGATACTGACTAGCGAGTCCTGGACTAGGGTATGGTTCTTGTCTTGGTTGACTAAGTTTTCCACTCATCACGTGGCTCTACCAATGTTGGCATTCTAGTTTTTTTCTTTCCTTTCTCTTCCAGCTGCTGTGGAGGACTGAAAAATATCCAGATCTGCAGAGTGAGACACCTAAGAACTAAGCCCTGTGAAGTGTCAAGGCTGGTTTTCAAAGCAAGTAGAAGCAGCAGCAAGGATTCAATTACAAAGTTAATAGCGCACCCATTACCCTAAACAAACTTCCATCAATACATCTTGCTGTGTCTAACTAGCTTCACGATTAGGGAATTATATAAGACTTGTCACAGTTAAATCTGTGGATTCTGTTCCTCACACTCATACAAAAAAAGTATTGGTGTGGTGTTGATACAGCTGTAAACATTAACAAGAAAGCTTATGGAATTGTCCCTGGAAGTTATTTTTTTTAATAGGCCATATTTTTGGAATGGCAGATTCCCTGAGGGCTAAGGGGAGGGCTACATGATATTGCATGGCTCCTTTATACAGTGGGACTTTATGTGGGCCATGGGTCACAAGAAAATTTAATAAGCTTTGCCTCTGCTTTCTACAGCCTTTTCATTGGGTTTTCATGGAGACTGTATGAGATTTGAGCTCAGTATATGGATATGTGAGCACACTTTTATTTTCTCTTAGCCTAGTGCTTCAGGGGAGTAAGTGGAAGTCACAGACAAAAATAAAGGACTTGAGAAGCACTTACAAGTGTGAAAAAAGTTTAAGAGCAGGTGAAATTTTAAAAGCCTCAATGACCTTTTGGAAATTATCTTTGAAGGCGAGCTACCAAATATCTACAGACACCCTAGAGTAACTCAGGGGCCATCTATCTGTGGCTGCATATATATACAGAAAACACCCATTTTTTTCCTTATATACAATTGCCTCTGCACAGCCACCACCACAACCACAACAAATTCTTACA
Organism: Antrozous pallidus; assembly: GCA_027563665.1. NCBI lineage: Eukaryota > Metazoa > Chordata > Mammalia > Chiroptera > Vespertilionidae > Antrozous > Antrozous pallidus. The sequence goes on along the minus strand of CM050517.1, from coordinate 15,758,732 downwards.
GTACAATGAAGAACAAAAGCTGAACAGATTCTCTGTCTCTCAAGCATGACAAATACCCACCACCACTACACCACATCAGGGTAACACTTGAACAACTGGCTGAGAGAAGACGTACTTAAACCCTCAGCACCCAAGCAACGCCCTCAGAAATGGAGGACATGGAAGACAGAGAGCACACTGACTGCAATCTGGGTCAGGTGCTCTGCCATGGTGTAAGGAGAACTTACTCTCAACCACACAGCCAAAGACTGAATCTTCCAAGCAGGATAAAGGTGTAAAGAATGAAAAATTCTTTAAGACCATTTAAAAGCTCAGTCCTAGATCCTCTTCTCTAGGATCCTCTCTCTACTTTCTTCCTTGATCAGTGGCTCTTCTACCCTGAGTATGAAAACTCTCCAGGGAGCTTTGAAAATATGAGTGTCCAGACCCCACATCAGCTCAATTAAATCAGAATCTCTGGGAGTGAGTCCAATGGACAGCTGAGGTAGAGAACCATTGCCCACTGTGATCTTGGCCCCATGCACTCAATGTGCCTATTCATGCCCAATGACTCCCCATTTCTGGGGTGAGTCCTGACCTCTGCCCCAAGTTCCAGGTTTGTGTATCTCGCTGCCTACTTGACTCTCCCCTGGAATGTCTCAAAGTTATCTTAAATACAGTGTATTTAAAATAAAATTATTTATTCTATCCAAAAAAAAAAACCCTCAGTTTCTCCCTAAGAGTCCCTCCATCTCAATAAAAGTTGCACCAACCATCCAGTCGATTATCCCTCATTTCCACATTCAATCCATTACCGAGTCTTGTCATTTCCATCTTAAGAGCATTTCTCAAATCTCTCATTTCCAACAGTACCACCCTAGTCCAGGAAACCATTATCTCACTCTGATCATCCGACACTGTCTCCTTTTTGTCTCTTATCCCAGAACGTTTCCATATTCCTGAAATGCTCTCCCCTGATTCTTTGTACCATCCTCTGCTTCTCATTCCTTAGGCTTCAGGGTGAACACCACCTCCTCTGAGAGGTCTTGCCAGCCTACTACACCCAGAGTATACTTCCTCACTCTCAAACACAACCTCTCTTTATTTTCTTTATGGCTGTTACCAACACCTGTAATTAGTTTGTGTATTTATTTTGTCTCTCCTGCATGACTATAAGGCTATGAGAATGAGTGCTCTCTCTTGTTTACTGTTGTATCCCCCAACAGTTCAGTGCCTGCACAGTGTACCCCAATATATTTATTTATTCATCCATTTATTACATTTATTAAATATTTTCCTCTTTTAGATGAATGTCTGAGTTGAAAGAAAATATTTTGGCCTAGAATCTCATATTACAACACTATCTTTCCCCCCAAAAAAACCTCTTTTCTTCTTATTTGGCAATCTGGTGGATCCAGTGAGTAAAGCCATTCTTTAGAGATTGCCTTTATCAGTGCTTCATAAGAAATTTCCCTGAAAGACATTCAAGTAAAAGCTTACTTGTGTTCTTTCAGAAAAAGTCCCATATGCCCTCTTAATAATTCTTAAGCATTGTTGCAAGTCATTTTGAACCATAGAGATAAAAAAAAGACAACAGAAATAATTTAGACTCTAAATTTTAGAGCAATGTACTTCTTTTATGGATGAGGACCCTGAGTCCCTGAGAGGGGAAGTGACTTACCCAAAGTCACATAGTTAATGGTAGGATCAGAACTCAGGTTTTCTGGGTGTTGGCCTAGCACTCTTCCCTCCCATTGCCAACAAGTTTATTTTAGATTCTAACAGTGCAATCTCAGTCATTCAGGGGAGAGCATGATCAAAACTGAATTTAAAATGGAAAAAAAGTTTTCAGAACAAATGTTTCTCAAAAAAGTTGAGTGTGTTTGACTGAATGTGACTTTTGTTGCAATAAATTCAGGGGCACAAGAAGAAAGCATGATTAAAAAGGTCACAGCATTCACATATCCTTAGAGCACAGACCTGTAAGGGACTGCTAAACCACGAAGCAAAAGTCCATCTAATAGTCCCATTCCTCCCCACCCAGCTCTTTAGTCCAAGGGCAACTACTTCACAGTGTAAGTTGGTAATCCTGCCATTAGAACATCCACATAAAAATATCACACATCTGAAACTGGTATGTGAAAACGGTAATATGTGAACTATGAAAATAAACTTGCCGCTGAATGTGACCCATTTTGCCCATTTTTGTAAAAGTTGATTGAGAACAACTTCACAACTTTGGAGACCTAGGTAGGTCCCCAGCCGGAACCTCACAATGTCACACCCTATGCACTATATTCACAACAGGATGTTCTACACCAGTCAGACACTCCTCCTGACAAATGCCCAAAGGCACATACAAAAGAGTGCACCTCTTTCTTTCTTTTTCTTTCTTTCTTTTTTGCCAGAGTTGGATTTTCTTTTTTTTTGACTAAATATATTGGGGTACACTGGTCAGTAGGGTCATATAAGTTTCAAGTGAACATTTTTGCGATACATGATCTGCCTATTTCATTGCATCCCCACCACACAAATTTCAATCATCTTCCGTCACCATAACACTTTTGCTGTATGTGGCCCCCTTTACCCTTTGCTAACTCTCCACCCCCTTCAACCACTATCTTGTCTATGTCGATGAGTTTCAGTTTTACATCCACATATGAGTGCACCTTTCAAAAATAAGGCACTTTTTATGCAGATTTGAAAAGACCCTCTACCACTAAACCTCATCAGGGTATCGTTCATGGCTAGTCCATCTGAATGTGGCATAGCATAGTCATGCTATTTAGCAGCTGGTCTTTTTACAGTAGTATTTTAAATGAATTTAAACACTCATGTGTTTTTACTAGGTCCCTAACTTGTATCCTGGGTATCATGAAGATGCATTATTTTAATAAAATGAAGTGAAAAGGCAGATCTGAAATAGAAAATCAATCAGGAATCAGTACATGCTCATACGCAGGTCAGCTGATCCAGCTAGTGTACCGAGCATCTACCACATGCAGGTCTCACTAGGCATTGTAAGGAAGAGGGAAAGAGAACATGATAATGTCCTTACCCTCAAGCAGTTCATAATCTGGTAGGGAATAAAGGCAAGCAATTAAATATAACTAAAAAAGACTATCATGAGTGCAAACACTAAATTGCTATGGTTTGGGGAACAACTGAGTAAATATGACTATTTCAGAATATTAAGGAACTGATGCTTCGGTGATTATGTAAAAAATATACCCTGATTTTTTAGAAGGGCTGACATGCTTAGGGTTAAGTGCCGTGATGTCCGGCATTTGCTTTAAAATATTTCTACATAATAAGCAATACAGCAAGTATGGCAAAATGTTATTAATTATAAAATATGATGAGCATATGGAGTTTGTTAAATATAAGCTCTATGTATTTTGAAATTTTTATCACAAAAAATTAAAATTAATAAAGTGCTATCTATAGGAAGAAAAGGGGGCAACTAATGTCAACTAAAAGTGGAGACCTTCACTAATGGGATCACCATGTCTTTGAAGGCTGAGTAAGATTTTGATAAGCAGAGAAGGAAGGAGAAAAGCTAGCTAGAGGCCAAGTGACAGAAACATGATAATAAATATCTTATAAGTCAGGATGGTGCTAAACATAAATGTAACATTAATCTAAACAGAGGCATACTATCATTTTTATTTGGTTTTGTTTATTCACTTATTTGGGGGGGGGTTAGATCCCACATATAAGTGAAGTCATATGGCATTTATCTTTCTCTGTCTGAATTAATTCACTTAGCAAAATACTTTCCAGTCCACCCAGTTGTTACAAATGGCAAGATTTTATTCTTTATTATTGCTGAGCAATATTCCATTTTATGTATCTCACATCTTCTTTATCCATTCATCTACTGATAAACATCTAGGTTAATTCCATATCTTGACTATTATAAATAATGCTGTAGTGAATACAAAAGTGCATATAACTTCTCCAATTTGTCTTTTGGTTTTCTTCAGATAAATACCCAGAAGTGGACATGCTATATCATATGGCAGCTCTATTTTTCATTGAAATCTCCATACCATTTTTCAGAGTGGCTGCATAATTTTACTAATTAATCTAAAGAGATTCTCAAATCAGTTGATACCTTTAGTTTTACAACTACATTAATTCTTTTAAATTATGTGATATATATGGGAAACGTGCTTTTAAGACAAATCCTTTTATGCCCAGGCCAATAACACTCTGTTTGGCAACCCATGCACTCCTCTGCCATGAATTCGGGCTTCCCTGGAGGAGAGAGGTGACCAGGGAGACATTAGCTAATTATGCTGTCAGCAAGTATGTGATAGAATGAAATCTGGTCCAACACTCTGGGGCTAAGCCACAGGATATAACCATTTAAGAATGTTGTGACAATAATCCTTGGAGTAAAAAGAAAGAGTGGAAAGGCCTTGCATCCGAATGACCATTTTTTTTTAGAATAAATTGGTAATACAGAAACAGAGCTGCTTATTCCACAGCAATTCGGGGGGTTGGGGCGATGACACTTTCAGTTCTAATCTCTCTACCCTGAAAGTGGTACATAAAGAAGAGTCTGCAGGGAGGGATTAGGGACTAGGTTGACTAATTTTAAAGCCATAATTCAATTCCAAATAAAATTACTTGGGATCCTACTACAAAGGAGGAACCTTAGTATATCTTAGAGAGTTCAGTTTCAATGGTTTGCAGCAAAAGCAATATGACAAAGAAGATTACAGGCTTGAGTTCTTAGGGAAGCCATATAAACCTTGGACCCAAATAACTCATAACTACTGAGGCACTAGATTAAAAACCTTGATTTTCTGCATTCTTACATATGTGTGAAGATAGAAATATTATTGACAAAAGTGAAACTCTTCTCTGGTTACATTTGGATGATACATTTCACTGGTGGTTTGTAAAACTCTAAAAACCCAAGACCTACTACTCTCTTGTAAAGCCTGTACTATGAAGTTAAGCCTTTTTGCCTCTCCCTGACACACCCATACTCTCCACTACAAATAGTCCCATCTGCTTCCCCTCTCATTTTCTTATTTCCATTAATGTCACCATTTCTTAGTCTCTCAGGCTCACAACCCAGCTTAGGTGTACCTTTTCCACTTCCCTTTCCTAGACCCCATCACCCAGTGAAGTCCATCCCTAAAGTTTCTACAAGGACAGGCCCCATTCCCATTAGAACCACTCGTAACTCTCACTGTGGCTGATACACCGGAGTAGCAGCCTGGTATATTTGAAAGGGCACAGAAAGGATTTAATGGAACCCTCTGAACCTAACAAAAATGAAGGGCTAGTTTCCATACTTTTTAAAATCATTTCAGTCCCTAAATCCTAACATTAATGTAACTTTTACCTTCTCAAAATCTATCAATTATGTTGTGCTATCTATTGAATGAAACAGCTCCTGGAACCCAGCAAACAAGGGCCTGGAAAATATGGTCTCAAATGAACCCTGTCACTCTCATTTCCAATAGCTACAACTATATTGCTCTCCATACCATTTTTGTATTGGAACCCTCTGAACCTAACAAAAATTGTATTGGAAAGTTGTATTACCAATTTATTCTATACCAACTATATTTCCAATAGCTACAAAAATTGTATTGGAAAGTTGTATTACCAATTTATTCTATACCAACTATATTTCCAATAGCTACAACTATATATGTTCTACTCACACTGGACTATCCAGAGTTCTTCAGAGCCCCTGTGGTTGCCCAAGCTATCTTGTCTATACAGACTGCCCTCTCCCCACCACTCCATTTGGACAAACCCTTTTCCAGACTCAACTGAGTCATCACATTGTTCTGGTCTTCCCTGTCCCTAGGGCCTCAATGATCCCTCTGGTTTCTATCTCAGTAAGCTGAGAGCAGTTACAACTGTTTTTTGCCTACTACATGTGGTTCTACTTAAGTATAGTAAGCATTCAGTAAGCATTAACTTACTATGAATTGGAATTTTCTATAAAATTTCAAACCCTAATATCTTAGATTCTCTTGGACTTGACTATGAACCTCTTGAGGATGGGTGTCATGTCTTAAGTCTAGCACATAACTTAGAGCCTAGGTAACAGACAACAAATGCTTGTTGAATTGACAAATAAAAACATTGTTCAATTTAACATTATCTCTCCTTTTGTGCAGTAAAAGACAGACAGGAAGGAGGAGAAAAGGCTGGTTATTGGGAAACATTTCCCACAGTAAAATTGATGAGTCTATAATCTTTGCTGGGAAAGGCTGCTGAGTCATCTTTTTTCCTAAGAATATGTTGTCTGGTTCAGGTCAAAACTATTTCTGGACTAAAATACTGAGCTAGTCTAAGAAACTATCTTCATGTTTGAGGCCTCTAGCTCCTCTGAGCCACTGGAAATTAGCAGCCATGCAACGATGTGTGCATGGGGCCCCAGAGCTCACAGAGGACAGCCTGTGAGAGGAGACAGCCCTAGAGCAATGTTAGTGTGTGGCTCAGACAGAGGACCACAGATCATAAACAAACCTCCTTCCAGAAGATTCTTCTCTGATGGCATTTCAAAAATGAACAGAACTTCTCGCTAAAGGCCCTTCTTAATATATAAACCAATTTCAAGGGAAAAAAATCATAATCACTCCCACATATCTTCAAGAGCCCTTGAACACAGTCAGGCATGTAGAATGCAAAGCTTAACAAGGAAGAAGAGAGGAAGAACAATTTCACCCAGGAGAGGTCTGAAGCCTTCCAGTCTCCCGGGTAAAAACATAATTATGGGGGAAAAAAACATAATCTACTCAAGAGACATAATTACATAGTTAAGCCATAGACTCCATAGAAATATTCTAGGAACTCCAGTTCATAAAAAAGAAATGTTAAAAGCTGAATTTGCTTTCTTTTAATAATAAAAGGCGCCAGCTTAGATCAGTGAGTAAAAAGTTCCCTCTCCCAAACTCATAGTCATTTTTAAGTTACAATTAGATTCATGAGAGAGATCATTGAAGGACAGCCTCTTTCACAATTTATGCTTCTAAAGGTTAAAGAATTCAAGATATCTCAATAAATATACAAATGAAAGAACTGGGAAATTTTAATTTGCATTTATATAAATGCAAGTTCCTTTATAACTTTTAGATTTTAGGCTGTGGCAAATCATCACAATCAAACCAAGTATCTGGAAGAAAGGACAGGGTTATCCTTGAGGATGGGTGTCATGTCTTCAGTCTAGCACATAACTTAGAGCCTAGGTAACAGGCTCTATGCCTGTGTCAGTCACACATCAGGGGAGAACTTCTACTAAACATATCTTAGCATATAATTCTTTTTAAAATATATTTTATTGATTTTTTACAGAGAGGAAAGGAGAGGAATAGAGAGTCAGAAACATCGATGAGAGAGAAACATGGATCAGCTGCCTCCTGCACACTCCCCACTGGGTATGTGCCTGCAACCAAGATACATGCCCTTGACCAGAATCGAACCTGGGTCCCTTGAGTCCACAGACCGACACTCTATCCACTGAGCCAAACTGGTCAGGGCTATAAATCTTTTTTTCTTGAAATAATGGACTTAAAAAAAAAACTTAAAAGAATAAACAACTCTTGGGAGGTATGAAGAAAAACAGGATTAACATTTTTAAAGAAAGACCAGATGAAAGCATAATGGAAATATACCAGAGGAGATGTAACGCTTTTTGCAGACAGGGGAAAAAGAGTTTCCAGGGACCTGGCTGACTTCACTGTAGGGCCTCTCCCAGGTCCTAATACAGCACTAATCTACTCTGCCTCTTTACCTCCAAATTCTCTGGCACTTTCTTACTAGTTCCAGTCCTGCTGCCCTTGACTTTTCCTGCCTGTTGTTTCCAAGGGACACTTCTTTCCCTTTTTCCTCCCATTCAAAGTAGAATTATATGAATTAGAATTTTTCAGTTGGAAGGGAAGATGGATTGCACCAGACCGTGTTCCTCATTTTAGAAAAGTAACTGATGCCCAGAAAAACATCTGGTTTGAAATCATGGAAGTAGGCAGCGACACTGGAAGCCAGTCCCTTGACCTGCCTCAGCCCTCTTTTTCGTGTACCAGGCTACCATACCAGCGAATGAAAAAAAAAAATGTGGAGGGAAAGAGACCTAGAAAGAACAGAATAAGAAAAAGCAGAGAGGCCTAATTCCGAGGTTTGATTACATTATATCTGACATTTCTGCCTCCATTTTTATCACAATGCATCTTGTTCTCCTTTATCTATAACCCAACATCCACAACCATCTTGGGTCATCTGAATCTCCATCTCTCCCTTCAGTTTCTGGGAAATGAACAAAGATCTCTTTCTCTGTATCTACACTTTACTCCCAAAACTTAGTAACACTTGAGTGTTTTAGTTTTGGAAACATTTCCTTTGCCTTCTTTATTCTAATATAGTCACGCACACACCAGTGTTGTGTTACTAGCATTTATAGAGACCCCACTGAGAGATGTAAAGATTCTTTAATGGTCACGTTTTAAGCAATGGAAATGGTAGTTTTCACGGTTGAACAAAAAGCATCGCTGTTTATTTGCCAATAATCCAGCCAAACATGGATGGCATTATTCTTCAAAGAGTCCAGTGACAATTAGCCTACACACTGTCACGCAATTCCAGGATCCTGGCTGCATTTTCTTCCCATGTGATGTCTCTCTCTTTCTCTGTTATCGTGGCTTTTTGCATATGTTATATGACTCTGTGTGTGTGTGTGTGTGTGTGTGTGTGTGTGTGTGTGTGTGTGTGTGTGTGTGTTTAGGCAGAGAAAAAACACTACACAGCAGTTATGAAATTATGCAAAGGACTCCTCTCTTGACATTTGCTGCTACAGCAGCAGCACATCATTTTCAATTTTCCCATTTCTGTAACAGGAAGAAAATGTTAAAAAGTAATAACGAAGAAAAAAGTCAGCCAGCTCCCGGAGCCTGGTCTTGCTGTGCTGAATGGCAGTGACGATCATACAGGAAGGGAAAAAAAGAAAAAGACAGAAGGGGAAAAAAGGGGGAGAGGGGAATTTCTTGCTTATACTGGACCTCGTCCAGCTGGCAAGAAGAGGTGGTTTTCTTAACGCTTGCGAAACCTGATTACTTTCTTAAAGGAATGAAGAAGAAGGAGATGTAAACACAGCCATTAAAACAGATTTAAGGTGCTTAGTTCTAATCTAGTCTAAGGCCTCTCCAATTGTCTGCCTCTCTGCAGTTCTCTGCTTGCTAGACAGTAACAGGGCGCATGTCAGTGTCTCGGTGCAGGGAATGCTGTCAGCGGAGCTGTGGTTATCCTTTCAGGTCAGGCATGGAAGGAACAGCAGCTTAAGCAATAATGGATGGATGTCTGTTCAGTGCTGTGTCTGTCAGAAGTCTGTTTTCCGACATTAAAGGGCTATTGTGTTTATATCTACACAACAGGTCTTAAACAGATTGTTTAAACATGATTAAACAGGAGATGTCTTTGAAATAACCCTCTTAATAAAATTCAGATGGGTAAGGAACTGAAAAATGCCATCAACAGTATATATATTTTTAAAAAGATCATTTCACTCCAAGTTGCAATGGTAACATGATATAAACTCCAAAATAAAACAGTTTACAAGTTAAACTCAAAGGATTCCTTCATATTTCAGCACCCTTTTCTGAAGGAATAGCATTTATCCACCTATCCATCCACACTCCCTAATGCTGTTGCACAATTTACTAAAGTCTTGATAGACAGATAATTGCTTTATTCAGCCATGTGTTATGAAGAGAGTCTATTGTGTTAATCCGGGGATTCTTATCTTCTGTGAACTCTGAATAAGGAATTGAAAACTCCACCTCTTCGTTCCAAAATTACTGGAGTTGTCTCACTTTCAGATCTGTTAAAGTGTTCCTACATTCCACTCTGTCACTAAAGGTGCCAAGTATTCTGAGTAGGATCAAGTTATTGTTATGTAAAAGGGAGTCTAAAACAGTGTTAAATGGAGTTAGAAGATAGCAAGTTTTCCCCCTTTTTTCAAGGCACACCAGGTCAGAAAAGTGCATTCTTTTCAAACTGAAGGACTTAGGTTGGGGCTCATTTTGCAGAGTTCATCAACACCACCTACCTCAATTAAAGAGCACTATTGAAACAGCTCAATGGCTATAAGATATATATATTCCAAAGAAACCCTTCAGATGATTAAAACTAATTTGTTTTCAAAAGCAAGTATAAAGGTTTAAAGATTTTTGTCTGCCGGTTTCCTGCTGACTTATTTAATCAGTAAGGATAGTTTGGTGAAATTTTTTCTTTTGTCCATGTGAAATGTATAAAGTATATATACTTTTCTATATATATGTATATGGTTATAAATTTATATAATTTATTGTATAAATTTATTGTATACATGCATATATTTGTACAGAGAAGGAAAGTCTAGTCAAAGGTACATGATACCACTAATGAGTTCCACACCTCTTTCCAGATAATTGCTGATCTCTCAAGGCCCAACAGGCTTTATCCTCTATTTACACCAGGACACCACTACTGAACACACCTTTTCTTGCAATATGGAATTCTTCTCTGTAAGCCTAATTAAATATCTTTGTTTTATTTTGAAATGGCATATGCTCAAGAATCTACACAACTCACTGGAAAAGAAGTAACACAATCTGGGAGAGTGGGGTAACCAATGAAAGAACATCCTCATTTGATTCTCTTCTGGGTCCTATCTCTTTCATGGACCTTCACTGAGAATGTTCACAGAAATGATACTCTTTCTGCTACAAAGGTGGTCTCTTCCCAAGAGTTAACTAGCCTAATAGCTCAACAAATCCTACCTCAACCCTTGAGATTCAACAGTAAAACTCTGTCCAATAGAATTAATGGTTGCCCAACATGTAGTAAGAGAGATAATGTGTCACTCTAAGTCAGGAGATGTTGGTTTTGCCACTAATAATAAGTGGTGAATTTTTCAGGTAGAGAATTGTCCTGTCTGCACAATAATATGCTACTTAACTTTCAATTCTAAAACTCAGCCTCGCCTATCAATATGGGTTACACACACACACACACACACACACACAACTTAATGGAATAGTTCAAAGACTAAACCAGTGTCTGACAAAGAAGGAGAATCCCCTATCTAAATCTGGGCCTGACAATACAAGAAGCAAAAATACTGGAGTCTGTTCCTACTTTTGCTGCTAACTTGGTTGTGGAGCTACAGGCAAATAAACTATCATCTCTGTGACTCAACTTCCTCCTGTGACTCAGCTTCCTCATCTGTCAAGTGAGGATCAAAGTATCTTATCACAGGGACGTCATCAGGATGAAATGTATTAGAAGTGAAAATGTCCTACACAGGTAAAACCACTGTGTGAATACAATAGTCATTTGTCTATTAAAACTTCCTAAGTACTTATTGTGTACCATAAAATATGCTAAACTAAGAGGCTTGGCAGGGGGAGGGGCAGCATATAAACAAATAATTTACAGCAATGTGACAAAGTCTGATCAAGAAAAGCAGAACCAAAGAATTAAATGCTTAACTTCCAAGAGCAGTCAGGAAGGGCTCACAGAGGAGAAGTAAACTTAAAAGATGAATAGAATTCAGTCAAGCAAATTCAGAAGAAAAAGGCAATCCAAGTAGAAGGAACAGCACGTGCAAAGACAGAGATTTAGTAAATGCAGAGAGTGAAACACTTTGGCACAGCTCAGGCTCAAAGAGGCAGGGGCAGATCAGAGGCTGAAGGGCCTTCTCCACCATCCACAAAATCTGAACCTCATTTAAACAGGGACCCCTGAGGTATTTTAAGCTAGTGAATGCCATGAGCTGACATACAGTTTAGGAGGACCACTTTACTTATATGAAAAAAGTTGTTCTAGAACAGGAGTGGGGAACATAAAGCCTGTGAAATCATTTGGTCTGGCCCTGCCAAGGCATTAAGAGTGAGCTATTTAAATCTCTGACCAAATACAGCAGGCTAATTTTTAAGTTGATAATTTTGTATGACCCACAGATGATGTTATAAATATTCAAATGGCCCTTGGCAAAAAAAAAAAAAAAAAAAAAAAGTTATCACCCCTGTTCTAGAAGGAAGTGCAATTAGAGGCATGGAACCAGTTAGAAAATTATTTTTATATTACAGGCCAGAAGATAAACACTGGAAGTGTGAACTAAGCTAAAGCGGTGCTAGTGGGTATAAGGGTTTAAGGGAATGCATTGGAGATCCAGAGCAGAAGTTCGCACAACAATGTATAAGAGAATAAGTAGAAGTAAGGCAGAGAGGTTTCTGGTTTGGTCAAATGGGTGAACTGTGGGGCCCTGTTGAGGGTGGGGGGCTGGATGGAAGAAGTGGTGGATTTGAGGGAAAAAGAGAGAGAGAGAAAACTCATGGAAGCAAGTGTGGGAATTGCTGAGAGAAGAGGGGAGGAGAAGAGTTGGAAGAGGGAGGATAAATGGCGGTGGAAGGAGACTTGACTTGGGGTGGTGAACACATAATACAGTATACAGATGATGTGTTGTGAAATTGTGCAGCTGAAACCTGTATAATTTTGTTAACCATTGTCACCCCAATAAATTCAATGAAAGGATAAAACTGAGAAGGCTCATATTTGGGAATGGTTGAAGAAGTTTGGTTGAAGTGGAGATGGGAAAGCCGAATACTGTGTGGGACATCAGAATGAAGGGCCTGTGGGATATACTCAGGAGGAAATGAACAGGAAACAAACTAGAAAAAATGAGTCTAAATCTCAAGAGGGCCTGAAGAATGTTCTCAGGAGGCAAGGGACCTGGAGACCATTGGTGTGAATGACCTGGTCACTCAGAGAATGGATGTGGAATGAGTGAAGGAACCTAAGACAGATAAGGAATAAGTAAGGAAGAGGAGCCAGGGAAGAATGCAGGAAAGCGGAGAAGGAGGAGCCCCTGGTGTCAGGGAGCCCAGCACTCCTGGGTGACACGGCCCTGGCCCCTGAAGCAGTCAGTCCTGATACTGCTCTTCGGTTCCTGTGAGGTAGGGAGATGAGGGTGGGGGTAGAGAGCAGCCTCTCCTCCTACTCTGAGACCAAGGGCACAGAGTAAATTCTGCCACAATGGTAAAAAGGGTATCTCTCCTCAGTACCCATTCCCTGATCAACCTCTTCAACACCAATGGTTTCAAGTTCTTATGACTATCCAAAAATCCATCTGCAGCCTCTCCTGAACTTCCCAGGTACTTCCTGGGCATCTTTTGAATAAGAACACTTTTAATGGGGATTATAAGCATGCAGAGTACCTTCTAAGTTCAAGCTTGGTCATGCTATTTCAAAGGAATGGGAGAGTACCTGGCCCAAAGCCTCCCACCTCATGGCAATCAGTCCTTTCTGGGCCAAGTTACAAGTCAGTCTGAGGCTCTGTACCTAGCACTTGCATAGGTCAGAGAGCAAGCTACGTTTTTTTTTTTGTTTTTGTTTTTGTTTTTTAGTCTAAATATTACACTGAGAATGCTAAGGTCAGAGTCAGAGTCAAAAATGAGGGAGAGCAAAAGAAAACATAAAATGACAGTTGACAATCTCTAAAATCAACCATCTTTCCCAACCTCTCTTCTGAGAAAGTTTTCTTCCTGATTCCCAGGAAGCAGTGTTTTTGACTACTTCTTATCCAGTCAATTGCAAGTCCAATCAATATCAGAGAAATAGAGAAACAAAATAAACTCATTCCTCCTTTAGGGTCTCCCCTTTTCTGCATTCTTATTCTCGTTGTTCATCAGAAAGTAACAAACCCTGAAGAATGTATATGGAATGGAAGAATCCATCTGTAAGAGTGATATCATTTATAGAACTGCAATTTGACTTATAAACACATATAAAAGGACTCTTGAAAGCCACCAACCTGGCCTGAAAATTGCTAGATCTTTTCCTTTTCTCTGGATGAAAACTGAACTCCAGAAGTCACTACATTGTAGAGCAATTTAGAATTTCCCTCGAAAAAAATTATGATTATCACCTCTACTGATTTTGTAATGGGAGCTTCTTTTCTATTAATTCAAAATTACACCCTAGGCTGGTCTATAATTTTATGTACCAGGTCACAGTATACATTTTTATTCCTTAATTCTGATTGAAAAAAAACTTCTTTATGTATTTGAAAAGTTAATTCAATTATCTGATCTACTTTGTTTAACTGAATTACATTCAACTGGGTACCTACAAGGAACAAAACATTGTCATATTGGTTCTGGCACAGCTCTAATGAAGATCAACAAATACAGAACTAAAAAAAGATAGAATCATTAGCATATTAGAGAAGGCAGCATTTGAAATTAGCTGCAAATGTTGAGTAGGTCCCAGATTAACAGAGAAGAGAGCTTAGTTTGGAGAAAGCAGCTGAGCCAAAGCACTGAGCCATGCTGGAATTTCCATCATACCTCTGCCAAGGGAACCAGGGTTAAGATAGCGGGTTTGGGGAAGTTTATCATAAAAATAAAAGAGATTTAGTATTTTCTGAAATTCCCCACTTATCTACCTAGAATTTAACATTCAAGAATTTATTCAAAATTCAACTAAAATGGCTTCACTTCAATAAAACATCCCTCCCCGCAAACAGAAGGAAGACTGTTTCTAAACATCCATGTCACTTCACCGGCCACTTTTTTAGGCCCTTTCCCATTTTCCATCACTTCCACCACATAATCATGAGTATCTATGCTTTGTCTCCTTATTAGACTGACTTTCTTTTGGGCCACATATACAACTAAGTCATCTCTGAATTCTTACAGCCCTTTCTTAAGTATGGGAAATACCCAATAAGTGTTTGTTGAATAAGTAAATGAATGAATCCACAACGAATCAGTGACTGAAGGTATCTAAATGCTAGCAACCTTTCTTATCCAGTGAAAACAAAACAAAACAAAATAAAAAAGCAGTTCTCACTATAAAAATACCTAAGACATTAGAAAAGCCTTCTAACTATTCAGTCACAGGGATCTTACTTCTTCCTCTAGAATATGAAATGAAAAGTTGGACATACTATCTAGTAAGTACTCACTGGAAGTCTGACACTCAGGAAACATTTTATCTTCTTAGCTTACCAACAGCCAGACTAGGCTCTATAGATTCTGATAATTTTCCAGGCTTATTAACTGAAATGAACAGACATTAACTTTTGCTTTTATTCCTTCTATAGAAAAGACTAAACAGAAGACCACACCCCCCAAAAAAAGGATTCATCACAATTCACATATTGTATTGTATACGTATCCTATCTAATAAAAGAGTAATAAGCAAATTGACTGTCACTCCAACACACAAGATGGCAACCTCCATGTGGCCAAAGATGGCCATTCCCTTGTGGCCACAAGATGGCTGCCACAAGATGTGTGGCAGAGGAAGGCAGTTGTGGGCAGTTGGGGGTGATCAGGCCAGCACAGGAGGGCAGTTGGAGGAAACCAGGCCAGCAAGGAAGGGCAGTTGTGGGGGACACAGGCCTACAGGGGAGGGCAGTTGAGGGAACCAGGCCTGCAGGGGAGGGCAGTTGGGGCTGATCAGGCAAGCAGGGAGGGCAGTTCAGGGTGACCAGGACAGCAGGAGAGGGCAGTTAGGGGCAACTGGACTGGCTCGAGAGCAATTAGACATCGATCAAGTTGGCAGTGGAGTGGTTAGGGGGTGATCAGGATGGCAGGCAGAAGCAGTTAAGGGCAATCAGGCAGAGGCAGGCAAGCAGTTGGGAGCCAGCAGTCCTGGATTGTTTGGACATCCCTCAAGGGGTCCCAGATTAGAGAGGGTGCAGGCTGGGCTAAGGGACACCCCCCCCCCATGCACGAATTTCATGCACCAGGCCTGTAATATATAACATAATAATATATCTATTATATAAAAATAGATCCCATACAATCTAAAAATATTGTAGGTGTCATCCTACAATAAAAGACTAATATGCTAATTGTCCTCTTGACAGGGAGTTCAACCAGGAGGCAGGGACAGCCAGCCAACCATAGCATCCCCTCTCCCCAGCTGGCCCAGCCCAATCGGCCCTGATCAGGGCAGGCTGGCCAGACCCCTCCCATGCACAAACTCATGCACCAGGGCCTCTAGTTTAATATATTTACCTAACTTAGTTTTATGCAAAATATTCCCAGCCATTATTGCAATCTTCCTCGCTTTACCTACTACTCTGGAACACACTTACTAGTGACAGTAGTTCAGAGGAAAATTTTATAGCTGAGCAAGAGAAAAAAAAAATAGCAAAGCCAACTAAATCTGCATTAAAGGCTTGGGCAGACAGAGTGTAATTATGCTGACCTTAAGATGTGTTTTCAGTGTTAACAAATCACATGGTTCACTGGATTAAGGGAAATTTTTATTTTCTTTTGAGAACAAAATCCCTTGGCCCAGTTAATAATTTAAACATGTCCACCTGAGGTGGCCGTGCTGGTGCAAGTCAGGTAGCCTCCCAGGGACCTGATACCTGCGGGCTACAGTGGCATTTGTGAAAAGGGCATGAAAACATCAGACTTTCACAACTACACTGGAGGAAGAAAACTTGACGTTCATTCTCAGGCATATGTGACTCCTTTCAAGAATTCCTGACTCAAAAATTCAGAGGGAAGTGGCCCTGTAATAACATCTCTTCTGAGAATAGTGCCATATGGTTTTAACAGAGGTTTATTTCCTGAACCCAAAGAGGGCCGCTGATTCTCAATCCAACGAAAATAATTATGCAGACAATTTCACTCTATTACTTGCAGTGAAACCCATTCTGTGTGGTCCACACATGCCTGCTGACACCTTCAAAGAGACATTAAGCCATTTTTATAGACCATACCCTTAATGGGTGGAATGCAAGGTAAATTTCCTTGAAGATTAACACCTGTCGTCATGCATATGGCACCCCCCACACTTTGACTATCACATGTTAATTCTCTGAGTGGGTCAGGAAAGAGGAGAGATGAACAGAACTTCCAAACTGAGTAACAATCAATTACCAGTCATATATTAGGGCAAACACACATACACACACACACACGAACCAAAAATACTGCATCACCCAAAGTCAATAACACTGTGGGAAATTACTTCAGATACAATTGGCAGGTAAGAGGACTAGGGGAGGTTGGGGCTGGGGTGATGGGGAACCATTCCTTTGTGTAAATTTCAGCAACATTAAACTGCTAACCTTAAAATAATCAAGAGAATGGGGAAATAAAACCCTTTCAGTGCAAAAACAGAGCAACACAAATGCTGTAAAAATAAAGATTGCAACCAAAGAATACAACTCTTAAGCCATGCTTTCAAAAAGACCACCCTTTAAGCCTAAGAATATTCCCCTAAGAACAGAATACACTGACCTACGCCAGGTTGCCCCTGAATCTGAATTCCGTTATAGTAGTTGGCTATGAAATGAACTAGTTTTCCCTCTCAAGACTATTAAATGGATTTGAAAGTGACCCCATGAAAGCTAGTTTCTCTAGATGTCCACAGGAATTTCACAAAATCAAACCAAAATCACAAATACCCTTTGGGGAAAAGATGGAGAGGAGGGGGGGGGAAGAGAGGGAAGGGAAGGGAAGGGAAGGGAAGGGAAGGGAAGGGAAGGGAAGGGAAGGGAAGGGAAGGGAAGGGAAGGGAAGGGAAGGGAAGGGAAGGGAAGAGAGAGGATAAAGACGGGAGACAGGGAGGGAGGGAAAAAAGGAGGGAGGAGAGAGAAAAAGAGAAAGAGAGAGGGGGGGAGAAGAGAAGAGAAGAGAAGAGAAGAGAAGAGAAGAGAAGAGAAGAGAAGAGAAGAGAAGAGAAGAGAAGAGAAGAGAAGAGAAGAGAAGAGAAAAAAGAGAGAAGAGAGAAAGCAAGAAGAGAAAGAGAGACAGAAAGACACAGAGGAGAGAGGGAAAGCGTGAAGGCCTCAAGGTCAGAGCAGGAACCAGATACCTGCCAGCACAGCATAGCCAGGCCCAGAGGCTGCTTCGGGGCTGTTTTCGTTAGACTGCTGAAAAGTCTTGCCAAGAAACAGACGGATGCTGCTGAAAGAATATCTTCCACAGCTGGGCATCTGGGTTCTATGACAGACAGCCCTGCTCCTGTGTGTGTGGCCTGTAGAACATATCGAAAGCTTGGGAAGGAATACTTGGCAGAACAGGAGAAAACCTGAGGATATCCTTTTTTGGGGGGAGAAGGGAATATAATTCCAACATCCCACACAACTGATTGAAATGTTGCCTTTGTTGCTGCCACTCCAGACTTAAATTTGGTTTCTCACTTTTGTAAATATTTCTGATGCCTGAGCTGATTGGGCAGAGCAATCTCTCTGCTCACTTTCACTTCCATCCTTTTCCATCTCCTTTTTGCACCATTCAAAACTAAGTCGTTTTTGCTTCTGACAATCCAGGAGAATGTTTAAATTTAAAAAACAAAACAAAACTGAAGATATTGAAATTTCTTAAAAATAGAAACAACTGGCAACGGCTTTCCCATGGCCATGCATGAAAACAATGTTGCTAAACAGGTTTCCTTTGAATTTTCTCAAATTTAAAAAAAAAAAAGTCTACATACCATCATTTATTGGCCTTTTTCTTTAAAACACCAGCAGTACCAAAGTTTTACTTCGCTGGTATGCTGGCTAACACAACAAAACAAGGACGTCTATTAAATAGAGAAACTGGCCTCCATGTGCGCTCTCCAAAGCAAGAAGTCAAAACTCAACAGAGAGAAGGGCTGTGAGCCTGGCAGAGTGAGTGTTAACAGACAACATCTATCCTGGGGTGAGGGATGGAGGTACTGCTTGAGTTTCCAGAGGGGAAAAATCATGCACAAAACAGACCTGCTTTTTAGCCATTTAAAAATAGAACGATTCTCTGATTTATATCCATAAACATCACCCAAACACTAGCATTCTGTATGAAAGCCATACATACTCCTCACAGTCAGGAAACCCTCTGGTCTGAACCTGCTTTTTGATGTAACACATCTGGTGAAGCCAGTGAGTGAGAATCCATTTACCAAACTGAAAAGTGGGGGTGCTTCTGCTAAAAAGAAGGGGAACACATGGTAATCCCCCACTCTCACTAGGAACCCTCCGTATCCCGGCTTCATATGGATCCTGGGTTGGGTTTTTAGTATCCTTGGCTTTAATTGGCAAAATTGAATAGCTATAGCATTTTAATTATCACAATGCCATTATTATGTACGTTTTGTTAAATCTCAAATTTTGGGACATGAATTCACAAAGCCTACAAAAATTTCCCTAGGACAAGAGTTGTGAAAAGAGTGAGTTAAAACAAATCCGCTTAATTTCTAAGGAAACTTTATGCCTTCCCCAAAGCCACAGTACCTGCCATAGTCTTGAGCTAACAAATATAAGAACTACAGAATTTGGTCCAGCCAGCATGGCTCAGTGGTTGAGTGTCTACCCAGGAATCAGTTCACAGTTGATTCCCGGTCTGGGCACATGCCCGGGATTGAGGGCTCAATCCCAGTGTGGGGCATGCATGAGGCAGCCAATCAATGATTCTCTCTCACCACTGACATTTCTACCACTCTCTTTCACTATGAAATCAATAAAAATATATATTAAAAAGAAAAAGAACTACGGAGTTTGGGGCATATCTTCAAAGATGTGAATTACAAAGAGAAACGGGAAACGTTTTAATGAAACAGAAGCAAAGGGAAGTGAGAGATATTCTGGCACCAAAGAAGGACAAACTGATCAAAAGACAATCTGGGGCTCAGAAGGAGGCCAGAAGGCTTTTTCTGAGGATCAGGGTCCACAGTGATCTTGTCCCAGAATTGTGCAGTACCCTTGTGTTTCCTCATCTGGCATTTACTATGTGTGTTTTTTTTAATCTTTACCAGGAGATATTCTTCCATTGATTTTTAGAGAGAGTGGAAGGGAGGAAGGATGGGAAAAGAGAGAGAGAGAATGACACATCGATTGGTTGCCTCCCATATGTGCCCAGACAGGGGCCAGGAATCGAACCTACAACCGACATGTGTGCCCTTGACCTGAGACTCTACAGTCTCAGGCCAATACTTTAACCACTGAGCCAAACCAGCCAAGGCTACATATATTTCTTTGTAATCTCCTCTGGCAGGTATTTCTAAACTTCCCATCTCTATGTAAAAAAAAAAAAAAAAAAAAAAAAAAAAAAAAATCTCTGGAGGCAAAATGCATCTTTATACTCCACTGTCTCCTAAACTACAAGAAGGGCTGATTTATCCAAAGTCTGTGCTTCCCCCCCCCCCCCAAATCAAATCTGGGCAAGGCCCAAATGCATCTGAGGCAAGAGATGGAAAGAAAGTAATGAAAATTAATCATGTCATTTGGCCATATCATTTTCTTGGATTACTTTACATGGTCTCTACATTCAAAGACAAATACTTCCTACTATAAAAAATACAGATAAACAAAGCACTGTGAAGTTTCTCACAGAAACAATACTTTTGTCGATTAGCAACTATGGCTTGCCTGGTTATTTAATACATGAAAACACAACCATCAAAACTACACATTGCCAGAGTGCTGTGTTTAGATTGACAGAAAAAATAATACCTACTTTTCCAGTGGCAATGGTGGTATGCAGTAGCTTAAATGTGTTTTTCATTGTTGAAGGGGTCTGATTTCTTTCATACGGATATTGTTAGGAGGCGGAGGACTGGTGATGGAGTTAAGATGACAGAAAATGAAGCCGTGGCAGGAAAGACTGCACAAATGCTTCATGCTCCTCTAGTTAGAGATGAAAGGTGGGTGGAGTGAGCCCTGGGCTTTCCTCACTCATGTCATTGGAGAGAGATGCTCAAGAATGGAGTATAAAGAGTAAAAGTTAAAAGCATTCAGTTCTTGGAAATCTTGCTTACTTTTTAGACTGCATGTGTTAGAAGTAGATCTTGAGGGAATTACCCACAGTGGTTTTGAGGTTTCTGAATAAAGGGGGAAAACAGGGAAATTGCACAGGCATCCTCATTGGCTTCAAAAGTCTACTTTATCTCTACATTTCAGAACTGAGTGAAAAGAGGCATCTAGCCACATTTATCACACGTTCTTTACAATGTTTGATTGCTGATTTAATTTTGTTCCAAACTTTTGCTATAGATAGTGAATAAGGTCTTATCTTTAATAATAATTCCAACAAACACACATATAAAATACATATACAGACCAAATCCACACTTTTTTGATATGAAGTGGTATCATTAGAAGATTATGACATGAAGATAAAATGAAAATATCACTTTAAAAGTAAGGTTTAAATGCTAAAATCATAAGAAATCTTTCCTTTTGTTTTTCTCTACAAATAGTCTTTTTAAACTATCCATTCATTTCCCCAGTAAGCATTCATTGGGCATGTACTATGTACAAGGCACTTTGCTGGAAATACTGGGGAATACTAGGATAACATCCCATAATACATGATCTATATCATCAAGACTCTTACAAGCTGAAAGGAAATGTCTATACATAAATAACTAACATGGAGCAATATGTTTTAAGAATTGTAGGGTCGAAGGGGGGTGGGGGTGCTGCAAGGTTTTAGATTGACAGACCACTCTCCTGAAGAAAAGCTTCATGGAATATATATGATTTGAGCTACAGAGGTGGGCAAGGTTTCAAAATATGGAAATGGAAGAAGCATATTCAAAGCAAAAGCAGAGTGTGAAAAGAGATATGAAGCTGGGGAAGGTCAAGGCAGTGAGAGCAATTTGGCTAGAATGGTAATTCTCGACCCAGATAGTACCAACCACTAGTAAGTTCAGGAATTTGTGCAGGTGGTTTTGATTGTCACATGATTGGAGGTGCAGGACTGTAATTTGGTAGGCAGAGACTAACAATACTAGCCCGCTGATGCATGGGACAGTCCTACACAATGAAATTTTTCCACATCCCTCACAACTTTTGGAAAACCCATCAGGCATCCAAGTAGATAAATATATATAGTTGTAATTACCTGAGCCTAGAACCTAAACTTTACTTAAATATAAACATAAAGTATTTTTCCTACAGTTTTAATACATTGGGTTGTCTAGAAATAAAATGAGGACAAGAGCATAGTTTGTTTAGTTAGGAATTTTACCAAGAGCATTCAACATTTCAGAAAATCTTCACCTGCAGTAACATCACTTTTGGCATTTGAGCCGCTAATACACACCTGCATCAATCTCAATTTGCAGCTGTCACATTCAAGATGGGTCTACACATGGCCAAGCAGCTGGAGAGTCCATTATGTTTTCTAGCACTCTTCTCCAAGTATTTAGACACTAAAATATGTCGCTATATGTTTCAAATGAAGTTCCTTTATTTTTCCTTTACGCTAGAATCATGGCATTGTATTAATCTTTTAGAAATGATGTGGATAAACAGACGTAGGAAAAGACACTACTATATGTTATTTAAAAGGGGGGGGGGATGTCAGCTCAATGCATTAGAAAGCCACTGGACGGGAGTGCGTGTGGAAGTGATTGGAAATGTGAAGATAAGAAGGGGCCAAGTGATGGTGGACTGAGAGGCTTCTGAGAAGACTGTAATTGACTGGGTAGCAACTAGGGTACCATTGTGGGTTCCACATGGTGCAGCCCTCCTGTTAACATGATCAAAGATGAGGGTTTGGAAGGCCAAGCTGCAGTGCTATATAAAGAGAACTTTAAGGGGAAAGAGAACAGTCAGTAACCTTGGTTTGTTACTGCAGTTCCTTATTTTAAGGTAAGAAAAGGATAATTTTTACAGAGAAACATTATTTAAAGATCAAAGACCAAACAGGTTTCGTGACACTAGCTCTGGGGCTAAGGGAAATGGAGAAATTGAAGATAGGATGTAAGATAAAGATTTGGGAGTTACTCATAAAACCGGGGTGATTTCTCATGTGATGGTGCCTTAAATGAGCAAGCAAGGAACCAGAGAGAGGAATGCTAAGAACAGAACTTCTGGTGGTTCTACTTGTAGGAGGTAAGTGGGAGTATAAAAAGATAAAGCAAAAGAGAAAGAGGAGGAAATAAGAAGACAAGAAGACAGCAGCCAAAGACAAAGGCAGAGGAGGTAATCGCCAGTGTTACAAGCTGCAAGGGGTCAAGGCAGATGCTGAGAGAAAGGCTGCCCAGAGGAGGCGTGGGCTGTTGCTAGCAACCTTCAACCCCAGAGCGGAAGCCAGACTGCAGGAGGCTGGGAGTGAGTGGGTGTGAGGAAGTGGAGGTGACAAGTCTAAGTGGCTCAAGAAGTTTGGTGGTTAGAAATAAGGTGTTTGTTCAAAGGAGTAGTAAAGAAGAGGGACATTTTTTGATGATAAACTGAAATCAAATAAATAACAATATGTTGCAGGGACTGTCAGTTTCCTTAGTCAAACAAATGAACTGAGTCCCAGTGGCCTTTGTTACAACTCTAAGAGTCTATGATGAGCTGCTCCAATGTACAAATTATAATGGTTAAGAAATAAAGTATTCCAACAAGAATATGCTTCAAGCAAACAGATAAACTGCCCACTCCTACTTGGCTCCTCCTATGAACTACAAGCATTGTACCACTGGAAGGGCCCACACAGCCCACCCACAAAGAGCTGCTAGAAGCCAGACTGGTTGCCCTGCTTCAGACCTGAGACACCATGACCCAACCACCTGAGAGACACGGCGCAGACACCGGCAAGAACCCAGGCTCCAGCCGAGACCGGTTTGGCTCAGTGGATAGAGTGTTGGCCTGCGAACCAAAAGGTCCCAGGTTTGATTCCGTTTAGGGGCATGTACCTTGGCTGTGGGCACATCCCCAGTAGGGGGTGTGCAGGAGGCAGCTGATCGATGTTTCTCTCTCATCAGTGTTTCTGACTTTCTATCCCTCTCCCTTCCTCTCTGTGAAAAATCAATAAAATATATTTAAAAAGAAGAAGAAGAAGAAGAAGAAGAAGAAGAAGAAGAAGAAGAAGAAGAAGAAGAAGAAGAAGAAGAAGAAGAAGAAGAAGAAGAAGAAGAAGAAGAAGAAGAAGAAGAAGGAGAAGAACAACAACAACAACAACAACCACCACCACCACCACCACCACCACCACCCAGGCTCCAACATCAGTTCCAACGCTGGCTTGGTAACCTATAGAGTTGGGGCACTTGAGCACGTTAACTCCTGCAAGCCTTTTCTTCTTCACACTTTAATTGAGATAACTGTCACTACAGTGTCCTGAGTGTGTCATGAACATTATATAATGTGAGCTGTTGTTCATGGTATTCTCACTATCTCAAGCTTAGAGTACTGCTGCAGTAACAGAGGCACGGAAAGATGAATTGTTGCAGATACAGAATCAAAGGCAAATGTCTGCGCTAACAGCATCATGACCATATCAACTAACCCAGGCTGTTTTCTAACTGAATATCTGTACCAGCTCCAATCAATTAAGTATTGATATTCATTATACAAAGTATTAAAATTAGAGACCTTGAAGAATGAGATTCTTGAGACCAATCGTATTTATCTACTGCTAAATAAATCATACAAAACCCCAAAAGATCATATGATTAACCATGAAACACTAACATTTCAGAGAAATGGATTAAAAGCCGTGATGTTTCCATTCCACTGCCTTCTTTTGGTTTCAGAAGCCTTACCCGCCTTGCCCACCAGGCAAACACTGAGTGTGGGCAGGAAAGGGCACCCAGGATCTGGTGCCAGGGGAGGTGCCCAGCTTGCTGGCACTGAGTCCACTTGAAAATATCACAGGCCAGAGTGTTTTTTCAGGGCTGAGAAACCTTACTAAGCAATGTTTCTGAAAGATCCCCTGCAATCATAATAGGAACTTGGAGTTTTCCAAGTGTCTGTAGAATGCCCACAAGAAATGGCTTGGCCAAGGCTTATAAGCATGTCACAACACAGGTAACCTTATTTCAGAAACATGCTATGCCTCCCAGAGCCACTGGGTGAATTATAAGGAACTACAGTAGAGACAAAAGAGAGCCACCCATAAACCATAAAGCATTTCCCCCAGTTTACAAACATTTATTTTACATGGCACAAAAGATGGCAAATCTTGCAAAGTATCAGTGACACTCCCCTTAGAGCTCTCTTGTGGTTACAGCAGTGCTGTGGCCATGTGATAGATCAATGTTCCAGATAGTTAAGGAGCTGCCATGATCCCGTTGTGCAACAGGAGATACTGTGATTCACACCAGGGGCTTGGTCCAGGGAACTTAAAAACACTGTAAATCAGACTAAGATGCAGGTGCTTGCAGCTATCAAAACGAAAATTTCTGATGGAACTGATGATCTGAGGATAGGGTAAATGAAAAAAATGAATGAACAGGCTATCTCTCTGCTCAATTATTTACTGATTCTGAAGAAGGAAATTCTTCCATTTCCTGCAAGAAAGTATTGGATAAATGCTGTGACACTAGTCCCAGCTGGTTTTTCCAGCTCTGTAGAGAACAAAGTAAAGGACATAATAATCTGGTTTCAGGCAGCTCATGCCACCCAAGGGCCGTGGTAGATACAGCTTTAGGATGCTGACACTTCTCACAATGAAGTAAAGGATTTGTGTTTCCTTTTACATTATTCTCATGTCATCATCCTAGTCCTCTAAAGGAGGAAAAAACATGTTTGTGTTTATTTAGTGATTGCTTCTTGAGTTTAGCAGTCACTTAACCGTTCATTTACTCATCCTGGAACTCGACTCCCTGTGAACCTGACAGGCACCAAGCTGGGTGCTAGTTCTTGGGGTGAAACGACAGAGCACCTCATAGAACCCTAATATTCATTTAGAAGCCCAACCACATTGGTTGTTTAGAACATTTTTTTTTTATTTAAAACACAATCCAGGAGTTCAACTCATCGTCTAAATGGTTTTATCCTGAGAATTAATAAGATAAAAACATTCCCATTAATTTATTTCCAGGATAAAGTGAATGAGGATCAGGATGCACATATTTCAGTGTATTGTCTCAAAGCAGCATGATCCAGAGAAGGAAGAGGAACAAATAAACTGAGCTCCCTCTGCTTGCCAGGGAAACTAAACTAAAGGAAAAAGGGAACAAAAATAAAAGGGTAGAGAATTAATGTGTGATTTTTATAGCATTTAAATAAATGTGAGCATCATAATGTACATTTCTTTGGTTTACTGCTACACGACACTTAAGCTGAGGGAATCCATCACTCTTAACTCTACTGGCCAGACACAAGGAAAAAACCCAACATATAGCAAATGAAAGAAAGATTAATGTGAGAAAGGGTTTTTTCCTCCCCAGCTAGAAAGGAAATATCTTCATCCTTTTGGAATCATAAGGAAACTTAAAATGCCTTAATGTCAGCCTATTTAGCAATACAGCCCACCTTATAGCATTACTTTACTATTATTACTTAGTCGACTCACTCACTTTGTAATATTGCCTAAGAATGACAAATGCTTCCTCATACAGGCTTTTCCTCTTGTTTCTTTATGGAAAATTTTTATTTCTATTGGAAAGCAATAGTATGCGTTTTATTTCCATTAGAAAGTATCAGCGTGTATTTTATTTCCTGTGCGCATAAGAGCAGAAAGAAAGACAAAGAAGTGACCTAGAAACCAAAATATTTGGTAGACTCCTTCCCTTTAAAAGTCACTGATCAGCATTTGGTGCAGAGAAACTGGCTGCGGCCTGTGCCTGTTTCACTTCAGATATATATAAGTGGCTGCCGCTCTGCGAAGCGGCCTGTGCCAACGCATATATCCTTCACGCAGGTCCAGATGGGGATGCCTCCAGCCTCGAGTTCTGGCCAGCCAGTACACGTCTGGTCTCAAACAATAACTTGTTTCTTTTCTGACATGAGCACAGAAAGACAATATTGCACTGTGGCTCATAAAAAAGTATGCTAATTGGTGATGCTTTCCAGACATCTATGTCAAAATTAACTTGTAGTGGATGCCTACTTGCTTACATTTCATTCGAGTTCAAATCATTTGCTTTGAAAGGGAAATGTTTACTTTTGTACACATTTTGGTGTCAACCTCCAAAACCATTGCTAGAAATTAATCTTAACCACGGAACATCTGCTTGAAAACCCAAGTCCATCATTTTAATGATATCAATTAAAGCATATCATTTTTAAACTTCTATTGTGAAGTGGCACATCGTCACCACACAAACCATTAAAACCAGAGCCTTAGTCCTGATGAATTACTCAGAACTATAGTTCATAAATTAGTGAGCATTCACTATCTCATGCTTAAAGTGAGTTTTTAGCCAACTCAAGAGCTCATTCACTCATGGGTCCTTCTATCTCCAGCTGCATTGCTAGGTGGTCTTCTCATCCAAATATACCTCAGCCCCCTGAGAACAGCAGTATCAGGGGAAAACAGTGCAGTTATCACTGATATACATAACTTTGCAGTGTAAATCACAATAATAAACCCTGCGATGTATTTAAACCAATTTCCTCCAGACAGACAATCAGAAATGAGATCCCCTTTCCCTTTATTTTTAAGCACTGTTTTGCTTTATCTTAATACCTTCTATTTTGATGATTCATTTTTTAGTGTCACATGAATGGCTGGAGGTGGGGGAGAGCTCGAATTTGATAGTATTCTTTTGCAGTTAGGCAAGCCAAATCTGGTCATGCATTCTAACCACAGCTGTACTGGGAGAATATTTTTAAGGCTAGAAATGTGTATAAACAAAGCACATTTTTTTATTGAAACTGCAGCAACAGATTAATATTGCTAATGAATTTACTAAATATTACAAAATCATTTAGCAAACTATGTGATAGCCACAGAAAAACATACAAAATCCAGTAAGCTGTAATCCCTCACAAAACAGAAAGAAAGAGAAACATAAACCTAGTTTTGTCACAGTCTGGCTTCCTCCCACACATTTCCTGCCATTTAGAGTGCTACAGTCGACGCTTAGAACAGAGTTTGGAAGGGTGCCTGGAGGAGTACCATGGCACATAGTAGGTACTCAATAAATACTTGTTAACTGACTGACTAGGACTCACTTCACAAATGTTTCCCCTTCTTGAGAAATTCCATCCTTATGCACTTTCCTTCTCTGTGGTGTTAACACTCACTTTAATGGCACATGAACTCCCTAACAATAAGGTTCAATCCTAACTCTCATCACAAGTGGATTGTGAAGGTACCTTTCCAGGTGGCTTCCTTGCCTCCACAGGCTCCTTACTCCTGTTTCTTGTCTTTAGTTCCTCCAGCTTCCCCCACCAAACTAAAATATCCCAGTTGTATCACAACACTAGAGGTCTTCTTTAGACAGCAGTAGAATTTTCTCTAATCCCTGCAGTTCCACCTCATATAAAAACCCAAAGCCCTCTACCACTTTCAGCTCTCCTGCAGGAGAACCAATAGGGCCACACTCCAACCTGACCCATGAACTCAGACCCTCTCTTTTTAAAATATATTTTATTGTTTTGTTTTTTTTACAGAGAGGAAGGGAGAGGGATAGAGAGTTAGAAACATCGATGAGAGAGAAACATCGATAAGCTGCCTCCTGCACACCCCCTACTGGGGATGTGCCCGCAACCGAGGTACATGCCCTTGACCAGAATCGAACCTGGGCTGCAGTCCTGATGCTCTACCCACTGAGCCAAACCAGTCAGGGCAAACTCAGACCCTCTTTAATGATCATCATAGCCCTGCATTATTAGGCCAATCGACTTGATGTCCTCTTCTCCCCAACAGTCACCCTCTGTTCCAATCTGGCCTTTCTCTCTACTTTCTCTTCACATTTCATGAGCTTTCCCTTCCTTGTGCCTTCAATGAATGTCTGCAATTCACCCAATTATTAGTATCCATTTTCTTCAGGACTCAGTTTCCTCCACATGATCATGTCTTTCTTTGAAAATGTTTACTACACACTAAAGATGATAACACTTTTACATTATGTTGCAATTTACAAATGACAAATTTTTACAATGCCCCATCCTCTACATTGTCCTCAATATTCACCATTACTGGTAGGTTTTATTATCCCCATTTTTCTGTTGAGATACAAGATGGTTTTTCAAGGTCACTCATTCAAGAGGGGTCAGCACCAGGGCTCCAGTTTTGCAATTGAGTACAAATGGTCTTTCCAATGCCAATCCCCTTCCAGTCTCTGCCCCATTCACTAAACCCCTTATAGAAAACACACTGACTGGGTTCATTTTCTAATTCCTTTTCCCACCTTATTCTCCTAGCCTCCATTTTCCCTTAAACTTTCACCAATCTTTTTTATTTTACTTTATTGAATTTAGTGTGGTGATCCTGGTCAATAAAATTATATAGGCTTCAGGTACACAATTCTACAATGCATCATCTGTATAATGTGCCAAACCATCTTTTGAGCCTATCCTCCCACTGACATTTCTTTGCCAAGATTGCCAATGTCTTCCACATTGCCAGACCCAGGGGCAGTGCTTGGTCAGAAGAATTTGACTCAGCTGATGTCATTA
Organism: Antrozous pallidus; assembly: GCA_027563665.1. Classification (NCBI taxonomy): domain Eukaryota; kingdom Metazoa; phylum Chordata; class Mammalia; order Chiroptera; family Vespertilionidae; genus Antrozous; species Antrozous pallidus. The sequence continues at coordinate 15,729,457 of CM050517.1, read as the reverse complement.
TTCTTGAACACGGAGTCCCTTGCTTCCTAAATATAATGTTCTTTGGGCTCCTCCTACTCACTGACTTTACCTACTCAGTTTCCCTCTCTGGTTTCTCCTTTTAATCATAATTTCCAAATATTGGGAATTACCTCAGGACTCTGTCCTTGGCCCTCTTCTCTTCTCTATCTAAAAAGTATTTCTTCCAGTCCCACAGCTTAAACACCACTCCAGACTTGACCTGACTCACATTCTAGATCCTTCATGATCTGGGCCTGCTAGCACCACTCTCTGCCACCAGCTCTCTCTGTGGCCTCATCACCTTCCACTTGCCCAATCACTTGCTCTGCTATATAGCCTCACTGTCGGCCACACCTGCTACTCCTTAAGCACGCTGAAGAGCTTGGCCTCAATGCCTTTGCCCTTAACATTCCACTGCCTGGATTCTTTCCCAGACAGGTATAGGTGGCTCACTCCCCAACTTAATTCAGGTCTCTGCTCAAATATCAGCCCCTCAGCAAGCCTGCCTAATTTACATAAAAGAGCATCTGCCTCCCCTCCATGATCTCTATCCCCTTACCCTGATTCATTTGTCTTTCAAGCACTTACCACTATTTGCATATTTGAATGTATGTGTCCTCATTAACTAACTGTATCTCCAACAGAAGCAACCTCCGTGAGGAGGAAAAAGTGTGTTTCATTAAAGGCTATATTCCTAACACCTAGAAGAATGTCTAGCATAGAGAAGGACTCAATAAATACTTGTTGAAGGAATGAATGTGTGATAGCATCAGACAATTGAATAAATAATACCATTTATTTAATTATTTGGTAATTATAGTGTTACCTTCTGAATCATATTTTAATTCCTTAAGGGCAGAACTTTGTGCCTTGTGTTCCAAATTTGTATGTAGTTGGCAGAGTTATAGACACACAGTAGATGCTCAAGAAAAAAATGTAGATGCCTCATTGACTGAACTGAGCAATGCAAAGAAAAGTGGGATCAGAATCTCAAGGACACTCAACAAGTAGTTATTTTTAGATTATTATATGTATGCAAATTTTCCCCAAAAAATTAACTTACATAGTCCCTGCCCTGAGGGGGTATAGTTTTATCATACTGAAAATGGATAATCATGTACGTAGACATAAAAAGGTATAAAAAATAAAACATGTCAAGCCTATCCCAAGAATCCATGCTGAAATAAATTCACCTGAAAGATAGAAGACTAAAGACTGAGAGCAAAGAGAGGATATGGCATTTTAACTCAAGAAATGAAGGTAGAGAGAAACCAAGATGGCAACACAGGTAAACACCTGAACTTGCTGCCTCACACAACTACTTCAAAACTATAACTAAAAGACAAAACAGACATTATCCAGAACCACAGGAAGGCTGGCTGAGAGGAAATTCTACAACTAGAAAGAAAGAGAAAAGCACAGAGAGACTCATAGGAGATGAGGAAGTAAAGTGCAGAGGCACATACGTGGAAAGGGCTGGCAACCGAGTACGTGGCTGTCTTTTTCATTCAGGAGGGAGATACAAGCTCCCGACTGCTCTGAACTTCATTTCCGGGTGAGACTCTGGGGACCCAGACTCATATGGGAAGAAATTGGACTGTCTGGCAGTGAGCTGAACTCGAGGGCAGCTTTCTCTCAGAAGTGCTTACAGTGATTACCAAAAAAAAAAAACACATTGAGACCCTGGGGACTTTTAGGGCAGGGCTGACAGGAAGCCATTGCTGTTTGCTCCACTCTGAGACCCCACCCCATAAAGCCATTGCTATTTGCTCTGCCCTGAGACCCTGCTCCACCCAAACTGTGTGCAGAGGCTTTTGCATATGAATGGCCTGGTCCTTTGAAATCTAAAATTACCTAACAAACTGCAGCTGAGTCAAAGAGAGCCAGAACATCCAAAAGAAGGCCCAAGGCCTCACAGCAGCTTCACACCTGGGCCTCAGATGGGCACCTCCAAAACCCAAACAAAGAAGAGGAATCTGCAGATCTCTCCATAGCTCCTACTGGTTGCCTCAGGCAGAGGCAAAATTAGCACCTCCTTGGAGATCCAAGAGCCAGTGTACCCAGTGGTCAGAGTGGAGCCATCCTGATTACAATTCCTCAGATCCATAAGGGACACACTCAGAGGGCAGATTCTGTAAGTACCAAAGTCCCACTGAAACAAGTCTTGCCCCATAGGGATGTCTCCAGCACAGAAATTCTCCCACCGCAGACACAGCTGACCCTCACAGCCAATTGGCCTGGAGGTCAATTCCTCCCAATGATACCAACGATCAAGACTTAACTACAACAAGACTGGGCACACAGCCCACAATGGGGTGCACCAAGAGTGTCCACCTCAGGTAACTGGGGAGGCTGAGCCACTGGTCCCTATAGGAGACCTAGCACACAAAGCCACTCTATCAACACAGGGAAGCAGCCAAAATGCAGAAACAAGGAAACAGGTCACAAATGAAAGAAATGGAGGATATAGAGTTCAAAACCACAGTTATAAGGTTTTTCAAGAAGTTTCTAGAAACCACTGATAAATTTAGTGAGACCCTCAAAGATATGAAAAAGGACCAACTAGAAATTAAGCATATACTGACTGAAATAAAGAATAATATACAGAGATCCAACAGCAGTCTAGAGGATCACAAGAATCAAATCAAAGATTTGAAATACAAAGAAGCAAAAAACACTCAACCAGAAAAGCAAAAAGAAAAAAGAATACAAAAATATGGAGACAGTGTAAGGAGCCTCTGGGACAACTTCAAGTGTACCAACATATTATAGGGGTGGCAGAAGAAGAGAGAGAGCAAGATTTTGAAAACCTATTTGAAAAAATAATGACAGAAAACTTCCCCCACCTGTTGAAAGAAATAGACTGACAAGTCCAGGAAGTGCACAGAACCGCAAACAAAAGGAATCCAAAGAGGACCACACCAAGACACCTCATAATTTAAAATGCCAGAAGCAAAAGACAAAGAGAGAATATTAAAAGCAGCAAGAGAAAAACAGTTAGTTACATATGAGGAAGTACCCATACAATTGTCAGCTGATTTCTCAACAAAAACCAAGCAGGCCAGATGGGAGTAGCAAGAAATATTCCAAGTGATGACTAGCAAGAACCTACAACCAAGATTATTCTACCCTGCAAAGCTATCATTCAGAATTGAAGGGCAGATAAAGAGCTTCACAGATAAGAAAAAGCTAAAGGAGTTCATCAACACCAAACCAGTATTATATGAAATGCTGAAAGGTATTCTTTAAGAAGAGGAAGAAAAATAAAAAAGGTAAAGATAAAAATTCTGAACAACAAATACATATCTATCAAGTAAATCTAAAAATCAAGTAAATAAAAAATCTGATGAACAGAATAAACTGGTGAATATAATAGAATCAGGGGCATAGAAAGGGAATGGACTGACAATCCTCCGGGGGAGGGGGAAGAGGTGTGGGGTGTTCGAGAAGAGACTGGACAAAAATCATACACCTATGGATGAGCACAGTGGGGAGGGAAGGTAAGGGCATGGGGTGGGGTGGGAACCGGGTGGAGGGGAGCTTTGGGGGGGGGGGGATGAGGAACAACTGTAATAATCTGAACAACAAAGATTTATTTTTAAAAGATGTAAAAAATTAAAATAAAAAATAAATGAATGTAAGGACAATCTGTGCAAAGTAAATAGATAATAAGGAAATGGAGAAAATGAAGCATTAACCTGGTACTTCAGTATTCTTCAGATGAAACTCTAGATACTTAATCTATTAATTGTGCAGTGTAATTTAAAATAAAGAGAAACAAAACGCCTAAAGAAAAAAGAAAGAAATGAAGATAGAAATAAGAACTGAAAAACATTCCATACAAAAGATGAAAGGATAATTAATCAGGAGACAGGAAAGAAGAAGGAAGTTGTTCAAACCTACAGGTTTCTGTCAGGTTTTAGAAACAAAGAACACAGCGACACTTCTTTGTTGACACTATGTTCAGAGAGGATGGAATATGGACCTTGAGACTGCATCAGTAGCACCCACAACTCAAATAAAAAACATTACAAGTAGCAGAGTTCTGGAATTTCAGGGTATTGGGAGGTTTTGTAATATTTCCAAATCATCCTGTATAATTAAAGGCTAATATGCAAATTGAGCAAATGCAGAACAACTGGTTGCTATGATGTGCACTGACCACCAGGGGCAGACACTCAATGCAGAGCTGCCCCCTGATGGTCAGTGCACTCCCACAAGGCTCACAGCTGTCCAACTGATGTCCAGACTGTGAGAGGGCACAGGCTGGGCTGAGTGACCCCACCCACCACCCCCCACAAGTGCACAAATTTTGTGCACTGGGTCTCTAGTTCTTAAAACAAATCTCTTCTGCCACAGATTACTACCTATAGGTTTTATTTATAAGATGAATATGTGAAATCTGACAGGTTCATTGAGCCAACTGGAAGATTCTGTTAGCAGTCTGTTATTCGTGTATTTTTAATGGAAATTTTATACCAGAAAGAAAAAAATTATGAAATTTTTTTTGTTGACTTAATTTATTTACAGAGTAAGAAGGATTAGAAATTGAAGAAGGTCATACTGTACTTGCCAGTTAACACCTTTTGGCACTAAATAAATGTATAATTTAAGCAATCATAGTTGGTTCCCTAGTAACCCAGTATTTCTGATTTTTTTCATTGTTACAAAAGTGAAATATGAACTCTAGTTTCATCAAGAAATTAAGATGCTTAATGAATACTCTGCATTGCCTATATGCTGCTTTAATTTCCTCCCTCAGAACACATCATTGCTTCTGTTGAGCTCCCATGTATTTCAGGGCATCTCCATTTGTCCTAGTCTATGCCTGTAAGCCTCCTGTCTTATTAACGCATTTTAAAATCACCTCTGCAGACTATTCAGAGCTTTGGACCACAGTGGCTAATTGAGCCTCTAGTTTTTCCTCTCTGTCACAGACCCTCCTCAGCCAAGTCACCATTGCCCTGGTTTCTTTCTTCTGCCTTGTTCTGTTGGGCAGAATCCCCACAGAGTTGTTGCTTCTTTTTCTCTACTTCACTTAGTCCTCCCACCTCCCTCTCCTCCCAGCATTAGAAGACAGACAGGAAAGGCTGGTTTCCTTTTCACAAGTTTTGAATAAAAATAATAGTAATTCAAATTACATTTCCAGGTAGACTAAGTAGCTTAAAAAACAAGGTATCTGCTGAACAAAATGCTTATTTTCCAAATATCCTTATGAACTGAGGATATATTTTAGATTTCAGAATTCTTTATGAATCTTGAATCTACATTCTGTCACCTTTTATGTTTCTAGAACTCCAGAAATAGGCAAAACCATTGTCTGATTTTGGATCTTCCTTCTATTGTCGCCAATGGAGATGGACCAGAAAGAACTACTCTGTCCACTAATTCGGCTCTCGCTGGTCCACAGCCTTTTTCTGTTGGGAAAAGTGAAAACTATCTTTTCCTCCCATTCCTGATAATAATGGAGCAGCTAAATTAAAGAGACAATCTTTTTTCTTATGTCTTTTTTTCCCCATGTTAATTGACCTAAATTTTTTTCTTCACTTGTACTTCATTCCTATAATTTTTGCCCCTCCCCTAAAGAAAAGAGGAATATAAAATTGGTTAACTTTTCTAATTAGAGTAACCTGAAATTATTTTGGCCCCAGAAATATTTTCCTCACTTTCCTTTAAATCTTCACCTGGAACCTTTTCTCTTCTTGCATTTGGTTTGAGTCATTTGTAAATATGAAATGTTCAAGAGAGATGTGTGAAGCTGGGCAAGTCCCTTAACTTCTCAAGACTTCTTCCTCACTTACAAAATGGCATTTTTTCTGCCCATTTCACAGGGTTATTGTAAAATGAACAGAGTTAACAAATTTTATAAACTATACAAATATAGAATATGATATTTTTTTCAAAGGCAGGTCTGCAAATTCTAAGCTAAGGCACAAAGAGCCACTCCAAAGAAGGATATGCAGAGATGTAGCCTCAAAGAGGTTGGAAGAAGAGACCCACAGGATCCTCAAAGCATGATTAAGGCAGCCAGCACAACATACACTTGGTCATTTAGCACACCAGATATCACACGAGCAGCTACAAAATGGAATAAAGATGAAAGGAGAAAGAAACAAAAAGGAAAGCAAGGAGGAGAATGTACAATCAATCATAAGTTATATTCTGATATCAAAAAATAAGTCATCCTGTAGGCTATGATATTTTTTAAAAACTAAGATAGGAAATTTAATACTAATTTTTGTAAGCTGATTTTTAGAATGTTTACCTTTACCAAATAGAAGATATACCATTTTCAGATTAAGAATTAGGGTATAGCTCAATTCCTTATAATAATCCTATATAATAAAAGAGAAACATGCAAATTTGACCATACCTTCCCTCCTGATTGGCTATGCTACCAGCCAATCAGGAGCAGGGGCGGGGCCAAGTGGCATGAGTGCTGGGCCCTGGAGTGGAGATGAAACAGCAGTGGTGGCAAGCGCCCAGCCCCCAGGGCCGGGTGGTCACAGGCAGCCAGGGCTGAGCTGAGCAGGGCAATGGCTGGGTACCCAAGGCCTAAAGCCTTGCTGGGGGTGAGCCATCAGTTGGACATCCCCTGAGGGCTCCCAGTATGTGAGAGGGGGCAGGTTGGGTTGGAGGACCACCCACACCCAGTGCAGGAATTTTGTGCACTGGGCCCCTAGTTAAAAAATAAAATCAGTATAGAAACTATGAGCTGAAATTTATCTAATAAAAAATATGTATGGGAGGAACTAAGATGGCGGCAAAGATGAAACACCTATCTTGCCGTCATAATCAGCAATTTTAATACTACAACTTAACGAAGGAACAAACACCTTCCAGAATCACCAGAACGCTCGCCGAGTGAAAATTCCACAAATAAAAGTAAAGATAAGACACTGTGACCCGGAGGAGCGGCGGCGGACAACGTTGAAAGATTCGCACGGAGAGAGGTTTGGAGCGCGCGCCGCGGAGAGGGCGGGCGGCTGAAAACCGGCCAGTTTTCTCGAACGGGGAGACAGGGGCGTCTCACTGGACAGATTCTCCAGCTCTGGGCGAAGTCCAGAGAACCCACTATCACACGGGGTGAAAACTGGACAGTGGGAGGGCACGCCGAAGCTCGGGTGCTGCCGGGTCTGCCGGCTTGTGGAGAAGGCAGCTCTCGCGCGAAACAGCTCGGCTGCATGAAGGCAGAGAGAGCGCTCTGCGACTTGTCTCTCATTCGGAAAACCGTCAGTCTGCTTTGTTTTACGACCCTGGGTGAGACATTGCGCATGCAAAGTCATTTGGGGAGAGTCTGAATTCCCAGGCAGCCGGTGGAGCTCCACAGCGGCTCTCTCTCAGAGGTGCTGGCAGCCATTGCCCCCGGCACAGAGCCCCTGGGGCTGCATAGGGCGGAGCTAACGCTGTCTGCTTGGCCTGGAGACTCCGCCCATCCAACCTGAGCACAGCTGAGCTTCACAGACAATTGGCCTGGAGGTCAAACCCTCCTAGGGCTAACAACAACAAGCTGGGTTTAAATTCAAAAACACTGAATACAACCCATAAAGGATTGCAGTAAGAGTACCCACCTCAGGTAACTGGGGAGACTGAGCCACTGTCCCTTTGAGGATAGCCACCACATAAAGCAGCCACCATGCGGAGACATGGAAAGAAATCAGGTGTGAAAGAAATGGAGGAGAAAAGACGACAAGACATAGAGTTCAAAACCACGGTTATAAGGCTTTTCAAGAGGCTCCTACAAAAGGCTGATCAACTTAATGAGAATTACCAGGAAATAAACAAGACCAACCAGCAAATGAATGAGAATTATAAGGAGATGAATGAGACTTACAAGGAGATGAATGCTACTTACAAAGAAATGAATGAGACCCTCAGGGAAATGTACAAGACCTCTGAGGATACGAACCAGACCCTCACAGATAAAAAAAAGGACCAACTAGAAATCAAGCATACACAGACTGAAATAAAAAATATTACACAAAGTCCTAAAAGCAGTCCAGAGGGCCACAAGAACCAAGTCAAAGATTTGAAATACAAAGAACCAAAATCCACTCAGCTGGAAAAGCAAGAAACAAAAAGAATTCAGATAATTGAAGATAGCGTAAGGGGCCTCTGGGACAACCTCAAGCAAGCCAACATCCGAATTATTGGGGTGCCAGAAAAAGAGAGAGAGCAAGTTAATGAAAACCTACTTGAAGAAATAGTGACTGAAAACTTTCCCCACCTGGTGAAAGAAACTGACTTAAAAGCCCAAGAAGTACACAGAACCCCAAAATATAGGAATCTAAAGAGGACCACACCAAGACATATCATAATTAAAATGCCAAGAGCAAAAGATAAAGAGAGAATATTAAAAGCAGCAAGAGAAAAACAGTTGGTTACCTACAGGGGAGCACCCATCCGATTGTCAGCGGATTTCTCAACAGAAACGATGCAGGCCAGACGCGAGTGGCAAGAAATATTCAAAATAATGAAGAGCAAGAATCTACAACCAAGATTACTCTATCCAGCAAAGCTATCATTCAGAATTGAGGATCAGATAAAGTGCTTCGCAGATAAGAAAAAGCTAAAGCAGTTCATCACCACCAAACCAGTATTATATGAAATGCTGAAAGATATTCTTTAAGAAGAGGAAGAAGAAAAAGGTAAAAATATAAATTATGAACAACAAATACACATCTATCAACAAATGAACATAAAAATCAAGTGAACTGATAGGCTGATGAACAAGATAAACTGGTGACTATAACAGAAACATGGACATAGAGAGGGAATGGACTGACAATTCTTGGGGAGAAAAGTGTTGGAAGTACAGCAAGAGATTGGACAAAAATCTTGCAACAATGGGAGAGGACATTGGGGAGGGGGAGGTGAGGGCAGAGGGTGGGATAGGTACAGGGTGGAGGGAAGATATAGGGGGATAAAAAAGGGGAAACAATTTAATTAATAAACTGAACAATAAAAAAATTTTAAAAAAAATATGTATGAATACACATGCATAGACACAAATATGCACTTATGACAAATACTAAAAGGATATACATCAAAATATTACTTGGGTTATCTTTGGTATTGAGTTTCAAGTGATTTTTTTTTATGCTGACTAAATTTTCTGAAACTTTTGCAACAAATGTGTTTCTTAGATAGTAATTAATTATAACAAATGTTGTTGTGGGTGGATAAATGAGCTTGGTACACCCAGACAATGGAATATTACTCAGTGTTAAAAAGAAACACACTATCTGTTCAACAAACAAATTCAGGAAACTCAGTGTAAAATTTAGCCAAAGAAAGCACTTGTTATCTAAGACTAATTGGTACTCATAAGAAACCAGTTAATGTAAACACCAATATGAAATACCAATATCATTTTGTTATAAATCCTAAAATAAAAAAAAAAGAAAGAAAATTCACTATCAAGCCATGAAAAGACATGGAGCAACCTTAAATGCACATTGCTAAATGAAAGAAGCCAATCTGAAAAGGCTAGACTAGGGTTCCAACTATATGACATTCTGGAAAAGGCAGAGCTATGAACACAATAAAAAAATATCAGGGATTTCCAAGGACTGGAAGGTGAACAGCCAGAACACAGAGGGTTTTTAGGGAAGTAAAACTGCTACCAAGTATACTACAGTGGTAGATACATGTCATCATACATATCATCGTACATATATTAGAATGTATAACACCAGGAGTAAACCCTAATGTAAAATAAAGAGATGTTCATTGATACAGGTTCATCAACTGTGACAAATGTACCACTCTGGTGGGGGACACTGATGATGGAGAGGCTGTGCACGTGGGGTGGGGGAGGAGGACAAAGGAATCTCTGTGCCTTCTTAATTTTTCTATCAAAACCTTAATATATTATATCTAAAAAACAAATGTTATTGAAAATGTAAGAACAACAGGACGGTACTGAACATCACATATGCCTTTGTGACTAGTCCCACAAATGTATTTTTACCAAATCAAGTATTTTCCACACAAACTATTGAAATTAAAACTATTACTACTTCTCTACAATGGCAGGGCATTTACTCATGATGGCATTAAAGACTGACAGGAAAACACAAATCCTGCATAGTAGGTAAGAATATTCATTTTTTGTGACTAATAATAACTCTAATTTCTCTAAGAGGAAAAGATGACTTGGGTAAAGATGAACAAGACCCAGAGGAGTCCAGAGTTAAATGGCTGATTGTCCTAACCGACCTCTTACCCCTGTTCTCTCACCTTAGCACACTGCTAAGGACAAACCAAAGGACCACAAATTATATTTGAGACTCTAAGTTAGTTCAGATTTGACTAAACCTCTGATATAAAGTTTCCCCCTAAAAAGTACTCACAGATATTCAAAGCCTTTGTTAATCAAGCAGCAGAAAAAGTACCGACTCCTGCTGTGAAGTCAGAAAACAGAATTGACTCCCTATTGTAATGCAACCTCTTGAGACCTCAGTTTGCTCATTTATGAAAGAGAAGGTAACAGATAGAAAACATCCAGCACAGAGCCTCAGGAACTCAGAATTTAGTTTTATTCTCTGATACCTCCTAATACCTCTTCCCCCCACCGCCCCCCCCCCCCGCCACAACACACACACACACACACACACACACACACACACACACACACACACACACTTTAAATTGGATGAGTTTTGTTTCACTCTATTTAGCTTTGCAGCCCTTCTACCGGAAGTAAGAAGCTAGAGAGAAAGACAGCTTCGGTAAGGAAAACAGATCTAGTGGTTGAAAAAAAAGTGAAGAGAAGGGAAATACAAATAAACTGAGATAAATGAGAGATTGTAGGATGGATTCTCCATGAGGGCAGAGAGCAGGTGTGGGGCAGACCAGGGGACTGAAAACTGTAAGGAGACATGGTTTTGGGCCAAAAAGTTGTCAACGGACACATACAATTTATTAGTCATAAACTTTTGTAAGTTATTAAAATGAAAGTTGGAACTCTACACATTTCCCTATAAAATAAGCCCTTTATCTCCTGATATGTTAAAAATAAAACTGGGTACAACCCTTGGCTTTACTCCAGTTTTGGTGTGGCTCTTTCAAGTTGGATTCTCAAAGTTATTTCCTCAACACCTAGAGCTCCAAGGCTCTGACACAGAGCAGGCTTGCTGTAAATGTTCACCTGACTAATGTGGAAATCAATGTAGAAGCAAGTATGCTTTATTTTATGCAAACTGACGTTTCTTCCTAAGGTTAGCTTATTTTAATTACCAAAGTCACCGAGAATAAAAGGGTCTAAATATCAAAATCAAAATTTCACTGAATTACTATAGGGACTTTGTAAATGTGCAGAGGTCTTAAAATTTAAGACCCTAAGATATAAATAAGAATATTTTTGAAGCAGTTATTTTAAATAATTTGCAAACCGTGAGTCTTCCAATAGCCTTGCTAAATGTGCAAGAGGCCAGCGTGACAACGTTTTCCTGACGTAAAAACTAACAAAATCCATTCTAAGAACTGGCCAAATAGTTAAGTACCTGGAATAGAACTAGGGAAGGAACCCAGATATGGCTCGGCTTCAGGAGCTCTTTGCAGTACTAAATGAAAGGAAAGGAAGGGGAAGGGGAAGGGGATAAAAGAGAAAGGGAAAAGGAAGAGGGAGAGGAGGAAAAGAGATGGTTTTCTCCAAGACATTTTATGCAATGTATTCCAATTTTGAAAAGAATGAAAGGAGGCCTTTATAGTTAGCTAGAAATGCTACCTACTCCTTCAGACCCAAGGATCTCTCCCTTCCCCATAAAAGTTTTTATTTACAGCTATATTTGACTCATCCTGTTAAGTTCCTAGCACAGAGGCACACAGCACAGTGGTAATAACCAGAGGCATCTATCTAGATCATCAGATTTCCTTCCTCTGGTCAGTGTGTGCCACAAATCTCGTGCTGCAAAAGCTACATTTCATCTTTCAGTGTCAGAGTCTTTCCAATTCAGTTGCAAATTTTTCTTTACTCATCATAGTTGAGTTCTCCTAAGGAAAGAGATTGATGTGGTGACACTATCTACATGAGGGCTTCTCCCAGCTGTCACTGATGATAGAAAGTTAACCCTCTGCAAAAAAGGATGCTTGGTGCTGCTCCATCTCAAGTCCCTTCCTATTAACCAACTTCTGTTCATATGCCACCACAGGAATAGTATGTGACCAATGAACTGCAGTCAAACTTCAGCACAGATCCTAGACAACTTGAATAAAAATAAAAAGAAAGGCATCTCTCCTTCTTGGGTTTATTCCAGTGACTTTGCTCTACCAAGAAATCTTATTAAAAAGGAGCAGAAATATGCTCTGTAAGTAATAAAATGGGCGTATATTCTACATTTTGTCCATCTATGCTTTCCTAATTATAGAATCCAGAAACGTCTGCATCCCAGGCCCCAGCAAATTTCCTTGCTGTGTCCGATCTGTGCCACCAACGTAGAGTTCTAAAAATACCCATGGAGAGTCCTTGTGGGAATCCCCTGAGAACTGATCAAAGCCCATGGCCTTCCACTGACAGGCCACCCAAACCGCCCACTCCCACTCCCTTAAATCTTAGGCCTTTATGAAACCTCTGTCCTTCAGGATTACACGTTAGACATGGTCATACCATGTGTCCCACCTTCTCGAAAGTCCTGAGCACAGAAAGCTCCATTCTCTAGCACAGCTTCTCTAAGGAAAGGGAACTTGGTTCATAAGTCTTACGTAAAGACCTGAAGGAAGAGAAGAACTCAAGAAAGAACAGACAACCAGTTTTTGCAGCCACGTCAATGGGTCATCTGTTGCTGCCGATAAACCAGTATTATCAGTGTCACAGCCTATTCTTCAGGGAAATACAGTGTCTCCGTTCACCGTGTTTCAACACTAAAGACCAAATGCCCTTCCACTGTGCCCATCTGTGTAATGAAGAAGCTTTTCCATAACTGCTCTTCACCAGAGCAGTAAACCACATCTCTCTCTGTTCGGTTGTTTTTCTTCCCAGGAGCAATCATTTGGCCTCAAGAGCAGAAAAGAAAGGACACACATCCCTTGGAAGTTTCCCCTTCCCCATGGAAAAGGTAGCTGTCATTTTTAAGACTCCTTAGTAGGGGCTTGGAAAATAAATTATCTGGGGGTAAGAGGTGGGAGACACCCAAATGCAGAAACCACGAAAAGAATGAAATGAAGTCCAAAAGTGCCAAACAAAGCCACCAAGAAAAGAGCCCAGACAAGGAAGGAAGAAGCCAGTGAAAGGGAGTGGGTTGTGACTTCTGACCCAGCCATGGCTGTGGGTGGTTCTCCGACGGAGGCGATGCTGTGGAAGGGCCAAGGGCAGTGGCTCAAGGGTCTAAATGTGCTTAGTGAACCAAGAAGCCCAGGTTATTTTGGGAGGAAAGAAAAATATGTCTCCTGAGTATTTTTCCTTTCCCCTCGCTTAGCACCACACCCATGTCGCCTTCTTCCCAGCGATGTCACCTGTTTCAAAGTCTGCTTATTTAGTCTTTTTAATTATTTTTTTCCCTTTAGAGAAAATTACATCCACTTCGTTCAAAACAAACAAAACACAAAAACCATCTGAGAACACTACATGTGTGCGTGTACTTTGTTTGTCCTGGTTTCGTCGGTGACCTGTAAGTGCCTAAAGCAAACCATCTGCAAGTGTGCTAATTGATTATTACAAAAGTTGCTCAGACAGGTATTTAATAAGCAAAAGAGAAGATTAAAGAATACATCTCAGTGAGGCCTGGCTTCACTGAGAAAGGGTAACCCAGGAAGCAGGCCTGGAGTGGAAAGGAATGGATATTCACTCAGCCATCCTTTCTCAGATCTGCTCTGCTTAACTTTCTTCACTGCTCTGCCCTCTTTGAAATGCATGAAGGTCTGTTTTCAAAAAATAAATCTGGCTCATTTCCCCTCTCCTTCCTTCTCTGGGCCGATAAGTTCCTATTTGGATTTTTCGAAGGCCCAGGTTATATGAACTCTGGTGTCACCTGGAAATGTTTTCAATTTCTCCTGGTAGAGAAAGAACAGAAAAAAAGGACCCAACTTCATAAAGCCCTACCTTCTCTATCTGGCATAGACAAGTCAAATAATCCTAAGTTTTTCTAACAACAAAATAGTCTCACCCTCACTCAGACCCAAATTCTTCCTGATGTGTCTATTCTGATTATCAATAACAATGTTTTTTGATCATGTGGCAGATCTGTTCCTCTTTTTGGTCATATTTTTCTCAATTAAAGATTCTAATGGCCATTGAAGTAAGACAAATTGCCCTCATCATTTATGTCTACAAACCTCTGTGACTCTGAACTTCAGAATTATAATGGGAAACAGAAATCGTGCCTTTGATTTTAAAAGCAGAAAGGTGGGGCTTTGCTGAACTTCATAAACACACAGAGAATAGAGAACAAGGAAGCGATTTAAATGAAAAGCCCTCCAATCACACCCTCAGCCTTCAGTAACCCGTTTATTATCAATTCTTATAGTCAAGAAGTTCTTCTTGAAATCTAACCTAAATCTATCATGCTTCAGTTAAAAACCTATTCTTTCTCCGACGGTGCCAGAGACAGAACAGCTGGTCACCATACACTCCTTAATAACTCCTCATAATTTTGAAGTCTGTTATTAAGTCATTTTTTTAGTCTCCTCTTCTTGAAGCTAAATAATCTTTCAAGTCTTTCAACTTATCCTTATAGGTTCAATTTTACAATCCTTTAATCAACATCAATGCTCTTTGCTAAACATTCTTAAGTTTTCCAAGTTGCTCTTATGTTTCGAAACCCTGCTCACCTTTGGAATTGCTCCTCATCCATGAAAGCCCAAGACTTCAGTGCATTTCACACAGGGAATCTCCTCCAGCGGGTAACCTGCTGCTTTGTTTGGGTTATTTTTAATACAAACCTGCTTCTATGTCTCCTTCCCTAAGAAGAACACATTCTTCAGGACCCAAGATTCGTACTGAGCAACAGGCCATTCCCCTTCCACCTACGCCCCGAGGTCTTCCTCACCAGAGCCCTTCAAGGTCTTTCCCAACCCACTTTCCCTAAACTATCTGTTATAAAATAAGCATCTAGCTAATCTGACCTGGTCCACTTCTTTAAACCAAGTTGTGAGCCACCAATGCCTAAAAAACACATTATCCTTTGCTGACAACAATGAAGAACCTGTCTTCAAAGCCTTGACTCCAAGGAGGACCTCAGGCACTTTGGTAAAAATGAAATGAGAGAGGTTTGGAGCCAGTGGGGATGGACATGAAGAATCCCCTGCTCCTCAATCATGCCACATCCGCCTTGGTTAGAATTATACAACAGTCAACTTCTGAGTGTGTGATTCTACTAGACTCTTTCTGCAACTTTTCCTTAATCATTTGGGCATTTCTAATGCCCTCTCTTCTATCCAAATTATATATATATTTAATTCTGACACTGATCGCATTCAGGGCTCTGCATAAGATGTGTGCCCTCTGCCTGAAACCTCTGCCCTGCTCTCCGTGGAGCTGGCTTTCCCTCCGCTCTAACACTCCCTCTCTAAACAGGCCTTTCCCTGCACAGTTGGAATGGGCTCCTATCTGTCCCCTAATGCCCCATTATTCTTTATTAATATAGCAGTGCCCTTTATATCACTTACCACAATTCGCAATTAGATGCAATTATAGATAAATGTTCATTTACTCGTTTCTTGTCTGTCTTCTCCACAGAAAGCAGGCTCCTCAAAGGCGGGATCGTGTCTGTGCTGCTCTGGAGCCTGGCACTGGCTAATAGCACACACTCAAAAATAATTTTTGAGTGAATAAATGTCCCCACTGCCAGAAATGCTTATGTTTTAAAGCATATCTTGAACTGTCATTAAAAGGGCTCTGTCAACTATTATAAAGGATGTTTTGCGTGGTGGGGTGAGGTAGTAAGACAAAGGGGTCCTTCTGATCCATTTAGTCCTAGTCCTTTAGGCAAGGCTAGCCCTTCCATCACAAAATGCTTGAGTCCCATTCTCTTGCGCCTGCTCCTTAAAGCAATTAATCTCATTTACAGCTATTCTCCCTTCTTTCAGATTCAACATAATCAGGCCACTTGTAGCTTTCCGTCATTTCCCTGATGCTATTTCCTCACTGCTGTTACCTTCACAGAAATACTAGCATTGTCACAGAAAATATTCAGGAGACTATGCATCAAAATATTAGCAGTGGTCATCTTTGGAGATGTTATGAACACTTTTAAAAATTCTTCTTCCAATTAATTTTTATTTTCTAATTTTTGTTCTATGTACTTGCCTCCATTTTCTACTTGCATGATTTTTTTTAAAGTATACTTGTGTTCAAGTACTAACTTTACTTCACTGATATTCAAAGTGAAATTCAATTGACAGTTACCTTACACATCTTATTTTCATCTCATAAAATGCAGTGTTTTCAGCTCTGTTAAACTTTCACCTTAATGAACTGAAGGTAAAGCAAACACACACACACACAAACTAGGTATATGCCTTCTTTGTCTGAGGCCTTATATCTTGGGATATATATATATATATAGCGCCTAAGTGACCAAATGACCAAGCAACCAGTCAACTGATCTCCAGGGACAGATGCTCAACGAACACAGAGGATAGGGTTCCCTCCTATGTGGATTTGGCTTACAGGGATCTAGCTCCCTCTTGTCTGGATCGGGCCTTTGGGGATCTGGTCAAAAACCACTATCCAATATCCCCTGAGGGGTCCCAGATTTCAAGAGGGTGCAGGCCAGGCTGAGGGACCCCACCAGTGCACGAATCCATGCACCAGGCCTCTAGTTTACTATATCGTAATACTTCTACATCACCAAAAGTAAAACTTGCCTCTTGGGTAACCCTACTTCATAACATCAACAGGAACACCCTGGGCCCAACACCAGGAGCTTCAACACTTTACTGACAAAGCATCAGGGAGTTTGAGTAGTGAATAACTGAACACAAAGAGACCTGGGCTCCTTGCCCGCTCCCAGAATCATGTGCTGACTTGCAGAGCGACAGAGGACATGAGTTTTCAAATGCCTGTGCCTCAGTTTACCCAGCTGTAAAATGCATAATGCATCCCTCAGAGGGATGTAAAGAGAATCAGTGAGGTAATGTCTAAGTGTTTGGAACTCCTTGGCAGAAAGGCGCTACATAATTACTATTTGGTATTTAAGTTGCCCTTCATGTGTGCCAAGTACTTTATGATCATTCCTTAGGAGTTACTCCCAGCTACTCTGAAGTTGTCTTCATGTCTATTTCCATTTAAAAAATGAATCAATTGTATTGGAGAGAAGTCTAGTGATTCGTTTAAGATCACTAAGATAGCACTGAGGTCTCAAGAGAGGAGGAATTTCCAGTTCTCCGATTCCTTTAACCCTAACTGAACCCCATCTTAAAATACAAACTACCCGTGTAGATGATTTCTCTTTTAAGCTACTGTGATTTTTCATGATACAAATCACATTATGAATTGTTTTTGAAGAATACAGAGAATGGTGAAGAGGTGAAACAGAAACCAAACCTCTAGAATTAGGAACCTGGTCTTCACAGTCACCTGGCTTTCTTACACATCTACAATTCACCTCACTTCCAGTAGAGTATACTGCATTTTGGTATCTTCATAATGTCCTTGAAGGGCCCATATTTCTCTACTAATTTCCAGAGCCAGTCCTAAGGAAGCATACAGCCCAGGTTACATCACCAAAATACCGGTAGCATTTGTACCCAAGTTGTACCTCATGAAAATTAGTGCCAAGTAGGTGAAGAATGAGAAGAAGCATGTCGTAGAGGGTGTCATGCAATTACAGGGTCAAAAGAAAGTCAGAGAGTGCCAACTGGGCTTAGTGTCAGCTGACCTCCTCCCTGCCAGCCCCCTACTACACAGCTCCAATGACAGCCAACACGGGAGTCACCATTCACGGTGCCCAGACGCAGTCCTACCCTCATCATAGTCTCCGGCTCTCTTAAACATTGCTCCTCCAGTCCACACATCTTCTTTCCTCCCTCTGTTTCCTTCAGTGATTCACTTACCACATAAAAGAAGTATTTTTTTGTTTCTGAGTCCTGTACTCCCACTATAATGTCAGAAAATGTGCGGATACAAACATCTAAGAAATGCTGCTCTGGTTGTTCAATGAGCCACAACAGCCAGAGGACCTCTGAGGATCAAGTGTGGTGATGGAGTTCTTTAACACAAATTTGGATAGAAAGCAGCTTTGGGCTTGCCCAAGGCAAAATGGTAAAGTGGGGGGGGGGGGTTCATTTCCTCCTCGGACACCCCTTTCTTTTCCTTCTCCTCCTCTGCGGGAACATTCCCTCCCACCTGTACACCAGCTGGCCCTGGACTCTTCAGAGCGCCCCAGGGTGAAAGGTGAGCAGACATTTCCTTCCATCCATCTCCCTTGAAAATATATCTGTCCCGTGTTCCATTCCCTTAAATACTATTCCAACGAACCTGGTAACAATGGCCTGGAAAATGTCAGCACAAAAGGTATGACCAGCACTGTGGTTCTTGGGGAACTTAGAGCAGACAGACTTGCAGCAGGGTGCCCCTCCACTCCCATCAGGTGGGCAGCCAGTCTTCACAGAGCTGACACTTGCAGGATCAAAAACTGAGGCTACTACTAACAGGCTCTTCCTGAAGAACCCCTGAAGGAAGGCTCTACATCAAGAAACAGAAAACTGCATCCTGAAGGAAGAACTGAGGTGCAAGAAGGAACAGTGAACAAATAAAACAGTCAGCATATAGACAAATAGCTAATGTACAGTTTGAACAGTGGTGATGCCTAATCCAGGGACTTAAAAAAAAAAAAAAACAAGGATAAAAATATAAGACCAGAACATTAGAAGAGAAGGTTTGATGATGCTTTAAAAGATGCTAAATTATCCAAGAAGTGGGCAGAGATCGTGACTAATTTTATTACAATAAATAATTTTCAAACCAGCAGAGAAGAAAGCTGGCCTGAATCTAGAGCAAAGCTGGACAACAAGTACTCAGTAAAAAGGAACTATTAGCAAAAACAGGGAAACCCAGAAATATAAAAACCAAAAATTGACACTTAAAATTATATCCTGTGCTCTTAGGAGTGCACCAGCTCTGAAAAGCATCAGGACACCATACCACTATGGCCGACCTGCAGGAATGCTGTTATGCCTGTGGTTGGCAAAGGCTGCCCTCAAGGTCAGCAAGAGCCCTGCCTGCACACCTGACTTACTGTTCACTTTCTGGTGCCCAGGACTTCACTGTCCCTCTCCTTTATCTCCCCAAACCTGCCCCCAATAAAGGGTTCTAGGTCACTTATTTTTATCTTAATATGACTTGAAGTCTGAGTTAGCTTTTCTAGGAGTACTTGGACTTAAGCCTTTATCTTAAGTTGTAATGCTGTGCTTTTGTTTACTAGCAAATAGATTTTAGCCACCCATGCACAGTAGCAGAGAAATTTGGGGAGGAACTGGGAGCCCTTCCTTTACTACTTCAGCACATATCCCAAATGCAGTCTCCTACTTGAACTGTTGCATATGACCTTAAATTAAGAGTTTCCACCTAAATGCCTTCTCTGCACTCTCTTTAATTTCCAAAAGTTACTTGAAAAGCATGAGCAATTATTTTGTATAAAACTTTTGAGATTTTATGTGACCGCCAAAGATGTGCTTTCGTTGACATCCTAGTGTGTCCTATAAATATGCTGGGTAGGAAAAGTGCAAAGAGGAAGAGCAACACGATGAATCCCTTTTCTCTGTTATTTCTAAGTATATCCTACTTGCCTCTGGTCCAGTCCTTGAAGAAAATGCTACAGTACAAACAAAATAGAAGGAAAGTCGTTCAGTGAGCTACCAGAAATTTATCTCTTTTGAGAAGGAAATTTTACTTTCAAATGAGTAAGTAAGTAAACAAACAAACAAATCTCTCAAGTCTCTAACGCTATTTTAAGAATGAATGCTTTCTGAGTACACCAAGGTACAAACTACTGACACATTTAGATTGACTATACGGGTGTTTTCAGAGAACACAGATCGAGCTGTATTTAGAGTAAATCTATCAGCTGGGATGCATGCATGTGGAAAGTGAGCTCTTATTGTAAAAGCCAGGGCTCCTTGTTAACACAAGTCCAATACAATGAGAAAGCACATTCAGAACCGGGGAGCCAAGGGAGAGTGCAAAGGAGGGACACGAGCATGTTTTAACGGCTGTGATAATTTGCCATGAAAGGATGTGAGGGCCACAGCTCCTTGCTACAGCATGCCATGTGCTGCTGAATTAAATTACTGCCATGCAGTCTGCTCGCGAAGGAATGTGTAAACAGGCCATATATCCTTGCATCAGATCCAGACTGTTGCACAACACACAAAAATGCCTCTCGATGTGTCATTTCCTTCTTGGCCATCTTCCCAGCTCCTGACAGGCAGTCAACAACCAAAAGTACTGAAAGAGATTAAAAACTGCTCTTCTCAAGAGCACATTCCACCGACCACCAGACATAACCTCCATCAGAGCTCTGACTCCCCCCCCCTCCCCCGCTTCTCCATTCTCCTTAAGGGAAAAGGGGGGCAGGTTTTTTTTTTTTTTTAACTGTTATTATCCTCTTAAGTCAAAGGTTTTCAACAATGTTTTATATACTAGGGACCAAATAATTAATACTGATGGCAATCAAGCTGCTACTTACATTTGCTGCCCTGTAAATATCAAAATATAGCATTTCCCCGCAACATCCATTCCTTGGGCACAGAGGCAGTATGGAACCAGAGTAAAGTCTGCAAGTCAAGAAGTTCAGGGCTTTTCCAATGCTTTTTTTTTTTCCAGTGGTTTTTCCCATTTTAGGCTCAGGACTAAAATTCAGGCCTGTGGCATCACGATTATGGTACAAGGCCTATCAAGTTTTTCTCAAATTGTCTTCACAGACAGTAAGAATGTGAATGCAAGAACTGTGTCCAGAGGTATCAAATAACCTTAAAAATATTCTCCTGCTATTCCTCCATCCAACATATTTTAGATGGTCTCTGCCTTCTTTTATAGGTCACCAACCTCTAACCACGCACCCACCCTGGGTGCCTAACCAAAGGATGCGGGGTAGGTATCCAGCCACCAGGAGAAGCCTTGCCTACCCCCAGCTGGGATGCAGAGTAGTGCAGGAGGAAAGTGAGCTGTCACTGGCATCATCTGGAATGAGGAAGAGAGCATGCCTCCCCTTCCTTCTCCCCACCCTTCACTGGGCTGGAAAACAGTCTCAGAACTGGGTGGAACAGCATGAGAGAAAATGAGTCGATGCTGTGTCCAGACCACCCTGTTCTGTTTAAGTCTGCTACCTTCAGTTTATAAGGTAAAGTGTCAGCAAGCGGAAGTGCTTCAAGAATATGGAAGGATAAAATGTTCTCTAAAAAAAATAAAAATAAAAATACGTTGATGAATTGGGCACAGGTGGGGAGAAGCAAACAGGAAAAGAGAACAGCCTGGCTGCAGGGCCTTCAGCCCAACAGGCTGAGTGAGCCCGAGTGCTAAGGCTGTCCTACATACACAAACATCACCGCGCACTTCCTGGTAACTGCTCACTCACCTACGTGTCAGCCCTGCTGAAGTCACGGTGGGGCCAAGCACAATAGCACTGCAGCCCAGCACTGCAGCCTGCAGGAAAGAAGCCAGGTCACTGGGAAAGAAAAGGTAGGGCTTCTCCAGGTCCCAGTACACGGCTGGTCAGTGATGAACAGTAGGAAACCAGCAGTAAGTACACAGATGTTGGCTTTGGTCTCTCTGTCAGAGTAACTATGAATTCCTTCCTTGGAGCATGACATAAATTTCTTAGAAACCCACTCACTTGTGTTAGGTATCCAGTTTGAAGATGTGCTGGCAAGTGATAATTTTCAAAGCTGAGTGATATCCTATATAACAAAAGGCTAATATGCAAATCAATGGAACGGCAGAACAACCGGTCGCTATGATGCGCACTGACCACCAGGGGACAGATGCTCAATGCAGGAGCTGCCCCCTGGTGGTCAGTGCGCTTCCACAGGGGAGCACCGTGCAGCCAGAAGCCGGGCTCACAGCTGGCAGGAGCCTCTCCCACCTCCCTAGCAGTCAGACATCTCCTGAGGGCTCCCAGTCTCTGAGACGGCACAGGCTGAGTTGAGGAAACAGCCCCCCGCCTCCCTCCCCCCACCCCCCCCCCCCCCCCACCCCGCAACAAGTGCATGAATTTTCATACCGGGCCTGTAGTCAAGTATAAAACTTTGGGCTTGTCCATTTGAGGACTCCTAAAATATTTCTGCTATAGGCTTTCCACGTTGCCAGGCAAGCTAATAATCTCCCTATGTTCAAACGTCTAATGATCTCCTCTCACACAAGTATTGATCTGGCTCAGCTTGATACTGACCTGCTAATACCAAGCACCACAGGGTAATTTGTCTGATAATTACCAAATTAAGAATGAAGCTACTATAATGGAAACTTGGAGTCACCTTGTAGAACTTTAAATGAGCCCCAGATTAAAAGGTCAAGAGGCCTTTCAGAAAATGGCACCTCAAAAAAATTATTTCTCCTGTTGCAACAATGACATTTGCCACCAAAGCACTTATGGAAGTTGATGTTATTGGAGATTCAAAGAACCTCTGCCCCCATCATTCATAGCTGCGTGGGGGTTCTTCCCTTTGACTCTAGGCTGCCTCTGTATCTTGCTCTAACCAGCATCTGAAGGAAGTAACTCTGTGACAGTCCTGGGCCTTAAGAAGGCTTCGGAAGGCCTCACATCTCCCCACTTTTACACCTTAGGAAGCCCTGAGCTGCCATGGAAGAAGTTAGATGTTGCCGGACATACCTCATGGAGAGACCACATGAGAGGTACATGGAAAGAGAAAGGCTCCAGTACTATGTGGAAAGAGAAAGGCCCCACTGTCCATCATTCCAGCCAAGCCTACCCTTGCAGACACCCCACCAAGGCACCAGGCGTGTGAACAAGGCCATCATGAATGTTGCAACATCAGCCACCGTCTTACTGCAGCCACATGAAAGACCCCAAGTGAGACCATAGAACGCCCACCCAGATGAATCCGTCAACCCACAGAATTTATCATGGGAAGTAATAAAATGGTTGTTGTTGTTTTAAGCCATTAGGTCTTGGGATGGGTGTTATCTAGCAATAGATAACTGGAAAAGGGAGTTAAAAGGATGCTGACCATGTAAGACAGCTTATTTTTCCATCCTCTGCACAGCCAACAACGCCTTTTCCATCGGTCCTCTTCCCTCACCACAGAATAGGATACTGCTAACCAAGTTTTCACCTTCTCGTAGGAATCCTTTAAATCAGACCAGTTGGAACCCAGAGCATCCATGGAACAAAGGACCCTAACAGAAACTGATGTGTAGAGAGTCAGGTCTCCGAACGCATTACTGTTGCTGCGGCTGCTCCACGACTTCTCCGGCTGGCGAGCAGACAGCAGTTGCTCCTCAGAGCTAACTTGCCAACAGGAGGTCAAAACACCCTGCCTAAACACAAGACTTACAAATTTGGGATCTTAAGTATGATGTCATGTCTTAAAATGATAAGCTGGCAAAGAAAATAAATGGCATTTTGTAAAGATGTGCACCGTTTTCATGTTTACGCTACTTAAGATGAAGGTTCTAATAAGTCATCGGCTATGTTCCTTTAAAGGGAAGTTTTATAACTGAGATGAATCACAACTGCAAAAGATCAAAGTTAAAAAACATCAATGATGCCATGGGGTACTTTTTAATCTTGTAATGAGTGATGATCATGTGCTCTTATGAAGTGAGTCCAACTGCCAACGCCAGATGTGTATATTAAGAAGAGAAGTTGTTTGTGATGTGACAGCGCCGGTTCAGCTGCCAGAGACAAAAAACATAGAAGGATAAAACTGTTCTGATTTTTGAGTGAAAAGCAAGTTTTGGCAGATGTGTTGATAACCAGGGCTGAGAGGGGGCACTAGGGCCCTAGCATCCTCTCTTGGACTTTGCCTTGCTGCAAACAGAATCATCGGTTCTGCACAGCTGTCTCCAGGCAGCATAGATACCTGCTCAGGACACACTTTATAATATTTATTAGTGTCATGTATTAATGAGCAGAAATTAGGAAAGCCATCTGCAAGAAAAAAAAATAATTCACTGGAGAACAGAATCTAGATGGTATCTATTTCCTGGAAGCATACGATAAACAAAATTCACAACAAACTTCAGACACTGAAGGAAATTGCTGTCATAAAAACTAACACTTAATGAGCACCCACTACATGACAGTCACTGCCTTATGCATTTTACATACACCACATAATGTAACATCTTTACAACAAATGGTGGAGAAGATACTATTATTATCATTCTCATTTGAACAGATGAGCAAACTGTGGCAAAGAGAAGTTAGGTAACTTGCCTGCCACCGTACAACTAGTAAGTGGAGCTGGGATTTCAATCCAGACAGCAAGACACCAAAGCCCTCACCCTTAATCACTACGCTATGCTGAATAAAGACCCAGCCAGTTAACCCAGAACTTGTCCTTGTTCAAATGGCTGATCTGCCAGAAGTAGTCTTTTCAATATTTACTCTGACCTTTAGAGGAAAGAGTGAAATTCCTTAACAGGAATCGATAGTACAGGATCATCAGCTTCAAACCATTAGGGTAATAAACAGATGCACACTATTTCTATGACAACCAATACTTAAAGGATTATAATTTTGTGGGAGAGGAGGCTAAAACAATTGTATTAATTGTCTTTTTTCCCCTCCCCTCAGGAAAGCCTTTTTCTATAGTCCTTCTCTGTTAACAGTTAATAAAATAAACCTTTCTGAAATCCAGAGCAGCGATTTTCAACCTTCCTCATCTTATGGCACACATTACTAAAATTCTGTGGTACACCAAAAAATAGATCATGGTTTGACCAATCTGGCCAAAAAAAAAAGGTATAATTTTGATTCATTCACACCGGATGGCTATTGTTGTATTAGCTGTTGTCATTTTTTTATTTGACAATCTCAGGAAAAAGAGGTCAGATATTGCATATATTTTAAAAATTCTTGAGCACGCTGGTTGAAAACTGCTGATCTAGAGCAAGAGTTGACAAACGGCAACTTGTGTGCCAAGTCTGACCCATCGCTTGGTTTTGTAAATAAAGTTTAATTGAAACGCAGCCACAAGCATTCATTTATGCACTGGCTAAGCCTGCCTGTGAGCTACAATGGCAAAGGTGAGTACTCGTGGCAGAGATCATATGGCCGCAGAGAAAAAGTTTGCCAAACCATGTTCTAGAGGTTTTATCATTTAACATTATGTACATACACTAATCCATTAACATCCTACTATACTCACAGTTGAAAATACTGAAAATCCTGGGCATTTTCCACATCTCTGAGTTTTCAAAATTAAAGAACAATATTGGGAAGCATGCCCAGGGTGGCCAAGAGCAGGCCAGAAGGAAATAACTCAGCAGAGTAGGTCCAGGTTGTGGGGTTAAGATGTTACTGATACCAGACCCATCCTTATATCCAGACACTTAGTCACCTCGTGATGTCAGATAAATGACGTCACATTTTCACAGACACTTTTGGTTCTGGAGAAATGTCACTCAGGCTGATCTAAGACAGTGGCCTGCCACTCAAGATCTGTATCTGCTTCCACCTCACACCCTCAGCACCCTCAGCAGTACCCACAGCTTGAACTCCAGCCACACACGTACCATCTACCCCTGGTACCCTTAATCCTCGCTTCTTTGCCTTTACAGGGCATTGAACCTATCAACTAATTCATACTGTCAACAGCCTCTTTGGAACAAAGTCATGTCAACCTCACGTGAAAGAGTGTGGATGTGGCATCACCCGCCCTTCCCTGTGCCCTCTCCCCCTCATCAGCTTTTAAGCGTCGAGTCTTGAGTGTATGAACACACACAGAGACAGATGCACACACGCACACACACAATAATGGTTTTTCCAAGAACTGAGAAAAGCAGCGGAGATCGACAGGAAACATCTTTAAAAGATAAGTATCCGTAGGGCTAAATGTTCAAAGACTACTCTCCTGCTTTGTGCCTTACTAAAATGGATGTCCCTGCCTTTTCAGGAACTATGGGGCTCATTAGATCAAATGTTAGAAGATGTTTTCTATCATAAGGCATCACCTCAGATTGATGGCAGTCCAGAAAAGTCAGGCAAAGCCTTGCTTTGTTCTGTTCACCTGCACTGCATATCCACTGGCCACTGTGAATGGAGAATTGGTATAACCAGAGACAAGTGTACGGCTAGCACCTAATAGGACATTCTCAAACTGAACAGAGAGGGCCAGCACTGACCCAACATTGGGAACCTGGAAGAAAGCCATACACATGAAAGGAGAAAAGAAAAACCTCAAAGACTGGCTTCTGAGGCAGGAAACCTCCCTCGTTCAGGCAAGCAGTCAGCTTTTGTGAGAAGAGACAGCCGCAGGAGGAACGGAAGGCACCGTATGCTCCCACTTGGGCCCAGGCGAAATTCACCAGCCCTTCTCTCTCAGTTTTAGGGGAAGAAAGGATATACCACTCTCCCTGTCAAGGCAGATATACTGTTATATAACAAATATTTCTGCCAGGTGTACCCCCTGCACAAACCAAATTAAACTCTGAACGCAATGGCCAGGTCTCCAATGTATTCACTCATCAAAGGCAGAGACCTATGAGATGTTTCCATTGGCACAGAATTGTTAATGTTGTATATGGCAAATGATCGTTAATCTCTAAATACATTTAAATCCTGCTATGCCAAGTCCGTTCAAATCAGTTTGAGGGAGGGGGAAATCAAACCAGTTTCAATTCAGATTTAGGAGGAAAATGTATATTAGCTCAAACGAATTCTGTGCACTTCCTTAAACTGATGCTGGTTAATTAAACTTTCTGGATGTCCAGGCAGACAAATAAACCAAGATGGATTTAAACTTGGTTTGACTATGTTAAAAAAAAACTATCTATAACAATTACTAGAACATGACTGAACAACAATGTTGTAACAATCAAGCAAGTTATCGTTTGCAAATAAATTCTTTGTAATTAAGCAGTGTGCTCTTTATAAAGGGAATTGAGTGGGCGAGTTAAAAAGTTAAAACACATTCTTAGACCATGGGAAACATACGCAAATGCTTTTTGACTAAGCTCAAGAGTTTTCAGTTTATTATTTTCTCCCTCAGCTCTCGTGGGTCTGATCTGCCTGTCTATTGGTCCAGTGGATGAGTAGAATCTCTTAGAAAATAGTTACAGTGAGTGAATAATTACTCACTCATTTCCCAAAGTTATGTAGGCCTTAGCAATTTTGTGGCACAGGTTAAAAAGTATGATTTCTTTCTCTACTATCTGTGAAGTTGTACTGTCACTCACTAAAAATATATGCAGATAGCAAGTTCACAAAGAAACTATTTACATGGAAGTAGCACTAACTTATTTGGGATAGATCCCACAGAGGGTCTGTGCACACTCTGTTACCATTTCCAATGGGAAGGCAAGGACTTACTTCTGGGTTCCCGGGGTCCATCCACCGTAACTTTAATAGCTCTGTGATAGGTGGCTACTTGGGGAGGATTGGTGAAGACAGTTATGGTCAGGGTGAAACTCTTGCCTGCAGATGTAAAAGAGAAAAATCCATAGTGAGTATAAAAAGATAATACTGATGACAATATAACAGCACAGATGTCCAAGCTTCATTTAAGTATCTCTGAGTTGGTAATGAAACAAAGACAAATAAGACACCCTATTCTAAATTAGAATATCTTTGATGGCCACTGTAGGAAGTTACTAAACTCACTGAGTGTTAAGAGCTTCATCTTTGTTGTAGCACTACATAAGGCAGCTCCAATTTTAAAAAACAGAAAGAAAGAAAAGAAAAACCTGCTCAGTAGCCATAGTTGTAATGAATGAAAACAAAAACCCTGGTCCACTTGAGGAAAGTTCTCTTCCTTTCAGTTTTCTCCAACATCAGGAACACATCCAAGCACAGACAATTTTAGAAGTCTTTATTTAGGATTAGGTCATGACCCCTTGAGAGAACAATAGTAAATCACTGTTGATTATGTTATTTACTTCACATGGCTTTAGCATTTCATTTGCCCAACTGCACTACAATAAGAAGATGAAAGAAGAAGGTTCTTATGGGAATCATTTTAACAGGAGCTAGTGTCTCCTGTCCCGGCCTTAATGTGCCTGTGGTATGATGATTTCATCATTACTGGAACAAAGATTTTTCTCCTCCCTGCCCACCCCTCCCCTAACGTACATCCTTGCTGCTAAATCTTCAAATAACTCCCTGACAGTGACTTATTTTTGCTAAGTGTAAGGACACCTCCCAATATAAATATAAAGTTTTGCTTTTAGCAGAGGGTGTGCTTCATGGAAATATCACATCTGATGTTTCTAATTAATGAACCACAAGTGATGAATGGAGGGGAAGAGACAGGGAAAAGTTTGGTAGCAGATTAGGGTTTCTTTCTTTCTCCAGCAGAGGATACCAGACTCTGTTACACAGACTCACTGACAGTTGTAATCAGTTAGATTTGCAACGGTTAGTCATGTCAGATAGTCAAAACTGCAAACTGTTACAAGACAGGAAAAGGTGGGCGTGAAACAGTGACTCAATAAAACATTCAGCAATCTCAGGCCAGAGGACTCATTTAGCCCGCTTGGTAACAGACCTTTAAAAAGCTCATTTTGTTTTGCTTTGTTTTTTGGTCAGAGACTGTTTTTTCCCTTTACGGAAAGCTGAGGGTATTAAATCAAAACACAAATCTGAAACAATATGTATCAATGCAAAGTTTAATGCAATCTTTTCAAAGCTTAATATGGAACAGGTTATATACAAGGCTTAATGTGGAACAGGTCTTTGACTGTCAAGTTTAGTGAATGGGTTTTCTTTTCAATCCAAACCATATAAGTTCCTAAAATATGTTTAAGACACACATCATTTGTTACTCAGGATATATAGTTTTAAGTCTCTTTAGCTATACTTTTCTATATCCAAGAGAAAGCGGGTGGGAGTGGAAAAAAAACACAAAATGCAAGGAAAGAGAAGATGAATATTGACTAGAAACCTATGAAGTGCCAGTTTCATACACACAATCTCATTGGATCCTATTCGATTAAGTTTATCACCTCCATTTCACATATGAAAAAACTGACGCTCAGAGAGGCTTTAGTAATTTACCCACACAGCTAATAAGTGGAAAAAGTCAGGATCTGAACCTAGTTCTTTCAGACTCCAAAATGAGTGCTCTTCTTTTTAACATTGCCAGAAAACATTTAAAAAAATTAATAGGTAATTTATTTCTACATGTGTCCCAAAATATTCTATAAGACCAATAAACAGTAAATATAAATCTACTAACACCATATCTTGGCCAAGATGATAAAAGCATCTATTCTTAGTGTCATTAATGTATCATAGCTCATTATTATATACTGGATGTTACATGGATGTAAGTGGTTTAATTATCTCATTAGAGAACAGGATTTATTATATACATTAAAACTAACCAGAAGAATAAGACAGCCAGGAGTCTAAAGTAGTTACAGAAAACTCAAAACCCACAGAAATCAAGATTAGAAAGTTGACTAGAAAGCCACTGGATCCAGGTCAGGACCTCAAAACAACGGGAAGATCTGTCCGGAGAAGTGAACAGGCGAATCCCTAGGCTGAAAGTTAATTTACATGAAACCATAAAAAGATGCCATCCTGGGTTATATCAATGGTTGTGAGTCAGAAATGCATCTCTTGGAAGGTAGTTGTCATCCCTGGCTAATCTCAATATATTGAGGATGTACTAGTAAATATCCCAAGTGTCTTTAATGCCTATAAATAACCTGCTAGAGCTACTGTCCATGAATTTATCTAAACTGGTTCTGAAGATATTTCCATTTTAGACCTTTGGAACTACACAGGATGTCAAACATCAGTGATGCTTATCCCAAATTCAGAGAAACACCTCATGGAGGGACAAAAGCCAAATACATAGTTCACTCTGTAAGTATAAAGCATCTAAATGTTCAACGTAGAACCAGTTTTCTATGAAGACCTCTTTTAAAAAGAAGTGGGCTTGGGAGGAGGAAATGAGTATTTGATTATAACTATTGTCTCCTAAAATCAAATCTTAAGGATCAAGATGTACTTTAACAACTAAAACAAAAATCAAGGAGGTTCTTTCTACTTCTTTTTTTGCTCCTTCATGAAGAACATGAATGTAATGCTCCAGACACTACCACCCAACTAGGTGATTGGTTCTTCACCTTACCATATAAGTAATAATACATTTGCTAAGTCAAATGTTTATGTGGGTCTTTACTCTTTCCTCAAAGGTAAAATAATGAAATAAAATAAAACTTTTCCAAATCCCATTTTTTATCACTTTCCATAAATGATAAAAATTCAGGCTCTTCCTACTTTAAAATGCAGGCTCTTACTATTTCATTCATGTATTTTTTTCTAAGATAAACATAGGACCTGCCATTCAGAGACAATTCCAACCTAACCTGAGTGGCTGTCAGCAACAGTCAGCCAGGAGGGCTAAGACTGTAAGCTGAAATTGCAGCCTAAATTGACAAAGTCCCAGGCTCTGTACACCATAGGTGCTTTTTAAAATGCTTGTAATTAAAAACAGCATGCTTGATATCCAAAGTGAGGAAGCACACCAAGAAAGCTTAAGGACCCAAGGCATATTACATTCTTCTGTTTAAAATACAAAGGCTAAAAAAGGAAAAGACAATGAGAACACATAAGCCACTCATAACTGCATGCAGGTTTCACTGATGTTCTACTTTTATTCCAAAGCACTTCCAGAAGTTGTGGTCATGAGATAACCCATAAAGCCAAAGTAAGTAGTGATATGATGCCTTGATAAATCCAAAACTGGTTTTCAATTTCTGAGAGTTTTTATTTCTACCCGTGAAAAGAAAAACTACAATAATTTGAGGAACTTGGTGTTATTTTTCAAATGCTACTGAAAAGAGAAATTTTTAAATAGCTACAGTGGTAGCAGCGTGCTGATGCAGACTTAATAACTTAAGAGAAATACAGAGGTGTGAAAATCAAAGAGGAAGAAGAAAGAGTCTGTTAGAAAGCCGGGGCAGGTACACAGGCAGACTCCAGAGCTTCCGGCCACCGAAAAACTGACCTTTTTTTTTTTTTTTTTTTTTTTTTTTACAAAGAGTGGTATCTATTATCCTGTTTCACTCTTCATTTCAGCTTGATATTACTATTTCCTTTCATAGAATGTTAATGTAATGATATAAAAATCTATTATTAGTGATAAATCAATTTTTCTTTCTCTCTCCACCCGCTCCCCCCACTCCCCATCTAAATCTCGAAGACAAGTCTGGACCAATTTCTCCATCCTGCCTCTGGCAGCAGACTGTAGCATTTCAGATCCTCCACCAAGTCCCGGCTGCTTCAAAGGAAAAATCCTACTTTCTTCAGTTAAGATCATAAGAAATATAGGGGGAGGGGGTCAGCTCTGTTTGGACATAATTACACTTCATCAAAAGAAGCTTTCTTCATCTTCCATGCGTGAAAAGTCTGCAAGCAGTTAAGTCTGTCTTTTTTTTTTTTTTTAAATATAAAAATTGCTATTTGGGAAACCAGCCAAAACTCAGAAAGCCAATATAGTAAAACAGTGCACACCCTTTGTTTCTCTTTGAAGTTCCTTAAATAAATATGTTGAGGGTTTACAAAGTACACTATCACTTTGCCATAGTTTCTACTCAAATTGATCAGAGAAAAGTTATGCAGCATCTACGTAATACAAAAGCAAGATAAATGAAAACATTAACTTGAATCTGTAAAGTGAAATAAAGTACAATGCCCAATCTTTTAGATACTAAAATTCATTACTTTGTTAACAAAGTAATATTACATAAGAACAATGTACTTCAGAGCATACACGTATGTCATCATGTTCAAATCTTTCTTGATTCTTACTAGAAAAAAAAAGAAGCTTAATGGTGCTATGGACCTGCACCAATTGCTGAGAGAGAGAAAGAAAAGAATGAATACATACACATACGCCCTTCACACCTAATTAGTCAATAGTGAGAGAGGATGTGTCTTTTTCTTTTTTAATGAAAGTAAACTAACCCTGATGCAGAAATAACCCCTTTCATTTTGATTCTACCATAGGCCCTGAGCCTCATTTCATTTTAAACAACCTTTCAGTGACAGTATCTCATTAGCATGCATCATTTTATTTTAAGTTAAAAAGTACAACTTCTTGGCCCTGTTCCTAGAAAGTAAACCAAAACTACTCATCGGAAACAGTCTTGCTTGAATTTCCCTTATCACGTTTTTACAATGGTAATAATTTGACATCTGATCCAAACTAAAGAGCAATTACTGAACATAGTTTAAAAATTGATGCTTCTCATTTCCTAATTCAAACCTGGGTTGGAGTAATTCTATAGGTCTTTATAATTTATTTCACCTTAATCCTAAAGTGGTCTATTTTCTCTCTTATTATTGAAATACTTAAAATGGAAATATTAGATTCAATAAATAAATAAATGAACATAATACTTCTAAAGAATGACTATTAAAAGTCTCTCTGTACAATAAGTAAAGCCAAAAATCAGTTTCCTTAGAGACTTTTTAAAAACCATTCCTATAAAATAGCTATAAAAAAACCTAAAAGGGATTATTTTCTATTTTATGATCTTTTTAAAGGATTCCTAATATTTGAATATTAGCATTCAGATGGTGTAAAAACTTTAAATAATGTGGAAATACTTCAAGTCCTGATCATTCGTCTATCTAGGCAACTATATAGTCATTCTAACACAAGTAACACATTATTCATTTATTCAAATAAAAAGCCTTTTGTTAAAAAAAATATGATTTTTAAATAGAGTTTTATTATAAGAATAAATGAACTCATACAGAGGTAACATATATGATAAGTAAAGTGCAGTATATCAACTGTCCTTGCTATAACTTAGAGCACAACTGATATCAGGAAATTGATCCAATGCATTCCTTTTTCTTTCCCCTTTGCCACTAAATTTACTCAGCTATTTGGCTCCTCATAATTCATGGCTTGAACTTCCAACTGTTCTTCTTTCCACCTTATGCGCTCACACCCAATGAAATTAGGAAAGAATTCTCTGAAAACGTTGTTTGAATATTCAATATCATAAAACAAATGAAAAAGGCCTGAGTACTCAGAAAAACACTCTGCTTCATCTGGACATATTTAAGTAAAACCTTCAATAATTCAGTTCAGTAGAAAAGGGTGCTGATTTGTATACAGACTAGTCTACATGTCATCAGAGGATCCTAATGTGTTTATTCCGTTACCAATATTAAAAATCAGAGACCTACCTCGTCCACTTCGGCCCACAAATCTCAGATCGTTGAACCTTGCTACTTGGTTTTTCATAACAGCAGAGGCATTTCGGAGCTCAGCAGAATAATTTTCATCGTTACCCGCCATGACAGTAACCACAGTCCCATCTGGTACCTCTCCAAGGGCTACTACCTACATAAAATAGGAAACACAGCAGCAATAATGGCACATCAGGAAAGCTTAAAAACTGAGAGTATGTGCTCATGGCAAATGATGTGTTTTATCAGGACTTAGTGCTCTAGTCCCGTAATGGCAGACAGAAATGAAGCATCTGCATATGGGTTTAGGATGCCACTTCAAACAGACCAATGTTTCAGGGTCCACCCATTTCAAAGGCAGGCAAAAGTTCCCTTCATTTGTTGTTGCATTCTTCACTGAATATATGTACATTTTTATTAAATCCCCATGTTAGGTTGTCCATAGGAATTATGCCACAGAAGGAAGGCTGATGCTCCATCTGCAGATTGCACTGTGCATATTAAGGCCCCACCTGTCTGCAGCCAGGAGCAGCCTGAGGTGTGGTCTCATTCCAGTCACAGGCTGGAAAAGGAAAGTCTGGTCAGCTCTGTGGGAAAAGGCATTTAGGTGAAACCTTGGAGCTCCTGACTATATGGAAGCCTAAACATGGTGTGGTATCCAGGACTACATTTCACCTCCTTTCTTTGGGTTAGATTTACTTACTGTCAGTCATACTAAATGTCCACTTACTGTCAATCATATTAAATGTCCACTCTGCTAGGATTCAATGGGATATACAAAGTCACCAAGAAACATAAAGTCTAAGTCCCGTATAAAGACATAAAATAGGCTGATAACGATGGATGACAAATGAGTGGTAGATACAGAGAAAAAAAAAACTTGTGTTCTGTCTTTTTCTTTATTGACATCTTGGAATGACACATTTGCCTCCTTAACCTTCAACAGTTAACCTTTGGCAGATTAATCAGGCAAAAAAAAAGGACCCACCATAATCAGTCTTTGAGGCTAATAAACATTTTCAGGGCTCCAAGGCTAGGGATCACTCTTTTAACCGGGTTCAGCTAACTTCCAAATGGATGCCTGGGATTAACATGGAGCTTAGTAAGGGGATGCAAGTGCAGAGCTTTTGCTATCACATATAAAACACAATACTCTCAATCCATTACCAGGACACTGACCCTTGATAATGCCCTTTCTCTCAACTAACTTCCAGGACCCTATTCCCAGATTATTTCCGTCTCTTCCTCACTCTCTGACACTCCATATGTGCTTGCCTGTGTGGCAAATATCCCCATTCCTCTTTTCTCCTACTTTTAGTGCTATTCTCTCCAAGGCAAATCTAAGCATTTAATTCCCTGCTCCCAATACAACTTGCTCTCATCAAAGCAGATTTCTCAGACTATGATAAAACAGACACTGTAACTATACTTTGGGGCTTAATTTTCCCTACCCATGAACCCTAACCCAATACTCCTTTACTCTCTGCTCCAGCCAAGGGGGGAGGGGTTACAATTAGCTTGTCAATATATATATTTTTTTATCCATACTTTTTTATTAGGCTATTTTTCAATTCCATTCCTACTTTAGCACTTTGTTATTCAGTTTAAAATCCTAGTCGAAACCAGTTTGGCTCAGTGGATAGAGTGTCGGCTTGCCGACTGAAAGGTCCCAGGTTTGATTCCGGTCAATGCATGTACCTTGGTTGCGGGCACATCCCCAGTAGGGGATGTGCAAGAGGAAGCTGATCAGTGTTTCTCTCATAGGCGTTTCTAACTCTTTCTCTCTCCCTTCCTCTTTGTAAAAAATCAATAAAAATATATATTTTAAAAAAAATAAATATAATCCTAGAGCTTTCCTTAAATTACAAAGCCCACTTCCACAGCATTCCATCGTGCTCAAATAATTCTCATTTCAATGTGCATATATTAATAATTTATCTACTTCTTTTGATACACTAGCCCAAAACTGAGACTCACTCCTAGAAGTCCAGATTTATATTAGGTTGAAAACTACAAGAGGGAATGGTCTTTATCTGTCTTGTTCAATACTATGCCCAGTTCCCAAAACTGCTTGGCAGTGTTTGATAAGTATCTTTGAAATAAACAAATTAAAGAGCTCCAAAAAAAAGCATCATGTCCCACAGCCAACAGTCTGAGGCTACCAGATAAAACTCTAGGAGAGACACCCAGTTAAAAGTTGACTCAGCATGCCTCACTAGAGGCAACGTGCCCTTGCTTCAAACTAGTTTTCTGACAACTTTTTCAATCCCAGAGGAGGGGGAATCATGCCAAAGATCCTTTACTCATAGTATATGGTTACTCTCCTCAATCTGAGAAGTCTCAGATCAAGGGTAAATGCCTTGAGAACATGACTTCCTCCCTGCATACTCAATCTACTGCCTCAAGTGGCTGTGACTATCTAGGTAATGCTGTATTGCCGATGGGGGCAACGTGCTTTTCAATTTTTCAAACTCACAATGCCAAAAATGTGAACATTTGAAAATACTGAAATAATTGACTATGTTTGCCAGGATTCATCTCAACGTTTGACATTTTTTTACACTCAGCATATTGCGTTTTAACACCTGCTGTGTGTGTGGCATTCTATGTCAAGATAGATATGGAACCAGTAAGTGTACTAATGAAGGCAGAAAAGTTGTACTGTTTAGAAGAGAATGAATGCACCAAACCTCAAGAGGCCCCACTTTTTTCCCACCTCTGCTATGCTCTCATACAAGTCACTTCATCTCCAGGAACCACAGTTTTCCAGTATAAATTGGAAGTAACTTTTTTAAGTCTGTAAAATGTAGAAGAAACTATATAAGTTTAGAGTGTAATTATAATGATGTACTTCTTGTAAGATGAGGAGGCTCACTTCTATTCCAAGTCTGCTATGTGATAGTCTTTTCCTTGTGAGCATCCTTAAAGGATTCTATTGAACATGTAATTCTTCACTTCATGTCCTGGATTTTTCTGTTGCTATTGAAAGATAAAGATAACTGCTGATGGGTTTCACTCCAGTCTGGTTAAATTTCAGAAGAAAGGAAAGAAATCTGCCCCAATATGAAGATTTTCAAGAGCTCTGGGACATTATTATT
This sequence comes from Antrozous pallidus, assembly GCA_027563665.1. Classification (NCBI taxonomy): domain Eukaryota; kingdom Metazoa; phylum Chordata; class Mammalia; order Chiroptera; family Vespertilionidae; genus Antrozous; species Antrozous pallidus. Next base: position 15,693,081 of record CM050517.1, on the reverse strand, counting down.
TTACTGCATATTTTTTAACATAATGGATTTTTTTTTTTTTAGTTAGAAGAAAAGGAAAATTGATTCAATATGGGAAAATATGAAAGAAAAGATCCCTAAGAGTGAAATACATAAATCCACTTTGCTTTGCTTAAGCAGCATAATAATGACCATATTAAATACTGGTATGTCTTACGTATTATATTTAATAAGAAAACAAATAGGTAATCACAAATTGTGAGTCTTCTATGAGGTTGAGAACTTGGCCTAAATGCTAACTCAAATGATATACTGACAACTTTTCTTGTTATGGCTGAACTCTATTTTAATGGTTAAATATATTGGGTTATTTTTTTCTGCTATATACGCTTCCAAATCACATTGCCTAATGTTTGTCTGAGGGAAAAGGGGGAAGGGAGTACTATATTTGAGTTTATATCAGTCAGAAGTGAAATTATATGTTTGAGATTTTTTTATAGTAAATTTCTGAAGCTAAAATGTTTCCCTTGAAGATTTTCAACTATGTTTATCTAAAAGAAAACCAAAAGAATCGAGAAATTTTTGCACATTTCATCTGTACCAAACCCAAGCAGCGGAAAACATTTTAAGGGGCAGAGAGAGAGCAGACAAAAATTGCTCCTTAACCAGTTAGGAGTAAGCACACATTAAAATTTGTTTCCGTGCTCCACAATACAAAAGTTCTTTTCTACAAAGAATAATTTGTGATGAAACCTTAACAGCTACATTTTTAAGTGTTTTTAAAATATAAAACCTACAAATTCAAGAAACTTCCTGGGAAAGAGAAGTAATTTTACGTCCTGACATTTCAGACTTGAGAAATAAGTTCCTTTATTTAGCACACCTCACTATAACCAGTATTTAAATCACATGATGTGCAGCTTATACAAAATAAAGGATATTTATTTAACTCTAGAAACACTACTGAAATTTTGTATGAGATTCCTATGACTAAATCTGTAAATTACGTTGAAAGAGGAGCAATCGAGAATTAACTCGGACTCTTAAAATTGTTTTTGTGGTCTTATTATACGGAAATAAAAATTACCCATTACATTTCCATGAACAGAAGTGTAGTCTTAACTAATCAATTACTCTTACAGACCAATATGATCTGGCATGTTGTACTTGCAGCAAAATTGAAATATAATTATTTTTTAAGATAGAATCTGATCAAATCTTTCTTTGAAATAAAAGCAAAGTAAGGAAATAGTTGCAACAAGAAAAAATTTTAATCCTAATGGTAATTATTTAAAGATAACTTTAAATAAACTATCAAAAACTTTCACAAATATTACAGTTAATTTTTCAAGTTTAACCTAGAATTTAGGAACACTCATTGAACTGTAGAGAAAAAAGTAAATGTAATATAAAGTATCACCTCATAATTTTTAGAATAAGTGTCAAAGAGAAAATTGATTAAAATTATTCCAATTTAAACCAAGAATTTATGTGCCATGCTTTAAGCTGGTTTAGATCATCTAACAATGGATATTCTGAAAAAATTTTGAAAGGATACAAACAGCAATGACAAAGGGAAAATATAATGAAAGATATTTTGTCATGCCTATTTTCAAATGTTAGTTTTCTGATACTTGTTTTCCATCTAAAAGTTTTTATTTCAATTACTTTACCAATAAGTTTAATATATTCAATCCTAACATTTTTAACTTTAAATAATTGGATTGTATTTAAAGACATAACACAAAAATGTGTCTATCTTCACACAATTTAAAATCTATTGTGATTTACCTAATTTTGTATAACAGCTCATGGTAGGCTTAATAAGGTATTAACTAATTTAATAACCTGTTTTTCTTTGTTTAGGTGTAATTATATTAAAAAGACACAAACATAAAAATCTGATCATAAATATGTAAGGAAAATACAACTCACTAGTGTCAAATATTTATTAGTTGCATATTTGTTTCTGAAAATAGGCCAATGATGTCAACAAAAATTATTTTCAGCCCATTGCTCCATCATTTTGAAACCCTACTTATGACAAATGCTGAAAGCTATCATTAAGCATACAGAATTAACTATGAGTAATAGATCATATATCTAAAAATGTGTTTTCTTTAAAATTGCCAGAAAAACATATGATACTGGTAAATATATAGTGCAATGTTCTCTAACTTAAAACAGCGCTATAGCTTTGTGCTTACTATAGGTTTAAAATATACATCTGGACTTAAAATTTCTGCATAGTGTTTCAGCTTGAAGCTATTTAAAGCAACTGAGTTATGAACCCTGAACACCAGGCTTCATGGTGGAAATGCTGACAGACCCCTAACTGCAAGGGTGCTACTGGATGCAGGGCTGACTTACTCTCTCCTTTCTATCTGACTATTAACTAAAGTGATGAATTTGCAAACTGCTTTTTTGTCACTAGAATTTCAAGGACAGAAAGGCCTGGGATCCTCTAATAGTATGTCTTAACTATTTTAAGCTTTCCGTGAGATACACCTGAAAGAAACGTTAAAAATATTTATTTCCATTTCCTTGACACCTGGGAGGACTGAACGTTTCAAAACTGCAGAACTTTGTTAAAAATACAATGCTTATAAACAACTTTATATATTTTAAAGTATGCTAGAGTTGAGTATAAACAAATTAAGTATCCTTGTATACTCCCTAAACAAGGTCAGATGGATAACACTAACACTTTACTTAGGACTTAATACAGTACATTGTTAATATCACTTTGAAGCACTATTTTAAATTAACATATCAAAACACAGTTCATTGAATTCATTTCTAATTCTCTACAGTGGTAAGCTCAGTGTCACAGATATAAATTACAGGCTCAATAAGAATTGTATTGATTTGAATATCAGATTTCTCAACAATTCAGTTCTCTGTGTGTTTTAAGATATAGTATTTACCTGTTATCTACCTAATAACACTATAATTTACTTGGTACATTGCTCTATCATAGCCAAATTGGTCTCATCACTTTTAAAACTGGGACTTCTTCATGTTATTTCTTCATTACAGATGTATTTGGTTTTGTTGCAAGTGTGGAAAGTCTACTGCTCTTAGGCTCTTATCTCAAAAGAAAGGTAAAGAGAGTCTGTTGTTACTAACATTCAGATGAAAACAGAAATTGTTGCCTATATCTGGGTGTTCCAAATATCTACACAACCTTTTCAGCAGAGACAAAACTTCTTTCTATATTAAGTGGATCTCAGCTATTAGCTACTATCTGAATTCCTTTAAACACAGGTATGGGAGTTCACATTTTAGGTTAACTCTATTTCTTTTTCAATTAATATGTATTTAATATTTATTTTAGTGTGGTCATGTGCTATCTATGGCTTTGTTTGCTGATTACAAGTAAAATCACCCTAAGTAACAATAAATATGATTAATAGCAAAGAAAGCAATTTCTTTTCAAAATAATTTTTAAAAGGTGGTGGCACGGAGCCCTACGTGCAACCAAAATCTGAGAATAGGTCAAACTAAATTGCATCTTATCTGTATGCCAAAAACATCCTTTCTATCTAAAATACTAAACTTCAAAATCAATTCAGCATCATAAATATGAAAGAATAGTTCAAAACAGTTATACCTAAACACATTTGGCAGAACAAATGGAATGCAGACCATCAAACATCTAAATGTTATCTTTAAAAATGCAGGCACTTATCCTTAAATTTTCACATATCCTGACTTGTGGCACTGTATAAACAACATATATGCTTATTACACAGGTTTTTGGGGGTGTGTTTGGGGCTTTTGGGGGGGGGAAAGGGCTGGAAATAAAGACTAATTAGAAAATTCTGGGCTCTTGGACGATGAACATTGTAGAAGACATCTCCTGTACAGAAATTTAAATTTCTACAATATTCTGAGCTTTTCAATAAGAAAACTACCTACAAAATGGATGGTTTATAAAAGGAGAAATGGGACGGCTAAAAAACACACACATACATTTCTTGAGCCAAGTACAAAATGAAACTTGCCCCAGAATGCAGCATCCCCTTTCCATAACAGTTCACGCTGATTTCGGTTCTGATATAAGACCTAGGGAGATAACCAACTCTAATTGACCTGGACTCCTCTCCTTCCACCCCACCCACACATGGAATCTGAACTGATGCCTGGAGGGAGGGGGGGAGGAGGGAGGCAATCAGCAACTGGGAACTGTCAGTGGCCTTGGGAGTTTCGCCCCAAGGGTCCACAGTGAAGAATCTGGCATGATTCCTCCTTTTTTACCCTTACCCCATAACCCAGCTACCCTGCTCTCCTTAGATCCCAGAGCCCAAGGGTCCAGGCTGGAAGGGCCAGAAGCGGCTTTCGGAGGCTATTCCCCGTGTATGGCTACACCGGCCCCCTCCATCCCGGCGTCTAGTCCCACGACTGCCCAGGAACCCGCTTCCCTTCAACCCAGCTCCGCCCTGGGGGCTCCGCGTCTCCCCCAGGCGAGGGCTGCCTTAGTAACTGGGGTCGCTTTATTGACACCCATCAAGCTACTGTTCTGGACCCTACACCCTCAACCCGCCGAGCGGATGCGGGCGACACCCGCTTCGGACACCCGCCCTCAAACTAACGGCTCGGCGGAGGAGGAGGCCGCGGAGGGCGCTCCCAAACCCCGGGATCACTCCCTCTGCGCCCAGGCCCCCCGCCCGAGCCTCCCACGACCTTACAAAAATAGGAGGGAGCTTCGGGATCCAAGTCCTTCAGAAGTAAAAAGACAAATCCGCAAAATTTCACCTCCGATTTCAAGGCTGCTAAACGGAAGGCATCTCACTGGTTTCCCTGGTCCCCGCCAGGCTGGGCGAGGCGGGAGCGAAGTCCCGGCGGGAAGAGGCGGCCCGAGCCCCCGCCCCCTCAGCTGGCCCGCGCCTCCCGCACTCGAGGGTCCAGCGCCCGCGATTCCCGGGCTCCCCCGCCTCGGGGCGCGCTGCGACCCCGGCGGCCCCGCCTTCCTCCCGGTAAAGGGAACTGGCGCGAGTCTGCAAGCCGAGCAAATGCCCCGGTCCTGTCTCCCACCTCACATGCTCCAGGAGTCCGAGGTTTTCCTGCGACCCTCCTGGGCACCGGCAACGCGGCCCACGCGCCGCAGCGGGCGCCCCGCCCTGGGCGCAAACTCCCGGAGTCGTCACCCCAGGAACGCGCTCCCCGAGCCCGGGATGGGCCAGGGCCGCTGAGACTTAGCGGATCAGATCTAGGACTCCTAGACCGGCGGAGGGGCGGTCGGCCGGACGCGAGGAATTCCGGGACGGGCCGGCCGGGATGCCCTGGGAGGAAGATGCGGGGATCGGGGGAATGTGTCGGGGATCCTCACCCCTGGGAAATGGGGGCGGGGTGGCGACGCAAAGAGTGGGCACCTGGAGGCTCTTGGGGGAGGGGAGACGGCTCAGAGGAGTGGGTTAGAACTTTGCCCAGGAGGCTTGAGGGGGTGATGAGCAGAGAGAGGGGTCAAGGACGGAGGTGGTGGCTGCGGAGACAGGTGGGCGAGGGAAGGATCTGTGCGGGGTCATTGCGCCCAAGCCCGCTGGGAGATCGGAAGGAAGAGGGCCATCCGGGATCCCTCGGGTCTGAGCCTCCAAGATAGGCGAGGCCTTCGACCCTATCCGGGCCCGGAGCCCCCCGTGGTCAAGGAGACGCCGGCGGGCAGGTCCCGCGGCGCCCGGCCGGGGGCGGGGAGCAGCCGCAGCTTCTTACCTTGAAGGCCACGGGCAGGGTCTTGTTGCAACGCCAATGCGAGGGCAGCACGGAGCACAGGAAGTTGGGGCTGTCGGTGCGGACGAGCTCGGCCGGGAGGTCAGCTATGATCTCCACCATGGTGCGGTTGTCGTGCGGCGGCCGCAACCGGGGCACCGCCGCCGCCGCCGCCGCCGCCGCCGCCGCCGCTGCCGCCGCCGCCGCCTCCTGCTGCTGCTGCTGTTGCTGCTGCTGCTGTTGCTGTTGCTGCTGCTGCTGCTGCTGTTGCTGCTGTGCAGCCACCACCGGGCTCACGTCGCTCATCTTGCCGGGCTGCAGGCTGCTGGAGGGGGGGCTGAAGCGCCGGCTGGTGCTCGGATCTACGGGAATACGCATCACAACAGCCACAAGTTAGCGAAGTGGCCGGGGGGGAGGGGGAGGAGGGTGGAAATGAGGGGCGAGGAGGAGGAAATTGGGGGGGGGGGGAGGGTGGAGGCGAGACAGGGGAATGAGGATGGAGGTGATGGGGCTCAGGAGGTGAGAAATCAAGTTCGATGAAGCCGACTGCCAGGCGAAGTCTGACGGGGGCCAGCGGTAGCGATGCGGTGCAATCAGGTTGGCGGGCGGGGAGACCCGGGAGCCGCAGATCTTTGCCAGAGCCTTTGGAACACCCGGGTTGGCAGCGGCGACCGGGTGCGGGAATGTGTTTGACCCGGGGAGGCAGGGGTGGGGAGGCTTTAGTTTGCAGCTTGGAGTGGGGTCTCTTTGGGCACAGCGTCCCGGGTGCGCTGGCGCCCCCTCCCAGTTTGAGTCCAGCGGTGGAGCCGAGCGGTTTCAATCCAGCCCCGGGACCGGCATCGTCAAGCGCTGCCCGCCACTGCCGCGCCGCACCGCGCGCAGCTACCCGGCTGCAGGCGCCCGCGCCGCCGCCCGCGGGCTCCGGCTGTGGCCGCCGTCTCCTCCGCGCGGCCGCCGCTCCCCCCGCGCCGGCTGCGCGCTCGGATTCCTCCCGCGGCGGCTGCCAGCCAGGCTCCCCGGCTCCGCTCCTTCCTTTCCCTTCTCTTCTCTCCCTCTCACCGCCACCTCCTTGCGTCCACTCCCTCCTGCTACTTGCAAGGCTCCCCTGACCCTCGCGCTTCGAGGTGCCGGGAGGTAAGTCTCGGGCAGCGGATCTCGGGGCAACGGATCGGGAGCATTCGCATTCGAATCGCAGCCGCTGCCGCCGCCCGCCGGCCGCGAGAAGGAGCCCCCGGAACGCCGAGCGCAGCTTCCGAAGCCAAGAGGCGCCGGGTCTGGATGGATCTCTCCTGGTCGCGTCCTCTCGCTTCTCCCCTCCTCCCCCCAGGGCAAGGAACCCCCTCTTGGTCCGACGAGGTGAAGCTGAGACGCCAGAGGGCTGCGGGCTGATCTGACTGTCGGTATTTTTCGTTGTAACTTCAGGAGAGGAGGAAGGAAAATTCTTGAGTGTCTGTGCTGACTTCTCAGCACTCGTCACCCTTCCCCCACCCCACCCCCACCTCTGCCTGAGTGGCTCCCGGGGGGGAGAAGATTTTGCAGGGCTTGGGTGTTTTTTTGTTTTAAGTGACACGAATAGTGGGGGCGGGGGTGCACGCGTCAAAGTAGTTTTAGAAACTCAAGTGGGTGGCTGGACAGTTTTTTTTCTTCTATATTCAAACTTGTTCCTAGAGAACAAGGATGAGTTTTTTGGGGTGTTTTTTTTTTTTTTTTTTGGTTTTGTTTTTTTTTTTAAGGACTGGAAAACTGTCATCCTGGTGATTAAAATAAGTTGCAAAAACCCTTGCTGGGGAGAAACTCCAGCAGCATTCCATCAATTTTAACTTTTATTAAGTCGATTCTGCATCTAAAATTAATGTCTTAACTTTCTTTCCCACCATTCCCAGGGAAAAAAAACTAAAAACACAAAATAAAATATTCAAAATGCTTCGATGGCTATTTATGTATTTATTTCCCAATGTGGGTTTAAAAAGCGACTTTGGATCCCCCCAAAAAGTTGTGGTCGAAGGAGCACGGGGGGAAAGCGGCAGTTTTACCTAAAATGTGGTTTTTGGAGGCTGGGATTTCTAATGATTAGGTTTTTGTGGTTTATATAGACACGGCTCTGGCTGAGGCAATCATTACGCTGATGAGAGTCAGAGGCACGTGGGTGTCTCCGACCAGCCTCAAACCCTGAGCCTTCAAAACAAATAAAACAATGTGCGGCGCCCGCAAAAGCCTGGAAATCCGCTTGAGGCTTTTGCGCCCCTAAGACGGGGGCACCAGGCCGGTTGCCCTCCACGTTGCGTACTGCCTCGTTTCTTGCTTGCTGTCAAACTCCTACAAACCTCCCAAAGCTTTTTGAAAACATGCTCGCAAAAAGAATCATCAGTTGTCAACGTTTCAAAGATTCCTAATAGGGGAGCTGACACCGAAATAAGTGATGTTATAAATAAATGAGAAATTAGAATGCCTCCAACTCGGAGTAATAAGGAAGCAAGGTAGTTGATAAATATGCCCCCTATCTTATTTAAAACAATTGGCTACCCTTTAGTCGGTGTTTTTATTGCTCAGCATAAACGCCTCTCTCACCCGGGTAGCGACCGGCCACGACCCTCCCTCTGGGTAGTTACAGCGCTGCGTCCCCGCGCCCAGCCTGCGCCGGGGTCTGCGCCTTTGAAGGGGCCTGGAAGAGCTTCGAGAGTGGGGGGCGGCGGGCGAGGGGGTATGGAAGAGGGCACCTGGAACCTGTCACAGATTCTAGAACCCATTACAAGCGCAAGATGGCCTTGGACGACTGTCGTCGCGTGCCTTAGACACCAGGACTGGCCTCTGTAAAGAGATGCGCCGCCCATATAGGGGCTTTCAGCCGGGGAGCGGTGGCAAGGAGAGGGTGGGTAGGCGTGCATCCTCACCGCGGTAAGGATGGGGGTTTAGGGGACACCACTCTGCCCTTCCTCTTTGATTTAATTTTACATTCCCTTTCTCCATTCACAACTCCACGCCTCCCTCGCCCGCATTTCCCTTTCCCACTTTTTTCCTCCACGCTCCCGCCTCTCCCCAAAATAGCCCCCACAGACGCGAGTCTCCTTCCCTGGTTCCCCCAGACACCTCGGCCTTCCCAGGGCCGCCGGCCTCCCTGCTAGACCTCGAGAGGCATTCCGTGCCACCCACTGTGACAGCAGCCCGGGTCTACTGGCCTCGGGGCCGGCCGCCGCAGGGCGGGAGACGAACTTGCTGGGCGAGGAGCAAGGCTGTCTCCGGCGCGTGCGATTTTTAATTATCTTTTCGGTCACAGGGGAGAGCTCTAACCCCGGGCACCGCGCCGCCTGCGCGCACCAGGCAGCGTGTGCCCCAGCCGCAGGCAGCCAACCTGCGAAGGGAAGCGGCTTACCCGCAAAAAGAATCAGAAAGACGAGGCTGCAGCCATCGCTCTCCCACCTTACACCCACTCACAAGCATCCAGACACACGCGCTCCAACAGCCACACACGGGCACTCTGACATTCACACACAACTCATACACACGGATTCCCCCCACCCCCCTTTTTGCCTTTTAACCGGGCCCGCTTTATTTGGAGCACTTTATACCACTGTCTAACAAAGATTTCTGACTTGTTCAGTATTGTTTGTTGTTTTTTTAAGATGTGGCGGCTGCAAAGGAGGGAATAAGTTACAGGAAGTTGATTATTTTCTGTGGTCAAAGCAAGACAGAAATTCAGTGACTACCGTAGTAGGTGATATGCCACCTCATCCTGGATTGTCCTTATCTCAGGAAGTGCACAGAACGGGGAACTCCCAGAAAATTTGTAGACGCTAAGTAATAATCAATATTTCAGTTACAGGCAACCGAACGAGGCTTTTTTGAATGAGATATTCTAGAGCTCTTCGGACTTCAATAATCATTTGGGGGGGGGGGGCTTTCCCTCTTGCTCAGTCGCTGTTCTGTCCTTTGTTTTACTTGGTGGACAGCAAGATATGCAGGCCTCAGTGGTTGAGTACTCTGACTAGGGATTTTTAGGGCAATTTAATCAATGGTAAATTATTTATTTTAATTAATCATATCTGGGTAATTCACCTTTTAAAGCCTCCTTGGGCATCTTCCCTCCACTTCACGTTTCAGTGGAACTAATGCAAGCAGCTCTTGGAAGTTACTAGTCTTGGATCCCTTCAAATATCCTACAGTTATTTATAATGTGGAAATGAAATTTTCCACCAAATACCCTCACAGCATTTCAGGTATCTGGCGCAGCAGATTTTCAGTCTTCTTCCAAAATGTCCTCTTGCTGAACATTCACACTTTTAACTGGAACTGACTGGGTCTGGAACTGATGATGTCTTGGCTCAGAGCATTGTACGTAAAGCAAGAAAATATTTTTACAGACCCCCCCCCCCCAACCCAAACCTCTCCTGGTGATAGTAGGCACATAGGAAAACGTCGACATTTTACGTCTGAGTATTTTGTGCTGTAGTTTGCATGATCTCACTCACGTTTAGATTTCCTTCACCCCAACATGTTTGGAACAAATCAACCCCTAGATTCCTATTCAAAAATATGTATCTTCTCTGTCGTATGTTGTGACATAAAAAAAGAACATACATATTTTTCTGAAAATGTGGCTACTCTGAAAGACAGAGCATACGTTTCCCCTTCATGTCCTTTAACACTTAATATGACTGTTTAGAAATAGCATTTGGTAAATGAGATGTGAAATGATCAAGCTATTTAGTCTAAGAACTGAATTCCTAAACTGGGAACAAAATGCATGCTTCTTTCATTCAGTTTTCATATTCTAACCCCTACTCATTCTCTTATATAGGCGTTTTCTTGATGAAAACTGAAAATGCCCTGGCTGGTGTAGCTAAGTGGTCTCGTGCATTGAAGGGTCTCAGATTAGATTCCTGGTCAGGGCACATATCCAGGTTATGGTTTCCATCCCTGTTGGGGCACTTATGGGAGGCAACTGATGGATGTTTCTCTCTCATACATCAACACATTGATGTTTCTTTTCTTTTAAAAAATATATTTTTATTGATTTTTTTTATAGAGAGGAAGGGAGAGGGATAGAAAGTGAGAAACATCGATGAGAGAGAAACATCCATCAGCTGCCTCTTACGCACTCCCTACTGGGGATGTGCCCACAACAAGGTACATGCCCTTGACTGGAATCGAACCTGGGACCTTTCAGTCCACAGGCCGATGCTCTATCTGCTGAGCCAAACTGATCAGGGCCATTGATGTTTCTCTCTCTCCCTCTCCCTTCCTCTCTCTCTAGAATCAATGAAAAGAACATATCCTCAGTGAGGTTATAAAAGAAAAGTCACTGTAATATCTTAAAATTATTTTCAATAGACCAGCTAAAGTTAGATAACCTTTTCAGATGTTCAATAGAAAAATATGGACATATTTATGATCCCTAAAGTTTTTAGGTGTAATATTAGAAAACATTATAAACAGAACCATCTTTGGAGAGTTTTCCTTTGGACGGTGATTGAATTAAGGATACCTCGCCCTTGAAGAAGTAGTACTGCCAGCACACCAGGAGTTGTAATACTGCATACAGCTCACAGGCCAAATCTGGCCTAATGTCTATTTCTGTTTGGCACACTAGTTAAGAATGATTTTTGTATTTTAAAGTACTAGGGAAATATTAAAAGAAGAATATGAGACTTGAAAATGATATAAAATTCATATGTCAATGTCCATAAATAATGTTTTATTGGAACATATTTATATTTATGTGTTTATGTATTGTCTATAGCTGCCTTCACCTAATACAGCATAATTGTATAGTTATGACAAAGATTATATGGCCTGTAAAGCCTAAAATATTTGATATCTGTTTTGTTATAGAAAAAGTTAGCTAGGCCCTAAAGTGAAAGGATGGGGCAGAATGGGACAGCAGAAAGGAGTAGATATTAGGAGAAGATATTGGGATGGAGTGTATATGAGGTCCAGATTAGTTCTCAAAATATTAAAAATACATAATTTAACTTACTCATTTCTGTGTAAAACATTAATCATGTAGACTAATATTTTTCATTTAATAATATTGGAAGTGCCAAAACAGACAAAAGAATGAGGAGTTCTTTATCATGAACTCCTTAAGAAGGCTGGGTGGGAAGAGATGAATTAGCATATATATGCATAACCTATGGACCTAGATAATAGTGTGGTGAAGGCTCAGGGAGGAGGAGGGGGTAGGAGTACTAGAATAGAGAAAAAAGGGGGACATCTGTAATACCTTCAACAATAAAGATAAATTTAAAAAATAAGTAAAATGAGGGAGGAACAGTTGTCTTACAGGTCTCTGTATGTCAACATTCCCATTGCCCTTCATAGTGGGAGCACATTAACTGCATAGATGAGAAAAGACTAAAAAACTTTTATGTAGTCTGCACATGAAAAAAACAGGTAAAGTTTTAATGGGTTTGCTCCATCTGTTTTACAGATTGATTACACAAGAAGCATAAACAAGCTTACCAAGAATTTTCTGGAATACAGTATTTTCACAAGTCCTATATATACTTTTCATATAGTTAGCTTAATAAGCTAAGTGATCCCAAAGCCTTCTGACATGTTTTCCATTTTGATTTTTTATACAGTTAAATACTGTCTGATTTGTTTTAAGCTCAGTAAACTTTTCCCTTTGTCAATGGACCTATAATAATTTGCATGGCTGTAACAAGAGATGAAATGTTTGTAATGGAGGGCTTAGCATTGTAAACCTTGCCTTGTTGTTCTGGTTAGCATCCCCATGGGCCATTTCCAGGCATTTATAAGAGAACTCGGCATTGTCATAAAAAGGCTAACATTCGACATGTGATCTTTCAGAACCACATTTATGGAGCACCTGTCAAATTGGTCTTCAGAAATGGCACTGACTAAAATGACATATGTCGTGTTTGACTAAAAGACCAACTTACTAAATTACATCCTATTTACCTGAAGGACCAATGTAATTCCTTAAAAGGCTGTGATTTGGGGGGGTCAATATGGAGAAAAAGGGACATCTGTAATGTTTTAAACAATAAAGATAAAATTTAAAAAGAAAAAAAAAAACTAAAGCTAATGGAAAGATTTTTTTAAAAGGTTCTAATTTATTACCCACGGGTCAGAGAAATAAGACCAATTTTCCCAAGACAGCCATTGGGTATTTTGGTGTTGGCAATTGTCCTGTGGTGGCAGCAATGACCTTTGAAAAGTAGTGGAATATGAAATGCAGAAGTTAATATGTTTTGATGAAAAGTTTAAGACTATCCTAAAATTATAGGTTTCCTGCAGTAATCTAACCATCCTTTTTGGATGTGCTTTCATAAGGCATCAAGGAAGAAGATATTGGGATGGAGTGTATATGAGGTCCAGATTAGTTCTCAAAATATTAAAAATACATAATTTAACTTACTCATTTCTGTGTAAAACTTTAATCATGTAGACTAATATGGAGCACCTGTCAAATTGGTCTTCAGAAATGGCACTGACTAAAATGACATATGTCGTGTTTGACTAAAAGACCAACTTACTAAATTACATCCTATTTACCTGAAGGACCAATGTAATTCCTTAAAAGGCTATAATTTGGGGGGGAGGTCAATATGTGACTTCAAATGAATTATCTTTTTGTCGGGCGGGATCTGTTCCTCAATCACAATCCTGTAAGTGGTTATTTTTCTTCCAGCTCATTTTCCTAGATGTTCCAGTTGACCAACTAATTGCCCCTTGGATCCAAATTCATCCTATTTTCCTGCTTTGAGAAAATGGATCTCGGTCCTTTAAGTGTTTCTCTTTACCAGTTGGCATTGACATTTGGTCAGTTGGGGGCATTGGAGAAACATGGCAGAAGGAAAAGGGTTTGCTTCCTGATTTCCTTCTATTCAGAAGCAACAGGCTTCTCCAGCCCAGCACATATAGCTTTGCCAGAGCCAGCTCTGCAGCAGGAGCCTCTGGTGCCAGGCCTTGTGGTCCACAGCTTCTCCCAGCACCCCCACCCCACCTTTGGCTATTTTGCTGCAATGTGTCTCTGGTGAGAAACCTACTTGGGAACAGCTTTGCCCAGCACCCTAGAGGGCAGATATCTAGCAAGTTCCACCAATGCAACTCCTGCCATGGAGAGCTGAGGCTGTGCTCTTCCACCAGGGTCTGTTTCTCACCCAAGGTTGAGAAACCCTGTCAGTAGTGGATGCTCTTAATCTTGGAGTCTTTAGAGTTCTCTTTACTTCTTCCTGACCAACTCTTTCCTACTCCAATTCCTTGATATGGTCAATAATTCTTTATATTAACTTTCCTTGTTCAAATTACTGTGTGGTCTTTTCTTCATTGTTCCCAAACTGCTAATGCTATGGTTTCAAAGATCTGGCCGCTAAGTGTTCTTATTCACATTGGTTTCCATGTTGGGCCACTTTATTTGGATCATTATAAGGTAAGCATTTCCAACACTACATCACACCTATTAAATGATTTATCTCTGTGTGATAGATATAATAACTACATTCTGAGAAGACATATTCTTAAGAGAAAAAGTTGTAGGCAGAGATTAGAGATAAAATTGGTCAATATCATCCCCCAATCCTGAGTCCTTTTGACATTGTCCATGAAAACTCATAATCAAAACTTCTATTAACATAAATATAAATAAAATCATATGCAAGAATTCCAGAGCTGATCCATGCCTAGATCTGATAAAAAAGCCAGAGTCGGGAAAGTGGATGGCTATCTTGCAGGATCAGAGAAGCACAATATTACTACCACTCAGGGAAGGAGAGAGAGCAGGATTAGATGATGCTACCTTATTATACCTGAAGTCAGAGACTAGGCAATGCTATGGCTCTACAGTAAAACCAGTAAAATATTGGATTAAGCAAAATAAATAGACTTAGCATTGCTAATTTTCTCCAAGCCTTTAATATGCCATATGCATCTTGAGTCTCCACAGAAAGAACCTAGACTACATTGTCTCCTAAATTTATTTAAGTATTGCTTATGACCAGATTTAAAGTCTTTGAAGTATTTTTAGAAAATACTGAGCTATCAACATGGAAAAAAATTGTTGAAACATTAAAGGGACCACTGTCTAGAAGGGAATATTTTAATGTAGTCAGGAAATAAAGTTGGCTAGACTACTTATAGCTGGGTCACAGAGGGCCCTGGGATGGTGATTACTACTTTGGACACATTTACAAGAGGGATAATGTTCAGGCTGCTTCTGGAAGCCATGCTCTTGGGCCTTGTCCCATTGTTCCAGGTTCCAGCTCTTTGCCCTCATCGGTCTGAACAGGAGAGTCGAATGGAAGTTTCTCTGAGCAGAGCCGGTAGAAAGGTGAGGCAAAAGAATTGTATAAGTGCAGGGTCATATCCTGTCTTTATGTAAAGTTTTGATACTTTGTTCACCAGGGATCTTTTGATATAAAATTAGATTTTTAAGAATATTGCATTGAAATGTTATCTTAAATAATGGGCTTCCTGGGACCTCTTTTAAATTTTACACCTAAGACCAGTACCTCAATTCATTTCATCCTACTCCTGGCTAAGCCCTAGTGCTGGGGATATACAGAATTGAATTTACAAAGTGATTCCTAACCTCCCTGCTTTGTTATTATTTTTACTTTTTAAAAATCTATTACTAAATGTAAACACAAGTTGAAATAAGTACATGTTATTCCACAAAAGAACACATAACTTTCGGTACCCAACTGAGGTTTCAATAGCAGATAAAATAGAAGAGTTTGGCCTTTAGTAATGTGTACGGGTAATTGTGTGTGTGTGTGTGTGTGTGTGTGTGTGTGTGTGTGTGCTGTGCACGTAGTTATCACTCTTTGGCAACAAAAACACAGATCATCTAGTTCTTAGTATGTCACTTTTAAAAGGCAAAGATGTGCCTCCATTGTTGTTTGATTCCATTTTAGATCTTCAATTTTATTTAAATAAAATATGTTGCAAGCACAATACATTTAAAGCTTGTTATTTTTCATTTCCACAAGTATATCTTTGGTGTCAAATTAATTAGATTCTTTAAATAAACTAATGGATTTTGTTATCAAATCTTTTCAAGAGGTTTATAAGAGACAATCCCTTCTGGTGCCTCTGTAAAGGTAAACTTACATCATAGTGGAAAAAACATAAGATATTGTAAAAAGAGAGAAAAAGAAAAAAAGCTTTTACTTAGCCAGTGGTCTTTCCTCTACCTATACAGTTCTTTTTCTTTTAATTCACACCTTGGCCCAAATAGAACGTAAGTTCCTTGAGGTCAGTAATTATTTTTATTTCTTTTTTTATCCTCAGCACTTAACATAATGTATAGAATAGAAAAGTACTTACAAATATTTGTCTAAATGAGTCAATGAATAAATAAACTTACTTAAAATTCTATTTTGACCTGAATTTTCTGTCCTTTAAAGTAAAACTTTTCATATTATTACATTTTACAGCTTTGTCTGAAATTATCAAATATTGATGACCATGTGGAACCATGGGAGCTTTCTTGTATTTTATTGAAAATGTGGATTGCGGAGGAAAGACTTGGGATAATAGTTTGACTTTATCTAGTAAAGCTGAAGTTGCATATGCTATGACTTTGCAATTCCACACCTAAGTAACTATCTAATTATGAAATACCTGGAGTACGACAATACTTTGTGTCATACAGGAGTAAAGAAATGAGATACGTGTACTTGGAAGCAAGGGAGCTCAGCTCCAGCCACCTCAGCCCACACTGTTTCCTCAGTGTTCAGGGATCAGTATCTCAGCACTTGTGGTATAGTGGTGGTCTTGAAACCACTGTAATGTGGTTTATTGTGTTATTTGAGAATATTCAGTCCAGCCTAGCTGGTGTGGCTCAGTGGTTCAGCATTGACCCATGGACCAGGAGATCATGTCTGAGTCCCCTGTCAGGGCTCCCAGTAGAAGGGCACCCACGAGGCAGCTGTTTGATGATTCTCTCTCATCGTTGATGTTTCTATCTCTCTCACCCTTTCCCTTCCTCTTTCTGAAATCAATAAAAACATATTTAAAATGTTTTTGAAGAATATTCATTCCAAAAAGGGGGATAAATACAGAAGCAAGTAGCTTGTGAGACGTGTATGACATAAAGGAAGTAAGAGCATGTGTATGCTTAACATCAGTTGGAAGGCATAGAAGGACTAAGAGCATCAAGTATTCACAATACACTAAGTACATGTGAGGGACTCCATACTGCTAAGATCTTTAAATTGGCATCCCACTGATGACATTATGGCCCATGTGTGTTCTGCTAAATAAGATCTGTAGCTGTTCATTAATCTAATTTGCCAGCTACATCTGTGTTCCAGTGTGCCATAAGTAAGTGTGTATTGGTTCTAGACATCTGTCTTCAACAGAGCTCTCTCGTACAAACCTCAATTACAGCTATACCATTGGGGAAAGGTTGATTCATTAGAGAAAGAGATGATTCCTATGAACTTTGTAATCCTTGCACCTTGCTGGCACCCCATCCTAAGTATATTAATCTACACTTAAGTATTTATCCCCTTGCTTCTCCTTCTGTTTTCAACTAGTTCAATAAATTGCTCTATTGGAGAATCTTAATTTGGTCTGTCAGCCTTTTGTTCAGTGACAAATAGCTTGCCTTAGTGTTCTTTGAGGCTACCATTGCATCAAGGTAATTTCCCACAGAATTCTTGGTTGCATGTATCTGTAACAGGACATGAAAACTTTCAGGAGCACAGATAGTTTTAAGAATTCATTTCCAAATCCTCAAAATCATATATACTTTTTCCTAAAAGTGATCTGCCTGGGAACGTGCCTGTGCTTGTCATTTTCTTTCTTTATATTTCCTTTTTCCCACTTACCAAAAGAAATAACATGTCCTGGCCAAATTTTTCCCCTACCGTGCACTACCCCAGGTCATTAAAAAGTCTCTTGGCTGCCACACAGAATCTCCATTAATCAAGACACCAAAAGCACCACTTTACTCAAATCCTTAGATACATTTTCCAAAAAAGTTTAACTTTTATATTCAATAATTAGCAATAAAAATTATAATGTACTTATATTGTTTTCATAAATTATATACTATGGTAATTATAATACCTCTAACCAGAAGAGGTATTTTAACAGAAACTTATGGACCTAAAAAAATTTAACATTTCTAATCACATATACTTATTTTTGCTGCTGTGAAATAGTGTAGACTTTAAAGCATTAAAATTACATTCTATTAAGATACTTTTGTGGGGGGAGTAGAATAGAAGTAGGATTTAAAAAATAATGTAGCCCTGGTTGGTTTGGCTCAGTGGATAGTGTCAGCCTGGGGACTGAAGGGTCCTAGGTTCAACTCCAGTCAAGGGCATGTACCTTGGTTGCAGGCACATCCCCAGTGGGGGATGTGCAGGAGGCAGCTGATTGCTGTTTCTCTCTCATTAATATTTCTAACTCTCTATCCCTCTCCCTCTCTGTAAAAAAAAAAAAAAAAATCAGTAAAATATATTTAAAAATCAGTAAAATATATTTAAATGTAAAACTTTTAACTGATGAGGATCTTGATCATGTATATTTTAAAATGGATGAAGGTGGTCTCATATCACTATAGTAATTAGCTTGAACTGAATACATCTAAGTTATATATATTTTATTTGTAAAAGTTAATAATTACAACACAGTGGAAATTACATATTTGGCAACTATTTTAACACAATGAAAAATGCTAGATGTTTTATCAGTTAAATCCAATGAAGAAAACCGAAACATTTCCAGGTATTATTATTTTAACAGAGGAAATTTAACAGGCTATAGAAGAGCTTGGAAGTCAACAGGGGATATGAAGCAGTTCACAGGTTAGCAACATCTGGAGTTACTTCCACCCAGAACCACAGGAACACCACCAGTAGGTTTTGTTATCATAACTCAGAAAGCAGGGAGGGCCACCTAGGAGCCAGAAGCATGGTGGGACCACACTGAGGATCTGGGAACCACAGAGAGGAGATTTATTTAGTATAATATGGAGCCACAGAGGCAATGCAGCAACTGCTGAAGTCACTACCTGAGACCGAATAAGAAGAAAAGAAATTTTCTGGCTTCCCCTCTACATCTGTCCTCCAATCTTTCACTAGCGCCTTCATTGGCTGACATGACCTGAGAGCGAGTTGTTAAGAAAGCCGGAGAAAAGTTATCCCCTAAAATACACAAGTAGAACATGGTAAGGGAGGATAGACAGGTGACCAGCCTAAAACTGGTATTTGATATACAAAAGAATAAAGTGAGATCTCTACCTCACATCATATACAAAAAGTAACTCAAAATGATCCAAGTTTTAAATGTAAAAACTAAAACTACAAATCTCTTCTAAGAAAGCATAGATATAAATCTTTGTGACTATGCATTAAAGTGGTTTATTAGCAGTAGTTTCTTAGATATGGTACCTAAGAAACAAGCAACCAAGAAAAACTAGATAAATTGGACTTAATCAAAATTAAAAACTTTGTGTTCAAAGAACATTATTAAGAAAAAAAAAGACAACTTAAAAAAAATAGAAGCAAACATTTATAAATCATATGTTTTTAGATAAGGACCTAAAATTCAAAATGTACAAAGAACTCTTGTAATTCAACACCACCAAAAATATAAATAAAGGCAAACATTCTAATTTAAAAATAGGCAAAGGATCCTAATACTAGTAGACATTTCTCCAAAGAAGACATGTAAATGGCCAATAAACACATGAAAAGATGCTCAATATCATTAGTCATTTAAAAAATGCTAATCAAATCCACAATGAGATAATACTCCGTACCCAGTAGAATGGCAATAATAAAAAAGATAAACAATAACAAGTGTTGAAGAAGATATGGAGAGATTGCTGGTGTAAATACAAAATAGTGTAACCACTGTGGAAACCAGTTTTGCAGTTTCTTTAAAGTTAAACAGAATATGGTATTAGCATAAAACACAGCAATTACACCCAAGAGAAAAGAAAACAGATGTTCACATAAAAAACTTATACACAGATATTCCTAGCAGCATTGTTCATAACATCACCAAAATATGGAAACTACTCAATTTCTATTAACTGGTGAATGGATAAATAAATGTGGTATATCCACTCAGTGGAATATTATTTAATCACTAGAGGCCTGATGCACAGAAATTTGTGTGAGGGCCTTGGCCTTGGCCCCAACCCCAGCCCCCGCTATGCCCAGAGGCTTCTGGCACCTCTCCCTCCACCCCTGCCCGCTGTGGGTTTGTCCGGAAGGACTTCAGGTCTAATTAGCATATTATACTTTTATTATTATAGATTTAAAAGTAAGGAAGTACTGACACATGCTGCAACATGGATGAACATTGGAAACGTTATACTAAATGAAGGAAGCCAGACATAAAAACCTACATACACATTGTATGCCTTCATTTATATGAAATTTCTAGAATATAGACACAAAGAAAGTAGATTAGTGCTCCTAGGGGCTGGTGGGAGACAGTAAAAAGGAGAGACTGCTAATGACTATGCGATTACTTTATAGGGTGATGAAAATATTCTGGAATTAGTGGTGATCACTGAACAACCTTGTGAATATACTAAAAATAACCCCAACACTTTAAAAGTCTTAATTTTTTGGTGTGGAAATTACATCTCAATTTTTAAAAATTAAATTAATAATTTAAAAATGAATGCATGGGTCCACTGTTTTTCAGAGCTCAATTGGGTCAAAGGAGCACTTCAGTTGTAAATTATTTGCTAGAGAAACCTGTACATATGTACTCTAGGAAAACACAAATATTAAATGGATAAATATATTATGAAATATTACATGCCAAGATATACTGCTAGCAGTGAAAATGAGTGAACAATAGTACATACAATATCATGGATGAATCGCAAGAATCTAATATTGAGCAAAAGCAACAAATCTGTTGAATATAAAGACATGTAGGAGAATGATCATAGCAATATTACTCATAATAACCAGAAAGAAAACCACCCAGCCAACATCATCAAGAGAATGAATGGATAAACAGTGCTATATTGACACAATGGAACACTGTGAGCTATGGGAAGGCGTAGAATTCAGTTACATATAAATAATAAGAATGAGTCTCATAAAAACAATGTTAAGTGAAAAAGACAGAAGTGAGAGGGTATGTATTGTATGATTCCCTTTATATAAAATTCAAAACTACGCAAAACTAATCTGTAAGGTAAGAAGTAAGGATAGTGGTTACCCCAGGCAGAAAGAAGAGTACGGGCTATCAGGTGGCCAACAGTGGCTTCTAGGATGTTATAATGCTGTTTTTCTCACTGCAGGTTAAAGTTCTACTTGAGAAGTCAGGATGCCAGAACATACCAGACATTTCACTTGTGGAAATTCACCAAGTAGCACACTTATAAAGTTCACACTTTTCTGTATATATTTCATATAGCATATAAAAGTTCATAAAAGAAAACAACCAGTTGCTAAGGAATTAGTAAAGTATGACACCATTTATGTGAAATTTAATCACGTGCAACATTAAATAATATATTGGAGAAGCTAACATTCGGTAAAATTATAAAGAAAATTAAGGGAATGATAAACCCCAAATCAAGCTTGTGGTTAACTCTGAAGTGAATCAGAGACCAGATCAGGGTTTCACAGGTATTAATAATGTTTTATTTCATATGCAGTCTTGGTAGGTGTATAAATATTCATTGCATTGCTATTCTTTACATTCAACAATATTTTATAAATATTATTTTGATACTACTCAATATTTGATAAAAACTATTTTTAAAAACTCTATGGTTCTAAATACCAAAATCTATAACTTAAAGCACATCTATTTCCTAGTGTTAGGTTAGGCTGGAGATTGGTTTAGAAAATTTATGTCATTTTAGTGTTTTTAAAATATATTTTTATTGACTTTAGAGAGGAGGGGAGAGGAGAGATAGAAATACCAATGATCAGAATCACTGATCGGCTGGCTCCTACACACCCCACACTGGGAATAGAGCCCACAACCTGGGCATGTGCCCTGGCCCTAGAATCCAATCATGACTTTCTGGTTCAGAGGTTGGCTGGGCTTGGCTTATTTTTGAAAACTATTCTTTTATTGGGGTCAAGATATTAGATAAGCATAAGTTTCTAGTTAAATCCCATGTGAATCAATTATTAAAGGAAAACTCATCTACTGGTCAATTTTCAAATATAAACAGTCACCAATTCAGAAGAATTGTATTCCTAAATTTTGTTTGATTGGTTGTGGGAGGAGTTCAGAACACTATTGATCAAACTCCCATTTGGTCCAGGAAAGCCTATTTAACATGCAATATAACTATTATAGTAAGAGTCTTATATTCTTCTGTGATTTTGTGGGAAATGAGGCACAACTTCTACCTGAGAAGTCAGGATATCAGAACAAGCTAGCTACTACTTTAGCGCCAGCCTCTTAGAGAGTCAATGGTCCTCCTTCTGCAGAATATAGAGTAAGAGATTTCCATCCCACAGTCAGGTTCTTTATTGTAGGGGTAGATGAAGAAGAATCCACTGAGGCAATAAGGATGTCTGCTCCTCTGTACAGCAGAGCAGTTGTGGGAGATATTGTACATATCGAGCATAGTCACATTGTAGACTTCTTGAAAGCTTCATAGAGCGGTTTGGAATTTATGATTTAGGTAGAGTGATGATTCAATAAAAATTAATCTATCAGTTATTGAATATTTACTATGTACTAAGCATTTTTCTAAGTAGTTTACATTCATAAACTTATATACTCCTCATAACAACTTTATGAAGTAGGTAATTTAACATCCTTATTTTCAGATGAAACTGAGGGACAGAATAGTATTTCACCAGATGGTAACACCAGATGTGAAACCAGGCTACTGATTTGTAGCATCTGCCAATTTCTATGGTGTAAATATTCTTGTTACAGTTGGTTTTAACTACTAGCATGATGCCACCAAACACTAGGTTGGGTTTAGAAGAGATATGCACAGTGGGTTCTAGCAAACTGATAATAGTCAGCCAGCTTTATTGCAAAACTGAACAAAGATTTACCAGTGCTTATTATATACTAGAGGCCTGGTGCATCAAAATTCATGCACTGGGTGGGGGGCCCAGCCTGCCCCCTCACAGTCCAGGAGCCCTCAGGGGTGGGAAGCAACCTGGCAATCAGGGGAAGGTAATGCCCCCATCAGACCTCTGCTGCTGCCACTTCCGGCAGTACAAGCCTCAGCCGGCCCTGGTTACCTGAGCCTCGGACCAGCCCTGTGAGGCTGGGCCACCACCATCCAAGACTTGCCTGTGCCTTGGGTCAGCCCTGGGCAGTTGGACTGGCCCTACTTGTCTGAGCCTCAGTCAGTAGGGGCTGCAGGAGGACCCAAGGCTGAGGGTACTCCGGTGGCAGCGTGGAGCAGCTGATCCCACCCCCATTCTGGCACCACCATCTTGTGATGGTCAATGTGCATATTACCTCTTTATTATATAGGATAAAAAGTACTTTGCTAAAGCAGAAAAAAAAGATATGTAAGCTCCAGTTCTTGTGCTTATGGTAGTGAAGGTCTGAATGGAAAGACAGTATTTACAGTCATGAAATACTGAATAGAACATATAACGCAACTTTATAAGGGGAATGATAATTCACATTTAGTTGCCAAATGTTATAGATATTAATTTAGAGGTGGAAAATAGCAGTGGTATCTATGGACAAGTAAGGTTTTATGGAGCATTAACAAGTTATGAAATCATTGCAAAGTTTGCATGGGTGAAGAGGAAAGCATTATTAAACAGGGAGTAAGAACATGAACAGAAATTGCTATTTAAATGAATTAATTTTCTTTGAAGTCAGCTCAGTTCACGAAATCAGACTACAAAGAAAAATTGTAGAATCTCAATCATGGAAATTTTTCCAGTTACCTGGATCAGTTTCAACATCGTTCTGACAAGAGGCAGGAGGGTGAACCATATGACCTCTTGAAATCTTTTCCAAATTTGCTAATTCTTACAGTTATAACACATTAGTCTTCCTGATCTTTCATCTCTATTGCTGCCTTTCTAGAAATGCACTAATAAGGAGAGCATTGAAATCTAGTCTTTCACAATGAGATACTCTGTTTCTGGACTGGTGCAAACCTTCCTCTGGCTAAAATATGAATTTTGTAGCTTTTTTTCCCCCTAAACTGTAAGAAATCAATCAGGTCAGTCTATGTTGATGTCTCTTATGTTGCTCACAGACATCCTGAGAATTGTAAATTCAGTTCAAATGCATGGATATTTTAAAGAACGAATTAATAAAGTCAGTTGACAACACTAGCAAAAAGAATGGATGGGCTATTAAAGAGAGAGGAGCAGAAAGCTATTTCCACACTAGGAAGGAAGAGGAAAAACACGACTGAAGGTCACAGAGGAGAGGAGAGGCAGGGTTATGGATGGAGACATTTCAGAGTAGGAGAGAGCTTCAAGGAAGTGCACTAGCAGTTCCTTATTCCTGAAACACTTTTTTCCAGAATATCTACTCTTTTATCCTTTCAAATGTTACCTTCTCAGTGAGGTCTTCCCAAATGTTGCACGTGAAATAGCAATTTTCCCCCAAATGTCCCTAATTTTCTATGTCCCTTCCTCTGCTTTATTATTCTCTATTTCACTACTAATTTACTATTTGTTGTATATTTATTCTTTTATTTGCTCATAGTCTGTCTTCCCTCTTGTCCCAACTCACACATACAAATTGTTTTTAAGAAAGTGAAGTGGTAAAGAAATTAAGTGGGTAAAAAAAATGTGTGGAGAGGAAAGTAAAAATTCCCAGTGAAATACTATTGTACATTCTATGAATATAATTAACCAACTCCCCTTGCATTATCTAATTCATTTCTCAGAGTGTAACAGATGTTGAATGGGACATTTATTGAGGTTCTAGAAGTAACCACTAGAATCCAAGTCACTAGGACCCAAAGCTGAAGAGATAGAGAAGTTGGGTATCCACATTACTATTGTTTGCATTGACAAGGATGCTTGAGTTTTGTTTGTGCCACACGGACACTACCAAAAGTAGCAGCACTAAAACCATCTGGACAGTAGCTCATTTAAGAGAACTGTCACCACGGTTGAAACTGGGAATGAGAGAAGGAAGGCCATTGGAAGAAGGTGAGCTTGCACATTAGAAAAATGCACTGACTTTTGTTTTTTGTTGTGGTGGTGGTGATTTTTTAAATACATTTTTACTGATTTCAGAGAGGAAAAGAGAGATAGAAACATCAATGATGAGAGAGAATCATTAATTGGCTGCCTTCTGCATGCCACACACTGGGGATTCAGCCCACAACCTGGGCATGTGTCCTGACCAGGAACTGAGCATGACCTCCCGATTCATAGGTTGATGCTCAACCACCGAGCCACCCCGGCTGGGCTGCACTGCCTGTTGCTTATTAGTCAGAAGGGCAGGGACCAGCCAACAGTCAGTCACATAAACAATTTTTGCCCGCTTTTCATTATCCAATTGATCAATTATTGGTTATAATCTCAGAAAGCCCACATTATCCAATTTAATTCTCATGGCAATCCTGTAAGGTAGGCATTTTTAAAAAACCATATGTATTTTACCAATGGACGCAAGACACTAAGAGGGGGGTTAGGGCATGTGCCAGGGGATAGGGAAGGCTGGCGGAAGGTCAATTGGGAAAAAAAGGAGACATAAGTACTACTATTTGTAATAGTTTAAACAATAAAAATAAATAATTGAATTAAATCAAATTAAAAAAAACAAAAAACCAACCATATGTGTTTTTCAGATTAGGAAACTTGCAAATGGACTCAGAGAAGTTATTACAATGAGTCTAAGGCCACATAATTAGTGACAGATCCAGGTCTTAGAGCTACTTTTCTCAGCTTCATAAGCCCTCTTGTATATATTCAGCATCTCTTATGAACAGGCACTATTAAATGCATTAAAGAATATATATATATATATATATATATATATATATATATGAATATATATATATATGATAGTTCCTGCTCTTAAAGAATTCTTAAGGAGATCTCTGTTTAAGATAAGACTTTAAGCAGCTTGGGTAAGAAGATAATAAAGGTCTGAATAGTAGGAGATAATGCAACAAAGAAAGTTGAACTGTTTTTCATTAGAAATGAACAGAAATTTTGGCAGGGTTTCCCTAGTGTGGAGAACATCCAGACTCGAAGAGAGGGAGTGTGTGTAGGATAGATGACTGAATGACTTGGCAGAGAGACAGAAGGGATTCCCCCTCCCACCCCCAATATTTTATTATAAAATTTTTCAAACAAACAGCAGTGTTGAAAGAATTTTTACAGTGAACACCCATTTCTTACCACCTACATCCTACATTAACATTTTGTTACACTTGCTTTATCACACAACTGTATATGTATCATTGTCCTATCTCTCCAGAAATTCATCTTTCTAAAAAAATAAAAAGAATTTCAAAGAAGGTAGCGGGAATTAGTACAGCTGCAAGCATTTTAAAAACAGGGATGCATTGTATTCAATTTTAAGTTGTTTGTGCTGCACTGTAATTCTTCATTTCTCCTTACCTTTGGTAAAGCTCACTCTACACAAAGAGGCCTTGTGAGAATGGTATTTTTAAATAATAAACATCAAGGAAAGGGGCTGAGTTCCAGGTGTAAAAAGATGCAGGAATTGAGATGAAAGAATATACAAGACAGAGGGGAGAAGCCAAATTTTGTGGAATCAGGAAGTTAGAACTGGAGACCACAAGATTATCAACTCCTTGGGATTTGGAGAAGCCTTAGCAGTAGGGATTTGAGCCCATCTTATCTAGATCCTTTAATGACCAAACATCAGTTGACAAGTAGCTTTATCCACTCTTTCTTGGTCACCACTTGCTGAGACTAGAGGTGCTCCATTACTAGAGACATAACCAGTGATGGGAAAGTAGCAGCAAAGAAAGAGGAGAGAAAACCTTGACTTGTTTTTTTTTAATTTTAATAAGTCTTTATTGTTCAGATTATTACAACGTTCCTCTCCCCCCCCCATACTGCCCCTCCACCTGGTACCCACCCCACTCTCTGCCCTTACCTCCTCCCCCACACTGTCCTCATCCATAGGTGTATGATTTTTATCCAGTCTCTTCCTGCACCTCCCACACCCCTTTCTACCGAGAATTGTCAATCTACTCCCTTTCTATGCCCCTGATTCTATTATAGACACCAGTTTATTCTGTTCATCAGATTTTTTTATTCACTTGATTTTTAGATTCCCTTGTTGATAGACATGCATTTGTGTTCATAACTTTTATCTTTACCTTTTTCTTCTTCTTCCCCTTTTTAAAGAATACCTTTCAGCATTTCATATAATATTGGTTTGGTGGTGATGAACTCCTTAGCTTTTTCTTATCTGTGAAGCTCTTTATCTGACCTTCAATTCTGAATGATAGCTTTCCTGGGTAGAGTAATCTTGGTTATAGGTTCTTGCTGTTCATCACTTTGAATATTTCTTGCCATTTCCATCTGGCATGCATAGTTTCTGTTGAGAAATCAGCTGATGATCCTATGGGTGCTCCCTTGGAGGTAAGTAACTGTTTTTCTCTTGCTGACTTTAATATTTTCTTTTGTCTTTTGCTCTTGGCATTTTAATTATGATGTGTTTTGGTGTGATCCTCTTTGGATTCCTTTTGTTTGAGGTTCCGTGTGCTTCCTGGACTTTTAAGTCTATTTCTTTCACCAGGTGGGGGAAGTTTTCAGTCACTATTTCTTCAAATAGGTTTTCAGTATCTTGCTCTCTCTCTTTTTCTGGCACCCCATAATTCAGAGGTTGGTACCCTTGAGGTTGTCCCAGAGGCTCCTTACACTATCTTTAATTTTTTGAATTCTTTTTGCTTTTCTGGCAGAGTGTTTTTTGCTTCTTTGTATTTCAAATCATTGACTTGATTCTTGGGGTCCTCTAGTCTGCTGTTAGGTCTCTGTATAATATTTTTTATTTCAGTCAGAGTATACTTAATTTCTAGTTGGTCCTTTTTCATATCCTTGAGGGTCTCATTAAATTTATTGGCTTTTTCTAGGAAATTCTTGAAAAATCTTATAACCATGGTTTTGAACTTTATGTTCAGTCATTTGTTTTCCTCCATTTCTTTCTATTTTGATCTGTTTCCTTGTCTCCACATTTTCGCTGCTTCCCTGAGTCGGTCGAATAGCTTTGTGTGGTAGGTGTCCTATAGGGCACAGTGGCTCAGCCTCCTCAGTTACCTGAGGTGGATACTCTTTCGATGACCCCATTATGGGCTGCACTGTCTTGTTGTAGTTAAGCCTCAGTTGTTGTTGGTATCACTGGGAGGGATGACCTCCAGGGCAATTGGCTGTGAGGATCTGCTCTGTCTACACTGGGAGAGCCTCTGTGTTCAGCTTGGATGGGATGGAGTTTCAGGGGTGAGCAGTCAGCCTTGGTTTCCCATCAGCCCCACCTTAATCGGATCCTGGATTTCAGTGTCCCATGGCAATGACTGTAAGCACCTCTGAGAGAAAACTGCCCTCGAGTTTTGCCCACTACCAGACAGTCCAGTTTCTCCCCAAATGAGTCTGGATACCCAAAGTCTCACCTGGAACTGGAGTACAGTGCAGTCGGGAGGTATTTTTTTCCTCCCGAATGAGAGAGCCAGCCACATGCTCAGCTGTGTGCCCTCTCTGTGAGCTTGTGCACCTCTGCAGCTCCCCTAATTCTCAGTGTGCTTCCTCCTGACAGTCCAGTTTCACCCCATATGAGTCTGGGCTCCCTGAGACTCACCCAGAACTGGAGTTCAGCGCAGTGGGGAACCTTTGTCTCCCTCCCCGTTTGAGAAAAACAGCTGTGTATTCAGCCACCTGCCTTTTCCACACACGCGTCTCCACATCTCTGCACGTCTGTCTCCGTGTCTCTGCACCTCTGCCCTCTGTACCTCCTCTGAGTCTCAGTGTCCTATTATCTTTCTTTCTAGTTGCAGAATTTCCACTCAGCCAGCTTTCCAGTGGTTCTGGATGATGTTCGTTTTGTATTTTAGTTGTAGTTTTAAAATTGTTGTGCGAGGCAGCAGTATAGGTGTTTACCTATGCTGCCATCTTGGTTCCTCTCTAAAAACCTTGACTTCTACCCTAACACCTGACCACTGCGAATATTTCTCTCCATTTTTTTCCCTCCTCCCAAATCCATATTTTCTTTCCTTCTTCCTTCCCTCCCTTCCTGTGTATCTCCTTTTCTCCTCTCCTTAATTTAGAGGATAAAAGAAAGAAACCAGGAAACATGGAAAGGAAAAAGAAAGTAGAAATAGAAAAAAGAGATGGAGAAAATAACAGAAGAAAATGAAGACAACGTTAGGATCTGGACACTTCTCTCTGCTTCCAATGCTGATCTTGTTCATTTCTGCTTCTACTTTGGACCATTTATTAGCATAGATAAAGATAAACAGAGGAGGAAACTGTGGGGTGCAGAGTAGCAGAAAAATGGAATAGGAGGAAAAACTCATGTGAAGTCCATCACTCATTTTTCTAAGCATCATTCCTACCCATGTAACCCCATTTCAGTCCACCAAATTCCATCTCACAGACCAGGTATCTCAGCGACTTATTATGCCCAATTAGAAATTGCTTTACAGTTTGTTTTGGTAAACAAAAAACTTGAAATTAGTTTTCTGTAAGATAAGCCACCTCTGGAGTTACACAAACATTGAGTTAAATCTAAGCTCTATCTGTTGTGTGACTTAAGAAAATTATACAAGCACCTTTAGTCTCAAACTCTTGTGTGTAAAATGGGGCAAATGATACCTACTTTTCTAGGTTGTTGTAAAGATTAGAGATCAAGTGTGTTAGAGTACATGCCTCCTAAGCACTCAATAAAAGATAACTATTCATGATACAAGGAGAAAAGACTAAGTTGGGACTCCAGATGACTAATGGTGTGAAAGTTAGAGGAGATTTTGAGGAACGGCCTGACTTTGAAATGAAGATTTAAGATGCGTTAGGGGGAAAATGTTATACATAGGGATTATATGCTAGAATGTAATAAAGTAATACGTGTTAATATGCAAGGACTCGTGATAAAGCTACCACATTGTATTTAGTTGCCAATCTCTTTAAAACATTTCTCTTTACATATCATCTTTTGAATATTTGTAATGTTATGTATATTGGCTTCAAAATAAAGCATATACATGTAAACATATTTTAAGGGGAAATTGAGGAGGGAAAGCAGCTAACTTATCTCTCTGTTAATTAAAACTATAAATGAAGTCTGGCTGTTCAGATTCTGACAACCACAGTGATAATAACTAATGTTTAGTAGCACTAATTGTGACCAGGCACTATGCTAAGAGCTTTGCATGGATATCCCCATCTATTTCTCATTGCAACTCTGGGCAGCAAGTATAGTTATTCCGTGAAGAACGTGGACCTAATAAAGGAGGCTGAGCCTGGACCTAATAAAGGAGGCTGAGTAATATCTTCAAGTGCACACAGAAAGGAGGGAAGGCAGGCAACCTGAATCCACAGCTTGCACCCTTATATTGCCATGTGTCCCAAAACCGAGGAGGCAGCTCACTGGAACCTCTGGCAATGTCAAAACAACAACAACAAAACAACTTCACATGGTCTGGATTTTCAAACTTGAATGCAAACCATTTAATAAACATCCATTAAACCCATGAAATGTTTTAGACGCAATGCCAGGTTCAATGTTAGATGCAGGAAATACCAAGATGAGACAGGGTCCTTGCTGTGAGGACTTTAGCAGATCAATGTTGATACTCTGTTGTGTTGTTATTCTATATAAGAAAAGCCTAATATGCTAAGTGTCCAGTTGTCCGGTCGTTTGTTCAACTAAGCAAAGTGTAATATGCTAATGATATGCTAAGGCTGCTCAACTGCTCACTATGATGTGCACCGACCACCAGGGGGCACACAGTTGACTGGTTGACCAGTCACTATTGATGTGCACTGACCACCAGGGGGTAGATGTTCCGACCAGTAGGCTAGCTTGCTGCTGGGGTCCAGCCAATCGGGATTGAGCGAGACAGGCTGGATATGCCCTGGGGCCCTCCTATGGTCCCTCCCCAGCTGGCCAATCTCCCACATCCCTCCCCAGTGCTGATTGTGCATCATTGGGGTCCCTTGACCTGGCCTGCACCTTCTCGCAATCCAGGCTGAGGGACCTCCTTCCAGGCCCTGAGTGCACAAATTCGAGCACCACACCTCTAGTTATTTAATAAATTTAAAGATAAACAACTGTAATACAATTATGTTTAATGCATATGTGCAATTCTTTAGTAAAAACAAATGGAATCTAAATAATGTATCTGTAATTCTTTAATTTTGGTGTTACACACATTTCAGCAAAGAAGGTATATAAGTGGCTTTACATGCCTTTCTCGAAATATTAACAAGTATCCCAAGTCTGGCATCATTAGTCATTAGGGAAATGCAAATTAAATGCACTATGAGAAATCCTTTCACACCTATTTAAATGCTTATAATCAGACAGAAAATAGGATGTAGAAAAACCAGAATCCTCAAACATTGCTGGTAGGAATGTTTTATTTTATTTTTAAAATTTTTGTTAATCCTCACTGAGGGGCAGGGAGAGAGAAAAAGAGAGAGAGGGAGAGAAAGAAAGAGAAACATTGATGTGAAAGACTCACATTGTTTGATTGCCTGCATATGCAACCTGACTTGGGCCAGGATCAAACCTGCAACCCAGAGGTACATGCCCTTGACCTAAAATCAGACCCGTGCCCCTTCAGTGGGCAGGTTGGTGCTCTAACCATTGAGAAACCCTTGCCAGGGTTCTGGTAGGAATATTAAATGGTTCAGCCACTTTGGAAAAAAGTTTGACTGTTCCTTAAAATGTTAAACATAAAATTACCATATGACTCAGGAATTCTACTCTTAGGATTATCCCAAGATAAATAAAAACAATTATCTACACAAAAATTATACTCAAATGTGTATATGTATTATTCATAGGAGCATTATTCATAGGAGCATTATTCATAATAGTCAAAAAGTAGAAATAACTCAACTGTTCATCAACTGGTAGCTAGATAAACAAAATCTGGTACGTCCATTCAATAAATACTGTTATTCTGAAATAAAAAGAAATGAAATGCTGATAAATGCTAGAAGATGAACCTTGAAAGCATTATGCCAAATGAAAGAATCCAGACACAAGCCACTACATAATATATGATTCTATTTATATAAAATGTTCAGAATAAGCAAATCTACATAAAGAGAAAGTAAATTAGTGTTCATATAGGGCTGAGAAATGGAGCAGGAATTAACTGTAAATGTATTCAAAGAATTTTTAATTGGATTGTTTGTCTTCTTTATATCAGACATATCATTGCCAAATATGTTCTCCCATACAGTGGGCTTTCTTTTCATTTTGTTAATGGTTTTTTTTGCTGTGCAGAAGCTTTTTATTTTGATGTAGTTCTATTTGTTTATTTTCTCCTTAGTTTCCTTTACCTTAGGACAGTGGTCAGCACTCATTAGTCAGCAGAGCCAAATATCATCAACAGTACAACAATTGAAATTTCTTTTGAGCCAAATTTTTTAAACTTAAACTTCTTCTAATATCACTTCAATATAGACTCGCCCAGGCCATGGTATTTTGTAGAAGAGCCACACTCAAGGGGCCAAAGAGCCACATGTGGCTCGCGAGCCGCAGTTTGCCAACCATGGCCCTAGGAGACGTATCTATAAGCCTATTCTGAGATTTTGCTGCCTATGGTTTCTTCTAGGATTTTTATGGTTTCCTGACTTACATTTAAGTCTTTTATCAATTTTGAGTCTACTCTTATGTATAGTGTAAGTTGGTGATCTAGTTTACTTTTTTTTGCATGTATCTGTCCAGTTTTTCCAATACTATTTATTGAAGAGACTTTCTTGATTCCATTGTATGCTCTTGCCTCTTTTGTTAAATATTGATTGAGTATGACGGCTTGGGTAGATTTCTAGGTTCTCTGTTCTGTTCCATTGATCTATATGCCTGTTCTTGTGCCAGTACCAGGCTGTTTTAATTACAGTGGTTTTGTAGTATAACTTGAAATTTGGAGGTACCTGGAAAGTATCATACTAAGTGAAATAAGTCAGTTAGAGAAAGACAAGTATCACATGATTGCACTCCATATGTGACATCTAAGTAACAAAATAAACTGCTAAACAGAGTGGATCCAGAGACATGGAAGCATGGATCAGACTGTGGAATCTCAGAAGTAAGGTGGGGAGGGCGGGTGGGTGTGAGTTAATCCATCTAAGACCTTGTATGCATATATGCATAACCCATGGACACAGACAATAGGGTGTGGAGGCTTGGGGTGGGGATGGGGGATGGAGAAACAGGCTGGAAGTAGTCAATGGGGGAAAATGGGACATTTGTAATACTTTCAACAACAAAGAATTTTAAAAAAATTTTTGGTGGTGATGAAAACATTCTAAAACTAGATTATGGTGATAGTTACACAATTCAGTGAACTTACTAAACCTATATAATAAAAACAATTCAATGTTTTAATGTATAAATTATACTTCAATTAAGTTTTTAAAAATCCTAGACAATTATATGACCAAAAATCTCAGGTATTTTCATTATTCATACAGAATCTACTTCTGTTTTATGTAATATTTACTTTAACAAATGCACTCAATATATAGTATTAGTTTTCTACACTAAAGCTTTATAATCGCCTGTCATTAGATCACACCTATTCAGATTTCTACCTTAGTTTTAAAGCAATTACTCAAGTAAGAAACATATTTTAAAAGCAAAGAATATTTTTGTAATTAATACAGTGGTTTAAAAAGGTTTTAGGTTGAACAATGCATGACTCATTTGAAATGTTTACTTTTATAGACTATAGTCTAAGGAAAAGAAGCACAGAAACTGCTTCGTTGTTCATTGAGTTTTTGTGACACTTCTTTCTTGTCTAATGTTTTTTCATATATTTGTAGTTTACCTTCCACTAAGCCTGTGATTTAAGAAGGATGGGTATTACTCTTATTTTACAGATGAGTAAGTATGAACTCAGATGAGGGGATGATTCAGCTAAAATAAAACACCCAAGAGGTTTAATGCTATATCTGACATTAAACAGTGTGTTATTCTACCATTGAACACTAAAGTGGCTTCAACTGATAGGTATTAGAGTTCTAATATTCACAGATTATTTCTATATATGAAAGTGAAGTAGACTTCCAGTTTCCAGTCCAAAAGATTAGACGTTGTCCCTTTCATCCTCACAAGAAAAAAGTGGAATGAACTGAAAATCAACAGCTCTTCTTAGATCCATCAGAGAATTGAGGTTATAGGCAAACCACTGCCCCAAACACTGGGGAAGCAGGAAGGTACAGAGAATCATAGCACACCAGGAACAGAAACCACCAGTGAGCCCAGTAGCAGCACTTCAAGGGTATCTGTGATTGCTGGAGACTAAGCTTGTGGACCAGCTTGAAAAATAAAAACTCCTGGGACCCACCCAAAGGAGGACTCCCTACATTTTACCTCCAGGAGACTCATTAGAGTCTCAGGGTGAAGATCAGAAAAATTACCCTGGAACTTTCCACAGAAAGATGGGAAGAGCAGACATTTTGAAACACACCCAGAGTACTCTATTCAGCTTAACTCTGCCTGCCTTTACCTACCCTCAGGAGAAACTATTTTACTAGAGCCTAACTGGCCTGAGGATGGGGCCTAAACTGGCAGTTGGACATCCCTCTTGCAATACGGGACCACTGGCTCCTAACCACTCACCTGCCTGCCTGCCTGCCTGCCTGATCACCCCTAACCACTCTCCTGCCTGCCTGATCACCCCTAACTGCCTTTGCTTGCCGGCCTGACTGCCCCCGAACTGCCCCCCCCCCCCTGCTGGCCTGGCCAGCCCTAACTGCCCCCTTGCCACACCCTCTAACTGACCCCTGCTGGCCTGGTCACTCCCTGTCTGGAAGGAAGTCAGACATCTGGAAGATGTCCAGTCAACCCTGTCTAATTAGCTCATTATCCTTTTATTAGTATAGATTTCTCCTGTTAGACTTCAAGCCTCTCTAGGACAGGGATCACATCTTTCTTCTTCCTTTAATTTAAAAAGGACTTAATTCATATCTGGTAAATAAAAAGTTGAGAGATACCTGATCAGATGAAAAAGAGGCATCCTATAATAATAAGGTTATGCGTTTAAAAGTGTATTATGTGCTGTTTAGTTGGTTCTGACTCCTGGCACCCTGTGAATGAGTCATGTCTACCATGTCCTGTCATCAACAGTGATGCTTAGCTCCTGCAGACTCATGCCTATGGTCTTCCTCTTTTTCTGCTACCTTCTATTTTTCAAAGCATTTTGTCTCCTCTTCCTCCTCCCCCACCAAAGAAGCCTGCCATCTCATGATGTGCCCAAAGTAAGGTAGCTTCAGTTTTGTCAGTTTTGTCTCTAAATGTTATATTTCAGAGTAATTTTGAAGGAGTATTCCCCAGGAGGAAAAACAAACAAGCAAGCAAGCAAACAAAACCTGCTCCTTTGCCCTACAATCCAAATCTTCTTGGGGAGTCTAGATGTCTCTCATTCCCCTTCTACCACATGACTTTCATATCTCTGTTTCCATTGGCTTCTTTTGATCTAGTGTCCTTTTTATGGACGAGGATGGAGGGGAGAACCTCAAAACAAAACAACCAAACCTCTTTTTATTTATCCAATTACCCTGCCCATCTTCCATCTTGTTTTCTTCCTTCCTTTAACTGCTAAACTCAAGTGCATGATTGTTCAATACACAATTACAACCTCACCACATCATCAAGACCTAGTTATGTGAGTTTCTGATTCAATTCAAAAGTCATTTATCAGTTTCTCAACCACTTTAAGTTCTTGTGTTTTAAAATACTTTCATAAAGCAAATAATCCTTCATGAAGTTGGTAAACACAAGCTAATTTATATGTTTCCTGTAAGACAGGCAGGTTTCCAGGTTAGGGTGCTGCCAAGCAGGGCTGTCTGAGCCTCTAATGGTAAAGTTGGAATTTGGGATTTGGCTCCCCAGTTGCCGCCAGGCAACATTATCACTGTTCCAGAGCTGACTCACTCTAACTCATAAGAGGCCCAGCATAAAATCCTAAATGTTGAGTTATTGATTGGCATGAGGAAACATAACTGTTGGGCAAAAGGAACCTTCCTACAGCTTGATCATCATATCATTGAGGAAGCTTCATGGAAGCCAAACTATCAAGATAAAGGGAGTTAGGTACTTAATTTGAATTCTTGAATAATATTAGGACTCTGGTAGTCTGACCCATCTATCTTTTTCTACTCCTCTCCACAGTATATGAACCCGTCATGCCAGTTTATTCTAATTCTGTTTTTTCTAGGCTTTGTGACTAACTAACCTCTCTTCTTAATCACCCACCTACATATTTGGCTGTAAAATAAGTCTTTAAGATACTTCCAGACTATGACTGTTAGCTTTTCCATTGTTTAAGGTAATCAAAATAACATTGCTCAGATCCTGAAAATAGTTCCCAGTTAATCTCCAAATATTTGTGCAAAGGCAACATTAATGGGATAATGGTAGTAGAAAATGACTGTATTATTAGTATGCAATATAAAAATCATAGCCATGAACAGTTATAGAAAAACTGTCAAACTAAGCTTGACTGGCTCACTTCATGTTTCATTAATATTCATTTACTATTTGTATATTTATTTTGTCATCTACTAGCACTTGTTGCAAAATAATAAGTTGCAAGGGCCAAAAGTTTAAGAAAAATTTACGGGAGAATACTGAAAATTGAGAAAATTTATAAATACTCTCCCTATGAATTGAGACATGACCACTACTATTTAGTTACAATGGGATAATACTAATGTAGGAGTATAATTTGAGAACTGCTACTATACAGTGAATTACTGAATACGTTTGATACAGTGAATAATAATTTTATTTTTCTCTATTATAAATGTACAAATTGAGAAGAGAAGCAAAAATATTCTATAGTACATATCTGCTTTGTAAAATTTGGAAGAAAGGATTCTTTTTCTTTAGATTTTTAAACCTTACATGACACCCATTTTCAGAGAGAAACCAGCAAAGTTTTTAAAATCCTTAAGGATATTTTTCTGAATAAATGTATTTTACTCTAATATAGAAAATGATACTAAAGATGACGAGAATGTGATTGAGTGGCATAGGTTATGCTTTATTATTTACTTTCTAGTTGTCACAAGCCCTACAGAAGTTGTTCTCAAATATTAGTGAAATTCAAAATCACCTGGAGGGCTTATTAATGCAGACTTTTTTTAGGTCAGTCTCCAGAGTTTCTGATCCTATAGGTGTGGAGTGGGTCCTGAAATTTTCACTAACAAGATGTAGATATTGTAACCACAGTTTGGGGACCACTGCTCTATTCCCTGGACTATGTTTAACTTCAAAGTCCTTAGTGATCTCTCCCCATTCCCCAGTGGTTCAACAAAACTTCATCATCTCATACTCATTTTACTATATCACTCCTACTTTTTCAGCAACCCCACTTTTACAGGGAAAATTGGAGTCACTGGATATGAACTGCCTCAAGTTCTTATTCATTTCTCCAGTCTATCCCATTTCCATTATAAGGCTCATCTTGCTTCCCAATCTTTTGGTTGAAAACCTTCTCATGTCTTCCAGTATCTAACTCCCATTTTATCCCAGAGATTTTGTCATTGGCCCTCTTCTATCTCAAATTCTCAATCTTTCCCTCTTTAACAGTTTCTTCTACAAAGCTTATAAATAAGGTCAAGTCCTTGATCCTGAAAATCTATCCTGTGATTCTGAATATTTCTCTAACTACTCTATTTTTACAAGCCACTTTCTTCTAAAGAATAACTCACTTGATTTTTCAACTCCCTTATTTTCTCAAATCAAATCATTAGAACCAAGTTTCTAATCTCTGTATTGAGGCTGCTTTGCCAAAGGTTATTTTGAACTGGATAAGTCCAATTAGCTTTAATTCTCATTTGAGTCCCATTAACCCTCTGAATCTCTCTGCTCTCCTGGTTTCTGTGATACTACCACTTTCTCAGTGTTCTCTGTAAGACTCTTCTTTCCCCTCTCTCATAGAATATGGATGTCTAGAACCCAACCTTTGATTCACTTCTCTTTGTTCAAAGCATGCTCTCTTGGGCACTTCACTGCCTCCTATTGGCTTCGGTTGTGACCACACAGACTCTATGAGAATATTTTTAGTTCCAAATCTAGGAACAGGGCTAAATTTTACATCAAAGTGATGTGTATAGAATATTGTATGTTGTACGCTGTATGTTGCTAGTTCCCAAATCTAGATGTCTAGCTACTCTCTTGGGCTCTAGACATTATTCTAGCTTCCACCTCTACCATTCTGTCTGAATAGTCCATTTTGCTACTGGTTATAGTCACCTGAAATTTTGTGTGGTTACCTTAAACTCAACATGTCTAACCTGCCACTCAACAAGTTGAGAAATCTTAGAACCATCCTTGCATTTGCTCTCTTTGTCATTCTTTTATATCGATGGATAAGTCCTACAAATTCTACTTTCCACTTAATATTTTTTCCACTTAATATTTTTCCTGTCATCTTCTCTCATTTCCTACTGCATTGGCATAGCACCAGCCCATATCATCTCTTTCCTGAAATGTTAGCTCTTTCCAATTTTTTACCCTTCCATCATTTGTTGCATGTTACTGCCAAGTTATTACCAAGTAAATTTAATCATGTCATTGCATTAAAAAACAAACTATGCCCAAGGTCCCCCATTTTTAAAAAATTAAAGTATAATTCCTTAACATAATGCATAAGACTTTCTTTGATCTGGCTTCTACCAAGTTTCTGCCTTCCTTTCTTACAGCCTACGATCCTATCATGCTGAGTAACATGAAATTCCCTCTAACACACTGTGACTTTGCTCATGCTGCTCTCTCTGCCTATATTATCCTTCCTCATTGTGCTCAACGATTACTCATCTTTCAAGACAGCTTTTGAGCCATCTTCCTGAGAGTCATAATAATGAAAACCAACATTTACTAAGTGCATATTATGTGCCAGGTACTTTATATTTTCACGTAATCCTCACAATAAGACTTAGAAGCTTGTATCATCCTCATTTCATGAATGAAGCAAGTGAGGCTCAGAGAAGTTGCTTGTCTTGACACCTTTTCTTTTCCGTCAACACGTAATGTCTTCAAATAATTACTCCTTACTTAGTGTCTGTTATAATCTACACATAGGTAAGATAATTTATATTACAGATGATAATTTTGAAGGCAATGATCTCCAAATTGTATAAAAAACTTATTAGCAAGCCTTCAAAGGTCTGGGGCTGTTGGCATCTAAGAAAAATAATGAAGATAACCAAACTGCTCAGCATTAGAAATTACTAGGAATTTGCAGGTGGGGAAGAGCAGAAAAAGAGAGAATGGAAAGAAAGGGGGGCACTGTAGAGAAACATCGAGTGCGGCAAGGGAACTTTTTACAATAGGCATTTACATTCTATTGTGCTTCTGCAATGTAAATCACTTTTCATCGTTTCAAAACTTTAGTAAAATCAGCTGTTTCCATACAGAGCTCTGTGAAAAGGCTTTGAGGTGAAATCTAGAAACAGGTCTAAGTCCCACATAGGAGTGAATGTTTGTGGAACAAGGACAGCTGGCAGGTCATCCACAACTTGATGAATTTACACAAGTGGAAGTTCTGAGCAAGAGGGGACTGTGGGGACATTAGCTCCCCTGGTATATTGATTTGGGCATTGGGCCTGCAAATGAGGAGGAATGGAGGTGAGCCAATCTCATCTTAGGACTTAGATGTCACAGAGATCTCTACTGATATCTTTGGTACATACAGGGGTAGGCAAATGTAGGTTTACAGTTGTGAGTATATGAAACAGTTTATTCCTTCATCATTTATAAATTATATTATTTTCCATGTGGACAACTATAAACCTACTTTTGGCCACTCTGTATTATCACAGCACCAGTGCTCTCATTTATATACCTTTGTCACTCCTAAATTTATCAGTAAGAAGTCTTTTTGAGGGCAGAAACTGTATTATTTATCTTTATTTCTCCAAGGCCTAAGAATGACTGATGTGCTTAAAGGATCCTCAATAAATGTTTGTTAAAAAATAATTTTCATATTGACATATATTTATTGAATTCAGGAAATACAAAACCCTAAAACTTGATATGGGATCTTGTATTTCATTTATTTTGATGTCTAATACATCAAAAATACAAACTTCATAAAATTATTCAATAGTTATTTAAAAACTGGAAGACATTAACTATAAATTACTGAACATTTTCAATGTATCAGGAACTTTTCATTTAAATCCTGATAACTACTCTACCACATAGGTGTTCTTGTTCCTATTTTACAGTGTAATAGTTACATATTTTCTGACAGGCTGAATAATTTGTCCAGGGAATTATGGCTAGTTAGTGGCACCAAAGTCCATATTTTCTTCACTATATCTGACTAAATTAATATGGTTATTTTAAATATGGCCTAAAAAGAGAAAATATAGCTTATGCTGCATCTATAAAAAGCTAAGAATAAAAATGACATGGTCAAATACGGGGATATAGTTCCCTGATCACTATTTAACAATTGATCTGAACACTCCTAAATCAAAATAGGTTTATTGCACCCAGCTTCAGAGTGTGAATTAGGAATAACAGGTTGTATTAACCATACTGTGGTTTATTTCACTCATGGCACTGATTAATTTTTGGCTCTGTTCCCATGCACAATAAAAAATGCATATGCAATAAAATGGAAGCAGTAATTCAAAAAATTCACTGAATATATTCAGTTTTACATCCAAACATTTCAAAGAAAATGCTTTGGGGGGCTGGATGTTTCTACATATTTGTCTCTACTTTACTTCCAGGTATTGACTGACTGACTTACCCCTATTTTACAGGGGATATTCAACTTTCTTCATGCCTTCTTACATCAAAAGTAAATTATTCCTTGACATATGTTATACAGGTCTAGATAGACTCTAGTCTGGGAGCAGGATCGGAATATAATTAAATGATTATTACAAAAAGTTACAAGTACAAACTTTCCTTCATTTCTTTTTTAAAATATATTTTTACTGATTTCAGAGAGGAAGAAAGAGAGAAATATCAATGATGAGAGAGAATCATTGATTAACTGCCTCCTGCATACCCTACACTGGAGACTGAGCTGGCAACCCAGGCATGTGTCCTGACTGGGAATTGAACTGTGACCTTCTGGTTCACAGGTCAATGCTCAACCAATGACCCATGCTGGCCGGACTTTCCTTCATTTCTATAAGAACCCACTTATCATGACAAAAACATTACAGATAATATGAACACTGACCTTACTTATTGGTGCCTACAACTGGATTCTTGATCTCTTACACCCACCCAACACACTCCATCCTCAGTCTTTCTCATCTCAGTTCATGGAAAATTCATCTTTCCAGTTTCTCAGACTTAGTCTTCCTTGATTCCTCTCTTCCCAAGAACCTCAATTCTGATCTGTCAGTAAATAGTATTGATTTTCAAAATGTATTCAGAATCCAACCATGTCTTATGGCATCTACTTTAACAACCCACATACAGGTTATCATAACCTCTTGGCTGAGTAACTGCAATAGGACCTGTAACTCTACAGGTTATTTTAAAGCTGAAGTAAAATCATGTCAATCCTCTGCTAGTAGCCTCCCAGTCCCAGGCATACAGGCTTTCTGCCATCTGCCCCCTCTAATATCTTTATAACCTTACATTACACTCTTTTCTTCCTTGGTCACTCTTCTTCAGCTAATATGACCCCTGGCCATTACTGCAACTTATTAGGCCTGTTTCCACTTCTGGTTCTTTGCATGGGTCATTTTCATTGCCTGGGATGTTCTTTCTTTAGCTATCTGCAGCGTCTTCTTTACCTTCTTTAAGTTATTATGCTAACACCTTTTCCTCAATTTAAAATCCACAATCCTCCACCTCTCCTGTGCTTCATCTCATTCCATATCCCTTCCCTATTGAATCATTTCCCTCCTGTAACACTCATGTGCTTCTACATGTATATAATTTAGGTATTTGTTTATTGTCCAACTTCTACCAGAAAATAAGTTTCATGCTGACATATATATATATATATATATATATATATATATATATATATATTGGTTCACTGCTATATATGCCAACTCCTAGAATGATCTCAGACATATGGTGGACCTACAATAAATATTTGTTGAATGAATTTAATAATTAGCACCCATCACTCATCCTCAGTGAGTAGACCTGATCTTCCGGGAGTGGGGAAGAAGTAAAAGTTGTTTGTTTCTAGTACAAGAAGTATTACATATTGGATTTCATGGAAATGGGAGCAACACAGTTTCCATGTGTCTAGAGATTTCAGGGCCCTTTGAAATCTTGATATTCTAAGATTCCTTTCTTACTCTGAATCTCAAAAACGTTATTATTTTCTTAGCAGCTAAGCACTAATTTTAAAAGACTCCAGAGTACCAAACGTACAATGAGGGGTTTCTAAGAGGATGGATCATGATTACAGTTCTACAAGCTGCTCAGTACTGCAATTCTTTTTTTGAAAAAAATATTTTTAATTGATTTCAGAGAGTAATGAAGAGAGACAGAAACATCAATGATGAGAGAGAACCACTGATTGGCTGCCTCCTGCACACACCCCCTTCTGGGGGGATCCAGCGGGTAACCTGGGCACGTGCCCTTGGCCAGCCTTTTACTTGGGACCCTTTTGTACCCAGGCCAGTGCTCTATCCACTGAACCAAACTGACTAGGGCAGTACTGCATTTCTTCTCTCACCATGTTTTGCTCTTCCTACTTTGAAATATATAAATATAATTGGAAGGCATGGGAAGCTAATTATTACTTTTAAATCCTCACTAGAGGATGAGGATATTTATTTCATTGATTTTTTTTAGACATAGTGAAAGGGAGTGAGGAGGGGGAAGGAAGAGAGAGAAAAACATTGATGTGAGAGAGACACATTGATTGGTTGCTTTCCACACATGTCTG
Source organism: Antrozous pallidus (assembly GCA_027563665.1). Classification (NCBI taxonomy): domain Eukaryota; kingdom Metazoa; phylum Chordata; class Mammalia; order Chiroptera; family Vespertilionidae; genus Antrozous; species Antrozous pallidus. Next base: position 15,650,459 of record CM050517.1, on the reverse strand, counting down.
GTTCAGGGCCAGGGATTGAACCTGTAACCCAGGTATGTGCCCTTGACCCGAATGGAACCTACCACCCTCATGCAAGGGCAGATGCTCTGACCACTGAGCACTGGCCAAGGCATGAGTAGCAGATTTGATTACACTCCGAATAATTACGTAATGTACCCTCTGTGGTATCAGTGTATTTGATTAGCACATATTTTTCACAATGTCTTTCCTTTGAAATGCATATTACTAGTTGTACACTGATAATCGGCCTAAAGCAAGAGCCCTGCATATATATTTATGTAATTTTTGGTAGCACAAATATGGATGCTGAAATTATTCTGTACAACTTTGGTCATTCCTGTTTGAAAGGAGCACAGACTGTTAGGACTGCAAGGTTTTAGTTATTTGGTTTGGTCTCCTCACTTTACAGATATGGAAACTGAAGCCCAATGATAAATGACTTATCCAGGTACCACAGAACTCAGTAATCTTTTTTTTTAAACAACTTGTTCTAAAACTAAAATAAGGCACCATTGAGATTGCAAGAAAAATAGTTCTTAATATCAGGAAATTAACTGAATATAGCAACAATGCAATATGCCAGTCTAAACAATACGCAGCTCTAGCCATGGTTACTATCTAAGCATTATACTAGTAAATCTAAGACACATATTTAAAAAAAGGGTGAAATAATTGATATGTAGGAAAGAAAATGTCTCCACAAATATCCTAATAAAAGTCATGGATCACAAGAATTAAAATCTGCAGGTGAGCTATCCCTATGGCATTTACATGAGAAGAAACCACTTTATCACAAGAATGGTTCCATATTAGGCACGACTTCTGCTATTCTTTGGAGAATTAGGGCTTCTTTTATTACGCAATCTAGCCTTTCTTTTAAGATGCCAAAGGGCATTTTTACTTAGGTATGTTTACTTTCTCTTTGCACTAGTGAATCCGTGTGAAGGTTATTATGTCAGGGAAATGTTAAAGTCTACAGTAACAATGCTTCATTTTCCTTTACCAGCTTTGTTCAAGGGATGGAGACATTCTTGTGGTGTAATCAATTCACTTGCTCTCCTGATGTGTTTTCTCCACATATGTTTTCTCACATAGTTTTCTGAGAGGTGGTAGTCCTCAGTGACTTAATTTTAGCCATAGCCTGTTTTAGCTTTGTTATGATTAAGATACACTAGCAGCATTGATAGTTTAGGATATTTGATATTAATCTAATGAAAACTAGTTTTTAATGGAAAATGCTTTTGACCCTTTGTTTACAGCAGTGCTCACAAACTGCAAAGTTATGGCTAAATCAAAATCTTAAAAATGAATTTTAATAGGTTCCAGGAGGTAGCAATATTAGAATAGCACATGTGACTTCAAAGCTAAGATCTCTGCCAACAGCACAAGTTACAATTTCCTAAGAGTGAATTTTTTAGCTCCTTCAACCAGAGTCTTATTTAACTCAGTTTCCTTTCTCCATGGCTCACTTTCATTAACTCCTGTTGTGTGTGATTATATGTTGGTTAGACACCAGAAGCCTGAGAGTAAAAAGATCTGGGTTCAATTCTGAAAAAGTAGGTCAACTCTGGCCTCCATGTGATGCAGATAGAAGTCCTGTGCAAGAACTACTATGGCAACATCAATTGAACATAATTTTAATTGAAATTATCTGCTTTGGGTTATATTTCCTTAGATGTAATAATTTTTCTCTTAATTTTCTATTTTCTTGGTAATGTATTTGAAAGGGCTTTTCAACTATTGTACAGTAAAGCAGTCTTCCTTTGTAAAAAATTGTGACAAATCTGTTACTTTTCCTGATGTTCTACACTTTGCCCAGCATTGAATTGAGCCGACTTAAATAGTGAGATTGCACATCCTACATATATTGGTTCTTTTGGAACTTAAAGTATTTAACAAATATTGAAATGTTAGGTATATGAGTGTAAACTAAACGCAAAAACTAGGCAGCTACTACAACACAACTACAACCACAGAGGAAATAACCAAATAAACTGCTATTTTAAACATTGTAAGCAAATAAGGAAAGGAAGGTGTTATTTCAGAACACAAATATTTATAGACAAGACAAAACGGAAGCAGTAATGCTTAAAAGGTCCTGAAGGTTAGTTGAATCTCTATGAAGTGTGTTATACTATTTAAATCATACGAGTAGGCATAAGCATGGTTATTCCTCTTCCCTAAGCAGCTGAAAAGAATGTTAATATAACTAGCAAGACCATATAATATAAAGAATAAAGTAACTAAAATTATTGTCTTACGACCCTATTATTTAAAGAACTACACCTGTATCAATCAAATGCGAGAGAACAGGATGTTCAGTTTAATATTGGGGAGAGGGGGTGCAAGACTTAAAAATAAGGAGGAACAGGCCAAAATTAAGGAAAAACACAGAAAAAAAAATAAAAACGTGGGTCCTTAAATGCCTGAGTTTGGGAACACGAGTAGAATGAAAGACTGTGGACCATCTTTCCCTTCGCCTCTCTAATGACTGTGCAGGGTCTGGGAGGGCAGTGGTGCAGCGAAGAAGCTGGTGTTTCAAGTTCCCAGAGAGGGTTCAGTCCACCCTAGGCGCTGCGGAACTATGGGGGCGGCAGGTCTTTTCTCATCTCTTCGTTTCAATTCACCATTCCACAAACGCTCTCCGGCTGGCTATTATTTACAAAGTTACCCGGGCCAATGTCTGACCGGAACTTGAAAACAAACTTCCAGTAGTCGGTCACCGATTCCCTCTCAGCTCCACTCTTACAGAATCCAAGCCTGGCCCAAGGGCACCCGTTGGCTCTCAGCTCATACCCACTCCCCTCCCAGTAGCCCCCGCGGTAAGACCTGACTCAAGGTCCGAGGTCGCCCCCCCGGGGCCCAGCGGCCACTCCCAACGCGCTGGGAGAGCGCAGCTCGCGAGCTCCACGACGCCCCGCCCCCTCCACGACCCCGCCCCCTCCACGACGCCCCGCCCCCAGAGAGCGTGGCGGAAATGGCTCGTGGAGGGGGGAGGAGGGAAAGAGACCGCGCGCCACCTGGCCGAGCGCGCATGCGCCAGCGCCAGCTTCCCGGGCCGCCTGTGTGGGGGCGTCTGTAGGGCTCTTTCCTTGGTCCCCGCCACCCACGCCCCGCGGAGAGAGTCGGACTCACGCTGCTGCCCCCACCCCCGGCGCGACCCCCGCTCCAGCTGCACCACTCTCCCCCTTTCTACACTCTCGGCCCCACGCCCATCCCGCCCCTATCTCCGCGTGTCCCGGGCCGCAGCAGCAGAAACCGCACCGTCTCCATCCCCACATTCTCCACGCGGGACGCGCCGCCGTGCCGACAAGTGTTCTTAAAGCAGAGGTTGTTGGTGGCGTGGGGGGCGGGGCGGGGGCGGGCGGGGGCGAGACTGGGAACCCGGGGGGACACCGCGCTGCGAGCCCGGGGTCGGGGCCTCGGCGCCAGCTCCGCCCCGGCCTCTGCCCGAGGGCGGCCGCACTGGAGGGTGGAGGGAGGGAGGGCGGTTGCGGGAGGGAGAGGCTGGCCCGGCGTGGGGCCGGGTTCTCCCGCGGGGTGTGGAGTTGGCCCTTGGCTCCTCCCCGCCGGCGGGTGGGCGTGGGGCGAGGGGAGCGGGCGGCGAGCCGGAGCGGGGTTTGCTGGGGGTATGAGAAGCGCCTTCCTTGCGTCCCCCAGGCAGTGTTTTGGGAGGAAGAATCCGTAAAGAAGGAAATTTTTTGCTTTGTGAGCGGGGTGGAAGAAGAGTTAGGTGGCGTTAGAAGTGTAAGATAAAAAAAAAAAAAAAGGGAAAAGATGGGCTCTTCTCTGTGGGGTGAACCTACGGCTGCGACCCCCAGGGAAACCCGGTAGCAGGGCTCTGGCTGCGTGCTTTTGGCCCGTAAAATGGGGGCAGTGATAGTGAGCTCGGAATCCCGAGGGCGGTCCGAGGTGAATCAGGTTAAATGTTCAGAGCAGCGTCAGGCACGGGTCAGTTACCTGTTAAGTGTAATTAATTTCGGTCTCCACGTTTTCAGCAGTTCAGAGCGACTGCGACCTTGTTTTTTAAATTAAAAATCCAGACGCTTGGTCTGACAATCCATGGGGTGGAGATGTAATACTGACACTAGGAGCCCATCCTGAACGAAACATTACTCATGTACACGTGGGTAAAGTTAGTATAAACACCAGGAGGCTGGTAGGAACTTTTGAACTCTTTCGTTGGAAAGTGTATCTTTATGCGACGGGGAGGACCTTGGGTGTTAGTAATATGTGAGGGGCAGAACTTTTTAAGTGGAATTAAGTTAGCTCTGCAAAGATTTACTTGGAGACCAAATAGACGGAATTTGGGGGATGTGTGGTGGATGTTACATAGAAGCTGGATTTGACTGAGTGTGAGGCAAAGTTTCTAACCGTACTTGCAAAAATAGAATGTGTGTTATTGTGCTATTGCAAGTTTCTACCCTCTGGGGATGTTCCAGCAAAGATCTAGAGCGGTCTAGGTCTAGAGCATCACTGCCCAATAGAACTTAATGTCATGATGGAAATACTCTGTAATAATCTGTGGTATCCACTAGACACAAGTGACTCTTACCCACTGGAAATGTGACTAGTGTGCTGATGAATTTAATTTTTAATTTTACATTAATTAAAATACAAATAGCAACATGGGGTTGGTGGCTGCCTTATTGGATAGCATCAGGTCAAGAATCTAGACTGAGACCCCTTCCACTTTGTGATTTGGTTGGGTTGAAATCAGAGAAAACGACGCTTGGAAACACCTATTGCTTTAGGGCATGGATTTTCAATTGGTTTGCTGTGGCAGGCACACAGGTGTGCCACCAGAATTTTTAAAATATGCAATACCTGCCTGACTCTTTAGTCAGGCGCACTGACCTCTTTTTCCCTTAGATTGTCAAATATAAAAATGACAGCAGCCAACACAATAATAGCCATCTGGTGTGAATGAATCAAAATTATACCTTTTTTTTGGTCACATCGGCAAATATACAATGTATTTTTTGGTGTGCCACAGTATTTTAGTAATTAGTTTATGTGTGCCATGAGATGAAGAAGGTTGAAAATCGCTGGCTTAGGGAATCATAATTATATTCAAATAATGCCTTTCATTAAAGTACTATAGTTCAAAGCATGGGTCTGTTAGCAGTTATTTACAGCTTGACAAATTAAAACAAAGCATTCTTTTGTCTCGTAGGTTGTGCCGCTAATGTCTGTTTCATTTGGAAAGCCATAACAATACTAACCAGGGTTTCCTTTAATCATGGTTTCCTCTTATCTTTTATCATTTTGTTTAGTTTTCACTGAAAACTTTTCAACATTTTTATTCCTGAAGTGTTTTTTCTTTGAAAGACAGTGACTTTTATTTAAGAAGTAGTTTTGTGGTTATCAGTTTATCAGTATTCAGAACTTTTAAAGAGAAGTCTGAAATTTGGTGATATTTTGCAAGATTATTTTCTTTGAAATATGTATATCTGTTTTTTTTTCCTTCGAGCAAATGTTTATTTGAAAATAAAACTTAACTCTGGCCTGATGTCTGTAAAATGGTGACCTTTGTTTCAAGGTTGAAGATAATCATTAGATCTGGAACAAAACTTAAAGCTCATGAATTAAGCATATACAGACAATAAGTCATTACATACAATTCAAAATAGTTGCTCTTATGTAGGGTGAGTTATACTCCACTTTTTCTGGGACAGTCATGTTTGAGCTCATTTGTCCCAGCATAGTTATTAATAGTTTCTTTTACTGTAAAAAAAATGCCCCAATTGGAACCACATAATAATATGGTTTCTATACTTTTAGGTTTGTTGAAAATGGTAATATATAATTTTAGGAGCATTAACTACATATTACAGTCTTAAAAATGGTACTTGCTTTTAAGTAGTGACAAAGTTATTGCTTATGAGCTTAAATAATAGATGAGATATCTAGAATAAGACTAGCAAGTGACCTGTCCATTTAAGCCACTGGTAATTTAAAAATTTTGCTTTTCTCCTTAAATCTTGGGCAGCTTGATTTTTGGTTCTCTCTAAAAAAGTGCTCTATGGTATGGGAGACTGCAAAGAATTAGGCCATGTCAGTTAAATCAGAAGATTGAGTATTGTAGTTGAAAATAACGCCTGTTTTTTTATACAGTGAGGTTGAATAGTGCAGTCAGAATCTGCTTCTTATGTATTAGAATGTTAAAGAAAAATTTTGCTTATAATTTATTTAAATAGTAAGCCAAATGTATTATTATATTATTTGAATTTGTACTATTAGTGAATACAATATTTTATTGAGAGACACACTTAGTTTGAGCTCCCCGATGGTTAAATGAAGTAATTCATGCGGTGTGTTGGGTGTAGTGACATAAGTATCACCATCTCTATAGTCCCTCTCCCTTTTTTTTTTTTTTTGAGATTACCTTATTGATTTTTAGAGAGAAGGGAGAAGGAGAGAGAAGAGAGAGAAACATCATGTGAAAGGGCAACATCCATTGGCTGCCTCCTGTACTCCTGCACAGCTGGATAGAACCCCTAACCTGGGCATGTGCCCTTGACTGGAATTGAACCGGCAACCTCCTGGTGCATGGGATGACACCCAGCCGTATGATCCACACTGGCCAGTGTGGCCAGCTCTTAACCGTACTGAATAATGGACCTGGAAAAGATATCAGTGTCCTGAAATGCATTGTGGATGGGTTCAAAAGAGCACTTAAAACTAATTCTGAAAACTTAGGTATAGTCTTTTTCTGCTATAATTTCTCTTTGTGATTTTAACTTTATTTCTCTGAGCTTCAATTACCTTATCAGTGCAATGGAATTAGTACCTAATCTTACCTCCTCACAGGGTAGTCAGAGGCCTCAGATGAGAATTATATAAATTGTCTTGTGTTACACATATTTTATATTTAAGTGGTTTTTTTTTTTCCAACTTTTCTACCTATTACCTCCAGTAAAGACTGACCCTAGATCTGCAAAATTGTTGTATATTTTAATTTGTGAAACAGCATATAGAGTATAATAGGCACCATTACCCAAAATTATTTTCTTTAACCAATAGTACTGTAAGTCACAGTAATGGTGCTTTCTTGACCTGGTTACAATAATACTCTCTACACAAAACAATTCCTTACTATTGCTAACCACATTTTCATGGGCATTTGAGGTGTTCCTTTTGTTGTGCTAATTGCTGCATCTTATTTATTTATCCAAGCATGTCATTCCTCCTTAATAGGTGGTACTGAGGAGACTCTTTCTGGAACGGATATCATGTTATTTTTTGCATTTTACTACTGCATCTAATAACAGTAGTTATTGAATGTTAAAAGGGTAATGAATATGTAAGTTGCATACTATCTGGCAAAATGTCGTGTTTGTTGAATTCATGGGACAATAAGTTAAAATAATACATGTGAATGTACTTCATAAATTGTAAATACAATACAAATATAAATTATTTTAAAATCTTGAAGTGCACTTTTGCTATTTTAAATGCTGTAGGGGTTTTATGACTGAATCCTGTCTATTTCACTTTTTTCATATTTGTTTCTGAATCTTTAAAAGTCAACTACTACTAAGCATACCATCCTTTCTTGGAGAATATACATGTTTAATGATAATAGTTTGTGATATGTTTTAAGAAACTATACTTTTGCTTGGATGATGATTCTTCTGCTTATTCATTATCATCATCATGATCATGAATTGAGAGCTTCCCATATATAAGCACAGTCCTAAGTGCTTTATAGACATTACTTCATGTAAACTGTAAGAAGAGTATTTTTAATTTCCACTTTAAAGATGAGGGAACTGAGGCAGGGAGGTGATGCGACTTGCCCAAGGTCACGTGGTAAATGTTAGAGCCTGTATTTGAACTCCAGAGCCCAGCTCTTCACTGCTAAACTGAGTCAGCATAGGCAGGTATTTCACAACAAAGTTCACTATGACAAAGACATTGTGGAGGTCTTGTGAGTTAATTATGATCAACTTTTATTTGTATGTTCCTTGTGGGGTAGTAGAAAGAATTCTGGACCAGGAGTCAGGGGACCTCAGTTTTAGTCCCGGCTGTATCACTAAATAGTGATGTGTCCTTGGGCAGTTCAAGAAACCCCTCTGGACTTCAGTTTCCTCACCTGAAAAATGAGGGATTTGGATGAAATTAGTGATTTTCAAACTATAGTTCTGTATTTCAGATGTGTTAGGTCCCCCTCCCGACAATTTGCATAGTTATGCTTTTGTCTGTTATAGCTGTTTATCCATCTGTCTGAACTTTACTTTTTATTTTAAAAATATTTTTATTGATTTCAGAGAGTAAGAGAGAGGGAGAGAGAGATAGAAACATCAGTGATAAGAGAAAATCATGGATCGGCTGCCTCCTGCATATCCCTCACTGGGGATCGAGCCAACAACCTGGGCATGTGCCCTTGACTAGAATCAAACCTGGGACTCTTCAGTCCTCAGGCTGATGCTCTATCCACTGAGCCAAACCAACTAGGCCTGAGCTTTACTTTTCAGGAAGGAATTTATGAATTAGCTTTTAGCAGGGGTGGGGGAACTTCATTTGATCTGGCTCTGCTAAGGCATAAGGGGTGAGTTAAATCAAATGTTTGATGAAATATAGCAGGCTAACTTTTAAGTTGATAATTTTGCATGACCCGAGAATGATATTATAAATATCCATTTGATAGGAAAAAGATTCCCTACCCCTATTTTAAAGTCATCGGCTTCTAAGGCAATGGTTCTCAACCTTTCTAATGCTGTGACCCTTTAATACAGTTCCTCATGTTGTGGTGACCCCCAACCATAAAATTATTTTCGTTGCTACTTCATAATTTTGCTAACTAAGTTTGCTACTGTTAATGAATCGTAATGTAAATATCTGTGTTTTCTGAGGTCTTAGGCAGCCCGTAACAGTTGTCAACTTGTGGGTATGTACATGGACTAGATATTTCAAGTTATTAGCTACCAGAAAGAATCAAAGCACTTTTTTTGTTAGATTTGTGACCTTCACCCAGTATTTTTACTTTTAGCTTCCTCATTAATAGGGGAGAAGTATTTGTTACCTGATAGGGTGATTATGAAAAAAAGTGAGTTGATACAGATTAAAGACCCTTTATAAACTCTGAAACACGTATACAATTTTATCTATATTTTATATGCCTACATGGGAATAAATATTCCTTTGTTATTTTTTAGTACTATGAACTATGTTTTATTTTTATTGAGAGTATTACAGATGTCCCCCATTTCTCTCCCTTTACTTCCCTCCACCCATCTCCCACCCCCTCTGATGAATTATGTTTTTAATCACAACATATTTTACTGTTTATATTTAATATAGACTTCTCATAAGGTTTAATATTTCTAAGATGTGAGTCTAGATTGGAAGAGAATTTTGATGTTTAAGAGATCTTTGACATCCTTGTCAAATATACTTACCTTTTAGAAGTATAATTGATTCCAAAGTTTTACACATATTTGAAAAGTTAGCTATTAGGTCATTTAATTATGTAATACTAGAGGCCCGGTGCATGAAATTCATGCAAGAGTAGACCTTCTTTCCCTTGGCTGCCAGCACTGGCTTCCTTCTGGCACCTGGGACCCAGGCTTCCCTCTAGGCGCCTGGGGGCACCTGGGACCCAAGCTTCACTTGCAACCCCGGCTTCATCTGGAAGGTTGTCCAGAAGACATCTGGTCTAATTAGCATATTATGCTTTTATTATTATAAACTAGAGGCCCAGTGCATGAAAATTCATGTACTGGATGGGGGTCCCTCAGCCCAGTCTGTATCCTCTTACAGTCTGGGAGCCCTCAGGGGTGGGAGGCGACCTGGCGATCAAGGGAAGGCCACACCCCATCATATATCTGCTGCTGCCACTGCCGGCAGAGCAAGCCTTGGGTGGCCCTGGCTACCTGAGACTTGGGCAGCCCTGGGAGGCTGGGGGGCTGCCATCCAAGGCTTGCCTGTGCCTTGGGTGGCTGGACAGCCGCCGTCTGCGGCTTGCCTGTGTCTCGGGCCAGCCCTGGGCAGCTGGGGGGGTGAGGGGACTGGGGGACTCTGGAGGCAGATGCGCAGAGTGGCTGGGCCCACCTGGGGGTGGGTCCTGCCTTGCTGTGCATGTGCGGTCCTGGTGGGCCTGAGGGGACCTCGCACCGCCATGTTGTGGCTGTGGGTGCCACCATCTTTGAGGGCGTGGCAGTCAATTGGCATACTCCTATTGGCTGTGGGTGCCACCATCTTTGCGACAGTGTGAGAGTCAGCATATTCTCTCTTTATTAGACAGGATTTTTATGTAAAAACAATAGTTGTTTCAATATTAGAAAAATAAGCTTGCCATTTTATCAGGGTTTGGTTGTTTATGTATTGTAGGAGGATCTGGTAGATACATTTAAGAACGATTTTCAAAAGAAAAATTAAAAAAAAACTCAATCTATATAATAAAAGACCAATATGCAAATTGACCAAATGGTGGAACAACCAGTTGCTATGATGTGCACTGACCACCAGGGGGCAGATGCTCAATGTAGGAGATGCCCCCTGGTGGTCAGTGCACTCCCATAAGGGGAGTGTCACTCAGCCAGAAGCTAGGTTCACAGTAGGCGTTTGCAGCGGTGGTGGCGGGGGCCTCTCCCACCTCCATGGCAGTCGGACATACCCCAAGGGCTCATGGACTGCAAAAGGGCGCAGGTTGGGCTGAGAGACCTCCCCCCCCCCCCCCGCCAGTGCACGAATTTTGTGTACTGGGCCCCTTGTATTTTCCTAAGAGTACTGCATATGAAGGCACATTGAATAGAAACTTACAGTAATGTGAGGCTAAAGAAAAATATAGCTTCCATGAGCAGTCTGTCACTAAGTTCCAACTAGTATATGTAGACATACAGTTTATATGTTTATCTATTGGGAATTTAATAGTTTATAGGTGGTATTCTTTTCATTTCAGACATATTTTTTGAGTGCCCATTATATGGTGGCTATTTAAAAAAATATGTGTGTATTTTTATTGATTTCAGAGAGGAAGGAAGGAGAGAGAGAGAAATAGAAACATCAGTGAGGAGAGAAAATCATTGATTGGCTGCCTCCTGCACGCCTCACACTGAGGATTAAGCCTGCAATCAGGGCATATTCTCTGAACAGGAATCAAACCGTGATCTGGTTCATAGGCCCATTGCTCAACCCTTGAGCTGTGCTGGCTGGGTCTGTTGTCTTTATGAAACCCCTCTGAGACAGGAGAAATTATTGACAGGTGGAGAAACTGAACCTGAGAGATTAGTTGATCCTTATTACCAGGTTTTACTAAATTAATCCATTTCCTTAACAAAACGCTATGATCATGACTTTTATTTCAGTTTTCTGCCTTATAACATCTGTAGGATTTCATCTCCACTTGAATATCTAATAGCTATCTCAAACTTAACATGGCCCCAACTGGATTTCTTTTTTTCACCTTTCCGGTCTACCTGATCTCAGTAAGTGGTATCACCATTCAACCAGCTGCTCAGGTCCCAAACTTCAGAATCATTCTTGACTGCTCTTCTCTCACACTCTGTGTCTAATCCATCAGCAAGTCAGCTCTGCTTTCAAAATATATTCCAGAAACCTGACCACTTATCATCATCTTTACTTGTTTCACTAATTCAAGCCACTGTTATTGTTTGTATAATTTCAATAACTTACCTTGCCTGTACTAGTGCCTCCTTATTGTATATCCTCACAACAGCTGGAGTTAACTTTTTAAAACCTAAAACATTTCAAATCACTTGGCTTTGTTAAGATTTTATATTCTGGTTGAAGTCAACTTGTTTAATTAGTTTTCAAAGCGTTTGTCGCTACCTCAGAATATATTTATGTGCTTTTCTCCTGCATTGTATCTCTTGTTGTATCTCTTCTGTCTACCTCAGTGGTCGGCAAACTCATTAGTCAACAGAGTGGCAAACTGCAGCTTGTGAGCCACATGTGGCTTGCGAGCCGCAGTTTGCTGACTACTGGCCTAGCTTAATCACTACTCTAGCCCAGGGGTCAGCAAACTCAGTCAACAGAGCCAAACATCAATAGTACAACGATTGAAATTTCTTGTTTTTTTGTTTCTCTCATTGCTTTTGATCATATTTTTATTCAAAATTAGCTGTCCAAAGTGATTTGACCATTATGGAATAAACGAATTTATGCCACGGGCTTCTTTTCTGCTGTGGTGGGTTTCTTTTCTGCGGGCTTCTCAGCTGCTGGTTTCTTGGTAGCTGCAGCCTTTTTCCCCACCAAAGTCTGCTTCTGCTTCTTAGGGCCAATAGCTTTCTTCCCTTTCTTCCCCACCACAGGCTTCTTGCCTGGAACCCCCTTCTCATCTGATTTGGCTTCTAGTGCTGCTGCTGCTGTTGCTGCTTTATCCACCCGAAGCTTGTGGTTCTTGGCTTGACAAAGAATGGTGTTCCAGCACATGGTCTCTGCACATGGGTTTAGCTTCAGCACGATTCTCCGATTTTTCAGGGGATTCTTCTTCAGGACTCTGCCGTGAACCTTCTTGCGTGGTGCTCGGAGGGCTCTTTGGATCTCTGGGCTTTTCACTATTCTGCTAGGGTCTGTATTGAGCATCTTGTGCCGGGGAAGGTTGTAGTTACTCTTGAGAGAGGAAGCTCTACGCCAAGTGCCATACAGCTTATCCAACTTGCGGAAAGCACTTTCAGTCCAAATGCAGAAACGGCCCACATGCCCTCCAGGTGCAAGTTTCAAAATGTTCAGTTTGCTTACATTAAGCATAGTAATTCCAGGGCTGTTTCTGAAGGCTTTGATGATACCATTGTCCTCATAGATGATACAAGGTCCCCCGCGCTGGATGCGACGACGGTGTCTCATTTTGCCCTTGACAGCCCTCATTCGCTGAGAGGCATAGACCTTTTTTTATATCATTCCAGGCATTAAGCAAAACAGAGAAGCAAAACAGCCTCCTTGGTTTTCTTATAGCCTTCAACTTTATCTTAACCACCAAAGGAAGTTCAGGAACTTCCTCAGTACGGTGGCCTTTAGACATGACCAGTGCTGGTAAGGCTGAGGCGGCAAGGGCAGAGCAGATGGCATATCGTTTCTGTGTTGTGTTTACTCTGCGGGGCCAACGGCGCCAGGTTTTGGTTGGTGCAAACATGCGGCCCCCACGACACATATTTCCAACAGCGCCCTGGCCAGAACGATGAGTTCTACCACCTCGGACTCTGGGAATTGGAGCCACAGCCCTTCCAGTACCCAGGACTCTGCACTGGTGTGATGACCTGCCAATTCACTGACAGCATAGGGCTGTCTATTGTTTTTGCGCAAGTTGGTGTGCACAGAGTTCACAATATCTGGTCGAATGGGAGCCTTGAACACAGCAGGCACAGTGACATTTTTTGCCAGATATTTCTCCCTTTTCAGAGTACACAGATGTCAGTGGACGAGCACACGCCATGGCGGAGAGAGGAGAAGGCCCTGAAATTTCTTTTGAGAGCCAAATTTTTTAAACTTAAACTTCTAACGCCACTTCTTCAAAATAGACTGGCTCAGGCCATGGTATTTTGTGGAAGAGCCACACTCAAGGGGCCAAAGAGCCGCATGTGGTTCTCGAGTCGCAGTTTGCCGACCACGGCTCTAGTCTTAGCTCTTATAACAGTGTTTGGCCTGTAGTAGGTGCCCAATAAGTAATTATAAATGAACTAGAGGCCCGGTGAATGAAATTCGTGCATGGGGGGGGGGGCAACCCTCCACCCAGCCTGTATCTTTTCAATCTGGGACCCCTTGAGGGAGGATCGGGCCTAAACCAGCAGTCAGACATCCCTCTCACAATCCAGGACTGCTGGTTCCCAACTGTTAGCCTTCCTGATTGCTCCTAACCGCTTCTACCTGCCAGCTTGATCACCCCCTAACCATTCCCCTGCCAGTCTGATTGATGCCTAACTGTTCCCCTGACAGCCTGTTTGACCCTAACTGCCCTTCCCTGTAGGCCCAGTCCCCCCCCGCCCCCCCCAATTTCCCTCCTCTACCAGCCTGGTCACCCCTAATTGCCCTTCTCTGCAGGCTTGATTGCTCACAACTGCCCTCCCCTTCTGACCATCTTGTGGTGGCCAACTTGTATCCACATGAGAGCAGGATCTTGACTATGTGGGGGCAGCCATCTTGTTTGTTGGAGTGATGGTCAATCTGCATATTACTCTCTTATTAGATAGGATAGAGGCCTGATGCATGGGTGAGGGCCAGCTGGTTTGCCTTGATGGGTGTCCCGGGTCATGGTGGGGGTTCCCTTGGGGCATGAGGCCACCTGGGTGAGGGGCCTGTGGTGGTTTGCAGGCCGGCCACGACCCCTGGTGACCCAAGCAGAGGCCCTGGTATCTGGAATTTATGTATCTTCAACAATTGAAACTTTGTAACCTGGAGCGGAGCCAAGCCTCTTGCTCGCACCATGGCAGCAGTTATTTCTCTTGGGTTATTTACCTTCTATAATTGAAACTTTGTAGCTTTAAGCAGAGGCCAAGGCAGGCCAGGGCAGGTGGAATGTTTGGCTTTTTCCATCGCCAGGGGCAACCCTAGCCTCCTCTCTCCAGTTCCGTGGCTGCCACCATTTCTGTTGGGATATATGTATCTTCTATCATTGAAACTTCATAGCATTGAGTGGAGGTCTGAGCTCACCATGGTGTGAGGAAAGCTTGGCTTCTTCCATCACTGGAGAAACCCAAAGCCTCCCTCCTGATCTCTGTGGCCACAGCCATCTTGGTTGGGGGTTAATTTGCATGTCACTCCTGATTGGCCAATGGGCGTGGCTTGTGGGTGTAGCAGAGGTATGGCCAATTTCCATATTACTCTTTTATTAGATAGGATAAGCCAAAGCACAGGTACTGCAATGGCTTTAAATGAAAGGGTGCCTTTATTGTGAGCGGGGGGAATCAACAAAGGATGTATTAGCTTTCTTAGAGAAGAATGGAGGAAGTTCCTAAATGAAGGCTTTTTATTTCTCTACTAGAGGCCTGGTGTATGAAAATTTGTGCACTCGAGAGTGGGGGGTGTTCCCTCAGCCCGGCCTGTACCTTTTCACAGTCCAGGAGCCTTCAGGGGATGTCCTACTGATGGCTTAGGCCCATTGCCCCTCTGTAGCCACTGGTCGCTGCTACCTCCCTACCACCCCATCGCCATTCCCTCCCTCTGCCCACTGGCATGTGCCTTGGCTGGTCTGGGACTGCCTGCTCGCTGGTCCCACCCCCTGCCAACTGGTCATTCTGCAGTTTGGTCGATTTGCATATTATGCTTTTATTATATAGGATGAAGTAGGAGGTATAGTTACCTGCCAGTAGTGGGAGAGATTATAGGGCAGAGGTTTATTAATAAACTAAAATAATTAGTATGTACTAAAATATTTAATGTTAAGCCAAAAGAATTAGTAAACTGAAACAATTATGTCAGATAAATAATTCTTGATGGTTGTGTCACTGGGAAGGCTTCTTGATGATAATGAGTTTAGGTCAGGGTTTTCTAGACCACTAGGATTTGGATAGGTGGAGAAGTAACAAGGTTTTGCAAGCAGGAAAAACTATAAAGATTCAAAAGAACCTGGCATGGTTTGGGAGATACCGAATGTTTGGTTTGACTGCTATGGAAAAGGAAGCTGGAGCGGTCCAGTGACAAGTTTTGTCTTCCAGGCAAAGGGGAGCCATTGGAGGCTTCTGAGTAGAGGAGTAACACATATTTAGAAATTTAGAATGGATACTCTGGAGATATTTGGCAGAATTAATTAGTAAGATGGGAGGTTTAAGAGATAATGCAGTAAAGGTATTAGGTAAAATTGAAAAGGAAGGGATTGATTTTTATCAGAAAAAAAATGTTAGGACCAGCGTTCCTGGATATAGGCAGAGAAGGAGCTGAATAATCTAAAATGTCTTGGAGTTTTTGACCTTGTATGACTGAAGACTAGTTGTATTCTTATAGAACTGCTGTACATGGAAGCAGGTGTGGTAATAGTATCAGATAGTACAGAGAAGAGTTTTTCTGTTTCTAAATATGAAGTCTTTGATAATTGTTTTAAAATTGTGGTTCCCTTCTTATATTACTCCTAATAACTTATCATATTGATCACTAGGTTTTTCTTATGAATATTTACTGCTTCTTACACATATTAATTAGAATCAGACTGATTTGGATTGGGAAGTACTTATTCCTGTTCCATTAATTATAAGAAAAATAATGAGTGGTAAGGCAGAATATTTCCTTAGATCATATATCGCTGTTAATGGTACGTCACAATTTTCAAAGTACTTTCACTTCTGAGATATGGGTAGTTTGGATTTGCTATTCACTTTTTTAAGTACAGTTAGGTTTGGTTTATTTTCAGATTATAGAAAGTGTTAAATCTCAGCATAATTATCCAGTAATAATTGCCTGGGTCTGATGTTCCTCCTGTTCTCTCATGGTATCTTGTACATTATCTCTAAGCTCATTGCACTGGATATATACGTTAACTTCAGTAGGTTGTAAGCTACTAAGTTTTAGGGGTGTGTTTTCTTATCTTTGTACTCTTTGTTATATCATTCAGTCATTTCTTAACTTACCTACTGTTTACGGAACATCAGCTATATCAGGCAGTTTATTAGTTACAGAAATTACAGATAAAAGAATGTCCCTGTTTTTAATCAGTAAAAGAAGTGCTGTGATAGATCTTATTTCAGGATCTGAGCTCATTTTATTTATTTATTTGTTTAATTAATTAATTAATTAATTAAAAAATATATTTTATTTTTAAAATATAAAGAGAGGAAGGGAGAAGAATAGAGAGTTAGAAACATCAATCAGCTGCCTCCTGCACACTCTCCACTGGGGATGTGCCCGCAAACAAGGTACATGCCCTTGACCAGAATCCAATCTGGGACTTGAGTGAGTCCACAGGCCAACGCTCTATCCACTGAGCCAAACTGGTTAGGGCAGAGCTTGTTTTTTTTTTTTTTTTTTTTTTAATATGGTAGTTGAATACAGATGATGTTTTAGTTATGAAAATGTAATTAGAAGTTATTACATAAAAATTGCTATTATTATCAAAAAAGTTATAAATTACTAGTGGCCTGGTGCACGAAATTTGTGCACAGAGGTGGGGAGGTTCCCTCAGCCCAGCCTGTACCCTCTCCAATCAGGTACCCCTTTGGGGATGTCTGACCATTGGCAGTCGGACATCCCTCTCGCAATCTAGGAACACTGGCTCCTAACTACTCACTGGCCTGCCTGACTGATCGCCCCTAACCCCTCTGCCTGCCTGCGTGATCACCACTAACCACCTCTGCGTGCCTGACCACCCCTAACCACATCTGCCTGCCTGCCTGTCTGATTGCCCCAAGTGCTCCTCTGCTGGCCTGATTGCTCCTAACTGCCTCTGCCCTGTCCCACACCTGGGACCCAGGCCTTCCTCCCTCTGGCCAGCTATAAGCACCCAGGACCACAGGGCATGCGGCTTGTCCTTCTCCTGGGCCGCAGGCGCAGGTGCAGCTGCTGGCGCTCAGGACTGCGAGGCAGGCGGCTTGTCCCTCTCCTGGACCAGAGAGGCAGGCACAGTTGTTGGCATCTGGGACAGTGAAGTGGGTGGCTTGTTCCTCTCCCAGTCCATAGCCTGTCTGGTCCCCAGCCCTCTCTCCCCAGTGTTGAGTGTCTGAGCCATTATGGCATGATGGCATGAAGGTGTGATGACTATTTCCATATAAGCTTTTCATTATATAGGATTTTAACCTGTCACAGTCTATCTTCAAGTGGATATTTTACCACTTCACATCTTGTATAGAAACTTCACTGTAACAAAATTTCATTTTTCCCAGGCAATCTTTGTGCTATTGTTGTCATGAATTTTACTTACACAGATGTTATAAACCTGCCATCACATTATTATTTGTTTAAATAGTTAACTATCTTTAAATATGTTTCAATAATAAGAAATTTCTATTACATTTTTTCCTATGCATATACTGTCTTTGGTGTTCTCCATTTCTTGGTATAGATCATTATTTGTATCTGGCAAAATTTTATTTCTGCTTGTAGGACTTCTTTTAACATTTCTTACACTAGAAATCTGCTGGTGATTAAAAAAATTCAATCTTTTATACATAAAAATATTTTTAACTATTTCTAAAATAGTTTAAAATAGTTAAAATATATTTTGACTATTTTAAACTATTTTAAAAATATTTTCACTCAGTCTAGAATTATAAATTGAGAGGATTTTCACCCTTGTGAGTACTTTAATGATGTTGCTCTACTATGTTCTCCCTTACACTGTTTCTGATGAGAAATCTTTTGTAATCTTTACGTTTATTCCTGTGTATAGTGTGTCTCTTTTCATCTGACTACAGCCTGGCACCCGGCCACCTCAGGGCCCTGCGATGGATCAGGGCTCAGCCACCACTGGGCGGCCCCGCCCACAGCCCGGCCCGGCCTAACCCCAGGGCCAGAAAGGGCGCCTGCACCTTGCGCCGCCGCTCCCTGGGGCCCCGGCCTGGGGAGCGGACACTGAGCTGGCGGTCCCGCGGTGCTGGTTCCATCCCTTTGCAGAGCCCCCGCGCTGCCGTCCCTTGGCCTCGCCCCCCTCGCTCCTGATTGGC
Source organism: Antrozous pallidus (assembly GCA_027563665.1). Classification (NCBI taxonomy): domain Eukaryota; kingdom Metazoa; phylum Chordata; class Mammalia; order Chiroptera; family Vespertilionidae; genus Antrozous; species Antrozous pallidus. Next base: position 15,631,908 of record CM050517.1, on the reverse strand, counting down.
TGGTGGGCGTGGCTTGTGGGTGTAGTGAAGGTATGGTGAAAATTTGCATATTACTCTTTTATTAGACAGGATATGTGAATCATCTGTTCTTTGGATTATTCATGTTACTTCTCTTTTAGCAGATAATTGAATGGACGTGAGTTTATACCTTCCAAGTTCACTTAAAATAGTCATATATAAATATGTTAGGTTATCATAGTGTTATCCTAAATATAGATGTTTTAAAATTTATACATTTTAATTTATTTTCTTTGAATTCTCAGTGATTGGGTGGTCATTTTTGTTTGTTTGTTTTTTACAGCAGGAGAAATTAAGATCATATTGTAACTTGATTTTTTTTTTTTTTTTAACAAAACTAGAATGCAGTATATAATAATGTTGGCTTAACCATAATTGCTTCCTGCCTTTTGGAGTTCTATGAAAATGAAAATGTTCTGAGTATTACAGTTTTCTATTTATATTGTGTGAAATGTTCAAGTTATGAATGATTGGAAATGAGACTCAGGTGCTCAGAATCCGTACAATAGGCCTGCTAAATTAATTTCTACTGTCTTTTAATGAATGGGTAGACTGATGATTTCACAATTTAGATTTTGATGTTTTCAGGGTGTTGAAACTAGTAATATACTTCCAATTCTTTGAGGTTTTTTTTTATTTTTATTTTTTAAAAATATATTTTATTGATTTTTTACAGAGAGGAAGGGAGAGGGATAGAAAGTCAGAGACATCGATGAGAGAGAAACATCCATCAGCTGCCTCTTGCACACTCCCTACCGGGATTGTGCCCACAGCCAAGGTACATGCCCTTGACCAGAATCGAATCTGGGACCTTCCAGTCCGCAGGCTGATGCTCTGTCCACTGAGCCAAACTGGTTTCGGCTCTTTGAGTAATTTTAAGCTAAAGATGTTTCATGATATTTCTATTTTGGTCATTTAAGTCATCAAAACTACGAGCTTTATAGAGGACATGTCCATTCCTTTTTAAAAAATTTACGTTTGTGACTTACTACTTTACCATAGTTAATATTTTTTTTTCTGTTGCAGTATTTCCTGAGGGAAGGAGTATATTCTTAAATCTCATTATGTTAAATTGAAAGATGTCAAATTTTCTGTTCTGAAACAGGATTTTACAGGCGTAACATAGTATAGGCCAATGGTCAGCAAACTTATTAGTCAACAGAGCCGCAGTTTGCCGACCACTGGATAGGCTATTGGCTTAGTGATCAGGTTTAAATACAAGTATTAATCAGAGATGAACTAATTCCTTGGGTTCACATTTAAACTGTGGCATGTTGAAATAATCTAGGTCTCCGTCTGCACATCTGAATTCATTTTGTAAAATATGGCAAACAGCTGCATTTCAATTGAAAGCTAAAACAACTGTAGGACATTAACCCATTGAGAAGATTACAGTAGGTTTTCAGTTCCATGTTAACTGTATTTATTAGAGAAAATTGACTTGAGTGCTTCTGCTTTTAACCGACATTTTTTTTTTTAAATGTCTGGGGGAAAGGAAATAAAGCACTGGAATGATAGGACTTTGATGTGTAAAGAAGTTAATGTTGAAAGAAGTTAATTATCTAAATCATCAAACAAAATGGGTATGGGAAATAATTATTTTAAAGATTCTAATAAGCTGTCAACTCATCATGTCAAGAAAAATCTTATTCACCTGTTTGATTTAAAAATTAAATAACTTGACTGTGAAAGGATGATCGTGGTTATAATAAACTAGGATTGGGACCTTTTACCTATTACCAATAAATACTCTTGATGTGAAGCATTTGCAGTAGGAGGACAACTGAAGAAAGCTGTGGTTTTAATATGAATTTACTTTCTGAAATGTCTTCTCTTTAGAAAGTGTTAAATCAGGGTGACTGGATTTGTGAAATGAAAAAAGGGCAGATTCCTCCAACAATGTCTCAGGACATTTGGCCACAGGAAAATACCACAAAATGGCATATCTTCAAATCCAAAATGAGTGAACTAAGTCATAACTGTTTTTGGAGCCTGGCATTAATTCAAAATCTTTGAGTTTAACTTTTTATCTAGGATATCATACCTCTCTATACAATCTTCTGTTGGGACAATAAGGGAAACTTTTTTTAAGGTCTTTGAGGAAGCCAGGTTTCTTTGTTAGCACTTTGTCTTGATTCTTTAGGACTGTTCCTTGAAGTTCCTGGTTTCCTGTCTATTTTCCCCAATCTTGGATTGATGATGTGATTTTTTATTTAAAGCTGAGTTTCAAGTGGTAATCCTTTCCCTATATTATTTGTAGAAAATAACTTACTCCAAAAGCTTTTTTGAAAAAAACAGAGCAAATTTAGACTTAAAAAAACTGATGGTGTTTCATAGCATTAGCTTCTGTATTTGTTGCAGAATTTTGGTTTTCAGGTTCTTTTTGAGTGGAACTTTTCCCCTTCTGTTTCTCTGCTCTTGCATTCTCTGTCTGGTAGTTTCGGCCTAGTCCTTACGGCACTTGGACTAGTCACTAGGCCAGGGTTTATGTTGGCAGATAGCTGATTCTGCCACAGAAGTTTATTTCAGATACTTCCCATCTAGCTACTCAGCTAGTGTGCTCTTCTTGTAGAGCTCTGTCCTGTTGCCTTCTCAAAAACTTTATATATGGCCTATCAAGGCAGGGCAGTGGTAGTAGTAGGTTTTCCCCCCCCCCCCCCCCAGCCGCCTTTCATAAGGTCTTGTCCTTCCATCCCAGCTCTTGGTGAATGGCCCTGGTTCAGGTTTCCTTTATCAATTTTAGCCAACATTACCCATAGAAGCGTGTCATATTAGAGGATATATTACGAGATAAATTTGGCAGCAATGTGGAGAATGAATTGAGATGGAAAGAGAGAAGCTATAAATAGAGTTTATAAAGGACAAGAGGGTAGAAAAAGAGAGGGAGAATAGAACATAAAGTAGAATTTTTTGACCTCTTAAGAACATAAATTAGACTTTATGTGACTTTTAGAAGATTATAGGGTGCTGGAGAAAGAGGTAAAGATAAATGACAGATTTTTGAGATAGGGTGACCGGTAACACTAGTGATGTCTGTAGTAAAAACATAACTTATAAGGAAATTACTTATTATTTGTTGAATTGCATTAAGGTCTTTCAGTGAAAATATTCAAGTTTCTTAAATTTTTGTGATTATGAAATGAGAGTAATCTAAGTTTGTCATAAGAAAGCTGTTAGAAAATCAAGAAAGAGACTTCTTAAGATTTCTGTTTATAACAAAGCAAACATTGTGTGCTTAGAACTGCTGTAAACATATTACTTCATTTAATCTTCACAACAACACTAAGAGGGTGAAATTATCATTCCTATTTTACAGATGAGGAAACTGAAGCACAGGGAAGTTAAGTAACTCGCCTAAAGTACTAGCAAAATAGCAAAGCTGGGATTTAAACCTGGGCAGTTTGAGTCTGGACTCTTCCTAATTAGTTTATTATAGTTAAAGTTCTTAGCACTGCTTTATTTTGTCATTTATTCTAAATGTAATTCTTTTTTAGAATTTGCAAAGTATTTTTTTTTAAAGAAAGTTACAGGATTGCAAGGGATATATGATCGTGAATTAATAGCTAACTTTTATTGAGCACTTACTGTATAATAATTAAGGTTTTCATCTACTTGCATTATTTTAATATTATTTTTATTAATCCTTGGTTATGGTATAGTTACATTAAATAAAATCCTATCTAATAAGAGTAATATGCAAATTGACTGTACCTCCACTATACATACCCACAGCCACACCTACGAGCCAATCAGGAGTGAGTATGCAAATTAACCAACCAAGATGGCTGCAGCTACAGAGCAAGCAGGAGACTTGGGTTTCCCGGTAATGGAGGAAGCCAAGCTTCCCGCACACCCTGGCTGGCCTAGGCCTTCACTCAAGGCTACAAAGTTTCAGTTATAGATGATAAATAAATCCCAACAAAAATGGCTGTGGCCATGGAGCAAACAGGAGGCTTGGCTCTACTCAAGGCTATGAAGTTTCAATTATAGAAGATAAATAAATCCCAAATACCAGGGTCTCTGCTTGGTTCGCTCAGGGGGGTGGAGGTGAGGTAGGGGGAGACGTGGCCAGCGTGCAATCCACCATAGGTTCCTCTCCCAGGCTGCCCCATGCCTTTAGGGAACCCCCACGCTGATCCAGGACAACATTCAGGGCAAATCAACTGCCCCCCACCCATGCACCAGGCCTCCATCCTATCTAATAAGAGAGTAATATACAAATTGACTGTCATTCCAACATACAAGATTGCTTCCCCCATGTGGACACCAGATGGCCGCTACAAAACAGATAGCAGGGGAGGGCAGTTGAGAGAGACCAGGCCTGCAGGGAAGGGCAGTTGGGGGTGATCAAGCCTGCAGAGGAGTAGTTAGGGGTGACCAGGTTTGCAGAGGAAGGAAGTTTGGGTCGACCAGGCCTGCAGGGAAGAGCAGTTGGGAACCCAGGTGTGCAGGGGAGAGCAGTTAGGGGCAAACAGGCTGGCAGGGGAGCAGTTAAGTATCAGGCTGGCAGGGGAGTGGTTAAGGGGTGATAAGACTGGCAGGCAGAAGCGGTTAGGGGCAATCAGGGAGGCAGGCAAGTGAGTAGTTTGGAGCCAGCAGTGCTGGATAGGCATCGGGCCTAAACGGGCAGTCGGACATCCCTCGAGGGGTCCCAGATTGGAGAGGGTACAGGCAGGGCTGAGGGACAACCACCTCCATGCAAGAATTTTGTGCACCAGTCGTCTAGTAGAATATATTAGGATTAGCATCTCTTTTCCCATTAGCGTCAGCTTAATTTTATTGGGAAAAAAGTCACACAATTTAAAATTGATGAGTTACTTAACCTTCTAAATATATCCTATCTAATAAAAGAGTAATATGCAAATCGACCATCACTTCACACAAGATGGCTGCCCCCACGCGGACACAAGATGGCCAGCAGGGGAGGGTTGTTGGGAGGGAACAGGTCTGCAAGGGAGGGTATTTGGGGGCGATCTGGCCAGCAGGAGAGGACAGTTGGGAGGGACCAACCCTGCCTGTAGGGCAGGGCAGTTAGGGGTGATGAGGGCAGTTAAGGGTGACCAGGTCAGCAGGGGAGGGCAGTTAGGGGTAAACAGGCTGGCAGGGAAGCAGACATCAATGAGGCTGTCAGGGGAGTGGTTAGGGGATGATCAGGCTGGTAGGGGCAACCAGGAAGACAGGCAGGCAAGCAGTTGGGAGCCAACATTCCTGGAATATGAGAGGGATGTCCGACTGCCCATTTAGGGATTGGGCCAAAACAGGCAGTTGGACAACCCTCAAGGGGTCCCAGATTGGAGACGGTACAGACTGGCCTGACGGACACCCCTCTCCCATTCACATATTTCATGTACTGGGCCTTTAGTATCCTATCTAATAAAAGAAAACATGCAAATTACCATACCCTCGCTACACTACCAGCCAATCAGGAGCTGGAGGGCGGGGTGGCGGCAGGATGAGAGGCCAGCGGGGGGCATGGCCACGGCAAAGGACTGAAGTCACCCCTCCGGAGGCTACCCAAGGTCTTATTTCAGCCCTGATGTTGTGCTGCTTCCCCCGACCATAAGTTCTCAACGCACTTCCAGCCAGAGTTAAAGGGGGCTTCTTCTGTTTTTAAGGCATCGCCATATCCAGTGCCTGCCAGGCTCCTGTAAAAGCACTGCTCCTTAGGTCCGAGATGCTGGGAGCTGAGGATGCTGGCCTCCCATCACCTCTCCCAATACCTGCTCATGGAGAGCATTAGGTAGTGTGGCAGCTGGATGAGAGGCCAGCGGGGCAGGTGGCCGCAGCGAGTGGGACAGGAGGCCTACACCCTCCCCCAATCCAGAGGAGCTTGACAGGGGACCTTAGGCCTTGATCCTCACATGGCACCAGGCCAAGGGACCTGAGTCCATGTCCTCCACCCAGTGGGGTTTGACAGGGGACCTCAAAGTGTACTTCCCGTCCTGGTGCTGTGCTAGGGGACCTCCGGCTACTCCCCCCACCCCAGCTTCAGGCTGGGGGACCTCAGGCCATGCTCCCACCTGGTGTGGCTTCACAGGGGACTGCAGGCCACACTCCCAACCCGGCAAGGTTTGACAGGGTACCTCAAGGAGCGCTTCCCATCCTGGTGCTGGGTTAGGGGACCTCAGACTGTTCTCTCCACCCAGCAGGGTTTGACAGGGGACCTCAGGCTGCGCCACCACCTGGCAGGGCTTGACAGTGTATCTCAAGCCACACCCCCACCCCGGCACCAGGCTAGGGGATCTCAGACCATATCCTCTGCCCCAGCATCAGGTTAGGGGTCCTGAGGCTGTGTCCCTCCTGCCTGGCTGGGCTTGACAGTGGACCTCAGGCTTTGCCCCCATGCCAGTGGGGATTGATGGGGGACCTGAGGCTGTGCTCCTCTGCCTGGTGGCACTTGATGGGGGACCTCGGGTCATGCCCCTTATCCAGCAGGGTTTGACAAGGGATCTCAGGTTGTGTCTCCCACCTGGTGGGACTTGATGGGGGACCTCAGACCTCGCCCCCCATCCTGGTGCTGGGCCAGGGGACCCGAGGATGCCCCCTGTGCTGTGGGGCTTGACAAGGGTGGGACTGGCTGGGTCTGGATCTACCCCAATGCGGGGGGCAGGGTGCCCCTGGGTCTGGGTCTCACTTGATTTTGAGGCACATGTGAGTGAGTGGGGACTTGGCTCTGGGTCCCGTGGTGCGCCCCAAACTCTGACAGGAGGTAGGTTTTCATATACATTTTACTAATTTTCTTTAGTCTCTGATGCTTCTATTATAGAGAAAGAGCAAATAGCAATATTAAATTATTTCCTCTAATACCCTTTTAATGTGCACGAATTTTGTGCACTGGGCCACTATTATATATATAAAAGCCTAAGCGACCGAATGACCGGTTGCTGTCATGCCCACTGATCACAAGGGGGCAGATGCTGAATGTAGGAGCTGCCTTCTGGTGGTCATTGCACTCCCATAGCCAACCTCCCATGACTTGCCAACCTCCTGCAGTCCCTCCCCTGGCTGGCCAGGTGGTCTGTGTGCTCCCACAGCCAACCTCTCATGGCCGGCCAACCTCCTATGGTCCCTTCCCTGGCCAGCTGGCCCCAATCAGCCGGATTGGGACTGGGTGAGATGGCCCTGATTGGCTCTGATCTCTGATCAGGCTGAAGGACCCTACCCGTTCACAAATTCTTGCACTGGGCCTAAGTGACTGAATAACTGATAATTATGCACACTGACCACCAGGGGGCAGACATTCAATGCAATAGCTTCCCCCTAGTGGTCAGTGCACTCCCACAGCCAACCTCCTATGGCTGGCCAAACTTCTGTGGTTCTTCCTCCTGGTCAGCTGTCCTCAATTGCTGGGCAGGCTGAGGAACTCCACATATGCATGAATTCATGCACCAGGACTCTAGTAAGATTATAAAATACTAGTGGCCCGGTGCACGAAATTCGTGCACATGGGGTGTGGGGGTGGGAGTTGTCTCTCAGTCTGGCCTGCGTCCTCTCCTATCTGAGATCCCTGTAGGATCGGGACTAAACTGGCATTTGGACAACCCCCTCGCAATCCACTCCTAAGCGCTCACCTGCCTGACTGCTTGATCACCCCTAACCACTCTGTTTGCTAACCACTCTGCAGCTGATCATTCTGCTGGCTTGCTCGGCCCCAACTGCTCCCCACCATCAGCCTGATCACCCCCAACTGCCTTCCCCTCCTGGCCTGATCACCCCTAATGGCCTCTGCCTTGGCCCCTCCACCATGGCGATCTGGGACCCCCGTGCGCACACGCCCTTCACAATCTGGGACTCCCGGCGCTCACAGCAAAGCTTGGCGGTAGCCCGTCTCCCCACTGCCCCCGGCCTCCCGTGGCCCCGCCCTTCGCGTACGCACCAGTGATCTGGGACCTCCGCGCTCCCACCCTTCACGATCTCGGACCCCAGGCGCCCACGGCAAAGCATGGTGGTGGCCGGCCTTCCCACTGTGCCTCCGCGCGGCCTGGGGAACTGGCACTGTGGGCTTGCCAGGACCACCAGTGCAGCGTCTGCTCCCCAGGCCCATGGGCGCTCTTTCCTCAGGTCGTGCGGAGGTGGTGGGACAGGCAGGATAGTGCACTGCATGTCCCTGCCCCCCACTCCTGATTGGCTGGTAGCATAGCCAATCAGGAGCCAAAATACGGTCACATTTGCATGTTACTCTTTTATTAGATAGGATTACAATCCTTCTGATCTACTGACTGACTATATTATTTGTATTATGTCTTTGGTTCATATAGGGATTAGATTGTGCTGTGATTTTCTAAGTTTGTATCTTAGAGTTTTGCAATTTTTTTCTTTAAATGAAATCTCACTTGGAACTATATTTATATTTTGAGTTGTTCTGGTGTTCTGGATGAGGTATATGCTTGGTATATGCGTGAGGGCCATTGGGAACTCCCTGAAATAGTGCAGTGAGTCTTAGGACTCCCTGGAACCCATTTTGAAAATTAGTGAGCTCCATTAAAATATTTTAATGACTGTTTTTCTTTCATTACTTATAAAATATGTATTGAAAACTCAAGGAAGTAATTTTTTATATCATACATGACTGAGCAGTTTTTCTCCACCTTACTATTTCTTTAAAAAAAAATACGTTTTTACTGACTTTAGAGAGAGCAAGGGAGAGGGGTAGAGAGAGAGAAAGGGAGAGAGAGAGAGAGAGAGAGAGAGAGAGAGAGAGAGAGAGGGAGATAGGAACATCAATGAGAGAGAATCATCAGTGGGCAGTCTCCTGCAAGCCCCCTACTGAGGATCAAGCCCACAGCCCAGGCATTTGCTCTGACTGGGAATCAAACCATGACCTCCTGGTTCATTGGTTGATGCTCAACCACTGAGCAACAGTGGCTGGGCTTACTATTTCATTTTAATAAAGTATATTAAGTATAAACAAATCAGATTTTTACCCAAAAATTAAAATTTAAAATTTTGTATACTTTAAAAAAATATAATTTATTGATTTTAGAGAGGAAGGGAAAGGGAGAGAGATATATAAACATCAATGAGGAGAGAAAATCATTGATTGGCTGCCTCCTGCATACCCCTTATTGGGAATCGAGCCCACAACCCAGGCATATGCCTTTGACCTGAATTGAACTTGGGACCCTTCAGTCCCAAGGCGGACACTCTATCCATTGAACCAAACCAGCTAGGGCTTTCTATAGTTTTGATCTAATTTTCAATTGCGTTTATTTTCCTTGCACTTATTTATAATTAAATAAATTTTGGGTTATTTGTCTTTTCTATTTAGATGAATAATACTGCAGCCAGCCCAATGTCTATTGCCACTTCAAGTAGTGGAAGAAGTACAGGAAAGTCTGCAAGTTTTGCCTCAGAATTGCAGAGTATGATGTGAGTATGTCTTTGCATCTCATTGCTATGTTAAGTTATTCATGTTGATAAAAGACATTAGAAATAACATTTATAAAACTTAACTGGGAAACTTGTACTTAAATAAAAATGAAATTGTCTGATAACATTTTCAATAGCAATATGCAGACAAAAGAGCAACATTAGTTAAGAATGCTACAATTGTATTAGGAAAATAAGTATTGGTTTATATTTATAAAAGAATGAACATTTATGTAAATCTTTTTGCTCTATTTATCTTATAAATTATTCCTATTTTAGATTTAGAAAGTTATAATGTAGATTATATTCTAGAATAGATGCAGTGTTTTCACAGAGTTCTTAGTTATTCTCAAATGTCACAATAATTCTATTTGCCTAATGTAGTTTACTTTTTAGTTTTGATAATATTTGAAATCACTGTATTTCAGAAGATTGAGAAAAAACTTAGAATATTTTAAAAACTCACTCAATTTTTGAAAAGTTGCACAGTCATTAATATTTCTTGCCAAAGATTCTTTTCAGCTTGATTTCTGGTTTCTTGCATTGAGTGAGGCTTCATATCTTGATTTAATAGCATATTTATTGAAAATGTCAGTTGGCACCTGTTAGTTTTTCTTTATTATTGTTTCAGGAGATAATTTTCTACATAAGGGGACACCACATTAGAATTCTTCTTTTTCTGACGTGGATCCATTATTCTTGACATGCCCAGCAATTTTAAAAGAATGTTTCTTTTGAAGGTTTAAGTGTCTTCCTCCTGTGGGTGTATTGAGAGCCTTCATAATGGATGGGCTTCCACTTCCTAATGGATGGACTCCACTGTGTGATATTTATTGTTCTAAGAAAAAATGCATTTGAGCATATATCTAATACTTGCTTGGTGAACATACTTTAAACAACATTAAAGACATTTAGGTCACAGGTTATTAAACTTTTTGGGCTTAGGCTCCCTTTGCACTCTTAATTATTGGAGACCTTGATCAGCATCTGTTTATGTGGGTTGTGTCTATTAATATTTATTGCCTAGAGTTTAAAACTGAGAAAAGATTATTTAAATCATTTGAGTTATTAAACCTATTATATGTTAATGTAAATAATATGTGTTTGCCCTAACTTCTATAATATTAAAAGCATAATTTGCTAATTAGACCAGACATCTGGATGACCTTCCAGATGAAGCCAGGGCTATGAGGGCCGAGCCCCATGCATGAATTTTGTGCATCGGGCCTCTAGTAATTATTCTAAATACTAGAGATTAGAAACACATTTTGTTAGATGAGATGAGAATAAAATAAATGTACTAATTTAGGAGTTGTATAAGGTGAGTAAGTATGTTTTATTTTTAGTTTACTGATTTTAGAGAGGAGAGAGAGAGAGAAAGAGAGAAAAATTGATTTGTTGTTCCATTTGTTTATATAGTCATTGTTTGATTCTTCTATGTGCTCTGAACAGAGGTTGAACATGTAACTTTGGAATATTGGGGCAATGCTCTAGCTAGTGGTCGACAAACTCTGACTCACAAGCCACATGCGGCTCTTTGGCCCCTTGAGTGTGGCTTTTCCACAAAATACCATGTGTGGGTGCGCATGTACAGTGCGATTAAACTCACTGCGCAGAATATAATTAAACACTGCTGCAATTAAATATTTTACCCTTTGTTCTCCCTGTGTGATCTACAGTAATAATCTGCTTTGTGTTGATATTTACTGCTGTGTTGCTGACAATTACCTAAAAGAGAGTTTGGTGTGCTTCACTGGGCTGGAAAAGTTTAGCTAAATCAGAAAGCAGGTTTAATTAAGCAAGTTTATTCTGTATATATAAAAGGCTAAGTTGACTCGTGTATGCATGATACATATAAAGCTCTCGCTGGCGCCAATCACATGCATGTGTTTTGAATTGTCATTGTCGATCATGAATTTGGCTGACACTTCTATTATAGAGAAAGCGTAAGTAGCAATATTAAACTATTTATTCCAATTAATTGCCTTTCAATGTGCATGAATTCATGCACCAGGCCACTAATATATATTATAGAGCATAGGGAACCCCATGAATCCATCACCTGGCTTTAACAATAACTGTGTTTTACCAGTCTTATTTAACTTTTTCCCCTACTCTCCTCTTGTTTTTAATGCAACAGTTTAAAGGAAGTCTCAGACATCATATTTTAAATTTGATGGTATTTATTAAAGCAATATATGTGTTGGTAGGTAAGTAATATGCTCTACAGCAGTGATCAACAAACTATGGCTATGGGCCCATAGACTGGCTGCCTGTTTTTGAAAATAAGCTTTTACTCATTTATCTATTATCTATCTCTGCCTTCATGCTTCATGGCAGAGTTGAGTATTTGTGATAGAGACCACATGGCCAGTAAAGCTGAAAGTATTTATTATCTGGCCTTTATAGAAAAAGTTTGATGGCCCCTCATCTATAGAAACAGGTCTCTATAATAAGAAAGCTTTTTTTCCTTTTTATCATTTATACTTAGGAGAAGTTCTGCTTTTTGCATTTCATAGACTGCAGGCCACTTAAGAAAACTGAGAAAAAAAATAAAAGCTAAATTCAGCAAACATCTTCCCTGTGCTAAAGCTGGATTCAGAATGTAAAAGTTATTGTTGGCTACAGCTTTGGAAGAAATATATATTTTCCTTCTATTTCAGACCTCATAGAGAGGCTACTCCTAATATTTACATTCATCATTTATAGTCTGAAGTTAATTTTTTCCCCTTATGAATTGCTTCATAGAGTAAAAAAATGTAGGGCCAAAATTGGAAGAAAATTTTTTAATTTAACAATATTTTCTATTGGTATAAAGTTTTCAGGCTTTTATTATGTAAACTTAGGATCAATATGTGTTTGATCCTTGCTTATATGATTTCAAATGAGAAAGTGTAGGCTTACATCTCTGTTTATTTTGTGTTGTAAGAATTTCATTCTGTGAAGCCTACTGTTTTTATTTTTTCTGCAGTTTCACAGTTCTTCTAAGTCTGTTTATGTTGTATTGCTGTTTTCCCATCCCTACTGCTACTGTCTTCTTCACCCATTCACCACTAGACCTGTTTTTCTCTTGGGCTCTACCCCTCCAAATAAGTAACAATATTGTAGTGACATTTTCGGGGAATGGTTTCAGGTATCTAGTTGTCAAGCACAACTGAAATTGTCATGATTTTCTATTTAATATAGAACTGGAAGCCAGTCTGTTTTGCTGTTAGATCCTTAATGGAATTGACCATATTATAAGTTTAGGTGGTAAATACTGCCAGTGAAGCATTCTTTAGTAAGTGCTTCTACAGATTTTAAGACAAAGGAATAGCAGTCAAACAAATGCTTGTGGGTTGGGGATGACAGCAGTTTACAACAGAGCACATTTGCCATATGCTACTTATTACAGCTTTTTGTTTTCTTTATTGATTAAGGTATTACATATGTGTCCTTATCTCCCATTATCCCTCTCCACCCCTTGACTCATGCCCTCAACCACCTATTAATCTGTGTCCATTGGTTAGGCTTATATGCATGCATACAAGTCCTTTAGTTGATCTCTCCCCCATACCCCACCCTCCCCAACCTTCCCTCTGAGGTTTGATGGTCTGATTGATGCTTCTCTGTCTCTGGATCTGTTTTTCTTCATCAGTTTATGTTGTTCATTATATTCCATAAATGAATGAGATCATGTGATATTTATCTTTCTATGATTGGCTTATTTCACTTTGCATAATGCGCTCCAGTTCCATCAATGCTGTTGCAAATGGTAAGAATTTCTTCTTTTTTACCACAGCATAGTTTTCCATTATGTAGATGTACCACAGTTTTTTAATCCACTCATTTGCTGATGGACACTTAGGCTGTTTCCAAATCTTAGCTATGGTAAATTGTGCCGCTATGAACATAGGGGTGCATATATCCTTTCTGATTGGTGTTATGGAGACATAATTGTCAAGTAGTAGGATGTGAAAAATGCCATAGCAGTACACAGGAGGAAGTGATGAACTTCTGAGGGTAAGCTTGCTAACTTTAGGTCTAATTCTGATTGCTTCCTGGAATGACCATGAGCACCTCAAACTTGGTATGTCCAAAACTGAACTAATTATTTTTTCAGTAAGATTTGCTTCTCCTTTTAGGAATTTTTGGGATAAATTGCAATAACCATTTATTTATTGTGCACTACACTAAGGCATAATTTTATATGTGGAATGGTATAATTTGGCCTTTTAGCATTTTGAAGTAATGGGTTGTGTAAGAATATGTTCCTAGTTCTACCCTTACCTCAGTATAACTTTAAGAGATTTAATATATAAATATATGAGTTCATAGCCCTGGTCGGATAACTCAGTTGGTTGAGGTGTTGTCTCCATACTCCCAAGTTGCTGATTCAGTTTCTAGTCAGGGCACATACAAGAAGCAACCAGTGAATGCATAAATAAGTGGAACAACAAATTAATGTTCCTCTTTCTTTCTCCCTTCTCTCTCTAAAATCAGTCAATAAAAAAATTTAACTTTCTGGGTTAGTAATAGAAAGTTACTAAACTGACACAGAGTCCCTTCAATTGTTGAGTTTACATAGTACATTTAAGTTTCTCAAAAAATTGGAGGAAAGAAAAATTATTAAAAGTAAAAATTGCTAATATTAATACATTATAATTTCAAAGATGCTTTAACAATCCTATCTAATAAAAGAGTAATATGTAAATTGACCGTACCTCCGATCAAGCCATGCCCACAGCCACATTCATCAGCCAGTCAAGAGCAAATTATGCAAATAAACCCCAACCAAGATGGCTGCAGCCACTGAGAGCAGGAGGGAGGCTTGCGTTTCCCCGGCAATGGTGGAAGCGAGGCTTTCCACCTGCCTTTGCTACAAAGTTTCAATTACAGAAGATACATAATCTCAACAGAAATGGCAGCAGCCATGGAGCTGGAGAGAGCAGTGGCTAGGGTTGCTCAGGCGATGGAGGAAGCCAAGCTTTTGCAGCTGTGGCAGGCCTAGGTCTCCACTGTAGGCTCCAATATTTCAATTATAGAAGGTAAATGTCCCAACAGAAATGGCTGTCGCCACGGAGTGAGCAGAAGGCTTGGTTCCACTCCAGGCTACAAAGTATCAATTGTAGAACATAAAATAATCCCAGATCCCAGAGCGTCTTCTAGGGTCTTTGCGGGCTTTGGCCAGCCTGCAAACCACCACAGGCCTCTCACCCAGGCTGTCCTATGCCCCAAGGGAACCCCAACCCTGGCCGGGACACCCATCAGGGCAATCCAGATGACCCCCACCCATGCACCAGCCTCTATCCTATCTAATGAAAGAGTAATATGCAGATCGACCATCACTCCAACACACAAGATGGCTGCCCCCATTTGGTCAAAGATCCTGCCCCCATGTGGACACAAGTTGGCCACCACAAGATGGCAAGCAGGGGAGGGAAGTTGGGAGGGACCAGGCCTCCAAGGGAGGGCAGTTGGGGGCGATTAAGCCTGCTGGGGAGGGCAGTTAGGGGTGACTAGGCTGGCAGAGGAGGGAAGTTGGGGGTAACCAGGTCTACAGGGGGTGGGGGACCCAGGCCTGTATGGGAGAACAGTTGTGGGGTACCAGGCCTGCAGGAGATGGCAGTTAGGGGCAAACAGGCTGGCAGGGGAGCAGTTAAGCATCAATTAGGCTGGCATGGTAGTGTTTAGGGAGTGATCAGACTGGCAGGCAGAAGCAGTTAGGAGCAATCAGGAAGGCAGGCAGGCGAGCAGTTGGATTTTGAGAGGGATGTCAGATAGCCCTTATAGGCCCAATCCCACTGGCCCTATATGGGCAGTTGAACATCCGTGGAGAGGTCCAAGATTGGAGAGGGTGCAGACTGGGGTGAGGGACATCCCCCTCCTCCTGCATGAATTTCATGCACCGGCCTCTAGTGTTACATATATTTTCTTTATTGATTAAGGTATTATATATGTGTCCTTATCCTCCTATTTCCCCCTGCCACACCCCCACTCATGCCCTCACCCCCCTGGTGTCTGTGTCCATTGGTTAGGCTTATATGAATACATATAAGTTCTTTGGTTGATCTCTTCCTCTTACCCCACCCTCCCCAACCTTCCTTCTGAGGTTTGATGGTCTGATCTATGTTTCTCTGCTCTGGATCTATTTTTGTTCATCAGTATATGTTGTTAATTGTATTCCACAAATGAACTTTGATCATATGATATTTGTCTTTCTCCAACTGGCTTATTTCGCTTAGCATAATGCTCTCCAGTTTCATCCATTTATGTTATATTTTTATTGAAATTGTGGAGAATACATTTTATATGTTGTGTGATTTTTAATTTTTATTTTATTTCTCACTGGAGGATATTTTCCATTGATTTTTAGAGAGAGAGGAAAAGAGAGTGAAAGACAGAGAGAAATACCGATGTGAGATTATCACATTGATTGATTGCCTTTTGCACAAGCCCTGACCATGGCCTGAGCCACGGAGATATGTGCCCTTTGCTGGAATCAAACTTGAGACGCTTCGGTCCACAGGCTGATGCACTATCCACTGAGCCAAAATGGCTAGGGCTATTGTGTGATTTATTTTATTTTATACTAGAGGCCCCGTGCATGAATTCATTCATGGTTGGGGTCCCTTGAGGTGGCCTGCACGGATCAGGCCGAAACTGGCAGTCCTGCTTACCCCAACCCCACTGCATCTGCCGTGGGCTCACACCCAGTCAATCCTGATTGGGAGAAGCTCACACTGCCACAGCAGTGCTCGCCAGCCATGAGCCCTGCATCTGGTACCCATCTCAAAGTGAGAGGGGGGGGTCCAGGATGGGATCGGCCCTCCAGGTGGGTGGTGGGATGCCCTTGCTGGGCAGAAATCCTGATCCATCCTGCTGACGTTTGTGCCAGTTGTTGGGAGCCATCTGTTGGTTGGTTTTACATTGTTGCTTCCTTGATGAGTGTCTAGGGAGGGGAAGTAGCCATGATGCCTGAGGCCGATGTCCAGGAGGCTGGCAGTGCTGTTGGGACCAGTGCCAGTGGTGCTGGTCCTTCAGTGCCTGGCCAGTTCTCCAGAGATTGGACCTACCGGACTATTAAGGGAGTGAGTGGCTGCTGCCAGTCAGGTGGGCTGCAGAGATGGGTCGGTCAGCTGAGTGGCGCTCCTGCTGTGGGAGCACACTGACTACCAGGGTGCAGCTCCTGTGTTGAGCATCTGCCTCCTGGTGGTCAGTGCTTGTCATAGTGATCAGTCAACTGGTCATTTGGTTGTTTGTTGATTTAGGCTTTTATGTATATACTAGAGGCCCGGTGCACGAAATTCGTGCACGGGGGGGGGGGGGGGAAGGCAGGGGATGTCCCTTAGCCCAGCCTGCACCCTCTCCAATCTGGGACCCCTTGAGGGATGCCTGACTGCCTACTAGGGGATGCCTACTAGGATCGGGCCTAAACGGTTAATTGGACATCCTTTCCACAATCCAGGACTGCTGGCTCCAAACTGCTCATCTGCTTGACTTCCTGATTGCCCCTAACCTCTTCTGCCTGCCAGCCTGATCACCTGCTAACCACTACACTGCCAGCCTAATTGATGTCTAACTGCTCCCCTGCCTGCCTGTTTGCCCCCAACTTCCCTTCTCTGCCAGCCTGGTCAACCCTAACTGCCCTCCCCTGCAGGCTTGACCGCCTCCAACTGCCCTCTCTTGCAGGCCTGGTCCCTGCCAACTGCCCTCCCCTGCTGGCCTGATCGCCCACAACAGCCCTTCCTTGCAGGGCCTGGAATCTGCCAATGGCCCTCTCCTGCTGGCCATCTTGTGGTGGCCATCTTGTGTCCACATGGGGGCAGGATTTTTGACCACATGGGGGCAGCCCTCTTGTATGTTGGAGTGATGGTTTATCTGCAAATTACTCCTTTATTATATAGGATAGATGGCTGGTGAATGGGTGGGGGCCAGCTGGTTTGCCTGAATAGTGTCCCAGATTAGGGTGGGGCTTCTCTTGGGAATTGGGGCAGCCTGGGCCCAATCTGGGGGTTGAGCTTGCAACATAGGTGTATGCTCTGACTGGGAACCTAACCTCAGCCTCCTGGTTCATAGGTCAATACTCAATCACTTAGCTATACCGTGCAGGCTGTCCCACATTTCTTTAAAGATTTGGGAGAGTTTATTTGTGGCTGCTTTGACAATTTACATTTGATTGGTAAGTTTAATATTTTCTGGGAAGTCTGGATAATATTGAAGTGTGTTACTTTTTACAAAACATGTGCATTTACATGGTATATTGATATTTAGTCTCTGAAATTCCTATGACTATACTTCTGAATATATTGCATTGCACTTGATTATCATGCAAGCATGTGTAATTGAACATGTAATACTAAAAGCCTGGTACATGAGCACCAGTGAGGTCCCTCAGCCTGGCCTGTGGGATTGGCCTGAAACTGGCTCCGACATCCTCCGAGGGGTCCTGGATTGTGAGAGGGTGCAGGCCAGGCTGAGGGATCCCACTAGTGTATGATCCGAGCCAGGGAGGGATATGGGAGTTAGGCCAGCCAGGGAGGGACCATGGGAGAGCTCCAGGGTGTGTCTGTCCCATCTTGCTCAGTTCTGATCAGCTAGACCCCAGCAGCAAGCTAACCTCCCAGTTGGAGCATCTGCCCCCGGTGGTCAGTGCACATCATAGTGACTGGTTGACTGGTCAACTGTCTTTCCTCTGGTGGTCAGTGTATGTCATAATGAGCGTTTGAGCAGCCTTAGTGTATTATCTGCATACTAGAGGCTCGGTGTATGAAATTCATGCACAGGGGTTGGGGGAGTCCCTCAGTCTGGCCTTCGTCCTCTCGCAGTCCGGGACCCCCTGGGGGATGTCTGACTGACAGTTAGGCCCGATCTCCTAAGGCAGCAATTGGATATCCTTAGTGCTGCTGCTACGGTGGGAAAGGCTCCCGCCACCACTGCTGCGCTACCAGCAGTGAGCCTGGCTTTGCTCCCTGGGGGCCAGTGTGCATCACAGTGACCAGTTATTCAGCCATTTGGTCAATTTGCATATTAGCCTTTAATTATATAAGATTACGCTTTGATTGGTTTAACAACCGGACTACTGGACACTTACCATAATAGGTTTTTATTATATAGGATTGCAAGTTTTGTGTCCTCAGTTTTTTGCAACTAGATTTGCAAAGTTTCCAGGAACTATAAAGTTAGCAGCATGTAAGGCAGTATTTTGTTAATTCAAAATTTTATTTTTAATATATTGAGATTTTGAAAACATTTTTAAATATATAAATTCAAAATATTTTTAGAAAGTATTAGATAAAAATAGGTCATTATATATAGAAAATATATTAGGAAGCATTTAGTAAATTTGGGTAAAAAAATTAAAATTTCATGTCTGATTACATCAGATTGCATGTTGATTACAATAAATTCTATTGACATAGAATGTAAGCAACTAAAATTAAAAAGGTGTAATTTTACACCTTTAGTAGAGGGAGGCATCTTTTTGATTTTGACTATTTGTGGAATCTAAGGGTCTATGACTTTTTAATTTTGCTAAGGCACAGTTTTAATTCTCTCTACATGTGAGATTCACATGCAGTTTTACATTGCATTGAAAGCAGTTGGAATTACCGTATCCTTTGATGTGCATTAATATGTTAGCATAATACATATGAATTTGTGTATATGTTTTTAACATATTAAAACATCACAAAAATTATATGTTGGTATGATTATGTATCTTTGGCAAATATAATTTTTTTTACATCTCTGCATAGATTTAATCTTAAGCAAAACTCCATAAACCTTTTAAAAAATACTATAGTCCTTAGGTTTTCTGATTGGTATAACATTTTTTTCCCAAGGCAGAATGCATAGGGTTCACAAACCACTTTTCTAGGGAAGAGTAGTGAGGACCAGTCTTTAACCTGTTGTCTTTGATCAACTACTTTCTTCCTCCTTTACTTTTCATAGGTTTCTCTATCTTAGAAGAATGTTATGACCAGTTTTTGCCATGGCTGGTAGCATGTTACTAGCCTTTTGTGGATTTCTCCCTACCCCTTTATTACATGGGTTGGTAATGTGTGTTTAATATGGATAACAATATCTATAAAAATAAAAGTATAATATGCTTATTAGAACAGTCAGCCAAACAACCTTCTGGACAACCTCTGAGACAAAACCAAGGCTGTGAGGGCCGAGGCAAGCCTCTGTGGCTATGAGGGCCAAGCCCCTTGCATGAATTTCATACATCGGGCCTTCAGTACTAGTGATATGTTTTTGCCAATTATGGGTTAAACTTTTTTTTGGCCTGGCAATTAATACGTACCTATATCTATAACAAAAAATACTTTTCTTATAGTATAGAATTACTTCTAAACAGTCAACCTTGGAGTACAACTGTTTCTAAGTATACCACTGGTTGTATTATTATGCCTCTTCCAACCTGGAATTCAGGTTCAACCGTGTCCTTTATTATTATTTACTAGAGGCCTGGTGCACAAATTCTTGCACCAGTGGGTCCCTCGGGGTTGGCCTGCGGGATCAGGCCAAAATTGGCTCTCCGACATTCCCTGAAGGGTCCTGGATGGTGAGAGGGCACAGGCCAGGCCAAAGCACCCCATTGGTCATGATTGGGGCCAGGAAGGGATGTGAGTGATAGGCCAGCCAGGGAGGGACCTCAGGAGGGCTCCAGGGGTGTCTGGCCCATCTTAGTCCTGATTGGCCAGACCCCAGTAGCAAGCTAACCTGCCAGTTGGAGCATCTGCCCCCTGGTAGTCAGTGCACGTCATAGCGACTAGTCGACTGTCTGCCTCCTGGTGGTCAGTGCATGTAATAGCGAGTGGTTGAGTGGTGTTAGCATTTATTAGCATTTTACACTTTGATTGGTTGAATGGACGACCAGATGACTGAACACTTAGCCTATTAGGCTTTTATTATATAGGATTATTAACAGTGCTCTCTAATTCTTTAGACGGATGTTAACAGAGATGATTGTTTTTAATGTACAGTAAAACTTTACTTAGCTAGGATTTGTAATTAAATGTATTTTAAAGGGTAAATTAATGTAAAGGACAATAAAGCTATATATACATGAGTAAATGATTAAGATAGCATGACACAGTGTAAGGATTGTAAATTCAATGTCAGAAGATCTTAGTCATTTCTGCAATGATGCATTTTATATGTTTAGAACAAAATATTTTCTTCCTCTCCCCCTTCAAAACAAGAACAAAAACACAGGGAAATGTTATGGGAAGGAGAATTGTTATATAATTAGTTTTTTCAAAATGAAGAGTTTTTTATATTTCCTTATATAGAAGCAGTTCATATTATTTTTTCAAAAAGAAAAATGAGAAAATATAGAAAGATCATGAACAGTTTAAACTCATTGAGTTAAAGGATTGTTAATGCTTTGGAATTTCTCTTTCCAGTTCCTTTCAAGTGCATATAAAAAATACCAAAAGCCTGCTATTGTATAACTTGGGTTTTTGCTTATTATATCAAAATCCCTTTCCATGTTGATAAATATGTGGCATTATCTTTATACCTGCAATAGTTTGTATTCCATCATGATGTCTTTATGCAGTCTTGTTAAATATGTTAGGTTTTTTTTCTTATTTTTCAGTGTTACATATATGATTGCAATGGACTTCCTTCATATTTAGCTACAGTCACACTTTCCTTCCCATCTTTATCAGGTGTACCAGTTAATTATGCGGATTTTTTTCAATAGATGGAGTTGCACATATGTTGATATATATGCGATTTGATATGTATGCTATTTTGTTGTATTGACAGCAAGCTTCACAACTTTATATGTCATATTTTCTGAAGGTGTTAACATAGATATTTTTATGCTTAAATATGTCGAATTTCATGCCATAAAAAGAGCATTTGCAGGAAGTTTTAATTCATTACTTTATTTTGAAGAAAAGTGCTGCTGAAAGTTATCATATGCTTCGGAAAGCTTATGGTGAACATGCTCCATCTGAAGATACTTGTGAATGCTGGTTTAAACACTTCAAAAGTGATGATTTTGATGTGAAAGACAATGTCCAGGTCAACCGAAACAGTTTGAAGACCAACAATTACCAGCATTATTTGGGATGAAGATGCATGTCAAACTCAAAAACAACTTGCAGAAAGATTAAATATTCAGCAAACAATTTCTGATCATTTACAAGCAATAGGAAAGATTTTAAAGGAAGGAATTCCAGTGCCACATCAACTGAGTGAAAGACAGATGGAAAACTGAAAAGTCATCAGTAAAATGTTGTCAACAGCACGAAAGAAAGTCTTTTTTGCATTGAATTGTGACTGGTGATGAAAAATGGATTTATTTTGAGAATTCAAATGCACAAAATCATGAGTTGATCCAAGTAAACCATCAGCATCGACTGCAAGCTAAATTGCTTTGGAAAGAAGACAATGCTCTGCGTTTGGTGGGATCAGGAAGGTGTAGTATATTATGAGCTTCTAAAACCAGGTGAAACCATTAATACTGATCACTACCAATAGCACATAATCAATTTGAACCACGCTTTTTTCATAAAACAACCAGAATGTGCCAGAAGACACTGCAAAATAACTTTGCTTCATGGTAATGCACCATCACACACTTCAAAACCAGTTAAAGACATGTTAAGAGATCTTGCCTGGGGAGTATTAACCCACCCACCATATTCACCAGTCCTTGTCCTTAACATTACCACTTGTTCTGATCGATGGCACACGCAGTTTCTGAGCAGCACTTCAAAACATAAGAAGTGGAAAATTGGGTCTCTGAATGGTTTGCCTCAAAACAAGAAAAGTCTATTGGGTTGGTATCCACAAATTACCTGAAGATGGGGGAAATGTGTAGCTAGCAATGGACATTATTTTGAATAAAGCACTTTGGATGTTTTTCTTGAAATTATTGTGTTTTCTTTGATTACAAAATCCGCATTATTAACCGATACACCTGGTAAGCATTAGGACTGATTCCGTTAAGGTTTTTGATTATCTTCCATGAAGGTTTTAATATGTTATAATCCCATCAATAGTATATGTATGCCTTGCCAATATTGAGTAATGTGACCTTTATAATATATATTATTTATATGTAAAAAACTTAGGAAGAGAGAGAATAATATGTGTATGTGTTTAATTTAAGTCTTTATAGCATTTTGTAGTTAAGTTTTCTGTTTGATGAACTCTGGAACTTAAACACAAAGGAGGCCTTTATTATTCAAAGAAACTAAGGCAACTTGTTTATGAGTTACTTAAGTCAGGAGAGGTAATACAATCCTCACACACAGAAGCAAAAAGAAGAAAGTAAAAGCTATCTGTAATTCCTTACTAACACTGAGCCTTATACTTTGGGGTAGGTGTCCTTATGTCTCACAATCTTTTTTAAGTGCTTAGTAATTTTTAGCCATTATGGTGTTTTTTTTTGGGTGCTCTGCCTTCCTTTTACCCCACTTAATATACTGTGAACAATTTTCTATGTTATTAGAAAATTATTTTATTGTATCGGTATCTAATATGTTATTAATTCCTGTTATTGAAGCATATTGTTATTTCTAGTTTTTCCACTGTTATTAAAAAACTAGAGGCCTGGTGCACGAAATTCGTGTCCAGGTACGGTCCCAAGGCTTGCCCTGCAATCAGGGCCATCTTCCCCAGCTGCTTGCAGCCAGCCCCGCCCCTGCAACCCCTCACCTGAGGGCCAGGGGGAGGGACTGAGAGGTCAGCTGTTACTGCCCACTTGCCAGCCCCATTTCTGCCTCTGCCTCATGTTGCTCTGTGTGTGTGTGGTGACCAGCAGGGTGAGGGACTTGGCCTGGAGCCACCCACATCCCCCACCACCCAACCCCAGTTCCCCGTTCGCCATTGGGCGATCAGAGCCTGCCGGCCAGGGAAAGGGACCCAGAGATGGTCAGTGCGCATCATAGTGACTGGTTGAGTGGTTGTTCTGGTTGTTTTGCCGTTAGGGTCAATTTGCTTATTACCCTTTTATTATATAGTATGATGTAATGAAATCTTGATACTTGTTACCCTATATTGAAGTCTTAGAAGAATTTTTGAATCTAAAAGCTTTTTAGATAATTTTAACTTTTCCTCGAGGAAAGTTGGACTGATTTACATTTCTATCAACAGTTATGAGAGCATCCCTCTCCATCTCTATCTGATGTAGAAACATCATGTTGTGTTATAGTTCTTTTTTGACTACTGAGTTTGAAAGTATTTATATTTCTTCATTTGTGGGTGTTTGTGTTCATATTCTTGGCACGATTTTACCGAGTTCTTGTTTTTTCCTATTATTTATTAAGGGTTTTTAATATATTTAAGACATTGATTCTTTGTTGATTATATTTGGCAGTCTTTCTAACCCTCTTCCCTCCATCTTTTGGTTTCTTTACAGTTTGTTTATAATTTTTGTTTTTAATATGTGAGTTTTAATTTGTAATGTAGAGTTAAATTAGACTTATACTTCTTAATTCCTCCACGACCTACCTTAAGTTTTATACATCATAATGTGTACTTATATTTCAGGCTTTTATTTTTTACAGTTTATTATTTAATCCATTATTTTGTTGTATGGTGTCAGTTTTACTTTGAATTGATTTACCAGTGGTGTTAACACAACAATTATATAAACCTTCCTTTCCCCTCATAATTGAAATGCTACCTTTTTGAGATAATAAGTTATTATTTTTGACTCTCTGCTCTATCCCATTGGATTGTCTATTCTTTTGCCAGTGCTGCATTTCTTTAGTTATTATAGCTTCTTAATATGTTTTAATATTTTGTATTATAGTTCAGTGTCATCTGCATAACTTTTCTTTTTTTTCGCTTTTTCCTTAAAATTCCAGATGAATTTTTATTTTAGGAATCATTTTAACAAGCTCCAAAACAAATTCTAAGTGCAAATTTTAAGCAGTTTTCTTTTTCTGATTTTTGCTTTATACTCAGATTTCAGACATTGGTTTGTGCAACTCATTTTACTTTTAAAGTTGATTAATGAAATAATTTTATATTTAGAAAGTTTATTTGAAACAACACTGGATAGATACTGATTAATGAGTGATTTGGTTAACTGTATATGATTAGAGACTCTGAAGAACTTCTCAGTTTTCTTCAATATTTGTTTTTCTTGCTTAAATGTAGAATTGTGCTGTGTCCACAGTATGTAAAAATCAGCCAAACTTTCCTCTCAACTTTAAATTATGTATTGTCTTATGACTGAATGGTGAGCATGATTGAAAACAAAAAACTAGTTTAATTTTTATATGTGTGTTCAAGTATATTCTGACTAAAGGGGTTATATACAAGGTATTTATGAAATATAAATCATAGAGAATAAATATAATTTTATATATATTAAAATGTTTTTAATCCTCCCCCAAGGATATTTTCCCCATTGATTTTCAGAGAGGGTGGGAGGGAGTGTAGATAATAGAAGAGAGGGAGAGAGAGAGGAAAACATCGATATAAGAAAGACACATTGATCCACTGGTTGCCTCCCACATGTGCCTCCACTTAGGGCAGGGAGTGAACCCGCAACCCAGAAACATGTCCTTGAGTAGGAATTGAACCTGAGACCCTTTGGTACAAGGGCTGATGCTGTAACCACTGACTAAAACCAGCCAGGGCTATATATTTTTATTTTATATGAATTAATCTGAGTGATCGAATGGATATTATTTTGACCATTTTAATGAAAACATTTCTACAGTAGACTAGAGGCCTGGTGCATGAAACTTATGCACATGGGGGTGGGAGAGTGTCCCTCAGCCCCCCCTGCACCCTCTCCAATCTAGGACCCCTTGAGGGATGTCTGACTGACCGTTTAGGCCCGATCCTAACATACCTCTCACAATCCAAGACAGCTAACTCCCAACTGCTCGTCTGTCTGCCTTCCTGACTGTCCCTAACTGCTTCTGTCTGCCATCCTGATCACCCCTTAACCATTCCCTGGCCAGCCTGATTGATGACTAACTGCTCCCCTGCCAGCCTGTTTGCCCTTAACTGTCCTTCCCTGCAGACTTAGTCACCCCTAACTACCCTCCCCTACTGGCCTGATCACCCACCATTGCCCTCCCTTGCAGGCCTGGTCCCTGCCAACTGCCCTCCCCTGCTGGCCATCTTGTGGTGACCATCTTGTGTCCATATGGGGGCAGCCATTTTTGACTACATGGGGGCAGCCATCTTGTGTGTTGTAGTGACAGTCAATTTGCACATTACTCTTTTATTAGATAGAATAGAGGCCTGCTGTACTGGTGCGGGCTGGCTGGTTTGCCCTGAAGGTTGTCCCGAATCAGGATGGGGTTCCCTTGAGGCATGGGGTGGCCTCAGAGAGGGGCCTGTGATGGTTTGCATGTTGACCACGTCATGCAGCTACCCAAGTGGAGGCCTTGGTATCTGGGATTTATTTACCTTCTATAATTAAAACTTTGTAGCCTTGAGCAGAGCCCAGCCTTGTGATTGCTCCATGGCTGCAGCCATTTTTGTTGGGATTTATTTATCTTTTATAATTGAAACTTTATAGCCTTGAGTGGAGGCCAAGGCAGGCCAGCGCTACAGGAGCTTGTCTTCCTCCATTGCCAGGGGCAACTCAAGCTGTCTGCTATCTCCAGCTCTGTGGCTGCTGCCATTTTTGATGGGATTTATTTATCTTCTATAATTGAAACTTTGTAGCCTTGAGTGGAGGCCTACGCCGGCCAGGATGTGCGGAAAGCTTGGCTTCCTCCATTGCTGGGGAAACTCAAGACTCCTGCTGGCTCTGTAGCTACAGCCATCTTGGTTGGGTTAATTTGCATGCTCGCTCCAGATTGGCTGGTGGGCATGGCTTGTGGGTATAGTGGAGTAATGGTTATTTTGCATATTATTCTTGTTTTAGATAGGATTATGCACAATTATGAATATGTATGAACAGTTTACCAGGTACAGTTTATTTATTTATTTATATTTTTTGGTTAATCCTCATCCAAGGATAATTTTCCATTGATTTTTAGGGAGAGTGGAAGAGAGAGGGAAAGACAGAAAGCAACATCTGTGTGAGAGAGACACATTGATTGGTTGCTTCCTGCATGATCCCTGATCTGCTCCTGGGCTGGGTATGAGCTTGCAACCAAAGTATGTGCACTTGATCAGAATTGTACCCTGGACCCTTTGGTCCACAGATTGACACTCTATCCACTGAGCTAAACTGGCTAAAGCTCATCATTTTTTTAAACTGAAATTTTGTTGTATATATCAGGTATTACAATCCACTTGTACTATGGTGATGCCTTAGCCATGGTCAGCCAACTGCAGCTCTCGAGCTGCGGTTTGCCCCTCTGTTGACTAATGAGTTTGCTGACCACTGCCCTAGGATATCATAGAGGCATGCAATATACTTTATACTATCATGGTAAATAGTTCTTTTCTTTGCTGACATAATTTACATATTTTTTGTAGAATTTTTATGTTTTCTCTCTCCTTGCAACTGATAGTTTTGTTGTTGTCATTGTGCCATACTCTGGCAGTGTTTTGCATTTCCCTCTTTTGGATGCTGCTTCCAGTCAATGATAGGCCAATAATCAAAGTTATTAGATTTGTATCTAAAATAAGAGCTTAAAAACTAGATTAATTAATGTTCTACAATTGAAACTTTGTAGCCTGGAGCGGGGTCAAGACTTCTGCTTGTTCTGTGGCGACAGCCATTTTTGTTTGGGTTTATTTAAATTCTATAATGGAAACTTTGTAGCCTAGATTGTAGGCCTATGCTCTAGGGCTACAGAAGATTGGCTCTCTCCATTGCTTGGGCAACCCTAGCCTCTGCTCTCTCCAGCTCCGTGGCTGCCGCCATTTCTTTTGGGATTCTCTATATAATAAAAGAGAAACATGCAAATTTGACCATATCTTCGCTCCTGATTGGCTATGCTACCAGCCAATCAGGAGCGGGGGCAGGGCCAAGTGGTGTGAGTGCCTTGTCCCCATGGGTGGAGATGAAACGGCAGTGGTGGCTGTGAGGGGAAGTAGGGCAACAGCGGTGGTGGCGGCAGTAGGGAGCGCCCAGCCCCCGGGCGATGTGAGCGGAAGTGGCAGCGAGCACCCAGCCCCCGGGGCTGGGTAGTCGCAGGTAGCCGGGGCTGAGCTGAGCAGGGTGATGTTTGTATGCCCAAGGCCTAAAGCCTCCGGTGAGGCTTTAGGCCTTGGGCAGGCTGGGGGTGAGCCATCAGTTACACATCCCCTGAGGGCTCCCAGTATGTGAGAGGGGGCAGG
Organism: Antrozous pallidus; assembly: GCA_027563665.1. Classification (NCBI taxonomy): domain Eukaryota; kingdom Metazoa; phylum Chordata; class Mammalia; order Chiroptera; family Vespertilionidae; genus Antrozous; species Antrozous pallidus. The sequence continues at coordinate 15,604,311 of CM050517.1, read as the reverse complement.
TTGGGTTGAGGGACCATCCACCCCCAGTGCATGAATTTTGTGCACTAGCCCCCTAGTATCTTCTATAATTGAAACTTTGTAGTATTGAGTGGAGGCCTACATTGGCAAGGGCCGGCAGAAAGATTGGCTTCTCCCATTGCCAGGGAAACCCAACCCTCCCTCCTGCTCTCAGTGGCCACAACCATCTTGGTTGGGGTTTATTTTCTCCCGATTGGCTTATGGGCGTGGCTTGTGGGCATGACTTGATCGAGGTATGGTCAATTTGCATATTACTCTTTTATTGTATAGGATAGGATAGGAAAAACATAAAATGAAGGTGAAGCCTAAAAGGAATAGAGACACAAAATTAATCCAGGAGATAAAAGTGCACAGAGAGGCACATATAAAGTTCCTCTCTGGTTGCTGAAATAGGGCAAAAGTTTTACTCTAAAACTTTTAGCAAATGGGAAAATATAGCATTGTATACTTTACTGTCAGAAAAGAAACTGCATTCACAGTCCGTGATCTAACATGTAGCAATTGTTAGGAGTATAATAATTTTTGGTGCTGAGGCCTGAGAGGGTTTTCTGCCATGGAAGTCTCTGGGGACACTTTATTGTATAATCAACTGCATCCTTAACTGTATCTCTAAAGTAAATGTAACATCGAGTATTCAGTTGAATCTTGTAACACTTTTGACTTCAAGCTAAGGAAACAGCATTATTAAGTAAATGGAAAGTCTGACCTCAAGATTAGTGATTTCTAATCGTGCTTATTGGAATCATAGTATTTTCATCATGACTATTAGGTTCATGATCTCTTATTCCCACTGTAATCTGAGCAGGTCTGTCTTTATTTGTTTTATAGATGGGCTTACATTTTAAAATTTGGTGTTTGAATAGAGTGTCATAGCTTAAAAAGGTTTGAAACCACTGACTTATAGTAGTACTCTCTAAAGTAGAGTTCAGTGTCTTTTTTATACCTTAAAATTTCGATTTTTATGAGTAATTTATAAGGTAAACAATGTGTTAGAAAGGTAACAGATGTGCACAATTTGTAAACAAATATACAGCATTGGTCATTACATGTATACTTTACTAATGGGCTATAATGTCTGAAAGATGAGTCCCAGTGAACTAAGGGAATCCATAGACAGTAACTTTGAGATAATTGTAATAAATATTGCTTTACAAAGTTTAGCATTCAAAACTATTTGGTTTGCTAAAGACTTTGATGTTTTATTATTGGGAAAAACAAATTGGCCAAATTGCATTTTCATTTAAAGGTGCAAGCATGTTCTTTTAGTTGAGTGAATACAAACTTCAACTTTGTTTTTTTGTTCAATAGTACTAAAATGTGATAGCTTTACACTTGATACACTTGACATTTTTCATTAGTGTTTTAAGTTATTTTAGTTTGTCTAAATCTCATAATATCCATGTGAAGCATGCCAGGTAGGTGCTTAGTTTTTCTTCCTATTTCACAGATGAGGGAACTAAGGCACTATCCTATCTAATAAAATATTAATATGTAAATTGACCATACCTTTGATCAAGCCATGCCCACAGCCACACCCACCAGCCAATCAGGAACAAATTATGCAAATGAACCCCAACCAAGATGGCTGCCACCACTGAGAGCAGGAGGGAGGCTTGGGTTTCCCCGGCAACAGAGGAAGCCAAACTTTCCAACTGCCATTGCCGGCTTAGGCCTCCACTCAATGCTACAAAGTTTCAATTATAGAAGATCCATAATCCCAATAGAAATGGTGGCAGCCACAGAGCTGGAGAGAGAAGAGGCTAGGGTTGCCCGGGTGACGGAAGAAGCCAAACTTCTGCAGCCCTAGCCTAGGCCTTCACTCTAGGCTACAAAGTTTCAAACAAAAATGGCTGTCGCCATGGAGAGAGCAGAAGTCTTGGCTCTGCTTCAGGCTACAAAGTTTCAATTGTAGAACATAAATTAATTCCAGATCCCAGGGCCTCTGCTTGGGTCACTGGGGGGCGTGGCTGGGCTGCAAACCACCACAGGCCCCTCATCAAGGCCACCCTACACCCCAAGGGAACCCCCACCCTGATCCAGGACACCCTTCAGGGCAAACCAGCTGGCCCCCACCTATGCACCAGGCCTCTATCCTATCTAATAAAAGAGTAATACGCAGATTGACCATCACTCTAACACACAAGAGGGCTGCCCCCATGTGGACACAAGATGCCCACCATAAGATAGTCAGCAGGGGAGGACAGTGGGAGGTTCCAGGCCTGCCAGGGAGGGCAGTTGTGGGCCATCAGGCCAGCCGGGAGGCCATTTGGGAGGGACAGGCCTGCAAGGGAGAGCAGTTTGAGGCAATGAAGCCTGCAGGGGAGGGCAGTTAGGGGTGACCAGGCTGGCAGAGGAGGGAAGTTGGAGGCAAACAGGCTGGTAGGGGAGCAGTTAGACATCAGTTCAGCTGGCAAGGTAGTGGTTAGGGGGTTATCAGGCTGGTAGGCAGAAGCGGTTAGGGGTAATCGGGGAGGCAGGCAGGTGAGCTGTCTTGAATTGTGAGAAGGATGTCCAACTGCCCTCAAACATAAATGACAAAAAGCTTTCTACTGCATATTCCTATTCTTTGTGCTCCCTGAAGACCTGAGTTGAGAATTATGGCTATGCAGGGTCTCAGTGGGAAAAAATGCCTTGCATCATGATGTCTGCAATGGGTGGTCTTATGGACATACTATTGGAAATGATTTTTTAAAAATCTAGAACATAATCAATATGGCAGAAATACAGAATTTAAAGGAGGCTTAAGAGAGTACATATAGTTTAGTACTTGTTAGTGATAAACCTGAAGCTCAGAGTTTTGTCTTTTTATCTCATGATTAGAGTCCTGATGCACGAAATTTGTGCAAGAGTAGGCCTCCCCCCAGCTGCCAGCACCGGCTTCCCTTTGGCCCCAGCTTCGTCCAGAAGGACTTCTGGTCTAATTAGCATATTACCCTTTTATTATTATTGATACCTATGTAACTAAATCTTATTTCTCCTGACTTCTAGCATAGTTTTTAAAAGTCATAAAAATTAGAAAAATTGGGGAGAGGTGGAAAGCTTGGTGAAAATCAATAAAATGTGTAAAATTCAAGAGGAATAATTTAATAAGAATGTATCCTGTGACTAGAATTAATGTGTCACTTGACCTTTTGATTTCTTGGCTATCATGCTTTTTATTTTTAAGATTTTTCTTTTCTAGGTCTATCCATTAGATATTTGGGTACTCTGAACAAATAGATACTGGCCATGAAGAATAATTTAATATATAGTTCTTTTGTTAATATAAATCAGTTTGATATATTTTGATTAAATTAGGTTCAGTGGAGACATTTTTGAACTCACAGGAATGAAGCCCGTTTTAGAAAATGGTATATAGTAACTATTAAATCACTCTGCTTAAAACCATTCTCCTTCTTCTTATTTTATTATCTCCCATGTCCTAACTCTGAGTCTTGGCTTAGCACATTCGTTATTTCTTAAATAGCCTTTTTTTTCTCCATTCACTAAGTATATCCTTTTTCTTTTTCCTTAGAGACCAATTCATTTTTTATATTTAGATTTTTATCTCTAACCTTTCCCAGCCAAGAGTAAAGTGCTGGTTCATATACAAATCTCTTTATCCAAAAAGTTGATATGCTTTTTCTCTGTTTGCAATTTTTAATGGATTTTAAATTTCTGGGAAACAAATTTCTGTGTGCTCTTAGTCATTATTGGTTTGCTTATCATAAAACAATTAAGTGCTTAATTGATTATGTTTCTATTGAAGGTGTTCAAAGGGAACTCTACTTCTCCACTGGAAGTTTGGAATCGAAGGAAGTGTTTCTATGGCCATGAATGGGAAGAAAGATATTAGAATGAAAGAATTAAGCAGTGCATGAATGGGCAACTAAAGACATGTCTTTTTTAAGAGCAGAGAGTAAGAATATAGTTAAGAGGAAATTTAGGTTAAATCAATGAGGGAGTTCTCTACAGTGTAAGAAATAAAAGTTGAAAGTTCTGCTTAAAGCAGTCTGAGAAATCCCTTCAAAGGACATAAATGTCTAAGAGTTATGAAATAGTCTGACTCCTAGATCCCTCAGAATCTAGCAGATGTTCTTTTTTTGTTTATTTTTTTGTTTTCAAACTAGCAGATGTTCTTTGTCATATCTACTTCATACCACCTTTTATTTCTCTAAATTAGGAAATTTGAATTATTTGGCTTGACAATTTTTCCTATCTACAGTGTCTTCTATATTTTCCATTTTATTCAGTTAATAGTTGTGGAATGAAAAAAAGACAAAAACAGGCACCTAAAATTGTAAAATACTTAACAGTAAACAATTAGTATAAAATATCAAAATGAGGAGTTAGTTGCAAAATGAAAAGTCTGAAGACCTGTCAGCTGGAAGCTTCCAGCTGGCTAAGACTCCATAGTGGGTTATTAAAGGCATGATTTATGATCCACCACTTGTGGTGAGTACTAGGAGCGAATGGTTTTACTCTGTAGCCATGTCTCAACGTCTGTGCTGTCAGGGCTGCTGGATCACTCTCTGAGGAAGGTGGGGCAGATACATTTCGACTTCATAAGGCATTTGACAAGTTTGTGGTGACAACATGGGTAAATATAAACTGGTAGCTAGTTAATGCAGTTGTGCATCTTAATGATTTACAAAATGTCTTAAATTGCTGAAGACATTGTTTTACAAGACAGAGTTATGCACCATAAGACCCTTTTTCTTGTTTAGTTGTGTGGATAAATTGAGGGGTGGACATGAGAGTTCTCTTTAGGTTTTTAAATTGTCTTTTGGTGTGGAAGTGGATTAGACTTTTTGTGAGTTCCTTAAAAATCTCTCAGAATTAAGAATTAGAAGTGAACTGCCAGGTGCTCCTCCCTCAGCATCAGGAAGAACTCTGGAGCAGAGATGAAGTAGACAACTTCAGGGAGTGGTTACACTATACATAAGCAAGTCAGACACCGTCTTAATTGAATGCTGTTTTGAACAGGCTTCTCAAACATTGCTTTCCGTGGGGGTCTTGTGAAAATGCAGATTCAGATTCAGAAGTTCAGGGGTGGGGCCTGAGGTTTTGCATTTAAATATGTGCTTTCAGGTAATGCTGTAGTTACTTGTCTGAGCCACACTATGAGTGATCAGATTTAAACTCTTAAGAGGATTTAGGGTCGGAAAGTTTATTATATGTAGTAACTGCAATGATTTTTTTTTTCAGATTGGATGTAGGTACTTTACATGTATTATCTTATTTAATTTTCACAGAAAACTTTCAAGACATGTAGTTATTCTTTTATAGGTGATAATATATTTACAAGTGGAGACACAGGAAGCTTGTTTAAGGTTTTATAATAATTGATATAATTGGGTTTTAAATTTAAAGGATACAAAAACATTTGCCATTTTTTCATGAGATTCTGTGTTTGTTTGTTTTGTGTGTGTGTGTGTGTGTGTGTGTGTGTGTGTGAAACTAATTTTCCCATATAAAAATATATTGACAAGCTTAAAAAAAAGTCTTTCAGAATTATATTATCTGAACATAATGATCACTATTTCAAGTTCCTCTGGTACACATTTATTATACTCCTGTCTAATAAAAAAAAAGAGATCGTGTTATATATAATTAGTATCACATTTTTCCCATTAAACACAAGTTTAATAATGACTAAATAGAACTCTTTGTTCTATTTATTTGTTCACTAGTCTCTCCTTGTCTGCAATCTCATTTTCCCTATTCTTTGCCTTTTCCAATTACTGCTGCCAAATTCTTCTGCTAATTTCTTTGTTCTATCTCTTCAACTTGCCCATATTTTTTTTTACCTCCAGGCCTGTTTTTTCCTATGAGATTAATGACACCTGAATCACCATGTCATTCTTAAAGTTCTCTGCTTCATTGGTTGACTGTTCTGGCTGCACACAAAACCTTTTGTCTTTCTTTTCTCACGTTTTTCAGTGACTTCTGATGAAATAAGTGTGAATACTTACGAAGTTTAAACTTATGTCAGTGAAATATCTTACCCTATCAGCTTCTTTTTCTAACTACTTGACTCCATTGCCAGATACAGTGCCAGTTTGTATGTTTCATTTTCTAAAATGTATCTGAGATTTATATTACCATATGTATTTATCTTTAATGAATGATTCTACGTCATTTAGGCTTTTTAAAGTTGTTGGTTTGATCATTAAAACATTACTTGTAAAATTAAATATGTGCACAGAATGACTGGCTTGGTCTGATGACATCTATCTGTAGATACTCAACTTTCTCTTCTCAGTTCTTTATTCTATGGCTTCTGGTCAGCCCAGTGGATCCATAGACTGAGAAATACAATCTCAGCTTTATTTTTACATTCTGCCAGGAAAAAAAAAAAAAAAAAGGACCAGCTCTTGTGGCTTCTCTGAGAGTTTTGTTTTGAATAATAATGTAGAAATGGTTGTGGATGTAATTGGGACAGTAGTGCATATCAGAGATTTACTTTATAGAATCGTGTACATATTCTCTTTAGTAGCCAAAGATAAATGTATCCTTAGCAGTGGATCTTTGGAAACATCAAATATTTAAGAGAATAAGGATTTAAGAACTACAGAAATTATGATTAAGAAATTAGGTTTATCTTATTTACATAGCATAAGTGTGGACATTTAGGCCTTTTTAGGTAAGGACAGTGAGACCATGGTAAAGGGAGTGTTACAGATAATTATAGGGTCTAGGATTTGACTTTAGCTCTGACACCAAAGCCAATCATTGACAATATTAATATTTTTATTTTATAAATAATGAAGATTATAAATTCCTTGTTTTTAATTTAAGAATTCCATTTTTATTTCTAAAATGGTATTTGCATATCACATTAAGTGTATATTATGTGATGTGAATATTGAATAGGATTACTGATTTAATGATTGGCTAAGAAGTATTTAATTCTTTGGAAATTAATTTTCTGATCACATGTGATCTAAATCTTATCCTCTTAGGTTTTATTTTTTTCTTAATCTCTTTGGTTCTCAAGGATCAGTTTTACTTAAAGATACACTTATTGTGCACAATACCTGTCACAATAAACGGTCTACAAAGAAAAGCTAGCAAAAACAAAGTATTGTTTCAGTTAAGGTATATTCTGAAAATCATGGAGGTATGTTGTTAGGCACATATATAGGGTGGGGCTAACGTAGGTTTACAGTTGTGAGTATGCAAAACACAATTTATGCTTGTATTATTATTTATTATTTATTGTTCATACCAACAATCGTAAACTTATTTTTTGCCCCACTCTGTATTTTCTTGGAATTTGAGCTTAGTTAAATGAATTTAAAGTTTCAAATATTGCGGTGTTAGAATATATTGAGTGTACATTTACAGTAGCTATTTAAACTAAAACAAAAATGAAAAGTACTAATATTTTTGGCTATAATCATCTTATTGAATTGTCTATGCTTCTGACTTTATTTTCTCTATTACTATTACTTGTGAACACATCAGCATTGGCTAACATCTCTACTAGAAAAAAAGGAAAGAAAGGAACTGAAATGTTAATATTTTATTTCTTGTGAATTAGCTTTATGCATGTTTGGGGAAGATAACTTAGAAATTTATGTATTTTTATATGTACATCTTAACTTTAGCTTAATTTCTAGGTGTTTTAAGTTGGCTATCTACTGGCTGTTAAACTTGGCTAATTTACCTAGAGAGCTTTGTTCAAAAAATTTCCAAGGCCTTTTCTTCTTCCTTATTCCCTCCCAAGACTTGTTCCTTGGTGATTCTGTTGATCAGCCAGATTTGGATACCATTGGGCTATCACAAGTCATATGTAGGTAGCCCTCTGAAACCTTTAATGGAATATACTTGCTCAATACTTTTTTTTTTATAAAGACTTATGCCAAATAATAAAGCCACTTAGTTTATTTATATTTATAGCAAATGTAAATCTCCATTAAAGAAACTTTGTCAACTATTTGTAACATCTCAGAACTCTCACTACTCATTAGAATATAAAATGATTGTGTTTTAAATGTTTATTTACACTTAGAGTATTTTTTGAGAAAAATATAAATAAGATAGGAAGTTAAATGTATGAAATTCTTCTTATTATTGTATTATTTTTATATTACCATATTTCTATGGTCATGGTATCCTGCTTAGAATATGTCTCATGCAATGGTTTACACTAATGTGTCTCCATAACAGGACCTGGGCTCAGGGTGAGGCAAAAAAAGTGCTTAGGGCACAACATTTAGGTAGGCACTTACTTCCACTGTTGTGTACGAGTCAGTACCTCCTTAAATTTTGTGTCCTAGATGCCTGCTTGCCTCAACCTAGCCCCAGCCCTGCCCCAGAGAAGTAGTCTGAATACAAATTATTTTAATTTTAGTTTAGTATAATCTCATGCATGCTTAGATGTTTTGTTTTATATAGAATTAGAGAGTCGGTGCACAAAATTCATGCACTTGGGAGAGTCCCTCTCATAGTTAGGGAACTTTTGGGGGATGACTGACTGACTGCTTATGCCTGGTTCCCTAGGGAATTGGGCTTAAGCCATCAGTTGGACATCCTTGTGCTGCTGCGGAGGCAGGAGTGCTGCTGCGCTCGCCAGCTATGAGCCTGGCTTCTGGCTGAGCAGTGCTCCCCTGTGGGAGTACATTGACCACCAGGGCACAGATCCTGCAATGAGTGTCTGCCCCCTGGTGGTCATTGCACATCACAGCAACTGGTCGTTCTGCTGTTTGGTCGATTTACATATTAGCCTTTTATTATATAGGAGGATTAATGATAATATGAAAATAATGTAGCCAAACTTAAATTTATGTTTCCTAGAAAAAAATCAGTTAATGACTTAAAAATATACATTATGATTTTATGCTTTTTTAAGAACATATTTTTTATTGATTTCAGAGAGGAAGAGAGAGGGAGAGAGAGGAACATCAATGATGAGAGAGAGAATCATTGATCTGCTGCTTCCTGCATGCTCCCCCATTGGGGATCGAGCCAACCCGGGTATGTGCCCTTGACCGGAATTGAATCCTGGAACCCTTCAGTCCGCAGGATGATGCTCTATCCATTAAGCCAGGCCAGCTAGGGCTTTGATTTTATTCTTGCACTTTCAGTAATTGTCAGAGCTTCAGAAGTTTAAGTGCAGTATAATCTTATCTCACTGAAATATGGTTGATTGTTTTACCTATTGGAAGTTACCTGAAATCATTAGTGCTCTCTATCATAAGCTTCTTAATTTGACATATAGTACATTAAGCTTTTACAATTATGGATGATTATTGAAATAATAAGTAGTTACTCCAGTTTTACTACATTTTTATTAATAGTTTTAGAATTCTTTGAGAATTTGCCTATAGTTTTTCTTTTTTTATAGTGCTACATCTGGAAATGCTCAAAAGTTGTTTGCCTTTATAAAGGAACAGTTTGTAGTGAAAATATAACTTCTTTAGAGGTGAGATTCAAGTTAACGAATGATGAACCATAATGTGAGGAAGCATAATATTGTGAATTATTATTTGGAAAACATAACTAATGTAGGTATTAGATGCTGAAGCCATTAATAAACTGCCACTTGCAGAAAGTTAAAGATAGGCAACACAGAACTTTCTCTGTAAATTCTCAGGATGTGAAGTAGAGTACAACTTTGTCCAACAAGGACTAAAGTTTTAAAGTTTAATATGTTTGTAGATTCCATGATTAATGTGTAACATAATATGAAAGGAGTATTTAGCATCCATTAAAATTTGTAGATGTGACATCATTGTCAAGTTAGGCATTTTATTTCTTAAAGTTAGAATTTATTTAAATGCCTTTTTTCCCCCCAAAATAAATTTTTATTTTTGCTTATAATGGTGCCAAAGTAAGTTTGCCTAAATAGAATTATTTAATATTTAGTTCTGTTGATAGTGTTTGAAGTAAACAAAAATAAATCCATAACAACTAAGGGTGAAGAAGTAACTAGATTTGCTTTTAGCTTTCTTTTTCATGGTTTCTCAGAAGTGTATCATATTATAAATACATTCAAAATGTTTTGCTCTGAGGATATGTAGCATTCCTATAAAGGTTAAATCAATAAAAATGATTTGGACACATTCCTAAGCATGGCTAGAACAGGTAGCCCGTTGTTTTAGGTACCCTTGAGTTTCTGGAGCAGATCATTATGGTGTAGCAAAGAACTTACTAAAAGTTGCTTTCTATATGTAGACGCATCAGCTTAAAAAAGTAAGATTTTCTGGTCTTTTAGAAATGAATATTTTTAAAGTAGCCCTATGTGTATTGATTTAATGATGTGTTATAAACTCGGTTAAAATTTTGAAGCTTTTTTTCCCTCTGAATGCTGAAGATAAACCATAATTGATAAGGAAGAGGTACGTACAGGAAAAATGCAATGGACCAGCCTTTCCAGCCAGTTTAGAATAAATAATAGTCTTATGAATAAAGAGAGTATCACAAATTATAATTGTAAATTTAGGAATTAGATGTGATTGTTTTTAGTCTTGCCAGTTTAGAAGAAATTTCTGTAGTCACTGGTATGTTATATGTTCCTTTGAGTAGTTCTAAAGGCAAGCTTTAATTTTAGCATTTATTTTAAAAAGCATAATGTATTCTTCTGTGCTCAGGGTTGAATTTCTTAGTATGGTATTGTTGCTAGGTAGAGTTTTATTTTATGCAGTGTTTGCTGTTTTCATTTTATTTCATATATTTGAGTATGCAAGTTTTAAGTGCCTATGTAAGCTTTCAGATCACATAGTTTTCACAGCTACTTTTCAAAAAATACCTTTTTGTCAGCTTATAATGATATGATTTTTCTTAAATGTTTCCTAAAAATAGCATTGTGAGTATTAGATGTTTTGGATCATAGAAAAGCAGTGAATTGACAATGCATTTGGCTGAATAGATTTAAATCAAAGTGGAAAATTTGAGTTACATATAGCAATGTAGCTTCATTATAGAAAATTTCTTCCTATCATTTTATATGTGTAATATATAACTACCTTGTAAATAAATACTTTATTGAAAATATTTCATGTTGTTTGTTGGAACACATGATTTTATTTCATAAAATGGTTTGAACATATCTCAGCAAAAAATTTTCCTATATATAAACTCATACATAGAGTAGTTTAACCATTTAATAATTAAACAATTTAGCAATTTAAACCAAATATTTTGCTCTCTTAAAAAGTGTTATGTGTCTTGATATATTATGGTTTATCATTATATTTTTAAAAGTATAGTTTATAAAAGTAAAAATATGCCTAATAATTAGCATATGGCTCAGTTTTCTTCCTGGATACTTGTGAATGATAATTAAAAAAATTTTAATGTGTTTTCTCTGGTCCCAGTGGTGTACTAAAATATTCTGCAGTATGCTTATGCATATTGTAAGGGAAATACACTGTTAAATCTTTACTACTAAATCAAGAACAATATACCTCTGACAATAGTGATTGCTCCTATCTAGCTTAGATAATAACCTGTTTAAAATGAGGTGGCTACTAGTGGTAATAAGTTTGGAACATGTTATGAAGTTTTCTTCCTAAAATTCATGAGAGAGAGAGAGAGAGAGAGAGAGAGAGAGAGAGAGAGAGAGAGAGAGAGAGGAAGGGAGGGAAGGGAAGGGAGAAAGGGAGAGAACATACACTATCGTATTTAGTTTTAACAACTGAGGGAATATTAAGAATTCTGTGTGAACATTGGAGTTTTAATAATATGAAAAAGAGTTTCTACTATAGAGAGAAGTTAATGATCAAAGGTTTGGATTGCATTGACTTTAAGTTTATATTGCTTTACAAATGTACTCTAGGACATTGACTTGATAAGTAGTATCTGCATTGTGGACTATTTTTCATTTTTAGTTTTGAACTCTATATTTGTAAGAGCAGAGCTGTTTTTTTCTGCATTTTGTCAAAAGTTGAATTACCTAAAAGCTTTGCCAATTTCATGACAGGTAAAAATTAATCTTACTAGATTACCTTTTGTAACCAATTATTTTACTTAATGTTAAGGTGCTAGTGTCCTGATGGAAGTGTTCTTGTGGGAATCTTCTTATAACGCCTTAATGTTTCTGAATTGGGTGGTAAGGTCCTTTGTATGAAACTGTGTAGTTTTATATCAATTTATAGAAAACTCAGTAATTGATTATAAGGTAGATTATTAGCATAAAGAAGTTTTTCTTTTATACTATATTATTACAGATTCCTATAATCTGGTGTAAATGTATGAAATAAAGTGAAGATTCACTCCCCCCCACCCCCAACAAATAGTTTTTCTTTGAACTGTATATATAGAAAAGCTTTACAATAGAATTATTGTTGATTAAAGGAAATCTGCCCCTTTGTCTTTTGGATACTGATGTGTCTGTTTTCTAGGATCAAGTTACACAAGTTAAGCCAATGGTGGCTTAAAATGTTAATTGTAAAATGTAGCACTTTATTTTTTCTTTTCAACTTCATGATGAATTCATTTTGTTGACTTTATTTAGTAATTTTTAATCATTTGGTAGAAATAATGCTACATTTTCACTTATCCTGGAAATTTGAAATCTAAATTGCACCGTCAGTAGAGAAATTTAAAAATAAAATTAATTATTATTGCTGATGAAACAGAGTAAAATAATTAAAATCTTAATGCCTAATTTAAATTATTTACTCAGGTTACATGGGCAGTGAGTAAACATATAGAAAATATACTGTTTAATTCCAGACTAGAGTTGGTCTTTGAGGTCATGTCCATAAATAGCTATTTGTTAGCAGAGTAATTACATTCATATTTGTTCTTGTGAACTGTAATAATTTAATTGATACCAGTTTTTAATTTTTTTAGTTTACAAGTGAAAAGTAAAGTCTTGAGTTTTATAGACATAGTTTTTGGTTGTTTTTATCTTGAATTTCCAATAGATGCTGGATCTCTGTTATTGGTTTTACAGATTGACATTTCTCTGTTAGTATACTGGCAAAAAAGTAACTATCTTTCACAACAGAGCTACAAACAATACCCCAGTTCAATAATTTACAACTGTTTTTCTCTGATTTGCAGTAAGTATCCCAAGTGCTGTCATCACTTATGTGTATGTATTCATATGCATATGCACATGCAAAAGCATATTCTGTGTATTAAAATTTTGAGCTGGGCTGATACTTGAAAAAAATTGAAATTTATGTGGCAAATACTTTGTTTCCATATAAAAACATCCATATAAAGTTCTATAGTATTATTATTCATTTTTCCAAAGAAATACTGTATATAACTATATATGTTTTTAAAAACTTTCTGATGCTTATTATTGTGATTTAGCTAATATTTTTCCTTTATTTGCTTTTTTTTTTTAACTAAATCACAAAATGGACTTAGTTGTAAGATATTTGATTATAAGGAATATGTAAACAATGGTTTGGCAGGCTCATGGTTCATATAATTTTAGAGGAACTTATAAATGTGTATTTTAATTTTTGAATTTTAAGTCTTTTATATAAATATATTTTTATAGTTGATGGTATAATGATTTCAGTAGACCACCATTACTGTAAAAATATGCCAGTTTTACTGAAAATTAAAATAACTTATTTGATGATATTGTAAAAATTATTTGTCTTGCGAAGGATATTTCAATGTACCTTTTTAGGAATGTCATTTCTCTATTATAACTCTTCTAATTTCTTAAGGGATGGCATAGAAATAGTACCGATATTAGAGTCTTAACCATTAATACAATAATCTTAAATACATGTTTTAGAACACTGTTAACTTTATACATTTTCTGACGTCAATATAATAATTTTAAAATATCTTAAACATTTTTTAAAAATTACATTTTCTTGCTAAGTTTATATGGTGACGAATTCCTTGTTTTGTGGGCAATTTATTTAAGAAATGAAAATCATTTAATCAAGATAAATGTAACATTTATATTCTTTTTATTATAGCCAAAATTGAACTTGGTTTGATTTTTGCTCCTAGACTATATAATAGATAGTGTGTTTATGAGTATTAATAGGAAAATAGGGAATAGGGTGAATAATGAATTATTTTTCACTGCAAATATTAAATGTTTATGTAGCATCTAGGTTTTAAAGAACTCTTAATTCTGCAGTTCATCTTATTTGGGAATTATTTTATATATCAGGAAAATGATAAGCTTTTTATTTATTAGTAAAAAAGCATTTATGAAGAAATATGTTTCAGAGTTAACATCCTATTCAATAATAACACTATAAACACGTGAAATGGTTAATATGGTATTGCTTATACCCATCTAACCCTTTTCCAAACCTTGAGCCCTATGTCCCTAATAAATAGTATGTAGAAGAGGAAATTTTTAAGAATTCAACATTAGATGAATATATTGTATTTACTGTAATTAAACAGTACTTAGTTGCTATACAGGTCTTTAAAAAGTTATGTGGGGATGTAAGGCCTGTTTTATGAGTGTTTGCTCTTGAATGGACAAAAGTTTGTGGTCCACTGTTGTTGAAATTGTAAAGAAGCTCCCTTTGAATAAGGTATAATTTCCTTATTTTTTTTAATTATAGCACATTAATCAAAATATACATCCAATGAATTTCATAATATTTATAATAGCAATAGCTTGTAGTCAGGTGCATATTTTCATTATGTGAGACTTTTCTAAAGATTCATTTTAAAATATTAAACTGCAGATTTCATGAAGGTTTTTCATACAGTTATCTTACAGTACTTTACTCTAGAAAATATTAAGTATTGGAGTTTATCGTTATCCTTATGGGAGTTTAATGACATGTAATATGTTTTTTTTGTAGAATTTATTTTTAGTGGAATTCAGTTGTTAGGAGAAAAAAAGTAGTGTATTAAGGTAACATATTGGGAAGTTTCTGCATTGGTTTTGCTAGTACCCATTTAATAAGGCCTTACATGGTGTATGACTAGAAAAAATAGTTTTTCTTTGTTACATTTACAGTTTTATTATTCAAAGGAAGAATTTTTTTCATGTTGAAAGTATTTGTCTACTTGACCATATATATAATATTTTTAGAAAGACACTATATAGGTAGACTGACTGTTCCAGTGAGCCTTTTCATAGCTAATAGCTTTTGCACTCCTAATGGTTTTTAAGGAACTTTTAGGTATGACCTCTCTGTTGACTCAGAGTTGTCACATATTAGTATCCTTGGACAAAGGTTAGAACAGCATGAGAGGTTGGTATTTGTATGCTTTGGAGAGGGATTGTGATGCTACCCTATTTTGCCATCAATTTTCAAGTATGCATGGGTGCATCATTAATCATAGGAAATGCAAAAATAAATAATGATTCAGTCCAATTGGATTTTTTTTATATGAATACTTACCTTTTCCCTTTTTTTTTGTATATACAGTTGAGGTATTTGGGTAACCCCTAACCTTTTGCTTCAACAAAGAAGTACAGTATAAAAATATTACCACAGTTTTCATGTGAGCAGCTCTTGAGAGGGGGAAAAAAAGCTCTCTAGATGAATACTTGTTGAAAAAAACAGTTGTGATACAGAATGTCTTAACTCAGCCCCAATACAGTACTTGAGGACCACCAGTGGATAAAATTGAAAGCATATGATTTTTGAAGCCCTAGAAAAGGTTTGTAATTGATTAGTGCTGGTTGAAAATATTGAAGAACAGTGAGTTTTGATTTGTGAATGGTTCTATTCAATAAGGATTAATTCTGTGTGTTTGATAAAATCTTAGTGCTTTCAATGAGTTAGCTTTCCCCCCTCTGCAGTTTATTTAACCATCAAATATTTCAGTGTTGTTTTAACAAACTGGAACATTTCTATCTTACTGAATTTAACTTTAGCATGACTGATTTAAACGAGTCAAACTATCAGTGATTAGTTTGAAGGATGTAATTGAATATATTAATTTTCTCTTTTTAAGAAATAACTAAAATAATAATGTAATCACATATATTTTATGCCTTCCTTGTAATTTAGAGACTAGGAGGTCATATAGACTACCAAAATATTTTTATGCAATTTCTTTGAAATATTTGACATTTTAATAGAATTCTAAAATTTAAAAGTGAAATCTAACAATTTTTATGCAAAATTGGGATTGTTTTTTACAATTTAAAATAATTTATAATACGAGTCTTTGGGAATTGCATAGATATTTTTAGCTTAATTTGTGTTGGAGTGGTCTTCTGTGTTTGTTCTTGACTTTTAAAATTCTCTCCCTGGATTTTGGAATTATTTTGGAAGAAAGTTGTGACACTTTGTCACTACTATTAAACCTTGAAACTAAAATTATCATTACTGGTATGGACCACAACTGTTATTTTAGAAATCAGTGTTCATACATCATTTTCAGTCAGTCACTATGGTCAGTTACAAAGGTTTTATGTAGAAATTTTAATCAGTCAACTGATATATTTTCATAACTCCTTAATTGTAATATACTCTGTGAGTCATATCTGTCACTTTCAACAAACTTAATGATAAATAATGGGCTTATTTTGTGTAGTGCAGATTGAAAATTCTTCGTTAATTCAAGATAAATGATATGCTGAGAGAGCAAGGACACTGAAATGCATTCTCTGTCTCACACACCCTTTTCACTCATTATATTTGGCTGAGGCAATGAGCCGGTGTTTGCTTTGTCCCTCACCTAGGAAAAGCCTAAACTTTTAAAAACAAATTTATCAAATTAGAGCACATACTTGCATTTCAGGAGGTTGTTTTGATAATCATCATATAAGAGTTTAAAGCCCTAGGTGCGATTTTTGACTTCACATAGATTATAGATTGGTGAAATGTTTGCAGTGTGCTGATAACCTGTATATAATGTCCACTATCCACTTACCTCTAATTAGTTCAATGTAGTGGGTTCATCTTAAATCTCTATCCTGGCTCTAAAGTATTATTTGGGGTTGGGAGAGGATAAATTCCGCTTTTCAGAAAAATAATTATGTTGTCTAAAAATATATGACATTCAATAGAAGATGATCTTTATTTAGTTCATTATAGTGCCTTGTTGTTTTAGAAGTTGGTGAAGTTTTAGAAATTTTACTATAGAAATAGTTATTATTGGTGTCACAGAAATATAAGACCACGCATATGATAGAATAAAGAGTATTTTAACATATCCTTTAAGATATATCAGTAACTTTAGTTGTAATGATGTAATAGTCCTTGAAACTTGTGTTGTTCCCGGTCTGGTTAGAAAAAAATGTATTTTATTTTTAAACAGAATAATATTGTGAAAGAGTAACTTAACTGCTTGCGATGCCTGTCTTAAGTTATCCCTCCATGTGACAATAGTTTTAGCCATTTTTTTTTTCTCATCTTTTGGATAGAAACAGCAAAAGTACTCACTTATAAAGCTATAATTATGATATGATCTATAATGCAGTCTAATTCTATGTTTTGCTTCCTTTAATGCAGAAAAATTTAGAGTAACTCTTATTGACTACCATTAAGTTAAAAAAATAATCTGTGATTATTATATTGTATGTGTTATAACTGAGGGGACCCACTATAACTATTGAAGGAGTCACTACAGCAGTTTTACATTTTGTTGGTAAAATACAAAGTACATTTCCTCACCCTTTTAAGATAAACCTTTTTCTCCCCTTCAGGTTTATTTCTCTTTGACCTAAACTAAGACTGTTCCTCAGATAGCCAGTTAAAATGTGTGAAGTAGGAGGAGTAAAGGAAACTCCAATCGTTAGTTGTAAGTTATAAAGCAAAGTTAATATATACACTGCAAAAGATTTATTTTAAAGGATAAAAGAAAAAATTTTAAACTTGCCTTGTAGTTGGAATATGTTGGACATCATAAAGAAAATCTTGTAAGTGTTTAGATATTTTACTATAATACCATGTCAGGAGATAAATATTGAAGTAGTTTATTTTTGTATATCAACATTAATTTGAAATTAAATATTAAGGGACTATATTATGGCTGTTTTTCTTTAAAAGTGCAGCATGATTTAGTGGTTATAGCTCTTTTAAATCATGCAGGGTATCCTTACGGAGTTTTATTTTTCATGAAACTAAACGGTATTCATTTTGGTAGGTCCAAGAATATGATTAAAAGAATCCTAGTCGTCTCAATGTTTGCTGTATTTTTATAACAGGTTCTACACATGGGTAATAGTGTGTAGATGTGAAGTTAAAATTATATAGAAAAGCACAATTACATGGAATTTTTTAAGATTTCTGTAAACTTTTAAATATCTTGGATATCCTGCTTAACTATAAAAATCTTTTTAAAATGGCTATTACATACTTAACATAATTTTATTTCAGTTGAACATATGCTTCAATTTCAATTATAACAAGTTGCTTAGAAACAACATTATGCAGATAGTTTATGATATGATGCAGTTTAAAGTTATAAGTAGATTTCTTGTAGTTGGACTAGTTAAAATGTTAGCTGCACTGCAGATTTATTTCTCTGTTTTACATGGGGGAGCATAATGTTGAGATAATTCTGCGGTCTGTTATTTTGTAAAATTACTTCCTTTTTGAAGTTTGCTCAAATATTGGGAGCTGCCGGAATGAATACTTCATAATCCTTTGATTAATTTAGTATCTAATTTTATTTCAGTAAGAGTTAAGGAGAATATTAAACCTTTTTATTGTTTTAACTACCATATTTCTATACTTCTGAAAAACGTTTTGACTAATATGAGAATTTAATTTTTTCCTATTTTAGGTCATTACTCTGAGAAATAGATAAGTTACAAATGCCAAATGCAAATATGTACAGCAATTTAATTTTTCAAGTTTTAGTGCAACAAAATAGCATTATTGTTATTTTCATTCATATAATGTTATCCAGAAAAGCTAGCAGTTAATTTATCCAAGAAACATACCTTTATGTTTAACAGGTTCATCTCTTACAGGATTTTAAAATATGGTAACACTTACCCCAAAAGAAGTTTTGCTGACATGGTGTCACTGTGCTGAAGAGGCTGTTTGATGCCATAGTCCCTCCTTTTTTTTCAGATAGAACTTGTACCCTCTGTTGTAAATTCTGCTTGCAGCCTTAAACTGAAAATACAAACCATACCCAAATCTTGTTTTAGTTTTGCAGTATGCCTGGAGTACATAGACTTTATATTTATTTTTTTTTCTGTCAAGAAATTATGTAGCTAGTAACATGTGAAAAGCAAGGAAACAAAACAAAAAGAGAATGAGCAAATATTTGAAGGACCTACTATTACTGCATAGACTGTGGTTAGAGAGCACTCACTGACTCTGTTGGTCTCGGTGGCTGGTAGTGACCTGCGGAGATTAACCATTTAAAAACCAGAGACTTCTTGCTGTCCTCCTGGAGAAAGTTTGCACCGCACTTGTGGTTCTGTGGTTGTTTGTGAGGCGAATGAAGCATTCACACAATCCAAAAAAGCAAAAGCTTTAAAACTCCTTTTTTTTGCAAGCACTATTACTGGAGAGACAGAATCATGTGGTTTGTGACCTCACAGTGCTCAAAGTGAAGTGGGACTGCCTACCACTGTGGCTTTTCCCCCCTTGCTCTTGCTCTCTCTTTCTCTCTCTCTCTCTCTCTGACAAAAGGCTTGTGGTAAGGCCCTTCCTGGCATCCAGAAGGATATAGCTATTTAATTTTTGTGACTCATGAGGATTTGGATAGAATACAAATGCCGAAGGAGCTCAAACTCCTGTAAGGTTAAGCATTTGTAGAGCAGAACTCTGCAGTTAAGGGCTTTCCTTTCTATTCCCCCCATCCCCACTTTTTTTTTTTTTACTTCTTTTATTTAGTTCATTATTGTGTCTGTGGAAAAGTGAGCAAAATTGGCTCAAGAGGCTGTGTGAAATTCTGAACAACAGTGATGATTTACAATAATTTACATCTTTGAATTGTATCACATTCTGGGGTCTGCTTCATATTTGCTGGATGATTGGAGTCCTTCTGTTTTTCTTTTTCCTGTCTTCTTAAACTTGTGAATCTGTAACTCATTGTAAAAAAGTTTACCTTTCTTAAGGTCTGGTTGCAAACTGCTTGCTGGGCTTGACTGTAATTGGCTGTCATGAAAGTGTTAGTCTGGGGATTCCTTTTACAAATGCTAAATCATGTCTGTCTAGTTTATGTATGATCAATATTAGATGCCGGCTCCTGCAGTATGGATTTAATGTAATTAGTATTGTTTACATTATTTATACCTTTCTTCTATAGTTTAAGGATTTATAAAAATCAATGATAAGAATTGTAACAGATTATTGGCTAAATTGTAGTTTTCTTTATGCTTGTAATGATTTTTATTTTTCAATGAATTTCATACATTTTACATAATTCTTTAGTTTATTTGGATTTTAACTTTAGCACCAGAGCCTTTGCTAGCAAATCTTATGCATGTAATTATAACTTAGATTGTTCAATATTAGGTTTCATAAACTCAGAATAGAGTGGGTTAACAGAAGCTGTATTTTTTGTTTATAATGAAAGCTTTGAAATAAATTGCAAAATGCTGTGTGTAGCAAGAAATAATGCACACAGAGTATGTTAGTCGTCTTGATTTGCTAATTCTGATTCAGAAGAAAATTGGAAACATCTTTGGGAAACTATCTCCTTTTTTGCCCCTTTGGACATGTATGTATAGAACTCATTTTCTTATTAGAATGATTATATATCATAGGCAGAGAATTTCATATTTATGAATAGAGCTTCCTGTTTTCATCAGTTGGGAGCAATGGGGTATTTTTCAACAAAAGTTATAAAGCTGAACAGACCAATTTTCTAGACATTTTTTCTCATTTATCAGCCACTCTGAATTTGCATGTTAGACTTCTTCCTACTGTGATAGTAACTAGGAGTGGCATAGAGTAAATGACTGAGAAGGTGGGTGGAGAGAGTGAATTACAAAACAGTATTTGGGGTAGATAACGGGCAAGGGCTGGGAAACACTAAGGAGGGTGTTAGAACCGAAATATCCTTACCTATGGGCTTCCCTGCTCAGTTCATTACCTGCTTTTGGTTTATGTTAGATAAAGATAAATGTGCAAACATGTTCATAAGTTTCTTCACAAAATATTTGATTTTCCCAAAATGTACTGGGAAGACATGGGAATGATTTTAATTCTTTATTATTCACATGTCCAGAACTTTCCCATAACAAACTTTTAGTGATAAAACACTAGACATGCACTTTAGTGTTTCATTTTAAATATATATTTATGCTGATTGTGTATGTAAACATTTTACATTGAAAAGTAGAAGCTTTCATTTAATGTAATTATTCATACAAAAGAGAAAAGTTATTTAGTTACACTTTAAAATAACTATGGTATACTGGTATGATCTATATCTAAAGGAGGTCTTTGTTTATATAATTTGTGGAATTTCCAAATGTAGTTCCATATACACATACAATAGCAGCAGAATCAGGCAGTTGAAAAAATTTTGGTAGCCGTTGTAGTATGGCAAATAAATGCTTTTTTAGTGTCTGTGTAAGGATTCTCGGACGTCTTACAACCCCAACTATTAGCTAAATATTTTCTCCCTTAAATGTTTTAAAATTATGTGCATGTTGGTCCTCTAACCTAACTTTGAAGCATTTGAATAATTTTCAACGTCTGTCTATCTATTACCCGCTTTTTCTCTTTTTGCGGATAACCCTCCTGCACATAATTTTTGGGTCAGGATAATCACTCATATTATGTAAGAGTTTAGTAGATATTGTTAAATATTGCCTTTATGTTTTGTGTGAGGCCCGTCAAATTCTGGCAGAAGAAAGACAGTGAAGTCATGTGCTTAAAGTTTGTATATTCATTATCCACACATTCTTTTTCTAAATTGAAAGTATATCCACTTTGGTGAAATATTACTTTGTGATAAAAATTAAAAAACAAGTGATATAGGTACATATTATGATAACTGAGAGTTTGTTTAATTAGAAGTAACTTACCACATGTAATAGAGAGAGATTGACTCAGAAAAGTCACTGTAAATAAAGCTCTTGATTATGGATTTATACGATGCTTAAAATGAGAAATGGAAGCCACAGAGTTCTTTGGCTGTTGTTTTTCAAAGACCCTTAAAACTTCATTTTTGAAGATTATGTTAGTATTTGCTATGTTGATGTAAGTAACAAATTTAGGTCTGTTGTATAAATTATGTACTTAATGCCATATACATGAAATACCCCTGTGAACCTGAAATCAATTTCAGTAAATAAAGACATTAGTTATCTTGCTCCCCCATTACCTTGTATTTACTAAATTTGTCAACAGTGGTCAAATTTTTTATATTGTATGCTGTTAGACTATATAATAGTAGAATAGTTTTTTAAATGTTACATATATATTCATTGTTACCTTTAAATTATTTTTTTATTTTCTGAACTAATGATTCTATTTAGATTGAATAGTTTTATCAATATTAATATTGTGCTTATTTCTATGTTTTTTTGTTTGTTTTAACTTCTATTTGGTGCTGTTCTATTTTTCTTTTAATTGAAAACAACAGGGCCAAATGATTTGATGTAGTTTTTTTATTTATTGTAGACATTCTAATTTGGCTTAAATTTTTCTCACTGATAATGAGGTTTTTAGGAAGACACTTTCTTAATTTATTGATTTAGCTTTATATATGACAATTTATTTTTTGACTTTTTTTGGACTGGGTATATAGCTATTTAAGCTGATATAGCATTTATTGGGCCTTATATTGATTATTTGAAAAGTTTTTATATTAGTTAAATACATTATTAGTATTTTAAATCATGATTATTATGAGATATTACTTCCTTATTTTAATGGGGTATATGGGAACAGAACTGCATGCATATTTCTATGATCGTGTGTTCAGGGTATTATTTTATGTTACTTTTTGTAATGAGTATTTTTTTTCCCTCCTCTGTTTGTTTTAATTAAATTATGTAAAAACCCAAAGCACCACCATATCCATGATTGCTGGAACAACTTCATTTGGTTAGCATTAGCAGCTATCTGTCTAAATGTGAGATCATGTGGAAATAAGATGCCAAAAGAGAAAATACTCAACTTATCTTTCTCCCTCGTACTCTCCCCCCCCCCCTTTTTTTTTCTCTCTTTTCCTCCTTTTCTCCGCCAGGCCTTTTCAGTTTCTTTTTCTCTGTTTTGATATTTCTATAGTGTCTCAAAGTAGATTCTTAAGGTTCTAGTAGTAGATATTGACATTAATTCTCACTAATGAACACCTGGCAGGTTTGAAGCACCCAAGTTTTCAAGGCAAATCATTGTTATGTCTACACTGTTACATGTACACCTCATTGGTTAGATGGTATTGGCATCTGATTACAGTGATTTTCTTCCTTTTTAACAGTTTTCAATTCCTTCCTCTATGTTAATTTACTTTAACATATTGTTTCACATGATATTGGCACCTTAATTATGAGGATTTGATTTTCCCCCTTTGACTGTTCTTCGAAGTGCAGAGTGATCCATACTGTGTAATGTAGCTGTATAAATAACTCATGTTTCTTATAATTATTGGAACAATTCATCTTCTAATGCTGTCGTTTTTCTAAGAAGAAAAAAAAGGCGAGAACTTGCAGAAAATATGGGAAACATGCTCATATGACAGCTGAGGATGTGGCTAGGCTAAAGCAGGAAACTACTACCCACAATGCAATGTTACATATACTACCACTTAATAAAATTTATATCAAACATGCTACTGACAAAACCAAAGAAAAATAATATCTCAACCATGCTAGTTAACATACTAAATCTATCTAGGGAAAAATGAAACTAATCGTTTTGGAACTTAGTATTTAGAGAATATAATAAATGAAACCGGGGCATCATAGTACATTAGAGCTCTGTGGTAACTTTGTGCTATGGGACTTGGTTGTAGGAAAACTGTCTTATAATGACAACCTTTTGGATATTAACTTTCCTGGGAAAAGCACAAAATGGTACCCCCTTGCTTTTTTAATTAAATTGTTGCAATATGAAATGTAGTTAGAGGACATTGTCATTTGGTAGGTAAAATAAGTTATATTGATGAGACATTCATGATTACTTAAACGTTTTATCCAGCTCAGGTATATTTCTTTCCATTTTGTTTCAATTTGTCTTTTATTGCCAGGTTTGAGGTGGGGCTTGAATTGTCCACTGAAGCATATTTCTTTTCAGAGTAATTTTTTTTCTTGGTCTTTTAATTTATGTTAACCTACCTATAGCTTACCTGATCAACCCATATGCTTTACTCTAAAGAGGGTCAGTCTAAAGCAAAATATAAACTGCTTTTATAATGTGGTTGAAAAAGATATTGTGATATCTTCTGAAAAGGTCAGATTTTAATATACTTAGGGTTTCTGTTTATAAATCTTAATCTTCTGATCTTAGCTGTCAGACTATAGCAATTTTGATGAATTTAGTTCCTTAGTAATTTATATGAATTATGCAGCTTTACAAGGGAGGTTTTTAAGATTTAAAAATGGAACATAGCGGAACTTTGGATTGATAAATGTATAGAAATTTTATTAGAGAAAGAATAGAAAAGACTATTAGTGTTAGTTGTGAAAGATTCCCTTAGTATTCTGGCATATAAATTACCACTGTGTCAGATCTGGTGTGGTATTTGTCATCTCGTTATTTAAAGATTAATATATTACCTCTCTGTCTATATCTCTATTAAAGATGATTTGCTTAATTGTTTGAAGTAGTTTCTCCTTCAGAGACTGCTTATCAATACCAGCTGTAGCACTGTGGCTTTTCTCCATGGACTCATGGTGGTCTTTGGAACAACGTTCTTCAACTTTGACAGGTGAGACAGAGGCTCTCCAGTGCCACTGCTTTTGGATGAATCTAGCTGTGGTTGGAGAGAGTGCATCTTGCCAAAATATATGGGTGAGACCACACACAGCCTTTAAAATAGTTATTGTAGGCTTATTTTTAGGGTTACATGTCTTGACAGTTCTTTTATTTGCATGCCAGTTTCATTGCTGTGTATAGATTTTTCATTGGTCTTAATAAAGGCGATTGCACATTAAGTCTCTATTTGTTAAGCCTTGTGTATAATTTACACTGGAAAATACTCTTGAATTCAGACATAATTAACAGTATAGAAAAATATATTGAAAATGAATCACTAGAATACTGGTCTTTTTGCTTTTATAAATTTGACAGTATTCCCTTTGGAGATCTCAATTTTCAAGATAGTTTAGTAGTCAAAAATTGCTCCAATTTGAACTTTAAGATCAAATAAGTTAGAGAGAATGTTAAAATATTTATATTATTTCAGTTACATTAATGGTAAAAAAATTTATGATTTTTGTTATTCAGAAGTACAGCTTTTATAATATTGATACAATAACATATTGTTCAAAATGTAAGTTTTACATTTTAGTAAAAGCTTGAAAGCATCAAAACAAATGGCCAGAGAAGTTAATTTCTTAATGCATAATCTTAAAATGTAAGCCAGTTAGTCTTTTTATTGGATGATTAAAACTTTATTTAACTTAGTGAACTGTAAAATTGACTGTATGTTTAAAAAAAGTATGTGTAGTCTTCTGAAACTGGCTTTTTTTAGTTAAGATCTTTCCTTAGACTTCTATAAAATATTTCCTTTTATAAAATACATTTGTATAATTATTTATGATTCTTAAGTTACTAGTGATAAGAAGCTTAAGCTTAAGAAGCTTAACTTTTTGAGCTCTGGCAGGTAATTAGTTACAAAACTTTTCACTTGATGATCAATGCATGTTGGTTAGTTACATGTTTATAAAATATTGTAACCAGCTAAGATAAGATTACAGTTTCATCCTAGATATTCTCATAGGGAAAAAGGAATCTACAGAGATAATTGGAAATTCTGTTTTCTCTCCACTATTATTGCAGTAACCTTCCATTACTGAATAGTCTGGCAGGAAAGTACTGGGGAAATTGTGTTCCTACAGCTTTTTCAGAGAACAAGTTGTGGAAAGAAGAGAGGACATAGTATTTACAAAAAGATAATCTAAAGAAAAATTTAGATTTACCTTTCAGAAATTGGTCATGTATGTGAACTTTTTTTTTTTTTTAAAAGTTTTATAAGTTATTTTTAGGATATTTGAGGAAAACGGCTATTAGTGATACTATGGTATATTTATTGAGTGTGAAAATACTATTGCATGTATATAATAGGAAGTAGACTTATTAAAAAAGGTGAATGATGAGATATTTTTAAGAAGTTAATACCATGATTAAACAAATACATACATAAAACAAATGTGGCATAAATTAACAATTGGTGAGTCCTGGCAAAGGGTACACAGACATTCATTTTACTACTTTTCAACTTAAACAGGGACTTCTGAAAGGTGAAACATTTTGTGGACGATGTGTATAGAGATTTATTTTATTTCAAAGTGAAATCAGATAGTTGGGGAAAAGTCATTTATTTGTATAGTTTTTAAATAAGGCTAGGTTGTACGTAACAATTTGAGATTTTAGTTTATAGTTCTGTTTTTTACATTTTTGTTCTATTCACCATAAAAAAATCTCATTTTCACAAATTTATACATGGAAAATATAAATAAGAAATAGTATAATATTTTTGAGAATAGCAACTTTGATAATTTTACGTTTGTGTAACAGTAACTCAGAGCTAGACCAGTATGCTAGAGATTTGTAGAGGACCAAAACAATTATGATATTGTCATTTATTTATTCTGAACTGGATGCTCTTAAAAAAATGACCACATCTTGCCATGCTAGCAGTCGGCAGCTGTGCATGGCTGCAGGCAGCCCAGGACCAAACCAGAGAGGATGGATCTTGCATTGCCACGATGTGTCCACCATCTGGATACCATTGCTGACATGTTCGCATAAAGAACTATTTGACATTGAAACTGGGACTCAGAACAGTTGGACATTGAAACTGAGACTCAAACATTTTTTGTTCTTATACGTTTATTTCTAGTATGCAGAGGCAAGATCTTTTTGAAGAAAAGAAACAGGGGAGAGTGATTGATATAGAGGCAGGGAGGCATTGAGCAGGCTGCCAGGCTACAGGGGGAAGGCTGGGGTGGATGGGAGGCGGATGCTGGAGGAGATCAACCAAAGGACTTATATGCATGCATGTGAGCATAACCAATGAATGAAAGACACTGGGGCGGGGAGGGGGGCAGGTGGGGACATGTGCTGGGGGGTAAGAGAGGCTGGGGGGAGGATAATGGGGGGAGAAAGGAAAACATATGTACTACTATTAAATATAAGTTATACTGCAAAAAAAAATCAAAAAAATATATTAAAAAATAGTATAGGGCAAAAATAGGTTTATAGTTGTTTGTATGGAAAATAATACAATAATAATAAAAAAACTGTGTTTCATGTACTCACAACTGTATACCTACTTTTGCCTTACCCTGTATTTAAAAGTACCTTAAAACGTTCATTCACATTAAGTTCGTACTACTGAATACTACTACTAAATTATTTATAACTATTCACTTCAACTGTATTCTTTCAAGAAGTATTTTAGTGGGCAGAAGCCTATATTCTCTATGCCAATTATTAATTCTGAATTTATATTATACTAGTTAATATCCTACCGAGGTCTGTATGTTTTTTCTCTAGAGGGCGAAATAGTAAATATTTTTGGCTTTATGGGACATAGAGTTTCTGTTCACTGCTCAATGCTGCCATTGTGTCTGAAAGCAGTCAGTTAGACAATAAATAAAACTTTATAAAAGGTAGCTGGCCTGCTGTATGTTGCCCATTCCTGCCACCTCTACTTCATGTATAGAAATTTGTGGCCTAGTGGATATCTTCTTTTATAAAAAAGGCAAGAATAGTTTGAAAAATGATTAAACTTTTAATTTACATATTATAATGGAACTAGTGACCCGGTGCTCAAAATTCCTGCACATTAAAAGGGGATTAATTAGAGGAAATAACAATATTGCTATTTGTCCTTTCTCTATAATAGAAGTGTCAGAGATGAAAGAAAATTAGTAAAATGTATATGAAAACCTTCCTCCTATCAGAGTCTGGGGTGCACCACGGGGCCCAGAGTCAAGTCCCCGCCCACCCACATGCGCCTCAAAATCGCGCAGACCCAGCTGGCCACCCCCAGTGGGCTAAATCCAGACCCAGCCAGTCCTACCCTTGTCAAGCCCTGCCAGGCATGGGGCGTTGCCTCAGGTCCCCTAGCCCGATGCCAGGATGGGGGGCATGACCTGAGGTCCCCCAAATGGGGTAGGGGCCATACTTTGAGGACCCCGTCAAGCCCTGCCAGTTGGTGAACATAGCCTGAGGTCCCCTGTCAAGCCCCGCCAGGATGGGGGGCTGTAGCCTCAGGTCTTCATCAAGCACTGCTGGGCGGGGCCTCGGCCTGAGTTTCCTGCCACAGCACTGGAGGTGAACCTTGAGGTTTCCCCCTCAAGCCCTGCTGGGTGGCGGCATGACCTGAGGTCCCCATTCAAACCCAGCCAGGCAAGGGGCACAGCCTCAGGTCCCCTGGCCTGGTGCTGGGGCATG
Organism: Antrozous pallidus; assembly: GCA_027563665.1. Lineage (NCBI taxonomy): Eukaryota > Metazoa > Chordata > Mammalia > Chiroptera > Vespertilionidae > Antrozous > Antrozous pallidus. The sequence continues at coordinate 15,575,920 of CM050517.1, read as the reverse complement.
GGGCACGGCCTGAGGTCCCCTGTCAAGTCCTGCTCTGCAGGGGATGCGGTCTGAGGTCCCCTGCTCTGGTGCCGGGTGTGGGGTACGGCCTGAAGTCTCCTATAAAGTCCCACCTGGTAGGGGTGTGGCCTACAATCCCCTGGCCTGGCCCTGAGACAGCAGAGCAGCCTGAGGTCCCTTAGCCCAGCACAGGACTGGAAGCACACCTTTTTTTTTTTTTTTTTGGTTTCAGATTATTACAATTGTTCCTCTTCCCCCCCCCCCCCCCCCATAGCTCCTCTCCAACCGGTTCCCACCTCACACTCTGCCCTTACCTCGCCCCCACTTTCCTCATCCATAGGTGTATGATTTTTGTCCAGTCTCTTCCCGTCCCCCCCCCCCATTCCTTTTCCCCCAAGAATTGTCAGTCCACTCCCTTTCTATGCCCTTGATTCTATTATATTCACCAGTTTATTCTTTTCATCAGATTTTTTATTCACTTGATTTTTAGATTTACTTGTTGACAGACATGTATTAGTTCATAATTTTTATCTTTACCTTTTTCTTCTTCCTCTTAAAGAATTCCTTTCAGTATTTCATTAATATTGGTTTGGTGGTGATGAACTCCTTTAGCTTTTTCTTATCTGTGAGGCTCTTTATCTGACCTTCAATTCTAAATGATAGCTTTGCTGGGAAGAATAATCTTGGTTGTAGGTCCTTGCTATTCATCACTTTGAATATTTTTTGCCACTCCCTTCTGACCTGCATAGTTTCTGTTGAGAAATCAGCTGACAATTGTATGGGTGCTCCCTTGTAGGTAACTGTTTTTCTCTTGCTGCTTTTACTATTCTATCTTTGTCTTTTGCTCTTGGCATTTTAATCATGATGTGTCGTGGTGTGGTCCTCTTTGGATTCCTTTTGTTTGGGCTTCTGTGGGCTTCCTGGACTTGTAAGTCTATTTCTTTCACTAGGTGGGGGAAATTTTTGGTCATTTTTTCTTCAACTAGGTTTTCAGTATCTTGCTGTCTTCTGGCACCCCCATAATTTGGATGTTCATACGTTTGAGGTTGTCCCAGAAGCTCCTTATATTATCTTCAAATTTTTGGATTCTTTTTGCTTTTTACTTTTCTGGTTGGGTGTTTTTTGCTTTTTTGTATTTCAAATCTTTGACTTGATTCTTGCGTTCCTCTAGTCTGCTGTTAGGTTTCTGTATAATATTTTTTACTTCAGTCAGTATATGTTTAATTTCTAGTTGGTTCTTTTTCATATCCTCGAGGGTCTCTCTAAATTTATCGGCCTTTTCTAGAAAATTCTTGAAAAACCTTATAACTGTGGTTTTGAACTCTATATCCAGTTGTTTGTTTTCCTCCATTTCTTTCATTTGTGATGTTTCTTTGTCTCTGCATTTTCACTGCTTCCCTTTGTTGATAGAATAGCTTTCTAGGGCGCAGTGGCTAAGCCTCCCCAGTTACCTGAGGTGGACACTCTTGGTGCACCCCTTTATGGGCTGTGTGCTCAGTCTTGTTGTAGTTTAAGTCTTGATAACCGGGAGGAATTGACCTCATGGCAAATTTGCTGTGAGAATCAGCTGTTTCTATTCTGGGAGAGCTTATGTGCTAGAAACATTTTTGTGAGACAAGACGTGCAAAATTGCAAAAGCCTTTGTGTTCAGCTTGGATGGGTTGGAGTTTCAGGGTGGAGCAGACAGCCTTGGTTTCCAGTTAGTCCTGCCCTATGAGGCTTCTGAATCTCAGTGACCCTCAGTAATCGCTGCAAGCACCTCTGAGAGAACGCCACCCTCAAGTTTTGCCTGCTGCCAGACAGCCCAGTTTCTCCGTGACTGAGTCTGTGTTCCCAGAAACTCACCCAGAACTGGAGCTTCCACCTCCCTCTCATGTTAGAAAGCCAGCCGCGCACTTAGCCGCCCATACATTAAGCAGTCCTCTCTGCATGTGCCTCTGGACCTCTGATTTCTGCAGCTTCCAAGTCTCAGTGTGCTTTCTCTTTTCCTGACAGTCCAGATTCCCCCCTGAATGAGTCTGTTTTCCCAGAGTCTCGCCTGGGACTGGATTTAAGTGCAGTCAGCAGCTTCCGTCTCCCTCTCGCTTTAGAAAGCTAGCCATACACTCACCTGCCCGTGCACTCAGCCACTTGTCCTCTCAGTGTATGCGTCTCCGTACTTCAGCCTTTTGGAGCTTCTCTGAGTCTCAGTGTGCTTTTCTCTTTCCTTCTAGTTGTAGAATTTCCACTCAGCCAGCTTTCTTGTGGTTCTGGAAGGTGTCCGTTTTGTATTTCAGTTGTAGTTTTGATATTGCTATGCAAGTCATTAGTTTAGGTGTTTACCTATGCTGCCATCTTGGTTTCTTCGAGAGGTGCACCTGGAAGTCCCCCGTCAAGCCCCGCTGGGTGGGGAGCATGGCCTCAGGTCCCCTGGCCTGGCACTGTGGCGGGGGCTGTGGCCTGAGGGCCCCCAGCCTGACACCAGGGTGGGGGAGCGACCTGAGGTCCCCTGTGAAGCCCCAAGGGGGCAGAGGACGGTGTAGCCTCAGGGCCCTGCTGATTGCTCATTAAGGCTCCTTATGGGAACTGGGCCTCACCTATGGATGTAGCCATCTTTGTAATGGAGTGATGGTCAATTAGCGTATTCCCTCCTTATTAGATAGGATTTTTTTCTTAAAGTATTTATAAAATGTTTTGTTTATTTTTATGTGAAAGATGACATCTGTGGTCCTTCCTAACTATCTGTTGAACTGAATAGTGCAATTTCATCTAGACCATGTAATTATTAAATATTGTGAATAGCTTTATGTAAATCTAAAATCCTTTTAGGGATAAGGTTGTTATAATAAATAATCTTGATTTTAGTGTATTTGCAGGTTATAAATCTGAGAATTTATCTAGTTGTTCATTATTATCAATAAATATGCTAAAATTCCTTTCACCCACAGAAATGTTTTCTTTTTCAATAAATTGGGTTTAATGCTCAAGCATAAAATATTTCATAGTGATTGTGATGAGCTATTTCTCCTCTTTTACATTTATATTTGAATTTAAATTTGAGTAGAAAAGGAATTATTTTTGGTATTACTGAATCTCCAGAACATTCATTGCACCCACCATTGGACATAATATCCAAAATAAATTAATTTTCTGAGGCTTCACCTATATTAGGTAGACTGAGTACTGTTTATTGGATTGACGGTGAAGGTTATATCAACTTAGCAGGAAAATAACCTTTTTAAAAAAAAATATTTTAGCAATGAGCAAATGAACTCATATCCTGATATGAATTTGAGACCTTTATATATTAATACAGAAGGTTTTAATTTGAGCTACAGGTAAATGAAATAACTTTAAGCATAAGTTTATAGTGCAAATTGTTGAGCACCTTATTTTGAAGTAATTTCTATATATTATTTTATCTATGGTCATTTTAGGCAATTCCAGTTACTACATACACAGCTAAGGAGTGGACAGTTCAAAAATTATTATATAACTCATAATTTCATCACAAAAGAGCAATCTTCCTCCTGTTTCTCCCCTAGAAGCACTGGTTATTGTCTATTTACCTTCATTAATGATAAAGTTCTAACATGATTGTTTTTACTCCTCTCTTCTTTAATATTTAGTTATAGAACAGAAACATAAGTCACTGTGAGTAACATAGCCTTTCTGTGAAGGCATCACACAAAAAACTAACATAAAGACTCAAAAAGCGTTATCTAGATTTAAAAAAAAAATTAATTGTCTAAAGTTTTACATATGTCTCCTTTTTACCTGATTGACCTTCCCCCCAGTCATCCCCACCCCAGGCAAGCCCCCACCGCCCTAGTGTCTGTGTCCATTGATTATGCTAATATGCATGTATACAAGTCCTTTGGTTGCTCTCTAACCCCCCTTATCTTGCCATTTGTCTTTGGATCTAGGGTTATTTAATGTAAGTTAAGCTTACATTAACTTACATTAAATAACCCTACCTACCTTAATAGATTTTAAAAAGTACCACTGTATTGTTTAATAAACTAGTTGACAAGAGAAATAAGATATTAAACATACTTTACTTAAGAAGATAAGGGAATATTTAATAGTTATGTAGGAAATATTTTCATCCAAAATTAAATTAACAAGTTTTGGCATTTAAAATTTTAATGTTCACTTAGAAGGAAAATTAACCTTTGACAATAGAATCTGGCCCAAAAATTAATGGTTAAGTATTATTTATTTTGCTACCTCTTTGTATTGTTTAAATTTCTTGGACTATTGTCCTTTGTACCTATCAATCCATTTTTAAAAATTAAGAATTCTAAAGATTGCATATTTCTGGAAGAAGTTATGCATTATCAAAGATAGTTGATAAATATAACAGAATTGTTTTATAATATTTTAGTGCATGAAATCATGATAACGTTAAATACTGAAAATATAAAAAATAACCCATTTAAAAATGTATAGGTTTTATTTTTCAGCAGATTTGATTTTATAGAAAAATTGAGGAGGGTGTAAAGAATTCCATTATACCCAACCCTCAGTTTCCTTACTGTTAAACAGTCTTGCATTGATGTCCTCCCTTAATTGATGACCCAATATTGATATATTGTTATTTACTAATGTCAGTAGTTTACATTAGGAGTCATTCTTTATGTTGTATAGTTCTGTAGGTTGTATCAAATGCGTAATTTTATATACCCTCTATTGTATTATCATACAGAATATTTTTTTCTAAAAATCCCCATAAAATTTTGTATAACTAAATATTACATAAAATTTAGGATCTCAATTTTAACAACTGGTCTTTTTACTCTGTATATAGTATTATATTTTTTAAAATGTCATATGGTTGGAATCATACAAAATACAGCCTGTTCATATTGGATTCTTTTGCTTAGCAATATTCACTTAAGACTCCTCCATGTCTTTCTTTGTTGCTTAATTACTAATTTATTTTTTTATTGCTAAATAATATTTTATTGTGTGGCTGTACCACAGTTGGTTTATATGTTTACCTATTGAAGGACATCTTGGTTACTTACAGTTTCTGGCAATTATAAATAAAGCTACTGTAAATATGAATGCAGGTTTTTATGTGGACCTAAGTTTTTCACTCATTTGGGTAAATATTTAGGAGTATTAGTTAGATTGTCAGGGAAGGCTATGTTTAACTTTGTAAGAAACTGCTCAAATGTCCAAAGTGGTTGTATGATTTTCTATTCACACCATTAATGAATGAGAGAGAGCCCTTGTTGCTCCACATAGGTGTCAGCATTTGCTTTTCTCAGTATTTTGAATTTCAGCCATTCCAATAGGTGTGTAGTGGCACCTTGTCATTTTAATTTGCAATTGCTTAATGATAAATGATGTTGAGAATCTTTTCTTAGGTCTATTTGCCATCTATAGATCTTCTTTGGGATGTGTTCAGCTGTTTCACCTTATTTTTAGTTATTGTTGTTGTTTGTTTTCTTGCTGAGTTATTGCATTAGCCAGAACTTCCAGGATGAAGTTGAATAGGAGTGGTGAAAGGGAATATCCTTGTCTTATTACTAATCTTAGGAAGGAACACATCTAGTTTCTCTCCAATAAGTATGATGTTTGCTATACATTTTTTGCAGATGTTCTTTTTCAATTTGAGGATTGTTCCCTTCTATCTCTGGTTTGCTGAGAATTTTTATCATGAATGGCTTTTGGAGTTTCTAGGTAGTTCTTCTTTATCTATTGCTTAAGAACACATGGCCTTTCTTCTTAATCTGATGATATGATGGATATTAGCAATTGATTTTGAAATGTTGAACCAGCCTTGTATACCTGGACTAAATCCCACTGGGTTGTGGTATATAATTCTTTCTATATATTACTGGATATGATTTGCTCATACTTTGTGGAGGATTTTTTGCATCTATGTTCATGGAAAATATTGTTCTGTATTTTTTCCTCCTTGCAATGTTTTTGTCTACTTTAAGTATTAAGTAATACTGGCCACATAGAATAAGTTAGGAAATATTTCCTTTGGATTAGGTTGTAGAGAATTTCTCCCTTAAATATTTCCTAGAATTCACCAGTGAATAGGACTAGTGCTTCCTGTTCTGAAAGGTTATTAATTATTGATTCAATTGAAAAATTAGATATTGGCCTATTCAGATAATTTATTTTTTTTGTCTGAGTTTTGGTAACTTGTGTATATCAGGGAATTGGTTCATTTTATTTACGTTATTAAATTTTGGGGCATAAAATTGTTTCTAGTTTTCCTTTATTACCTTTTAAATGTTTATGAGATAAGTAATGATGTCCTCTTCTTTCATTCCTCATATTAGTAATTTATGTTCTCGTGTTTTTTGTTTTGTTGTTGTTTTGTTTTAAAACCTGGGTAGAGATTTGTACATTTCATTTTTTCTCAAAGAATCAGTTTCTGGTTTCATTAATTTTTTTCTGTTGATTTCCTGTTTTCAGTTTATTTGATTTCTGCTCTAAATTTTGTATCTTTTGCTTATTTTGGGTTTAATTTTTTTTTTTCTGTTTCCTAAGTGGAAGCTTAGATTATTGATTTTGGATCTTTTTTTCTATTAAATGCATATAAATGCTACAGCTCTCTTTTTAAACACTTCTTTTTGTGCACAATCCAAATTTTTATTGGTTGTATTTTCTTTTGCATTTACTTTGAAATTTTGTTAAACTTGTAATTTTTTTTTCAACAATGTGTTTCTTGATATAGTTGGATCAATATTGTTAACTAAAAATAAAAAAATACAGAGGTTCAGATTGTAATAAAAAGTAAAAAGCTTTTTTTTTGAACAGGAAAAAAGCAGGGTGGGGAATTGTAATCCAGGATGCACAAATTCAGATAGCAACTCAAAATGTGCTTCAGAGAGAACAAAGAAAGGCAAGATTTGTAAAATCAAAAACACTGGTACAGTTCTTATTTAAATTATTTATTCAAATAAAGTATGTGGCTCAGTTAGCAAGGATTGGCTCCTTTCAAGGTGAGGAATAGTAGTTCTGGTTGCCATGGTAAGGAGGAAGTAATGACTTAAATGTCCTTGATACAAGATGTTTATGGTTTGTCCTTGAACTGAGATTTGTAACAGGTCAGCAACTTAGTAGCTGTTCTGAGACTGTGACATGAGATGTGCACAGGTCCCAATTCTTCAATGTCTTCCTAGCATTGATTCTTTTCTCTACCATTTTCATTTTAAGTGACAGTCTTAGCAATGCTTATTCCATTTTATTTTCACCCTTAAACATCTCTCATATTTGTAACTTTGTAACTTTTGTCTATCAGTGCCCTTCTTCTTTATTTCTTTTTTTGCCTTCAATTTTTTTTATGCCTTTCCTGGTTTTAATTGAGCATTTTATATTATCCCCTTTTTTTTTCTCCCTTTCCATGTCAATTATCCTTTATTCCCCGCCCCCCTTTTTTTTAAAGTGGTTATAGAGTTTGGAATAAACACCTAAAACTAATTTAAGTCCACTTTGCAATATACCCTATGACTTACGGGTAGTTCAAGTATCTTATAAAAGAGTATGTCCTGTTTATGGCATTGCTGACATTCATATCACTTATCTGAAAGCTGTAATCACTGACTATATCATTGTTAGTATTATTTAAGAAGAAATAACATAAATGTTATTTTATTAGTCAAGCACTCCTTCTCTAATGCAGTTCCTTTCTTTATATAGGTCTATGTTCAGACTTATATAATTTTCTTTCTCTTGGAAAAATTTCTTCCAACAATTTTTCAAGACAGGTTTACTGGTAATGATTTTCCTCAATTTTTTTGTTTTGTTTTGTTGGCTTTTTCTCTTACTTTTATTCAATTTATTCTTGTTTGCATAGTTTCTGAATGTAATTTTTTGACCTTATAGGTAAGCCTTTTTTTTTTTTTTTTCCTGGCTGCTTTCAAGATTTTCTATTTCTCTTTGATTTTTCCATAGTTTGGTAATTATATGCCTAAGGTGTCAATATTTTGTTACTTATTCTGGTAGGTGGTCTCTGAGATTTCTGGATCTCTTGGTGTCTGTCATTCATTTTGGAAAATTCCCAGCCAATGTCACTTCAAATAAATACCCCTCCTTCCCTCCCTCCCTCCCTCCCTGCTTCCTTCTCTCCCTCTCTCCCTCCAGCCCTCCAACCCTCCTTCTCTCTCTCTCTCTCTCTCTCTCTCTCTCTCTCTCTGTCTTCCTTCCTTTCTTCTTCTCTGTTATGTATTACCATTACATGTGAGTTACTTTTGTGCAATTTTCCCACAGTTCTTGATTTTTTTTTTGCATTTATAAATTTTTTCTTCTTACCTTTCAGTTCTAGAAGCTTGTAACAAATCTTCATTCTTGATGATTCTTTTCTCTACCATTTCAATCTACTGATGAGCCGCCTACACGCTCCCCCCAAACACCCCCCCCCCAAAAAAAAACTCCAAAAAAAAATCTTCATTTCTTTTACACTGGTTTGACTTTTTAAAAATTTTATCATTTCCTTTTTTTTTTTTTTTATAATTTCCATTTCTTTGCTGATATTACCCAATTGTTCTGACACGTTGTTCACTTGTTTCATTAGCTTCCTTACTTAGCACACTGGTCATAGTTATTTTAAATTCCAGTGTGACAATTTCAGAATCTCTGTCCACTAGTCCAGCCATGTCATTGCAAATTGTAAGACTTCTTTATTTTTTTAATGCTCAAGTAATATTTCATTTTGTATATGTAATACACCTTCTTTATCCAACCATTTATCAATGGACACTTAGGTTGCTTCTATATCTTGACTGTTTTAAATAATGCTGCAGTGATCATAAGGATGTATATATCTTTTCAAATTAGTGCTTTGGATTTCTTTAGATAAATACCCAGAAGTGGGATTGCTGGGTCATATGGTAATTGGATTTTTAATTATCTGAGGAACATCCATCCCGTTTCCCACAGTGGCCGCATCAATTTACAGTCATTAATGACATTATTATTTCTTTTTTTTTTTTTAGAAACATTTTTATTGATTTTTTTAGAGTGAGAGGAAGGGTTAGAGATAGAAACATCAATGTGAAAACGACTCAAGTATCAATTGACTGCCTCCTGCATGTCCCCTACTGGGGATGGAGCCTGCAACCTGGGTATGTGCCCAGACCAGGAATTAAAACAGCAACCTTTCAGTGCACTAGATGAGCTACATCAGCCAGGGCATCACTTTTATTTCTTAACGACACCATCATTCTTCTATTCCTCAGATTTGCAATTTTGTTTTTTGACTCCTTTATTAAATAATAGACTAGTGGCCTGGTGCATGGAATTGTGTTCATTGAAAGGACTCAGGTTCCCTCCTCTTTGGTCCAGGGGTGCACCATCCGAGAACAACCACTGCCATGTCACCGCAGCTCGGTGGCTCCTGCATTGAGTGTCTGCTCCCTGGTGGTCAGTGCACGTCACATGTACGGTCAGCTGGTCACTTAATCTTATATATTTAGATTCTCGTCAGTTCTTTGTTTTCCTATATCCTGTCTTTCCCTTCCATATTAATTTCTTTTTAAAAGAAAGTAACTAGTGTTGGGTTATACAGTATCTTTATAATTATCTTTAGTAAGCTGGCAGTTGGACATTCTTAGTGTTGCCATGGAGGCGGGAGAGGCTCCTGCCATTGCCATGGCACTCGCCAGCCGTGAGCCTAGCTTCTGGCTGAGTGGCGCTCCCCCTGTGGAAGCTCACTGACCACCAGGGGGCAGCTCCTGCATTGAGCATCTGCCCTCTGGTGGTCAGTGCATGTCATAGCGACCAGTTGTTCCACAGTTTGATCTATTTGCATATTGGCCTTTTAGTATATAGGATTGTCACAGTACTTGATATTGTCCCACCAAAGTGCAGTTCTGTGGAGGAGAGGAATGACAGGTGTAAAGATGGGTTGATGGGCAAAAAGTTGTGCTCTTTCTTATGAGTTGTCTTTATTAAGAGGTAGTTTTAAGAGTATCTTAGAGAATCCCACATTTACCTTCGTTTACATCTACTTGAATGGAGTGAGTAGAGGTGGGCTAGGGAGTGTAGTGATAGAAGTCAGAATTCAAAGACAGATTAGGGGCTTCCTCATGTAGAGCTTTTAATAAGATGTGGTAATAAACTTGAAGAACAGGAATTCCACAAGAATTTTCATTAGTGACAGTTTTTTCATTATAGTTGGGATCTGAAAGTTTTCAATTTCATGAATTATATGAATATTTTTTCCAGAAATATGATTCAAATATTCCCTGTTTTTCCTTTGAAATAAACCAGTTATAAAAAATTTACATTCTACTTTCTCTATTAATTAAATGATTTTTATATTGCTTAAAGGTTAAAGTAAGCACTTTTTATGTTAGTTTTTACTCATGAATGATGCACAGTTATCTTAAATATGTCTGCTTGTTGTCCAAGAATGCTGCAGTTGAGTATTTTTAACTGATTGTTCTGTCATTCTTTATAATTATCTTTATTAAGCAACTCATAGACTTATCATTGTACTCTCCTCAATGTCATTCTTGCTCATAAGTTGTAATACTTTGAAGAAATCATTCAGTTCTTGTGGAATGACATTTGAAATGAAATCAACTTCTATTTGTTAGAAAAAGTAACAGCTGTGACTTTGTAAGCTACTGTTAGTGGCTTTGGAAGCTAGTTGGTAAGCTAGTTATCACTATGAGGTCATTTTCCAAAAGAAGATGAAATCATTAGCCATCTTGTTTAGTCATAGTGGGCTTTTTCTTTTGACCATATATTTTCAAATTATTCCCCCCCCCACACACACTTATTTTTCATAGTTGTAATATAATGAAGTAAGATAGTGATAGAACTTTTTAAAGGCAACAGTTTCTACTTAACATTGTCAGTATGTAATTGGCATTTTATACCATATTTAGAAAAAGACCTCTATAGACTTGATATATTAATTTATATTTCCTAATGGGAGAGCCAAGTAATGTGCGCTATTCTTTGTGTGAATTTCAACACACAGAATATGAATTCTACCAAGAATTGTGTTCTACTGAGACCCTGTAGGCTGATGATGTAATCAGAGCCATGTAGTCTCTATCTGCTTGAATTTCTGTTGCTTTACCATATGTTACTACTAGAGGTCCCGGTGCATGAAATTCATGTGTGGGGGTCGGGGGTTGTCCCTCAGCCCAGCCTGCACCCTCTCCAATCTGCGACTCCGTGAAGGATGTCCGACTGCCCGTTTAGGCCCGATCCAAGTAGGATCAGGTCTAAACGGGCAGTCGGACATCCTTCTTGCAATCCAGGACTGCTGCCTCAAAACTGCTCACCTGTCTGCCTCCCTGATTTCCCCTAACCACTTCTGCCTGCCAGCCTGATCGCCCCCTAACTACCCTGCCAGCCTGATTGATATCTAACTGAGTCCCTGCCAGCCTGTTTGCAACTAACTTCCCTCCTTTGCTGGCCTGGTCACCCCTAACTGCCCTAACCTGCAGGCTTGATCACCCCCAACTGCCCTTCGTTGCAGGCCTGGAACCTACCAATGGCCCTCCCCTACTGGTCATCTTGTGGTAGCCATCTTTTGTCCACATGAGGGCAGGATCTTTGACCACATGGGGGCAGCCCTCTTGTGTGTTGGAGTGATGGTCAATCTGCAAATTATTCTTTTATTAGATAGGAGAGAGGCCTGGTGCTGGGGGCCAGCTGGTTTGCCCTGAAGGTTGTCCCGGATCAGGGTGTGGGTTCCTTTGGGGTGTGAGGTGGCCTGGGTGAGGGGCCTATGGTGGTTTCCAGGCCAACCATGGCCCCCCCGCCCCCAACCCCCAGCAACTCAAGTGGTGGCCCTGGGATTAATGTATGTTCTACAATTGAAACTTTGTAGCCTGGAGCAGAGCCAAACCTTCTGCTCACTCCTTGGCGGCAGCCGTTTCTGTTTGGGTTTATTTAAATTCTATAATTGAAACTTTGTAGCCTAGAGTGGAGGCCTATGCAGGCCAGAGCTTCAGAAGCTAGGCTTCCTCCATTGCCCGGGCAACCCTAGCCTCTGCTCTCTCCAGCTTCCTGGCTACCGCCATTTCTGTTGGGATGTATCTTCTATAATTGAAACTTTGTAGCATTGAGTGGAGTCCTAGGCCAGCAAGAGCAGGCCAAAAGCTTGGCTTCCTCCATTGCCGGGGAAACCCAAGCCTCCCTCCTGCTCTTAGTGGCCAAAGCCATCTTGGTTGGGGTTTATTTGCTACTGGTTGGCTGGTGGGCGTGGCTTGTGGGCATGGCTTGATCAGAGGTACGGTCAATTTGCATATTACTCTTTTATTACATAGTATGTATTCTCTTCTGATCCTTTGCCCTCCACATCCACTTGTGATTGAAACTTTATGGGTAGTAGAGATAAGAACTTCATACCTTAATCACTTCCATCTATACTTTTTACTAGTACCTGAGTTATCTCTTTTCATGAGTTGTAGCTCATATAACCTGTACATTTTAGTTCCAGGATTCCAGACATATCACAAGAGCTAATATTAGATACTTAATGATTATCTCATTCAATTGTCCTTTTCTTTGTAAAAGAAAATAACTAGTGTTGGGTTATACAATATTATATAAACAGTCGTATGTCATTTATTTATTTAAAAAATATTTTGTTGATTTCTTACAGAGAAGAAGCGAGAGGGAGAGAGAGTTAGAAACTTTGATGAGAGAGAAACATCAATCAGCTGCCTCCTGCACACACCCTACTGGGGATGTATCCACAACCAAGGTACATGCCCTTGACCAGAATCGAATCTGGGACACTTGAGTCCATAGGCTTACGCTCTATCCACTGAGCCAAACCGGTTAGGGCCAGTTATATGTCATTTAGAAAGATACCTCTAAAATAGTGACAACTATTTCTATGAGCTATTAGAATTTATCTTTTATTTATTTATTTATTTTAATTTTTTTGCAGTATAACTTATATTTAATAGTAGTACATATGTTTTCCTTTTTCTCCCCCTAATATCCTCCCCCCAGCCTCCCCTACCTCCCAGCACATATTTCCACCTACCCCCCGACCCCCGTCCCAGTGTCCTTCATTCATTGGTTATACTCTATGTATGCATACAAATCCTTCGGTTGATCTCCCCCAGCACCCGCCCCCCACCCTCTCCAGCCTTCTCCTTGTAGCTTGACAGCCTGTTCAATGTCTCCCTTTAAATTGATTTGAGATCAATGAAATAAATTGGAGAGCCACAAAATAGATTAAATTGCATTTAAGAATTTAAGGTTCCAAAACAAAAATAAATAAATGTTAAACAATGTCTATCTGCATTCGTCGATGTCCTTTGGTTTGTATATTGTCAAGTTTTAGCCATTTCTTCAAATATCTGTCCTTCCCTTTTTTACTCTTACTGATTTCTGAGACTCCAATCACATGCATTTTGTACATTTGTTTTTGTCTCTCATATCTCTGGGCTGTGTTCATTTTTTCTCTTCTTTTCTTTAGATTGAGTAATTTTTATTTTCACTGTCTTCAGTTTTAGTATATTTTTTATCTTGCCATCTCAGATCTGTTGGTAAGTGCCTCTAGTGAAATTTTTATTTCACTTATTGTGCTTTGAAACTTCAAGTATTTACAATTTCCATTTTTTATAATTTTTATCTCTTTATTGATGTTCTACCTTCATTAAATTATTAGCGTATTTTAAAATGTTTTTTAATTGACTTTAGAGAGAGAGAAACATCACTGTGAAATAAGCCAGTTAGAGGAAGACAAAATATCACATGATCTCACTCATATGTGGAATGTAATGAACAAAATAGATCCAGAAGTATGGATGTATGGAACAATTAAATCTCATGGAGCGGGGAACAGGAAGAAAATATATATGCATATGTGTATACTCCATGGACACAGATCATAGTATGGGAAGGCCTGAGTCGGGCAAGGGTTGGGTAGAGGAGGCATAAAGGGAGAAAATGAGAGACATTTGTGATACTGTCAACAATAAAAAATAATAAATGGGGATAAATGCGTAAATTGAACTCCAAAAAATAAGTGATAAAAATTCCCCCCAAACAGGTTTTAAGTGCACATTTTGTGGTACATGATCTGTAGATTGTATTATGTGCCTACCACCCATAGTCAGTGTAAACTCACTTTAGCAACATCAGAAAAGCTGTATGGTTTTTTCCAGCCTCTTTGGCCCTGCTTTTCCCTGCTGACAGGACTTTGGTAAATGGAAGCATACCTGGTAAAATACTGTGTACACATGATATTTCCCATTAGAGTTCTATACTATTCACAAATAAATGGTTCTCAGTTTGTTGTATTTTTTGCTTGATTTCCACAGTGCTGAAATGGTGGTGTTTTTGTTTGTTTGTTTGTTTGTTTTACAGTTTTGTCTAGTTCGCCAGAGGATTTGTTGACCTCACTCACATGCCTAATGTGAATTTCTGGTCTCATTATCTTTTGCCTGGTCTTTTAATACATTTCCTAACTCCTCTCCCAGTTTTTATTCTTGCTCTCCCTATATCTTCTTCTGCATGTAGCAACCCAGAATCAGAGATCATTATAATGTGGAAAATGCAGTACTAGAGGTGCATGCATAACGTCGTATTTTCAAGGATGAATTTTGCTTCTAGAAGTCTAGAAATATTTCACTCAGGAAGAAACCTTTGAGCTAGGCAAGAGAGTAGTAGAAACCTGGGAGGTAAAGGGAGACAAGGAGAGAATTGTGTAAGTGCTAGGTCCAAGAAATGATGATTTTATTATGAGAGACATTGAGTAGGAAGTGGGAGAGTATAAGAAGATATTAGAGGTCATGTCATTAAGGATTAGGGGTACCATATTGAGGAGCATATACTTTCGTGAGCCAACATAGATCTTAAACAGGTGACTGACTGAGTTTTATATTTGGGCAGGTGGAGGTTGAGCCAGATCAGGGAAACTGCAGGACAATGCATTTTAAAAAGCTCCTGGAGTAGTTCAAGTGAGAGATGATATAATTTTGTCTACTTTGATTCTGTGAAAGCCTTGGAACTTTATGCTTCCAGTAGAGCACATATTATCCCCTGGGTTGCCATATTGGTATCCATATTCATTTCATTAGGAAAATTAGGGTTAGCTGGAAGAGGGGGAAATATTTCGTTATCTTCTAAAATCTCGAGTGTGGAAAAGGAGGAATTTTCAGAAGCATCATTCTGGAAACTACATCTAATACTGGCAACGTTCTTTATAGATTATGAATTAAGTATTTATGTACATGTCTAACTCAATTTTTAATTTGAGTCTTATTAAAACCCCATGAGATCAACAAATTAGATAGTAATAATAATGTGGAATTATTAAATAAAACAATTGATGTTCAAAAAAGATTTAGTACTTTGTTTAGTGTGTTTTTACTGTTAAGTAAGAAACCCTGAATTCACACTGAGGTCTTCTGATTTTCAAGTTTAGGAAAGAGCAGATAGTGATTTAGACCCAATCTTAAAAGCAAGAATGAAAGAGAGAATAAGTGAAATGTGCTGAAAAGTAGGTTTCCTTGTGGTTACTATGCAGTGAAATGTATTCTGATAGGTTTTGTTTTAAGAATGTCATTAAATTAAAAAAAATATGTACTTATTTGATGACAGTAAAGGATCAGAGATACAGAGACAAATACTGCATGGATCACCCATCTACCACCTCTACCTCTGAGCTCACTGTCTTAGTTCAGAAAACAGATATAGAAACATATCTTTGTAATATGGATGAGGAATAGTTTAGTTGAGATATAATAATACCTTATGTTTGTATTAGTTATTTTTTATTACAGCTTACAGAGTATGTTAATATTTTTGTTATTGTATACCTCCTTTTGCTTTATCATCTACTCCCCAACATGTACTCATTGCTCCAGCTATCAAAATTATTTTATTCTTTTAAGAATTAACGTCTTGCCTGGCCGGCATGGCTCAGTGGTTAAGCATCAACCTATGAACCAGGAAGTCATGATTCGATTCTCGGTCAGGGGACATGCCTGGGTTGTGGGCTTGTTCCCTAATGTGGGGTGTGCAGGAGGCAGCCAATCAATAATTCTTCTCATCATTGATGCTTCTGTCTCTCCCTTCCTCTCTGAAATAAATAAAAATACTTAAAAAAAAGAATTAACATTTTTACTTTCAAAACTTTAGTCCATCATCATCTTTCCTAAATACCTTTCCACATTCTTACATCTGGAGCTGTTGTATCACTTATAACATTGCCTGTCAATTAATTATAGATATTGTATCTGCCCTATTGTAAGGATTTTGAGTCTTGAGAAGGTATTCTTTTTGACTTAGCTGATGGCATGCATACTACAATGGTGAGGATATAGGGACTCTTACCTTCAGTGTTTGGCAAGTAGTAGGTTCTTAATAAAAGTTTATTCAATGAATTGAATTATTTAATTATAGCATTACTACATTCCTCTGAGGTTAGGATCATGGCCCCTATTTTAGAGGTAAGGAAACAAGTCTGGTGTGGAGTTATTTATTCAAAGTGTCACATTTGGTCAGCGTCATAGGCTGGATGCCTAATGTATTCCTGTGTTCCACCTGAGATAGTAAACTGTAGAGAATATCCAGTTAACTGGAGATGACAGGGAGGACTTCCTAGCCAGATTATGCTAATTTAGTCTACCATTTCAGTACTTTTAAACTTACAGGTATTGGAGAAAGTAACAATATCTTGATGTCATTGCAAGTTGCAGCAGTTAGATTTGCGTGTGTGTGATTTTTTCCACTTGAAATTTAGACATTTCCAGGCTTGTAATTTAAGGCGTACTACTGTCTTAATAATTTGAGCTTAATAATCAAATTTTAGTAATCAAACAGACCATTAATCTAGTTGGGAAACATTTCCAGTAAAAGGATCAGTGCAGTGATTTTGAAGAAACTATTCAGACCCACTTATTACTCTTCTTATGTCACTTAATAAGACATAGGATTAATTTTCTTGAGTAAGTTAACAAATGGAAAAAAAGTTGGCGGGAAACTTTTTCTTGTTTACCTTTGCCATAATAATTTAATAGTGTGTCTAAAAGCTGTCTCATGTAGAGATGCAGGTAAAATACTGTGGACAGTTCCATCTGTTTGGATGAGGAATTTATTGCCAGAAATTGTACTAGGACAGTGAAACATCTGGGTCAAGCCTTTGCCACTAATTTTGATTTTGCTGACTTCCAATGTTGCTCAGCTAAGGCTTTCGCAAATTTCTTTTTTTTTCTTTTATTTTGGTGGGAGGGAACTTTCTCTTTTTATTTTTTAAAATAAATATTTATTGTTCAGATTATTACAGATGTTCCTCTCCCCCTCCCCTCATAGCTCCCCTCCATCTGATTCCCCACCCGCCCCATGACCTTACCCCCTGCCACTGTCTTCATCCATAGGTGTAAGATTTTTGTCCAATCTCTTCCTGCACCCTTTACATCTCCTTTCCCCCTGAGAATTGTCAGTCCACTCCTTTTCGATGCCCCTGATTCTGTTATATTTACCAGTTTATTCTGTTCATCAGATTTTTTATTCACTTAATTTTTAGATTCACTTGTTGATAGGTATATATTTGTTGTCATTTTGTTGTTCCTAATTGTTATCTTTACCTTTTTCTTCTTCCTCTTTTTAAAGAATACCCTTCAGCATTTCATATAATCTTGGTTTGGTGGTGATGAACTCCTTTAGATTTTTCTTGTCTGTGAAGCTCTTTATCTGACTTTCAATTCTAAATGATAGCTTTGTTGGGTAGAGTAATCTTTGTTGTAGGTTCTTGCTGTTCATCACTTTGAATATTTCTTGCCATTCCTGTCTGGCCTGCATAGTTCCTGTTGAGAAATCAGCTGACAATTGTATGGGCGCTCCCTTGTAGGTAACTAACTGTTTTTCTCTTGCTGCTTTCAAGATTCTCTCTTTGTCCTTTGCCCTTGGCATTTTAATTATGATGTGTCTTGGTGTGGTCTTCTTTGGATTCCTCTTGTTTGGGGTTCTCTGTGCTTGCTGGACTTGTCAGTCTATTTCTTTCACCAGATAGGGAAAGTTTTCTGTCATTATTTCTTCAAATAGGTTTTCATTATCTTGCTGTCTCTCTCTTCTCTGGCAACCCCATAATTTGGATGTTGGTACACTTAAAGTTATCCCAGAGGCTCCTTACACTATCTTCATATTTTTTGGATTCTGTATTTCTTTTTTCTTTCTGGTTGGGTGTTTTTTGTTTCCTCTTATTTCAAATCTTTGGTTTGATTTTTGGGGTCCTTTGGTCTACTGTTGAATCTCCGTATATTCTTTATTTCAGACAGTGTATGCTTAATTTCTGACTGATGCTTTTCCATTTTTTTTTGGCATTCTCATTGAGATCCTTAAAGGTCTCACTAAGGTCTTCTTCAGAGGTCTTCTTTTTAGAAGATTCTTGAGTAACCTCATAACTGTGGTTTTGAACTCTATATTCAGTTGTTTTCTTTCCTCCATTTCTTTCATTTGTGACATGTTTCTTTGTCTTCACATTTTGGCTGCTTCCCTGTCTTGATGGAGTGGTTTTCTGTGGTAGGTGACCTATAGGGCCCAGTGGTTCAACCTCCCCAATCACCTGAGGTCCCTCTTGGTGCACCCCTTTGTGGGCTAAGTGCACAATCTTGTTGTAGTTAAGCCTTGATTGCTCTTAGTACATTGGGAGGAATTGATCTCTAGGCCAATTGGCTGTGAGGACCCACTGTGACTATAATGGAAGAACTGCTGTGCTGAAGTCACCCTTATGGGGCTGGACTTTTTTCAGTGGGGCTTTGGTGCTCACAGAGTCTGCTTGCTTCTTCAGTGTGTCACTGATGGATGTGAGGAGTTGAAATCTGGTGTCATCTCACACTGACAACTGGGTACACTGGCTTCTGGATCTCTAAAGGGGTGCAGATCAGCTACTGTCTGAGGCCACCCAGCAGGAGCTACAGCAAGATCTGCAGATTTCTCCTCTTTGCTTGGGGTTTGGAAGTTTTGGAGATGTCTGACCAGAGCTGCAGTTTGTTAGGTTAAGCTGCGATAGTTTGCAAAAACTTATGCCCATAGTTTGGGTGGATTTGTAAATTGGGTGGGGCAGGGTCTCAGGGAATCACTAGGGCATAGCAAACGGCTATGGCTGCCAGTCAGTAGTCTCTGAGTCTCTGCTTTTCCAAGTCCCCGCATTTTCCCATTCCTGAGTCCTCACCCCAGCGCAGTAAACAATGATTCCTGTGCACATCTCTTCAAGAAAGCCACCCTCACTTTCTGATCCGATGGCATACAGTCAGTCCAGCTTCTCCCCATAGGAGTCTGGGTCCTCAGAGTCTTGCAATCGCCAGCTGCCAGCCTGATTTTCGTGCCTCCATACCTCTGCTTTTCTGTGCTTATGCATTTCCTACCCGGTCTTAATGCTCTTTTCTCTTTCCTTCTAATTGTAGAACTTCTACTCAGCCAGCTTTCCCGTGGTTCTGGGTGATAGACATTTTGCCTTTTAGTTGTAATTTAGGTGTGGTTGTGAGAGGCAAGCATGTACAGGTGTATACTTATGACGCCATCTTTGGTTTCTCTTTCACACATTTCTTACTGTGAGAGCAGACATCTGTTTGTGATATTTTATTTCTCTAGTCAGCTGGGTATAGAATTTTTCTGTTGCTCAGCTCATCTTTTTTTTTTTTTTTTAATAGATAATCTACATAAGGATTTTCAGGAGTTTTTTTGTTTACCATAAAGTAGTGAGGATTTTGTGAACATCTTTGTAGGATCATGTTCATCTTTGTGAACATCCCAGGAAGTTGGCAAAACTATTAAATAGTCTTAGGCAGTTCATATTAATTCATGGTTTTAATGGTTAAATTAAAACATATGGATAAAAGATAATGCATTATGAAAGACCTAAATAGTAATAAAAATATTGACATATTAAATATATTTGTAGGTTTTAAAATGATATATTGTGACTGCCATTCAATCAACAGTGCTATTAGAAAGCTGTTAGTATGTCTTTTTTCTAAACATGTTAACATTTTTTAAGGCACATTGATTTCTGATAGGGATA
Organism: Antrozous pallidus; assembly: GCA_027563665.1. NCBI lineage: Eukaryota > Metazoa > Chordata > Mammalia > Chiroptera > Vespertilionidae > Antrozous > Antrozous pallidus. The sequence continues at coordinate 15,555,966 of CM050517.1, read as the reverse complement.
AATTGAATGTTCAGTGACCGTGGCAACGTGGGTCATACTTTTTTAGGTAAACCACAACTAATTCATAAAGTGCTGTGGATCCTTTAATACCTATCCAAAGTGGGCAGGCTGTCAATTTGAAAGATTCCATCTAAAACATATTCCTTCACTTGGCCCTTGAAAAATTCTACCGCAGTACCCTTCTTAGAATTTAGTTTATTTACTGAGAAAAAGGAATGGCTGAGTCAACTCACAGGAGATAAATCTGTGGTAGGTGTTAGAGGGCTGATTTTTAAAACTACACACCATCTCCCTCTTTTAGTTTATTTTACTTGCTAATATGTAAATTTTTTTAATGAAGTCAGGAGGACTTTTTAATGAAGAAAAAACTGCTTTTGTTAGGGATGACAGATTAGTTTTGTCATTGAATAACTGAGTTCAAAACTTTTACAGGGAGATTAAGTTTTAAAATTTAATTTTTATTAAGACATGAGAAAAGTGACTCTAAAATGATAATTTTTTATTTTTATTTTTTTTCAAATTTCTATTAATTTATAGTGTTAAATTGTAATATCCCGTGTTACCTCCCATTAGATTAACTGATGGAAATAAACCTGTTATTTCCAGCAACTAGTTAGAATATCAACATAAGCTGCCTTTACTGGAGGGGATCAGAACATACAGTATCCAGGTTCTATACAAGATCTGGAACAGAGTTACTAGTTTTCACATGGCTTGATTAAAAAGAGGTGGCTCTTGTGCACTGAAATTTTCTCTTTGAAAATGGGCACATTTCCCAGCATAAACATGATACTTCTATACTAATCAGGATGGAGTCTTATCCTGCAATGGGACTTACGTTTTGGGCTTTTTACGACATCATTGCTGTTTTCTACATGGTCAAAAATAGATATAGAGTAAACCAACCCCAAAAGTCAATTATAGGGTGAAAAATTTGGTTGTGTTTTTCATTATACAGAATGTTCTTTCCAAAGACATAAACAGAAAAAGCACGTATGTTTGATTTTAAAAATAGCTCTGCTTCGCTCTTTAAAATGCTGGAGACATTTTGGATAATTTTAAATGATCAGTATTATAATTACATGATAAACCCTATATCTAAAGGCAAGCTTGGTTTGTAATTATTTACTTAATTGCTATCTCACCTTAAATTTTTTTAAATTTCTGTCATTGAATTTATTGGGATGATATTGGTTAATAAAATTACACAGGTTTCAGGTATACAATTCTATAATTGTGTGTTTACCACCCCAAGTCAAACCTCACCATTAAATTTTTTTTTAAATTAGGGTTCAGCATAGATACTTTGAAAGTATTTCTAATGCACACTTAAATGATCTGGTAAACTCATCTTATTTTCTAATCTCTCCACAAGAAGCAAATGTTAATATGTATTATATCACTTTTGGAGCATACATGATAATTTATAAGTAATGTATTTAAAAAATATGGGAAATTAAAGCCATTTATTCATTATGAATCAGTACAGTGCTTAAAATAGGGTTTGTGAAATCTAATTGCTAGTACAATTGCAAAAATAATGTAAAATAGCACTTAAAATTATTATTTTAAAAAATATTTTTTATTGATTTCGGAGTGTAAGGGACAGGGAGAAAAAGGTAGAAACGTTAATGATCAGAGAGAATCATTGATTGGCTGCCTCCTGCACGCTCCCTATTGGAGATTGAGCACGCAACCGGGCATGTGCCCTTGATCAGAATCGAACCTCAAGACCCTTCAGTGCACAGGCCGACACTCTATCCACTGAGCCAAACCAGCTAGGGTGCATTTAAAATTATTTTCAATAAAATTTTGCATTCTTAAGAGAAGATTATCTAAACCCCACAAAGCTTTAAAGTGAACAAAAATTTTTGTTATAATGATATTTTATTGGAAGAGGTATTTTGAAACCTTATAATTAAAAATGCTATATTTCAGTTAATGAGTATTTGCCATTTTTCAGTTTTAAACTGCAGTTAATTTATATTTTGGCTATTTAAAAATGGGTAGATAAATGTTCTTTATTTAATGTTTTGCTCCTGTAGTCAAGGTTACATTCCTCAGAGGTATATTTCAGCTTATATCAAGTCTTATTTTCTTTGTTTTATTGAAATGGCTGCTTTCTTTGTTGCCAAGTCACTGATTGACATTATTATTATCATCCGTTTACACAACTAACGCTAGCACTAAATGATAACTTTTTATATTTAATCATTCATTTCTAGGAAGGTATAACCAAGAAAAGCAAGTTTTGTTTTCATATACACCTGTGCCCGACATTTATTATGCAACTGAGTAAGAGCCATTCTTAACTCCTTTCTTTCTGGAAGAGCTCTGATTTTATATAGAAATCCTGAATAATATAAGCAAATTATGATGACCCTATTTTTAACAGTAATTTATTTTAGAAAAAGTCATGTGACTCAAACCTAGTCTGTGAGACAAGTCTGAATGCCTTCTGGGAAGATTTTCTAACTGATAAAACAAATGATCTGGAAAAGGCTTGTTCTCTTCCACTGGATGAAATGCAAGTACTACCTCCTGTAGCATTCATTACAATGTAAGATTCTTGGCTATGAAACCAGGCTGCCTGCGTTTAGAATCTCAGCTTTTCTCTTATCAGCTTTGTGGCTGTACACAAGTTAAATTTTCTATACTTCGGTTTTTCTCATAAAAATGGGGCTAATATACACAGGGAACATTAATCACTAGAGAAAAATCATTAGTAATTAGGGAAATGCAGATCAAAACCACAATATGAGATACCACTTTATAACCACTAGGATGGTTAGAATCAAATCCCACTACTGGTGGGAATGTAAAATGGTTCAGTTGCTTTAGAAACTATGGTAGTTCTTAAAATGATTAAACAAGAGTTAATCATGTTGTACCTGGACAGTCAATGGATCCTTGCTGCCTGTCACTACTTGAGCCAATTAAGCAGAGATAGGGTTGAATAATGTATGAGCGTTTATTATATTACTGTCAGCAGTATAGGAGAGCAGCAGGTCATACACAAAAATATGCTCTGCAGCCCCCCCATAAACCAGCTGCTTATATAGGGTAGGACAAAGATTACATTGGGAAGTAGGGGTCACAGGCATGAGGAAGTAGGAGGCTGGGATGGGACTCCATTGGTTGTTAATCTTTCCATGATAATAGGCAGTTCTTGAATGAGAATGGTTCCAAGGTTGATTCCCAGGTCCAAGGTTGATTCCCAGGTCCTGGGGGCACACAACTCTCAGCCTGGTCAGAATGTCCTTTCTTTAACCAATTACAAGACAATCTTGGTTAACAGAGCATGATTAATATTTCCCATAACCATAGCTAGTTCCCAATATTCTATTTTTGCCCCTAACATTGTGACCCAGCAATTCCAACCCTAGGTATGAACCCAAGAGAACTGAAAATCAAAATACAAACTCATATACAAGTGTTTATAGCAGCATTATTCTAAATAGGCAAAAGGTGGAAACAAGTTGAATGTCCATTTGTGGATGAATAGGTAGACTAAATATAATATATTAATACCAGAGGATATTATTTGGCCACCAAAAGAAATGAAATACTTGCATGTGCCACAACATGGCTGAACCTTGAAAACATTATGATAAGTGAAGGAAGTCAGTCACAATGACCACACACTATGTTATTCCACTCATATGAACATCTGGAAAAGGGACATTTATAGAGACAAAATAAATTAGTGTGTTGCTCAGAATTATGGGAAATGGGGAGTGATAGCTTAATGTTACTGGTTTTCTTTTTCAGGTGATAAAATGTTCTAAATTAACTAATGATGGTTGCACATGTATGTGACCATACTATAATCCATTGAATTGTACACTTTAAATTAGTGAATTATATAGTATGGAAGTTATCTATCCTTTCTATTAAAAGAATAATAAGCAAGTTAACCATCACTCTGCTTCACCCACAAGCTATGCCCACTAGCCAATCAGAAGCGAGTATGCAAATTAACCCCAACCAAGATGGCTGTGGCCATGGAGAGAGCAGGAAGGAGGCTTGGGTTTCACTGGCAATGGAGGAAGCCAAGCTTTTTGCATACCCTGGCTGGCCCAGACCTCCGTTTAAGGATACAAAGTTTCAATTATAGAAGATAATAAACCCCAACAGAAATGGCTGTCGCCACAGAGGGAGCAGAAGGCTTGGCTCCACTCCAGGTTACAAAGTTTTAATCGTAGAAGATAAGTAAATCTCAGATACCAGGGTCTCTTCTTGGGTCACCAGGGGGCATGGCTGGCCTGCAAACCACCACAGGTCTTATGCCCAGGCCACCGCACGCCCCAAGGGAACTCCCACCCTGCTCCAGGACACCCTTCAGGGCAAACCAGCTGGTCCCCACCCATGCACCAGGCTTCTATCTAATAAAAGAGTAATATGCAGATTGACCATCACTCAACACACAAAATGGCTGCCCCATGTGGACACAAGATGGCCACCACAAGATGGCCAGCAGGGGAAGGCAGTGCGGGGGACTATTTCCTGCAAGGGAGGGCAAGTTGTGGGTGATCAGGCCAGCAGGGGAGGGCAGTTGTGAGAGACCAGGCCTGCAAGGGAGGGCAGTTGGAAGCGATCAAGCCTACAGGGAGGGCAGTTAGGAGGGACCAGGCCTGCAGAGGAGGGAAGTTGGGGGTGACCAGGCCTGCAAGGGAGAGCAGTTAGGGGCAAACGGGCTAGCAGGGGAGCAGTTTGACATCAATTAGGCTGGCAGGGTAGTGGTTAGGAGATGATCAGACTGGCAGGCAGAAGTGGTTCAGGGCAATCGGGAAGGCAGACAAGCAGTTGAGAGCCAGAAGTCCTGGATTGTGACAGGGATGGGGCCTAAACAGGCAATCAGATATCCCTCGAGAGGTCCCAGATTGGAGAGGATGCCAGCTGGGTTGAGGGACACCCTCCGTGCACATTTTGTGCACCAGGACTCTAAACCTATCTAATAAAAGTAATATGCAAATTTAGCCGTACCTTCCCTACACCCACAAGCCACGATCACCAGCCAGTCAGGAGTTGGGGGTGGTGCCGAGGCACTCATGAGGCGAGGGGCGGCAGCACAGTGCCCTGCGGAGGGACAGAACGGGCGCCGTGGGCCGGCTGGGACAGCCAGCTCAGTGTTCGCTCCCCAGGCTGGGGCCCCAGGAACTGGCGGCAGGAGGGTGGGGTCACCGCTGCAGTGCGAGGGGTGGGGCCCTTTCCAGCCTTGGGGTTAGGCCGGGCTGGGCTGTGGGCAGGGCCACCCAGTGGTGGCTGAGCCCTGATCCATCGCAGGGCCCTGAGGTGGCCGGGTGCCAGGCTGTAGTCAGATGAAAAGAGACACACTATACACAGGAATAAACGTAAAGATTACAAAAGATTTCTCATCAGAAACAGTGTAAGGGAGAACATAGTAGAGCAACATCATTAAAGTACTCTAAAGGATGAAAATCCTCTCAATTTATAATTCTAGACTGAGTGAAAATATTTTTAAAATAGTTTAAAATAGTCAAAGTGTATTTTAACTATTTTAAACTATTTTAGAAGTAGTTAAAATATTTTTATGTATAAAAGATTGAATTTTTTAAATCACCAGCAGATTTCTGGTGTAAGAAATGTTAAAAGAAGTCCTACAAGCAGAAATAAAATTTTGCCAGATACAAATAATGATCTATACTAAGAAATGGAGAACACCAAAGACAGTATATGCATAGGAAAAAATATAATAGAAGTTTCTTATTATTGAAATATATTTAAAGATAGTTAACTATTTAAACAAATAATGCGATGTCAGTTTTATAACATCTGTGTAAGCAAAATATATGACAACAATAGCACAAAGATTGCCTGGGAAAAATGAAATTTTGTTACAGTGAAGTTTCTATACAAGATGTGAAGTGGTAAAATATCCACTTGAAGATAGACTGTGACAGGTTAAAATCCTATATAATGAAAAGCTAATATGGAAATAGTCGTCACACCTTCATGCCATCATGCCATAATGGCTCAGACAACACTGGGGAGAGAGGGGTGGGGACCAGACAGGCTACGGACTGGGAGAGGAACAAGCCACCCACTCCATGGTCCCAGATGCTAACAGCTGTGCCTGCCTCTTGGGCCCAGGAGAGGGACAAGCCGCCTGCCTCGCAGTCCTGGGTACCAGCAGCTGTACCTGCGCCTGCGGCCCAGGAGAGGGACAAGCCACATGCCCTGTGGTTCTGGGTGCCTATAGCTGGCCAGAGGGAGGGAAGCCTGGGTCCCAGGTGTGGGGCAAGGCAAAGGCAGTTAGGAGCAACCAGGCCAGCAGGGGAGCACTTAGGAGCGATCAGACAGGCAGGCAAGGAGAGGGGTTAGTGGTGATCAGTCAGGCAGGCCAGTGAACAGTTAGGAGCCAGTGTTCCTAGATTGCGAAAGGGATGTCCAACTGTCAACGGTCAGACATCTTCAAAGGGGGTCCCCGATTGGAGAGGGTGCAGGCTGGGCTTAGGGAACTCACCCCTACTTCATGCACAAATTTCGTGCACTGGGCCACTAGTATATATATAAAACCCTAATCTGTAAATAGACTGGACGGCAGAACAAGCAAACAACAAATAATTGGTCGCTATGACGTGCATTGACCACCTGGGTGCACGTGCGGTACATGGTGGTCATTGGTCTCATCTGGATAGTGGAGCAGGTGAGCCTGTGGCACCAGACCAACATGGCGTGGTTGCTGTCTTTCGGGCAAGCCTCTGGTGGTTACTGAAAATTCTTTGCTCTCACGTGTGGCTCGCACCTGCTGCTGACTCTGGCCCCTCTCACTGGGGGGGCTCAGCACTGTTAGTGCATAGGAGCAGCAGGAGCACGTCTGCCAGCAGACAGAACCAGAGGCCACAGCGGGAGGAACTGGGCAGGGGCATGGAGGATGGGCCGAGACCCGCCCCTGTGCCCACCACAGCCTCATGGCTCACAGTTCCTTTCCAGGTGTATTAGTTCATGCACCGGGCCCCTGGTATTTAATAAAGTTGTTGAAAATAATAGTATCTACCTTATCTTTTACTAGTTGCCTGGTGCACGAAATTCGTGCACGCGGTCTGGCGGGCGTCTCTCAGCCCAGCTTGCATCCTCTCCAATCTGAGACCCCTGTGTGATCGGGCCTTGGACAGCCCCCTCGCAATCCGCTCCTAACCGCTCACCTGCCTGACTGCTTAATCACCCCTAACCACTCTGCCTGCTAGCCTGATTGTCCCCCCCACCAGCCTGATCACCCTCAACTGCCCTCCCCCCCCCTAGCCTGATCACCCCCAACTGCCTTTCCCCCCTGGCCTAATCAACCCTAATGGCCTCTGCCTTTGCCCTGCCATCATGCTTTGTCCTCTGGGACGGGGTTGCGATTGGGGACCCCCGGCGCCCACAGCTAAGTGCCAACCTGGCCAGCCTTTGCTGAGGGGGCCTGGATTGCTCGCTGGGGCCCGGGCTGGGTTGTGATATGGGACACCCTGCACCCACAGCTAAGCACTGCAGTGGCCAACCTTTGCCGTGGGGGGGGGCTGTGATTTGGGGCTCCCGGCCCCCACAGTGAAGTGCCGCAGTGGCTGGCCTGCACCCTGGGCTGCTCGGGGGGGAGGGGGGGTGGATCGCCCGCTGGGGTTGGGGCTGGGCTGTGATGCGATCTGAGACCTCCGGCACCCACAGCAACTGGCCTTTGCTGTGGCCCGCCGTCAGGGGGCCGGATCGCCTGCTGGGGCTGGGCTGCAATCTGGGACCTCTGGCACCGCGGCGAAGCACCTCGGTGGCCGGCCTTTTTTGTGGGCCGCAGGGGGTTGGGGACTGGATTGCCCACTGGGGCTGGGGCTGGGCTGTGGTCAGGGACCCCCTGGCAAAGTGCTACAGTGGCTCGCCTTCATCCCAGCCCACAGGGGGACAGATCACCCGCTGGGGCTGGGGCTGATATCCGGACAAAGGCGCCTGCAGCTAAGCACTACAGTGGCCGGCTGGGGGCAGAAGGGGCCCACCCACCATCTTGCATGGTGGTTAATTTGCATATCGCTCCTATTGGCTGGTAGTGTAGCCAAGGTTTGGTCAATTTACATGTTTCTCTTTTATTAGATAGGATTGTAAGAATTAAATAAGTTACTGAGTGTAAAGTTCTTAGAATAGTCTTGGGTTAGCAAATACATGTTTGTTTTATAGCCTAAGAAGAGCTAACCTGGAAAATAGACAGTATGTAGAAGAAGCAAGGTCTATAGTTGGAAAGGACTGTCTGCCTTGCTTTGGGACTACCTATAGGATGAAATTAGCTGTGTGATTCAGGACTTAATTTTTTGCAGCTGAAAGCATCTAATTTTGGGGTTTTTATATACTAACTAGTGCCCTGGTGCACTGATTTATGCATATTGACAGGAAATCAATTAGAAGGTGGCCTGTGGGACAGGACTGGGTGAGATGGGCCAGACACATCCTGGAGCCAACCTCCCACGGTCCCTCCTTGGCCTGCCACACCTGGGGTGTCACTGCGGCTTGAAAGTCTCATCTACAGAATGATTGGGATCCCTCTGGCAGGTGGGATCCCTTGCCTGGCCTGTAGAGATTGGGCTGAAACCAGCTCTCCAGCATCTCCTGTGGGGTTCTGGATTACAAGAGGGCGTTTTGTAGGTGACACCCCAGAATCAGGCCCTGGGTGCATCACTCGAGAACTGCAGCTGCCTCCTGGTGGTCAGTGGGCATCTTAGCTACGGATCAGATTGTCTTACTCCTGGTGGTCATTGCATGTCATAGCTACTGGTCAGATGGTCAAATGGTCGGATGGTCACTTAGGCATATATACACATACATATTTTTAAGTATTATTTTTTAATCCTCACCCAAGGATATGCTTATTGATTTTAGAGAGAGGGGCAGGAGGGAATGGAGGGAGGAAAGGAGGAATAAGAAAAGAGAAAAGAAAGGAAGGAGGGGAAGAGAGAGAGAGAGAGAAACATCATTGTGAGAGAGAACATCAATTGGTTGCCTTCCATATGGGCCCCAACTGGGGATACAACGCGCAACCTGGATGTGTGTTCTGACTGGGAATCGAACCCATAACCTTTTGGTATAGGAGACTGCTCCAACCAACTGAGCCACACTGGCCAGAGTATATGTTTATTTTTAGCTTGTATATCATTGCTGAATGAAAACTTCTTTGAGAGCATGGACTCTGTTTTAAATTTCAGTGTCATTAAGCTGAATTAATAAGCAAATTGAGCAGGACAGCATAGAGACAACTGGCTAATAACCTTTTTCCTTGAACATGTGTTGTTTCATTATTTTGGTAGAAATACTAGTATGAACTTCATAGAAACATATTCAAGCAAAAGTATAAAATTACATTTTAAAATTGTGTATAACTTAGTTTTGGACTAGAACATCAACTATAGAATTAAATCATGCACTTCCTCTCCCTATTAACTGTAATCTTGGGCAAATTATTTATCCTTTCTCAGCATAATTCTCTGTCTATAAAATGGAATTAATGCCTATTGTTGATGAGGACTAAAGGATATGTCTGTAATATGGTATGTGGTACATAGTTGAGAATCATTAAATACTTACATGTTGTCATCCAGTTTTTATAAAATTTGAGATGAAGACCTAAATTTGCATATGCCCCTTCTATCTTCAAGTCAACTGGGTTGTTTACTCATTTCCATTCTCTTCCTCCCTGTATATAATCTTGTTTTAAATTTAAATGTAATTTATGAATTAGAGTATTTGGGATAGTAGTATGAATTAGGATCTCTTCTAGATAATTCTTATTATCTTGGGGCCCTCCCATATAATCTAGTGGGAGGATCATTTTTTATCAGGGAAATTCATTTAGTTCACTTGGCTTTTGTCAATGATAAAATGGAGCGAGAATGGTCTCATTATATCAGTATGTGAGTTATGTAATAGTACTTTGATCTTCTTAAAGAAAATTATCAGGTAGTGAGATATATATATATATATATATATATATAATTTATATAAATTTAATATATAATATACTAGTATATATAAATATATCCTATATAATGAAAGCTTAATATGCTAAGTGTCTGGTCATCAGTTCAACCAATCAAAGCATAATATACTAATGATATGATAAGGCCATTCAACTGCTCACTCTGACATGCACTGACTACTAGGGGCAGATGCTTCAATCGTAGGTTAGCTTGCTGCTGGGGTTCAGCTGATCAGGACTGAGTGAGATGGGCCAGACACGCCCTGGAGCCCTCTTGTGGTCCCTTCATAGCTGGCCAACCTCCTGTGTCCCTCCCTGGCCCCGATTGTGCACTGGTGGGGTCCCTTGGTCTGGCCTGCACCCTCTCACAATCTGGGATCCCTAAGAGGATGTTGGAGAGCTGGTTTCAGCCTGATCCCACAAGCCATGCCAAGGGACCCCAGTGGTGCATGAATTTGTGCACCGGCCCTCTAGTATAAATACATATTTTTTTTATTGATTTTACAGAGAGAGGAAGGGAGATGGAGAGAGAAATACCAATCACCTCCACTTATATGCCCCCTACTAGGGATCAAGTCTGCAAGGCTGGCACATGCCCTGACGAGGAATTGAACCAGCCACTTTTTGGTGCATAAGGTGATGCTCAACCAACTGAACCCCACTGGCCAAGACAGTAGTGATACTTTAATGAAGCATATCCTTTTTTGCTTAAAAAGTTAATCTTTTCTATTACATTTATCTTTTCATTTTAATTTTTTTATTTTACTTTGCTCTATATTAAGAGGAATTTTTAGGACTTGAAAATTCTGTCGCTAGCTTGTTCTTATTAAAACTGACAGGCATAAATTTCTTTTAGTGAACTGTACATGGGGATTACTCATAGCAAATTTTTAACTCTGCTTTCTGCTGGCATTGAGCACTTTTCTTGGCAACTTTCCTTCACAGTCATTTAGAATGCTCTTAAAGAAATGCATTTCCTCCTTGGTTATAGAAAAACATTACTTAGATGGTAACTATTTTTGAAAGAATTCTAAAGTCAAGCACAATGAATGGATTACATATGCATACATCTCAGACCATTTGTGTGTGAATTACATATCCTTTGACAACAGATTTTTGGGTTGCGAGTCATTTTCTCTTAAAATTCTGAAGCCTTTTTACTACTATTTTCTAGCTATCATTGTTGCTGTTGACAAGTCCCGTTCAGTTCTGATCTATTAGCCTTTATATATGACCATCTCCTCCCCCTCCACACACATACCCTCCACCCTCAACTACTTTTGACACTTTTAGGATCTTTTATCTGTATGTTCTGATATTTTATGATTTGGGTCTCTGCTGTGTACTTCGGTTTTTCAGTTCTTCAAAATTTTTTTGAATTATTTCTTTGATAACTTCGCACTTTCTCTCTTCCTCTATATCTCTTCCTCTCTGTGTCTCACCCTGTGTCTCTTCCTCTGTTTCTGTGGATCTTTCCCTCTCTTCCTCCCTCCTTTTCTCTTGCTAAAATTGCTGTTATTTAGCTTTCAGCTGATTGGATCTTTTGAAATAGTCCTTCAAATTTGTTACTTTTCTGTCCCATTTTTCATCCTTTATGGTTTTAATCTCATTTCTAATAAATTATTCTTAACTTCATCTTTTAAAGTTTTCATTTAATTTTTTTATTTTTCTAGTCATAATTTTAATTTCCAAAGCTGTTTTTGTTGTTATTTTCTGGATGTTTCTTTTACTTACTTTTTATTTAAAAAAAAAAAAATCCTCCTGTGTCTTTTGAGGGTGTAATTTCTCATCCGCACAGAATATTTATGGTTCTATGAAGCTTTCTCTTATGGCCCATTTCTCTATTTCTTTTGGTTTCCTTTTATTTCTCTTTGTTTTGGTTTCTATCTTTTATATTATAGGCTTTTCATATTGTCTGATAATTAAAAAAATAAGATATATCAAAAAGCATATTAGGAAAGTTTTTAATGTATGATAATCAGACGTTATTATGGCCATTTTTGTGGAGCATCACAAAAATTTTAGATTGAAAATTTCTCCAAAGAGGAACCTTTCAGTCTTCTGCCCAGGGTTTTTAAACCTGGCTGTGAATGTTTTGTTAGCTGAGCAGGAGGAGGAGTCTGGGATGAGTGTGTCTGTGTGTTTCTTGTAATTTAATATTTAGTCCGTAGACTTTTCATTAATGTTTCTCTTTTCAGAAGGATGCATTTGACATCCCCCACAATCTCCCACCTGTCCCCCACCACACTTGGTGTTCAGAAGCACAGAATTTTTCTGAAGTAATTTCCCTAAAGATGAAATCATTCTTTGGCAAGAGTGGTGTATGAATAGTGGCATGACATGAATGAGGTTGGAAAAGGGATCTGGAGTTCTAATTGCTCCCTGTAGAACCTACAGCATATTTTGGTTTTCAGTGCCACTGTGCATTCCTGCCTTCAGCTTCCAAACTTTGTATGGTTGGTAGCACTAACTCTTTGCTTTTTATTGACTCCTTAGGATAGCTTAGGACTAGACTATCTCTTTTCTAGCTTCCAAAGTAGTACTAACATTCTTGTCAGCTGTTACCTCCTTTCTTTTTCTTTTGTCCATTTTATTTTGCTTTAGCATTTTTACCAAAGTAAAAGATTGGCATTTTTACCACTTTAATTTTCAAGATAGACCAGAGATAAATGACATATTTAAGTAGACATTTCATTTACTTGTTAAGGTGGAAAATGTAATGTTTGCGTATAGTTTTCTCTACATGATAGAGAAAAATGAATTATGGAGCAACTACAAGCAAATTAAAAGAACAATAATAAGCAAAGATAAATATCTCTAAAGAATGTGTTAGTAAAATCGGAGAATGAGGAAATAATATTTGAATGTTAGTTCAACAAACCAGTTATTTAAATATTCCTACAACTGGGGAAGAATACTATTGTTTAATTCTCATTTCTTTTTTTTATTATTTTTTTAATTTTTTTAATCTTTATTGTTCAGTTTATTAATTACATCGTTCCCTTTTTTTCCCCTATAGCTCCCCTCCACCTGGTACCCATCCCACCCTCCACCCTCACCCCCCTCCACTGTCCTCTCCCATAGTTGCATGATTTTTGTCCAGTATCTTGCTGCACTTTCCACATCCCTTTTTCTCCCCAAGAATTGTCAGTCCATTCCCTCTCTATGTCCATGATTCTGTTACATTCACCAGTTTATCCTGTTCATCAGCTTATTAATTCACTTGATTTTTAGATTCATTTGTTGATAGATGTGTATTTGTTGTTCATAATTTACACTTTTATCTTTTTCTTCTTCCTCTTCTTAAAGAATATCTTTCAGCATTTCATATAATATTGGTTTGGTGGTGATGAACTCCTTTAGTTTTTTCTTATCTGCGAAGCACTTTATCTGACCTTCAATTCTGAATGATAGCTTTGCTGGAGAGAGTAATCTTGGTTGTAGATTCTTACTGTTCATCACTTTGAATATTTCTTGCCACTCCCATCTGGCCTGCATCGTTTCTGTTGAGAAATCCGCTGACAATCGTATGGGTGCTCCCTTATAGATAACTAACTGTTTTTCTCTTGCTGCTTTTAATATTCTCTCTTTGTCTTTTGCTCTTGGCATTTTAATTATGATGTGTCTTGGTGTGTGGTCCTCTTAGGTTTTCAGTATCTTGCTCTCTCTCTTTTTCTGGCAACCGCCATAATTTGGATGTTGGTATGCTTGAGGTTGTTCCAGAGGCTCCTTACACTATCTTCAAATTTTTGGATTCTTTTTGCTTTTCCAGCTGAGTGTTTTTTGCTTCTTTTTATTTCAAATCTTTGACTTGATTCTTGCATTCCTCTAGTCTGCTGTTAGGTCTTTGTATAATATTTTTTATTTCAGTCAGTGTATGTTTAATTTCTTTTTCTTTTTTTAAAAAAATATATTTTATTGATTTTTCACAGAGAGGAAGGGAGAGGGATAGAAAGTCAGAAACATTGATGAGAGAGAGACATCGATCAGCCGCCTCCTGCACGCCCCCTACTGGGGATGTGCCCTCAGCCAAGGTACATGCCCTTGCCGGAATCGAACCCGGGACCCTTCAGTCCGCAGTCCAATGCTCTATCCACTGAGCCAAACTGGTCTCAGCAGTGTATGTTTAATTTCTGGTTGCTTTTTTTTTTTTCATATCCTTAAGGGTCTCATTAAATTTATCGGCCTTTTCTAGGAAATTCTTGAAAAACCTTATAACCATGGTTTTGAACTCTATATCCAGTTGTTTGTTTTCCTCCATTTCTTTCATTTGTGATCTGTTTCCTTGTCTCCACATTTTCGTTGCTTCCCTGAGTTGGTCAAGTAGCTTTGTGTGGTAGGTGTCCTCTAAGGCACAGTGGCTCAGCCTCCCCAGTTACCTGAGTTGGACACTCTTAGTACATCCCTTTATGGGCTGCACAGTCTTGTTGTACTTAAGCCTAGATTATTGTAGGTATCACTGGGAGGGGTTGACCTTCTGGCCAATTGGCTGAAGATCAGCTGTGTCTATGCTGGGAGAGCTCCTGTGCTCAACTTGGATGGGTTGGAGTGTGAGGGTGGAGCAGACAGCCTTGGTGTCCTGTCAGCCCTGCCCTAAGAGGCCCCTGCGTCTCAGTGTCCTGCTGCAATTGCTGCATACACCTCTGAGAGAAAGCTGCCCTGGAGTTTTGCCCGCTGCCAGATAGTCCAGTTGTTTCCCCAAATGAGTCTAGATAAAGTCTTACCTGGAACTGGAGTACAGTGCAGTTGGGAGGTTTTGTTTCCCTTCTGAACCATAGAGCCAGCCACACACTCAGCTGTCCGACCTCTTCGCGAACTCGCGCATGCCTACGCATTTCCCCTGAGTCTCAGTGTGCTTCCTCCTGACAGTCCAGTTTTACCCTGTATGTGTCTGGGTTCCCCGACTCTTGCCCGGAACTTAAGTTCAGTGCAATGGGGAGCCTTTTCCTCCCTCCCCATTCGAGAAAGCCAACCGTGTATTCAGCTGCCCACTCCTTCCACGCTCACATCTCTGCATCTCCGTGTCTTTGCACCTCTGCCCTCCGCCCCTCCTCTCAGTCTCAGTGTCCTTTTCTCTTTCCTTCTAATTGTAGAATTTCCAGTCAGCTAGCTTTCTTGTGGTTCTGTCTTTTAGTTGTAGTTTTGAAATTGCTGTGCCAGGCAGCAGTATAGGTGTTTACCTATGTTGCATCTTGGTTACTCCTTCACATTGCCTTTTCTATTTTTGTGTGAATATTTTAGATGGTATTCTTTAAAAGAGTTTTTGTGTCCAATTGCTCAAGGCTAATAGGTAGAAATCCAATTGCTATTTGTATGGTGAGATATATCCTATGACTTTGCTAAACTCACATTAATTTTAGGAACTTTTAAATAGATATCTTAGAGTTTTCTTTGTAGATAATTGTCTGCAAATAGGGACAGCTTTATTATTTTTCCTTTGTATGATCTTTTTTCTTCTTACCTCCTTTTTATTTTATGGCATTGTCTAGGATTTCTTGTACAGTGTTGAATATGAGTGGTGAGAAGAGACGTTTTTGCCTGTTTCCTATTTTATATGGAAAGCATTGTCTTTCAACATAAAATATGATGTTAGCTAGAGGTCTTTTTTATAAATCTGTTTTATTTCATGGAGGACTTTTCTTTTGATTTCTAGATTGTTGAGAATTTTTATTATGAAACTGTTGAATGTTAAAACTTTTTTGGTATCAGCTGATGAAAACCATGTATATTGTTTTCTTTAGTTATTAACATGGTAGATTATATTCACGGATATTTAAATGTGATTTACATTCAGCATTGTATTCCTGGGCTAAATTACACTTGATTGTGATGTATTAGTTTTTATGTGTATTGCTGGGTTTCATTTGATGATATTTTGTTGAGGATTTTTCACCTATTTTCATGAGCGATATTGATCTATTATTTTCTTTTTTGTATTATTCTTTTCTGCTGTAATGCTGACCCCATAAATGAATTGGAAACTATTTATCTTTTATTATTTGGAAGAAATTGTGTAGATTTGGTGTTATGCTTTCCTTAAATGTTGGATAGACTTTACCAGTAAAACCATACGAGCCTGGAATTTTCTGGCATTGTGTGAGGGATGGGATTTTAAAGTACACATGTAATATATTTAATAGCTCTATGTTCCAGGGTTTCAGTGACCACCTATACATTCAGTGAGTCACTGAGACTCATAGCACTCAACATGTAATTGTACTCACAAGTATGATTTATTATATAGGTCAGTAAGTGAAAATGATTCAAGGAGGATCTGGAAGCATCACACTGAAGCTTCAAAGTGTTCCCCATTGAGAGCAGTGGGCACAAAGAACGTACTCTTCCACCAATGAATTACAGTAATGAATGTGCAGTGTTTCTACCCACAGAAGCCTGCTTAAGATTCAAAGTCCATGGTTTTTATTGAGTGCTGATCATGTAGGCACACCCTGTGCCTGCCTGATTAGCTACAACTACCAATTTTCAGACCCCACGAAGGAAAGCAGATATTTACCATAAATCACAGTATTTGTACAAACAATCTATGCAGGCTGGTATAGAAGGGCTCAGTGCCCCAAGCAGGCAAAACAACCCTGCTCTATGGATACCACCTTACAAGGAAAGTTCTAATAATGTTAACCAAAGACCAGGTCCACAGTCAGGCCCTCCTAATCCTAGAAGCTTCAGGCCCACTGCATTAACTCTTTCCTGCACAATATAGGACTATTTTAGTAATCTGTTTCTATTGAGTGAGTTTTGGTAGTTTGTGTGTTTTAAGGAAATGGTCCATTTCTTCTAATTTGTTGAAGTTGTGTTCATGGATTTATTTGTAATATTCTCTTACATCCAGTATCTGTGAGTTCTGTTGTGATAGTTTCTGCATTTCTGCTTGCTTGACCAACTGACTAGAATATTATCAATTATATTGATCTTTTCAAAGTAATATTTTTTTGTTTCATAGATTTCTCTCTATTGCTTTTCTGTTTTCAATTTCATTGATTTTTGCTCTTTATTATATACTACAGGCCCAGTGCAAAAAATTCGTGCACAGGGGCAGGGTATGTCCCTCAGCCTAACCTGCACCCTCTCCAATCTGGGACCCCTCAAGGGATGTCCAACTGCCCGATTAGGCTTGGTCCCGATAGGATCGGGCCTAAACGGGCAGTCAGACATCCTTCTCATAATTTAGTACTGCTGCCTCCAAACTGCTCACCTGCCTGCCTCCCTGATTGCTCTTTACCACTTCTGCCTGCCAGCCTGATTACCCCCTAACCACTACCCTGCCAGCCTAATTGATGTCTAACTGCTCCCTTGCCAGCCTATTTGCCCCCAGTTTCCCTCTGCCAGCCTGGTCACCCCTAACTGCCCTCCCCTGCTGGCTTGATCGCCCACAACTGCCCTTCCCTGCTGGCCATATTGTGGGGGCCATGTTGTGTCCACATAGCAGCAGGATCTTTGACCATATGGGATCAGCCATCTTGTGTGTTTGAGTGATGGTCAACTCTTTTATTAGATAGGATAGAGGCCTGGTACATGGGTGGGGGCCAGCTGGTTTGCCCTGAATGATGTCCTGGATCAGGATGGGGATTTCCTTGGGGTGTGGGGCAGCTTGGGCGAGGGGTCTGTTGTGGTTTGCAGGTCAGCCACGCCCCCAGTGACCCAAGCGGAGGCTCTTGGATCTGGGATTAATTTATGTTCTACATTTGAAGCTTTGTAGCATGGAGCGGAGCCAAGCCTTCTACTCGCTCCGTGGTGACAGCCCTTTCTGTTTGGGTTTATTTAAATTCTATAATTGAAACTTTGTAGCCTAGAGTGGAGGCCTACGCTAGGGCTGCACATGTTTGGCTTCCTCCATTGCCGGGGTAACTCTAGCTTCTTCTCTCTCCAGCTCCATGGCTGCCGCCATTGCTGTTGGGATTATGTATGTTCTATAATTGAAACTTTGTAGCATTGACTGGAGGCCTAGGCCTGCAATTACAGGCAGAAATCTTGGCTTCCTCTGTCGCCGTGGAAACTCAAGCCTCCCTCCTGCTCTCAGTGGTGGCAACCATCGTGGTTGGTCTTTATTTGCATAATTTGCTCCTGATTGGCTTTGGGTGTGGCTGTGGGTATGGCTTGATTGGAGGTATGGTCAATTTGTATATTATTCTTTTATTATATAGGACTAGTAGGCCTACACACAAATCCATGTGCAAGTAGCTTACTGCGATCCTCTAGTCACTCTCCACCTGCTGTCCTGCCCTCCTGTAGGTCCTTTTGCCCCCATTTCCCCCTATAGCTTGTTGCCCTGCCCTCTCCTGTAGCTCTCTGCTGCCTGCTAATAGATCACTGCCCCACTCCTCCTGCTGGTCCGTGATCTGGTCATTATGCAGTATGTCGTTAATATTTCACGACCTAAGGACCATTTGCATATTACATCTTTATTATATAGGATTTTATTTGCTGGCTTATGGTTTACTTTTCATTTCTTATGATGGAATGCTTACATTATTGATTTAAGAACTTAAATGCAACCCTAACTTGTTTGGCTCAGTGGATAGAGCGTCAGCCTGTGGACTGAGGGGTCCCAGGTTTGATTCCGGTCAAGGGCATGTACCTTTGGTTGTGGGCACCTCCCCAGTAGGGAGTGTGCAGGAGGCAGCTGATTGATGTTTTTTTAAAAAAAGAAAAGAAAAGAAAAAAAGAACTGGACTCCGCCCATCCAACCTGAGCATAGCTGAGCTTCACAGACAATTGGCCTGGAGGTCAACCCCTCCAAGTGCTAACAACGATTTACCTGAGCTTAACTTCAGCAAGACTGTGCAACCCATATCCACCTCAGGTAACTGGGGAGGCTGAGCCACTGTCCCTAGTAGGAAGTCTACCACACAAAGCTAATTGACCAACTCAGGGAAGCAGCCACCATGCAGCGACATGGAAAGAAATCAGATGTGAAAGAAATGGAGGAAAAAAAACGACTGGACATGGAATTCAAAACCACGGTTATAGGGTTTTTCAAGAGGCTCCAACAAAAGGTTGAGGCCTATAAGGAAATAAGCAAGACCACAAAGGAAATTATCAAGACCAACGTGGAAATGAATGAGTCCTACAAGGAAATGAACAAGACCCTCAAGGATATAAACGAGACCTGCAAGGAAATGATCAAGACCAACGTGGAAATGAATGAGTCCTACAAGGAAATGAAGGAGACCCTCAAGGATATAAAGGAGACTCTCAAGGATATGAAAAAGGACCAACCAGAAATTAAGTATACACTGACTGAAATAAAAAATATTATACAAAGACCTAAAAGTGCTCTGGAGCACCCCAAGAACCAAGTTAAAGATTTGAAATACAAAGAAGCAAAATCCACTCAGCTGGAAAAGCAAGAAACAAAAAGAATCCAGATAATTGAAGATAGTGTAAGAGGCCTCTGGGACAACCTCAAGCATACCAACATCCGAATTATAGGGGTGCCAGAAAAAGAGAGAGACCAAGACAATGAAAACCTATTTGAAGAAATAGTGACTGTAAACTTCCAACACCTGGTGAAAGAAATTGACTTAGGAGTCCAAAAAGTGCACCGAACCCCAACATATAGGAACCCTAAGAGGACCACACCAAGGCACATCATAATTAAAATGCCAAGAGCAAAAGACAAAGAGAGAATAATAAAAGCAGCAAGAGAGAAACAGTTGGTTACCTATAAGGGAGCACCCATACAACTGTCAGCGGATTTCTCAACAGAAACGATGCAGGCCAGACGGGAGTGGCAAGAAATATTCAAAGTGGTGAACAGCAAGAATCTACAACCAAGATTACTCTATCCAGCAAAGCTATCATTCAGAATTGAAGGTCAGATGAAGTGCTTCGCAGATAAGAAAAAGCTAAAGGAGTTCATCACCACCAAACCAATATTATATGAAATGCTGAAGGATATTCTTTAAGAAGAGGAAGAAGAAAAAGGTAAAAATATAAATTATGAACAACAAATACACATCTATCAATAAATGAACATAAAAATCAAGTGAATTGATAGGCTGATGAACAGGATAAACTGGTGAATATAGCAGAATCATGGACATAAGAGAGGGAATGGACTGACAATTCTTGGGGAGAAAAGGGTTGTGGGAAGTGCAGCAAGAGACTGGACAAAAATCTTGCAACAATGGGAGAGGACAGTGGGGAGGGGGAGGTGAGGGTGGAGGGTAGGATAGGTACAGGGTGGAGGGGAGCTATAGGGGGATAAAAAGGGGAAACAATGTAATTAATAAACTGAACAATAAAGATTAAGAAAAAAAAAACCAAAAAAAAAAAGAAAAAAAAAGAACTTAAATGCATTTAATGCCATAAATTCCCCTCTTATTTCTGTTTTAGGTGTATGAAACAATCTTTGGTTTGTTGCATTTACATTTTTATATAGTTAAAATATATTTTAATTTCCTTAAGACATCCTATGGATGGCTTAGAATTGTGTTTTATAATGTGTTCTTATTTAGAAGATTTTCTAGATAGCTTTCTTTTATCGATTTCTGGTTCAATTTATTAGAGAACATACTTTGTAAGATTTCAGTTTTATATCTCTTTTGTTTTATGACCTTGAATGTGGTCTGTATTGGTGAACTTCCATGTGCACTTGAAAAAGGTGTTTATTTTGCTGTTGAGTCTAATATTCCATAAATGTCCTTTAGGTCAGGTTGTTAAGTGGAATTGTTCAGGTCATAGATATGTGTCTGATTTT
Organism: Antrozous pallidus; assembly: GCA_027563665.1. Lineage (NCBI taxonomy): Eukaryota > Metazoa > Chordata > Mammalia > Chiroptera > Vespertilionidae > Antrozous > Antrozous pallidus. Next base: position 15,535,291 of record CM050517.1, on the reverse strand, counting down.
CTATCTACTTGAGGTATTAATTAGATAAGTGTGTAGAATTGTCCATCTCTATGTGTAGATTTTTCTATATCTCTTATCTTTTCAATCAGTATTTGCTTTATGTGTTTTAATGCTTTGTTGATAGGTACGTACACATTTGAAATTATGTTTTTGTGATGAAGTAATGTTTTTTTATTCCTTGTAATTTTGATTTGAAGTCTACTTTCTATGATATTAATTTAGTCACATTTCTTTTTACTCATGTTTTCATGTTATGTCTTTCATCTTTTTATTTTAAACTTATATCTGTCACTTCAGTTAAGGCGTTTTAAGCCTTTCTTTTTTATTCCATCATCTTCTTAAAGGATTAGGAGGAAAATTGTCTTTTTGTATTCATAAATGAAGTAAAAAGAGATATTTTGGGATTAACTAGGAATTGAGGTTGTTACGAGATTTTTATTTTCATATGTGGTTGTAATTGGATTGCACCACTGGACCACAGTGCCCAGGAAAGTAATAAAACGAATAAAAAAACTCCTCTGGGAGCAGTTACCAGCTTCTATGTTCTGAGCCTTGGTTACAGGTTCAGGATAAAATCCCTTTTAGCACTCTTCATCCCTTGGATCCCTAATCCAGTAAGCATTGTCAGTTCTCAGGTTCAGGACTGTTTGGATCACTGACAGTTTGATAGGTAATATCTAGATATTTGGAGGAGGGGAATGATTTTTGGTAGTAAATTAAGGTTGCATGAAACCATGACTTTTTCTTCCTCTCTTGGTGCACTGTCATTTGTAATTTCTTTTAAATTACCATTAAAATAACCATATTAATTCTATCTCAGAGCCTGTGTCTGCCTTTACATCTCTTCTCTTCCATCTGCACTCCCATACATTCAGTATCCCAGGAATTGTTTTTTCTGGGAATATACACATAAATCACAGTAATATATTATAATAAAAATATACTTCTCTTTTTGAAAATGGAACTTCAGATTTTTAAATGCAAATCTTAGTGTTTGTACATTAATGATATAGGGAAATAATTTTCTTTGTTTTTACTTTGTCTATAATCTTTAGCAAGGTTTTAAGTAAGTTATGTATAATCTTTCTTTAGATTACCTCTTTTTTTCTCAAATGGCTGTAAATACCATTGATATGCAGATGACAAATTTATATCTTTAGTCCGTCCTATTATCCTGGTATTCAGACTGTTATATTCAGTTGCTTGCTTGACATCTTCATTTGGACATGTAATAATTTAAAGAACATCTTTGGCTCCCTCTAACAAACATTCTTTTACCACCCCCCCCTTTTTTTTTCATCTCAGTGTGGTGTTCAACTTCTTAACATAATTCTTAATTGTTCTCTTTCTCTTATATTCCACATCTACTTTATCAGTAAATCCTCTAACCTGTGTCTTTAAGATATGCTTAAATAAGACTACATTCTTTAACTCAAGGAGCTTTTACTTATAAATATTTCCACCTTTTTTAAGATTCAGCAAAGGATAGTGGTTATGATCCTAGACAAGGAAAGCCACACTACTTAGGGTAAAATTTTAGTTGTACAGTGTTTTAGTTGTGTGATTTTGGCATGTTTTCTAACCTCTGTGTGTCTCAGTTTCCTCACTTCAAAATATGAATGTCATACTTATTTCATAGAGCTGCCCTGAGAATTAAAGAATTAATAATATTTACAATATTCTTAGAACAGTGCTCCATATTTGCATAGTTAAAAGTATGCATATCTCCCTCAGTTTTCTTGTTTTAAATCTTTATTGTTAAGATTATTACAGATGTTCCTCTATCCACCCCCCCGCCATAGCTCCCCTCCACCCGGTTTCCTTCGCACTCCAGGCCTCCCCTGACCCCACTGACCTTCTCTGTTGGTGTAAGTTCTTTGTTCAGTCTCTTCCAGCACTTCCCACAACCCCTTACTCCCGAGAATTGTCAGTCTGCTCCCTTTCCATGCCCCTGATTCTATTACATTCACCAGTCTGTTCTTTTCATCAGATTTTTTATTCATTTAATTCTTAGGTTCACTTGTTGATAGATATGTATTTGCTGTCACTTTGCTGTTTATAATTTTTTAATTTTACCTTTTTCTTCTTCTTCCTCTTCTTAGAGACTGCCCTTCAGCATTTCATATAATCTTGGTTTGATGGTGATGAACTCCTTTAGCTTTTGCTTCTCTGTGAAGCTCTTTACCTGACCTTCAATTCTAAATAATAGCTTTGCTGGGAAGAATAATCTTGGTTGTAGGTTCTTGCTGTCCATCACTTTGAATATTTCTTGCCATTCCCTTCTGGCCTGCATAGTTTCTGTTGAGAAATCAGCTGATAATCATTACTCTCTTGTTGGTAGTTAACTGCTTTTCTCTTGCTGCTTTCAAGATTCTCTCTTTGTCTTTTGCCTTTGGCATTTTAATTATGATGTGTCTTAGTGTGATCCTCTTTGGATTCCTCTTTTTTGGGGTTCTCTGTGCTTCCTGGACTTATAAGTCTATTTCTTTCATGAGGTAGGGGAAGTTTTCTGTCATTTCTTCAAATAGGTTTTCAATGTCTTGCTCTCTCTCTTCTTCTGGCACCCCCATAATTCACATGTTGGTATGCTTAAAGTTGTCCCAGAGGCTCCTTATGCTGTCTTCATATTTTGGATACTTTTTTCTTTTTGTTTTTCTGATTGGGTGTTTTTTGCTTCTTCGTATTTCAAATCTTTGACTTGATTCTTGGGATCCTCTAGTCTGCTATTTAATCTCAATATTATTCTGTATTTCAGTCAATGTGTGCTTAATTTCTGATTTGTCCTTTTTCATAACCTTTTTCATAGGTTTCTAGAAGATTCTTGAGTCACCTTTTAACCATGGTTTTGAACTCTATATCCAGTATTTTATTTTCATCCATTTTTTGCATTTGTGACTTTTTTCTTTGTCTCCTCATTTTGGCTGCTTGCCTGTATTTGTTTCTATGTACTGGTAGCTGCTAAGCCTTCTTGAGTTGATAGAGTGGCCTTGTGTGGTAGGCATCCTATAGGGCCCAGTGGCTCAGTCTCCCCAGTCACCTAAGGTGGACGCTCTTGGTGCAACCTTTGTGGGCTGTTTGCACAGTCTTGTTGTAGTTAACTCTTGATTGCTGTTGGTATCACTGGGAGGAATTGATCTCCAGGCCAATTGGCTATGATGACCAGCTCTGTCTACACTGGAAGATCTGTTGTGCAGGAGACACCCTTATGGTACAGGACTTGATTTAGTGGGACTTTGGTGCTCACTGAATCTGCCCCTTGTTTGTGTCTCTTTGGGATGTGAAGAGTTGTAATCTGGTATTATCTCACCCTGACCACTGGGTACAGAGTGAGAACATCCACAGCGTGGATCTCCAAGAAGGTGCAGGATCAGCCACTGTTCAGCAGGAGCTATGGAGACAATTGTAGATTCCTCCTCGTTGCATGGAGTTTCAAAGTACCCAGAGGAGGCCCAGCTGTGAGGCAAGACAGGCTGCTGCTGTCGGGCCTTGGGCCTTCTTTTGGAAGCTCTGGGGCTCTCTGACGAAGCTGCAGTTTGACAGGTTTTAGGCGGAGAAAAGACAGGCCATTCATATGTAAAAAATCTATGCACACAGCTTAGCTTCCTCCATTGCCAGGGAAACCCAAGCTTCCCTCCTGCTCTCTTCATGGCTACAGCCATCTTGGTTGATCTTAATTTGCATATCCATACCTGATTGGCTAGTGAGTGTGGCCTGTGGGCATAGCTTGTGGGTGTAGCAGAGTGAAGGTTAATTTGTATATTACTCTTTTTTTAGATAGGATACTTTCTGAATGATTGAATAACTGATGAATTAAACAAAATAAAACAAATCCTCTGCATTTATTCCCTAGACAGTGCAATCTTAGAAATCGGGAACTTTTATTCATTGTCTGTTTGTAATAATCACAAATAATTAGAATTTGTAGAGACATTTAAGATCATTGAATTTTATTTCTTTTAAATTGTAAAGAATGAGTAGAGACAGAATTAGGAAAGGAACAGTCATCATATCACTATTTGTTATTTTCACTATAACACACCTTCTTCCTGAACCATGTGGTGATGGTGTTGTGGCATCTGAGACCCCAATGCAGTGTTTTGGTTCCAAAGTAAATAACATCATCTTTTTTTTCTTATTTTCAATCTGCATTGCTTTTTATCTTTAAATCCTGGTTGGAGTTAAAATAAATATGATTTCTTTATTCTTAATAGTAAATGCTTTTCATAATTTGGAGAAATTAACCATGAACCTGGTAATTTCTAATAGTTGCAAAGCTATACCCTATTTTCTCTTCTCTTCTTATATATTTATACTAGAGGCCCAGTGCACAAATTTATGCACCATTGGGGTACCTCGTCATGGCCTGCGGGATCAGGCCAAAACCGGCTCTCTGACATCCACCGAGGTGTCCTGGATTCCTAGAATGCCAGGCCGAGGAACCCCACTGGTGCACAATCAGGACTGGGGCCGGACATGGGATATTGGCCAGCCAGGGAGGGACCGCCGGAGGGCTCTAGGGCATGTCCAGTCTGTCTCCCTCAGTCACTATTGGCTGGACCCCAGCTGCAAGCTAACCTACCAGTCTGAGCATCTGCCCCCTGGTAGTGAGTGAATATCATAGTGAGCCGTTGAGCTGCCTTAGCATATCATTAATGTATTACGCTTTGATTGGTTGAATGAATGACTGGACGACTGGACACTTAGCATATTAGGTTTTTATTATATAAGATATAAATGAAAAAATATTCTTATGTCAACTTATTTTTATTTTCGAAGAAGTTTTGTGAAGGTTCTCAAACAAATTTTAGATTTTTGCTGAATGTTCCATCTTGAAAGTCTGTCTAATCCTATTTATCTTAGTTGTCATAGTCATCATCAAAAGAAGTCACAATTCAAGTATCATGCTTCTGGATTGCCCACATAGGAAGGTGATTTGGAGCCATCTTTTGTCTGTCTGTCTGTCTGCCTGTCTATCTCCCTATCTATTTTTATTAGTTTATTTGTGCCAATCTGATAAGACAGAGGGAAGCAAGCTTTCAAATGCTCCCTGGAGTCATTTTACAATACAGATTGACAATTGAAGGGAAGTGTAGATTTTCTCATGATCTGTATTCTTGCCTTAACCTTATCTTTAATGTGTTTTAAGTGATTAATATTTTATTTTCAGCCTTGACCTTGCAATGAAATACTGTATTCTATAGCAAGTGGAGTTTTAATGTGAATTACTTCCCAGTTTAGGTTAATATAAAAACTAATTATTAGTTTGAAAGTTAATGATGTTTCTTACTTGTGAACAGTAATGTTTCAAGTTCATTTATTTTGATCAAATTATCTAAATGTAAGAGCTAAATCAATAAAACTCTTAATATAGGAAAAACCTTGAAGACATTGAATTTAGCAATCATTTCTTATATATGACACCAAAAGCACAGAGAACAAGAACAAAGTAAGTAAATGGGAATTTATTAAAATTAGAATCTTTTGTTCTGGCTGGTTTTTGCTCAGTGGTTAGAGTGTCAGCCCATGCACCAAATAGTTTAGGGTTCAGTCCCTCAACAGGGTTAGGCATGTGCAAGAAGCAATCAATAGATATGTCTTTCTCACATTGATGTGTCTCTCTCTGTCTGTCTGTCTGTCTCTCTCTCTCTACCTCCCTCCTCCCTTTCTTTTCCTCTCTTTTCCTCTCTCTCCTTTCCTTCCACACTCTCCAAAAATCAATGGGAAAAAATATCCTTGGGTGATAATTAACAAAAAATAAATTAAAAACTTTTGATCATCCAAGGACCATTATCACGAGAGTGAAAATATTTGCAAATCATGTATGATAAGGAGCTAATGTCCATAATATATCAAGAGTTTCTACAACTGAACAACAAAGAACCCAATTAGAAATGGGTAAAGGGCTTGAAATCACATTTCACCCAAGAACATATACAGGAGGCCATTAAGAATATGAAAAGATGCTCAACATCCCTAATTTTCAGAGAAAAGCAAATTAAAACTACAATGAGTTACCATTTCACATCCATTAAAAGGTCTATTATCCTATATAATAAAGAGGTAATATGCAAATGGACCATCACTCCAAAACACAAGATGGCCACCACAAGATGACCGGCAGCGGAGGGCAGTTGTGGGCTATCAGGCCAGCAAGGGAGGCCATTTGGGTGGGACCAGTCCTGAAAAGGAGGGCAGCTGGGATGACCAGGCCTGCAGGGGAGGGCAGTTGGGGGTGACTGGGACAACAGGGGAGGGCATTTGGGGGCAAGCAGGCCTGCAGGGAAGGGCAGTTGCGGGAGACCTGGCCTACAGGGGAGAGCAGTTGGGGGAAACCAGGCCTGCAGGGTGTGCAGTTTGGGGATGACTAGGCCAGCAGAGGAGAGCAATTAGGGGCAACTAGGCCAGCAGGAGAGGGCAGTTGGGGAGGATCAGGCCTGCAGGGGAGGGCAGTTAGGAGCAACCTAGCATGCAGTGGTGGCCAGTTGGGGGGGGGGGGGACAAGGCCTACAGGGGATGGCAGTTGGGGGCAACCAGGTCTGCAGGGGAGGACAGTTGCGGGGATCTAGGCCTGCAGGGGAGTGCAGTTAGGAGCAACCAGGCCAGCAGGGGTGAGCAGTTGAGGAGAACCAGGCCTGCAGGGGAGTGCAGTTAGGGACAACCAGGCCAGCAGGGGAGAGCAGTTAGGGGCTACCAGGCCTGCAGGGGAGTGCAGTTGGGAGCCATCTGGCCTGCAGTGGAGGGCAGTTGGCGGGGACCGGACCTGCAGGGGAGGGCAGTTGAGGGCAACCAGGCCTGCAGGGTAGGATAGTTGGGGGAAGGGAACCAGGTTGGCAGGGGAGGTCAGTTACAGGCAATCAGGCCAGCAGGGGAGCAGTTAGGCGTTGATCAGACTGGAAAGGAATGGGTAGGGGATGATCAGGCTGGCAGGCAGAAGTGGTTAGGGCCAATCAGGCAGGCAGACAGGCGAGTGGTTAGGAGCCAGCAGTCCTGGATTGTGTCAAGGATATCTGGTGGGATCTGGCCTAAACAGGCAGTCAGACATTCCTCGAGGGGTCCCAGATTGGAGAGGGTGCAGGCTAGGCTGAGGAACATGCACCCTCCCAGGCATGAATTTCATGTACTGGGCCTCTAGTAAAAAATAAAAATCAAATAAAATAGCAAGCCTTGGTGAGATGTGGAAAAATTGGAATTCTTGTGCATTGCTGATAAGAATGTAAAATAATGCAGTTGCTCTGGAAAACTGGTGGTTCCTCAAACATTAAAAATAAACTACTGCTTGTAAGAAGTTACTCCTTTCCCCTAATAATATTTGGATTAGTATCTACAAACTTGTTTCTCAGTAATGCTATTTGAGCTTTCCAGATTTCTGAGGAAAATGTAGTTTGGATTTTGATACTTTGGGTGAAAAGCAAGTCATTTATAAAGAGAATGTAGTTGGTTGTTTACCAATAGTGTAAACTTTTAAGATATACTATAACTATATGGAGTAGTCTTTAATTTTTAACTAATTAGTATAAAATGTAGCATCATTAAAATTTTTATATTGGCTCTGAAACATCTGTTTGAACTTAATTTCCCCCTTTAACAGTAATTACAACATTTTATTCATAATTTTATATAAAGCCTTTGTTGATCTCTAGAATGTTTTTTTTTTCTCCTGAGGATTAATTTTAATTTCTTCCCCTTTTTGCTTTCTAATCTAAGATAATTTCTGGTGTCCTTTTTTCTTAAATCTAAAAATAATTTCCAAAGGAGATAATCTCACATTTGGGAGGTTAGGACAGAATTTGGCAAAATGTCAGGTTTATTTGGTGGTTATATTTTATTACATATTGAACTATTGAATCACATTGAGCTATTTCTACTGGTTTTAAGAACATGAGACTATTCAGTTTTATACAAATCCATTGTACCCTAGAGGAGCCTCCAATCAGCATAGATCTCCTTGGAAAATTTATTTATTATTTAAGTAAAGCAAATTAAAAATTTATATAAAGGTAGTAATTGATATCCAGTTAAATATTTTCATACTTTCAAAGTCTTTAAGTATAATAATTGTAAGTTGTTATGTTGCAGGAATGGTGATTCTATTAGGTAAATGAAGAAATATATAGTATTTCCACCAAAGATTTTTAAAAATCTTAGTAGTTCAATTTAAAAATAAGTATTTGTTCATCCCAAATAGAAGTTAGAAATTAGAAGCCTTGTTCCTGCTTCCATTCAGTAATGTTAATGTGGCTTACCAAAGGATTAGAGAACTTTAAATAATTGAACAAAATATTACTCTTTATCAGTATAGGTAACATTTTAAAAAATGTTTAGGCTTTTTATGGCTTTAAAAGGGAAGTTATTAGAATATCATAGTTGATTTAGAATTTGGTACATATGTAATGAATATCTTTCAAGAACTGCTTAACCATTTTTTTTTGAACAATAAGAATTTGGGATTGTGTGCATATAATTTTATTCAGTATCATAGCAGCTATTTTGAGTGTAACTTATAGATTCAATCAAACTGTTCTGAAATATTTACTACTGGAAGGTAAACCATTTTCCTTTAGAGTAGCTGTTGGATAGCGTGGTGGTGAAGAATTCGGGTTTAAAGTCACTCTGAACTTGGTTGGAGGGTTAGCCACCTACTAGTTTGTGCGTTCTTGGAATACTTGAGGTGTTTGGGCTTCAGTTTTCTCATATTCAAAATGTAGCTGAGAATATACCAACAAAAGAGCCTGTTTGGAAAGATGCAATGGCCTAACACATGTGAAGTATTTAGAGTGCCATCGAGTTTGGGACATAGTGATGCTCAGTACATGTCAGATGTTGTTATTTTTGTTATGGTGTTCCTGTATAGCAGAATTCATGGCTCATATTTATATTTCATTCCATGTATTACATTCTAAGTCGACAGTATCACCTCTCAGATGAAAAATCCAGCTCACTCAGAAACTGTTTTTTCAATGTAAGCTGATTTATGATTCTCCTTGGGGAAATAATAATTTGAAAGGCTTTTATCCTGCTGGGAACACACAGTCCCAAGAAGTTCATTAGGAAAAAGTAACTTCAGTGAATATGATTATTGTAATAATAGTAAGTAAAATAATAAAAATAAGTAAAAAATAAAATGATAAATAACAGAAACCAGTAACATTTAAAGTAACTTACTCTTTTTAAATTCATAACTTTTATAAAACAGGAAGCCATAATTTTGATTTTACATGTGATTTTAAAAAATGTTAGTATTCATTTTAGCACATTTTAAGTGTTTGTTAATTTGTTCAAATAAAATGTTTTTGTGCAGGATTATTCTCTGTAATATCATAAACTCAATAATCTTGGTGTAAATTAATCATAACGAATTGAATGTTGGAAGATGTTTAGAAAGGGTTTGCCAGTCAAATGGAACCATTAGGAGTGTGTGTGTGTGTGTGTGTGTGTGTGTGTGTGTGTGAAAGAGAGAGAGAGAGGGAGGGAGGGAGGGAGGGAGGGAGAGAGAGGTTTGAAGGCTCTCAGGCTCTCATGCAGGAAGAGCCTGTGTTCCAGTTGAAGGCCCATAAGGTGGAAGAATTCTCTGTTTGCTGGAGGGGCAGCCTTTTATTCCGTGTAGGGCTTTACCCACATTGTGGAAGACACTGCTTTTTCAGTTCGATGATTTAAAACTTAATCTCATCCAACAATACCCTCAAAAAAACACGCAGAATAATTAACTGAATATATGAGCAACTCCTGGGATCAACTGACACTTGAGGACTAGCTGGAAGATGACTTAGTTGTAGAGATTACTCCTTCATGTGTACTACTGCCATGGATGTGCTATTACAGTGTGTTTTCAATTTCTCTATTTTCAAATTGTCAAAGGTTTAGTATGTGCAGAGTGTAGATATGAAGTTGTGCTTTAGTTTTTCTTCCCCATCCTTATTTTGAGAAAAGTGAGATATAAAAATTAGTTTTTTGGAATATATCATTCTCACCAACTTCCCTCCATCCCATTTGAAAACATTATCTGTGTTACTCTAAAGTGCTTTATAACCTCAATTTGTTTTTTTAATTTGTCTTGGCAGACAAAATGTTAAATTAAGCTATTACTGTTGAGTTGCTCAGTGAAGTAGCCATACTCAAGTTTTTACCTTTCTTTATTTCCTGCCTTTGTTTCTTGCTATTCATAGCATAAAGCTGCCAGGTTGTTCTGGGTATCCTATATCTCTGGAAATGCAACTTGTGTTGGTCCATCTATCTTTTACCTAATACATTTTGCATCTGAAACATAAAATGGAAAATGAAACCCAAGTATAAATACTTATTTACTTGGGAAGCTTATTACCAGTCTACAACTAGCAGCAAAAGCTAATTATAGAAGTTGGATGAATTTTATGTTTTTATGAGAAGTATCTTATAATTAATCATTTGTGTATTTTTAAGGCTGAGATGTAGAATTATGTTAAATTAGGGACCCGATGCATGAAATTTGTGCACTGGGGGTGGGTAATCCCTCAGCCCAACCTGCCCGCTCACAATACTAGGAGCCCTCCGGGGATGTCCTACTAATCACTCACCCCCAGCCTGCCCAAGGCCTAAAGCCTCTGCCCAAGGCTTTAGGCCCTGGGCACCTAGCCATTGTCCTGCAATGGGGCCGATGGCTCTTTCCGTCCCAGCCACGCCTCAACCCCCCCCCCCCCCCCCCCGCCCCAGCCCAGGCCTTCGCCCCAGCCAGCTCGCACCCGGCTAGCACGGGCCTTGGCCCAGACCTTCTCCCTGGCCAGTGCATGCTGGCTGCCTTAACCCCGCGCCCCAGGGCCCTGGACATATCGGCCCTGCCCCCTGCAACCCTAGATGTCTAGGCCCCACCCCCCAAGAGCCCTGGCCACCTGGGTCCCATCCCCCATGGCCTGGGCCTCCTTGGCCGCACTCCCCTATGTCCCGGGACTCCTCGGCCCTGGCCCCCGCAGCCCAGGCTGCCTCGACCACGCCTCCCGCGGCCCGTGCCACCTCTACAACCCCTCCCATGACCTGGGCTGCCTTGGCCCCACTCCAGATTTTGATTGGCTGGTGGATATGGCTGGTGGGTGTGGCTGGTGGGTGTAGCGAAGGTATGGTCAATTTGCATATCACTCTTTTATTAGATAGGATAAGTTAAACATAGTTGTGAAGGGGTAAGCATGCATACTTCATAGGGTTAAGAAATTCATTAAATTAATGAATATTATAAATGCTGAATTTCTAAAGGTAGATTTTTTCCTTAGGATATGTAATACAAATAATTTTTGTAACTATTTTAATTTTAGAAATTCTGTTATAAAGACATCTTTGTTATCTCCACTCATTGCATTGCCTTTTAAATATAATTACAGTATGAATATATTTTTATGATGCTAAACCTTGGCTTTTGGAAATAACTGTAGGGACAGATACTGTTGAACTGTCCTTAGTCCTCAGATTGCTCCACATTAAAAAATATTTTATTGATTTTTTTTTTTTAAGAGAGGGAGGGAGAGAGAGAGAAACTATCAGTCGCCTCCTGTATGCCCCTGACCAGGGATTGAACTTTCAACCTGGGTGTGTGCTCTGACCCAGAATTGAACCTGCCACCTCTTGGTGTACTGGAAGATGCTCCAATCAAATAAGCCACCCAGCCAGGGTTGCTCTACTTTTATTATAATTTTTTTTCACTATTTCCTTTTCAGTTAATTAACTAGGCTTGATGGTAGTGTATTTTCAGTATTCTTTCATTTTATAAATTAAAAAATCATTAAAAAATATTAAAATTTAATAAGCATATTTTATCCCATTTTGTCATTATGGAGACTGAAGTTTTCTTTTTTCCCAGTATTTGAGTAAATAATGTGTAATACACACAGACACACACACACACACACACACACACACACACACACACATATATACACATATATACATATATATATATATATATATATATATAATGTATTTGAGTAAACAAGATTTTTTTTACAAGTTTTTTATATAGATAGAGATGTGTTATAGACTTATAGTGTACTAGAGGCCTGGTGCACGAAATTCGTGCAAGGGGGAGAGGGGTGTCTCTCAACCCAGCCTGCACCCTCTCCAATCTCGGACCTCTTGAGGGATGTCTGACTGTCCATTAAGGATTGGGCTTAAATGGGCAGTTGGACATCCCTCTCACAATCCAGAACCTCTGGCTCCAAACTGCTCACCTGCCTGCCTCCTTGATTGCCCCTAACCACTTCTGCCTGCCAGCCTGATCCACCCCCTAATCACTACCCTGCCAGCCTAATTGATGTCTAACTGCTCCCCTGACAGCCTCTTTGCCCCCAACTTCCCTCCTCTGCCGGCCTGGTCACCCCTAACTGACCTTCCCTGCAGGCTTGATTGCCCCTAACTGCCCTCCCTTGCAGGCCTGGTCCCTCCCAACTGCCCTCCCCTGCTGGCCTGATCCTTCTCAATTGCCCTCCCCTGCTGGCCATCTTGTGGTGGCCATCTTGTGTTCACATGGGGTCAGGATCTTTGAGCACATGAGAGAAATCATCCTGTGTGTTGGAGTGATGGTCAATCTGCATATTACTTTTATTAGATAGGATAGAAGCCTGCTGCATGGGTGCCGTCCAGCTGATTTGCCCTGAAGGGTGTCCCGGATCAGGGTGGGGGTTCCCTTGGGGTGTGGGGAGGCCTGGGCGAGGGGCCTGTTCTGGCTTGCAGGCCAGCCACACCCTCCAGCGACCCAACCAAGGCTCTGGCCTCTGGGATTTATTTATCTTCTACAATTGAAACTTTGTAGCCTGGAGTGGAGCCAAGCTTTCTGCTCACTACATGGTGACAGCCATTTCTGTTTGGGTTTATTTACTTCTATAATTGAAACTTTGTAGCCTAGAGTTGAGGCCTAGGCCAGCCAGAGCTGGAGAAGCTTGGCTTCCTCAAATGCCAGGGCACCCCTAGCCTCTGCTTTCTCCAGCTCCATGGCTGCCACCATTTCTGTTGGGATTTATGTATCTTCTATTATTGAAACTTTTTAGCGTTAAGTGGAGCCATAGGCCGGCAAGGGCAGGTAGAAAGCTTGGCTTCCTCCATCGCTGGGGAAACCCAAGCCTCCCTCCTGCCCTCATTGGCTGCAGCCAGTTTGGTTGGAGTTTATTTGCATATTTGCTCCTGATTGGCTGGTGGGTGTGGCTTGTGGGTGTAGCAGAGGTACGGTCAATTTGTATATTATTCTTTTGTCAGATAGGATACCCAATATGGCAGAAAACTATTTAAAATATTTAGCTGCCTTAAAATAACTACTTTTTTGGAACCAATTTATGGTTTCAATACATTCAATTAAAATATATCATTATAGCCTGGATTTGATATAGCTGGTATGAAATTATAGAAATAATATGTAGGATTATTGGGAGAATAAATTAGTCAATACATGTATGAGCACAGTACTTTGTACATTGTAACTGCTCAGTAGACCTGATATATAATCTAAGTATCTGAAGATCGCACTGGAATACTTAAGTCTTCTGAGGATGATAGAGTTTAGGTTAATTTCTTCTTTTTAATTAATTTATGTCCCCTCTTCACTTGTTCTAACCAATTTGCTTCTCATTTATGTAGAACAGGGAATGTTTTAGCTGTATACGTATTTCAGTTTTACTTATAAACCACCAAACCCTGTGGAAGAGGGAGATGAAGGCTGTGTGTCTTTTGGAGATGCGACTGATGTGGGTATAGAGTGAGGTTTTCATATGTATTTAAAAGTGATGAGAATGAAGTATACTAAAATTGTATCTATAATTCTATAATACTTTCTATGAAAAAGTTTATTTTTATCTTATATTTTTTATGAAAGGCCTGAGATAAAATTTCAATATATTTTCAGTGTTAAGAAAAAATATACTGGATAACCACCTATTCAGTGATGAGGAAGAGGAAAATAGAGGGAGAAAGGGAACAATAAATTCCAACCAGCTAATCTTTTTCCCTATGTGAAATGGATAGAAACATTTTGACATTTAATTTTTATAAATGGTAATAAATTAACCGCAATCACAGCTAGGAATAATATTGACAGTGTGATAGAATAGCTATATGTATAATTTCATTTCTTTTAAATATGTTGAAATTTGTTTTATGGCATTAGATATAGTTTATCTTGGTGAATGTTCTATGAGCACTGTGTTGGGTAGAATATATTTTAATTTGATGCTGATGGTTGTGTCGTTCAGATTTTCTATATCTTTAATAATTTTCTGATGAATACTTCTATCACTTGCTTCGAAGCAGCTTTTGAGTCTCTAATTATCATTGTGAATTTGTTTATTTCTCTTACTAATTCTGTTTATGCTTTCTGCATTTTGAGACTTATTTTTTGATATGTGAACATTTGTAGAATTTTTATGTCTTCCTAGTGATTTGACCCCTTTTATCATTATACTACAGGCCCAGTGTATGAATCCCTGCAGCTGCGGGGTCCCTTGGCTTAGCCTGCAGGATCAGGCTGAAACCGGCTTTCTTGACATCCCCAGAGGGGTCCTGGATTGCGATAAGGTGCAGGCCAGGCCAAGGGACTCCACCGGTGTACAATCAATCGGAGCCGGGGAGGGACTGCAGGAGGGCTCCAGTGTGAGTCCAGCCCATCTGCCTCAGTCCCAATCAGCTGGACCCCAGCAGCAAACTCACCAACTATTCAGAGAGTCTGTCTTCTGGTGGTCAGTGCACATCATAGCAAGTGGTTGAACTGCCTTAGTATATCATTAGCATATTAACTATGATTGGTTGCATGAATGACTGGATGACTGGACACTTAGCACATTAGGCTTTTATTATATAGGATTACTTTTTATTTCTTTACTAATTTTCTTTGCTCTGAAATATAAATTTTTGGTATTAATATATCCACTCCTATCCTTATTGACTAATATTTTCATGATATGTTTTTTCAAGTTTTTCCTTTCAAATAATTGCTTTCATGTGTTTTTATCGAAAGTGTGCTATTAGTGAATATTTACCACTTCTATTTTAGCTAGTTGTTAATATGCTGTAGCTTGTCTCCCATTTAATTTTTCGTGAGTTTTTTTTTGTTGTTGTTATTTTTCTCTTTCTTATTTCTCTGTTTTTTGTTACTTGCCTTCTTATGGATACTTGAAAGTTTTTAATTTAGGATTCTATCATGATTTTTTATAGGACTTTTGAATATATTTTATATAAATTTCATAGTGGCTTCTTTCAATGTTACAAAATATACATATGAGCTATCTTAATCTACCTTTTTTCACTTCAAGTGACATAAAACTGTCATTCCTATTTAGGTCCATTTGTCCTCCCTGCTTTTAAATATCTTTATGTTAATATCAGATGGTGTTATAGGGTTAGTTCTAATCATCAAATATAATTTATAAAACTTGGGGGAACAATTGTCCATTATATGTGGAGGTATTTCCTTTTTTAGTTTTTTTCCCCCCTCTTTTAAATTAAAAAAATTTCAATGTTGACATTATTGCAGATGTACTCCTTCTTCACCCACTTACCCACCTCTACCCATCCTCCCCTCCCACTCCCTTGACCATGGCGAACCCGTAAATGTTCTTTAGCTAATCCCTTCACCTTCTACCTTTCCCCTTGGGCACTGGCCAATCTATTACATGTATACATGCTTTTGGTTCCATTTTGTTCGTCAGTTTACTTTTTTCAGTAAATTCTACTTATTAGTGAGATCATATGGTATTAATCTTTCTCTGACTGGCTTATTTTTCTTAGCATAATACTCTCTAGGTCCATCAATGCTGTAGCAAAAGGGTAATAGTTTCTTTTTTCCCACAGCCATGTAATATTCCATTGTATAAATGTACCACTGCTTTTTTATCCACTCATCTGCTGATGGGCACTTGGACTGTTTCCAGTTCTTGGCTATTGTCAGTAATGCTGCTAGAAACATAGGGATGCATTTTTATTATTCATTTCCTTTATTTGTGATGCATTTTCTTTAGCTAGTCTTTAAGGACCAATTCCTGTATTTATTGTTTTAAACATAAGATTAAATTTTGGAAGTACATACAAATGTACTATATATACTAAATACATTGTATGTTTTAATAGTATTAGGAACATCAAAACATCTTATACAGATGAAGATATTTGGTATTTTGTGATAATTAACAAAAAGATTTTTAGAATGTAACAAAATGATTTAAGAACATGTCTGATTACACTCTCCTAGCTTTGAAAAAAGAGTTGCTTGCCAAATTTTTTAATCTTAAGAATAGCTTAACATGGCCCTAGGTGGTTTGGCTTAGTGGATATAGCACTGTCTTGTGGAATGAAGGGTCCCAGTGTGATTCTGGTCAAAGGCACATGGTTGGGTTTTGGATTTGATCCCCAATAGGGGGCATGCAGGAGGCAGCTGATCAATGATTTTATCTTATCATTGATGTTACTCTCACTCCCTCTGCCTTCCTCTCTGAAATCAATAAAAATATATTTAAAAAAGAATAGATCAACATGTAATTATCTGCAGATTAGTTGATAAATATTGTGCTGATTTCTACACTACAAAAGTATCTTAATACTAATGCAAACATTTTATAATCTACTAGGGGCCCAGTGTATGAATATGTGCTCCTTGAAAGGAACTGTGGGTCGCCAGGCTGCTGTGGGCACAGGGGCGGTCTCGGTTCCCCCCTTTACCCCCCTACCCCGTGCCCCTGTCTGGCACGTCCTACTGCAGCCCCTGGCCCCCATCTGCTGGCAGTCCCCTCCTCCTCCTCCTGCTGGTGCTGTTCCCACACACTGAACGATTAGGGCCAGCACCAGCAGCAGGTGTGAGCGGCTGCTGCTCCCCCAGTCACCCCTCAGGAACAGGGGGAGATGGAGAAGTCCTCAGGGGCAATCAGGGCCAGCAGCCCAACCACTGACATTGCTGAGCAATTGAGACCGGCACCAGGCGCCAGCAGCAGGCGTGAGTGGAGGTTCCAGCACCGGCTGAGGATGCAAGCAGGGCTGTTGCCAGCAGAGGGTGCAAGAGGCAGCTGCCGGCCCT
The DNA here is from genome assembly GCA_027563665.1 of Antrozous pallidus. Taxonomy (NCBI): domain Eukaryota; kingdom Metazoa; phylum Chordata; class Mammalia; order Chiroptera; family Vespertilionidae; genus Antrozous; species Antrozous pallidus. Next base: position 15,518,283 of record CM050517.1, on the reverse strand, counting down.
GATTGGCCCTCAGGAGCAGGGGCGGTGGATCACCTCTGAGGGGTGATCAGAGTCGGCAGCTGCTGCTCACACCCACTGATGGCGCTGAGCGATCAGAACCCGCTCTGATGCCAGGAGCGGGTGCTAGTAGGGCTGGTGCAGGCAATAGGTGCAAAGCCAGGGAGGACCATGCTGCATGGGAGCAAATAATTTTCAGTAACCATCAGAATTGCCCTGATGACAGCGACTGGTGCCCTGCCTTGGTCTGGTGCCCCCACTCACCTGCTCCACTATCCTGCTGCAGCTGATGTCTGTCATGTTCCCCGCACGCACTCTGGTGGTTAGCACTCGCCAAAATAACCAGTTGTTCAGCTCAGTTCCTTTGTTCGGTCTATTTTTATATTAGCCTTTTATTATATAGGATAATGTTCCCCACCAATTTACATGATAAATGAAAGATATATTTTTGATGTAAAACACTATTAGTATGATTTTAAATAAAGATTTTGGGGTTTCTTAGATTAATTGGTGCTCTTACTTTGACAATATACCTATATAAGGTGATGGCTGTTAATTTTTTATATAGTTACATATGAATTTTGAAGTAAGTTAGGATTATATAAATTGTTTATGTGCAAGTGTTATAGGCAATGGGGTTTTGGTTCTTGACATAGTCCAGGAAGATCTCCCAATATGAGTCCAGGTGATTTTGAGAATACATTTATTAAAGCTGGGGACAGTGAAACAAGAGAAGGGCTTGAGATAGAAGAGGCAATGTCATAGCAACAGGAGTGAGCCTAGATATGGCTGCCTTGGCTCTTTAGAAAGTCACAGAGACAGAAGAAGTGAGGCAGGTGTGCGGAATGGACAGGAAGCAAGTTACTAAGGCAAAAGAAAGGTCCTTGGAGAAAGAGAGCAAAGATACACGCCTTAGCAAAGAAGTGGGAGGAAGGCATAGATGCAAGAGAAAGAGAAAGGGAGAGAAAAAAAGAAAAGGAAAGAACCAGAATGGTGGGTCCTTTGCCTAAAGAAGTGGTCGGCAAACTGCGGCTCGGGGGCCTCGGTTTGCTGCAATGTTGACTAATGAGTTTGCCGACCACTGGCCTAAACGGTTTTTATCTGTTTTTTTAAGGCAGGAATTTTAGGGGAGCTCTCAGAGGAGGATCTCAATAGAATATTCGTCAGCTTTCCAGGTGTGTCCTTTCAGGGTCGTGGTCGTTACTGATTGGTTGGCATTAGGGTAAGGGGTCATCAGTCATTATGCCAGGTCTGGATGTCAGCCATTGCATGGCTTCATCTGGTTTTGCTGTTTTTCTGGGCCTGGAGCTGAAATACAACTGAGGCCTAGAGGTTATCTAAACCTTGACCAAAACTCTGGTCCACAGACTGGAGGCTTTATTTCTAAGATTATTTGATGCTAAGATATTACATATGTGTCCTTATCACCCCATTACTCCTCCCCCTGCCAACCTCCCCACTCATGCCCTCACCCCCCTTTGCTGATGGAAACCTCATTGTCCTGAGGGATTAATGATTAAGGGAATGGTCCTGCAAGGGAGAAGGAGGCAGGTGAGTCAGGATACTGGATTGGGCCAGTTTGAATCAGCTGTCTATCTCAGTTTCTCTAGTCCACTTGCCAAGGAATTTTCCTAGATTCTTACTATTCTGGTTCAAGCAGTTTTGTAAACACATACTATTGACCATTTTTAAAGCTCTCATAAATGTATTTTTTTCTTTCTGCATATTCACAAACATCTGCAATGGAATAACATCTAGTCTTTAATAGAGTAAATTAATAGAGTAAATTAATAATCAGACAGAAGTTTCTGTATTCCTTTCTTGTAATGCTGATTTCCTTTCATTAGCTTTTACTACAGTTAGGTTTTTTTCAATGTGGCAATCAAAACACTGTTTTCTGGCTTAATCTTTACTTTTTCTTCATTTTTATATCATTTTTCCTGTTTTTTTCCCACTCCTCTATAACTGCATGGATTTGGAATGTGTGTGGTCAGATATTTAAATTTTTTTCATAAGGTGTTGTAGAAAACCCATTTCTTCCTCCTGAGCTGTTACGTACTTGGGTGGTCACTGAATCGTTTGATACTATAAGCTGTGAGCTATGCTTGCTTATTTGTACATTATTTTATTGTCTAAAATTACTTCCTAGAGTTCATTGCTTTCAGTCTATAGACTCCCCCCGCCCCCAAATCTCAAATCTTTTGGATTTTATTATCTTGATAAGATTGTTTACATTATTGACTTGGTTATTACCTTTGAGTGGTATATTATGTAAGTTTAAATGAGTTAGAAACTTATAAATCTTCTTTAGTGCCAACTTCAGTGTTCTCCATGGTATAGCATAAGAATTTAAGAGATCTCTAGGTTAAATGATAGAAAGTTTATACTAAAGACTATTGTTTTAATTGTGAATTTGGAGTAATGTTTATATGGCTGAGCCTAAAAATCTTTCTAGTGACATAGCAAGATTTTTTTTTGCTAAAAGGATTCAGGATGATTTTTTTTTCTTTTTATCATTTCTAGATTACATACATACTTGATGTGATTCGGAATTATTTTTATAATCAGAAAGATGAATCAAACTATTTTCATTTGCAATGAAAGACAAAATTTTTGTAAACCTTGTGCTATGTTGTGGACATCTTTCTATGTTAGTACTTACAGTTTCCTTTGTTATTTTTATATCTGCATGGTCCTATTATTTATTCTGGTTGTTTCTGTTAATAAACATTTATATTGTTTCCAGCTTTTAAATATTTAGCCAACACTTAATGAACATCTTTATTCCTAATAATTAGTTCAGTTTTTTATTATAGGATATCTATCTAGAGGGAAATCACTGTTTCAATAGGACTAATCATTTAATGTTATGATTAATATCACCAAATTGTTATGAGTTATACTCATTGCAACAATGGCTTTGAATATTTATTTCTCCAACAGCTTCACTAGCACTAGTATTTAGCTCTTTTATTGTTAACAATGTAGAATAGTAACTTATTTAATTTACATTTCTCTTAGTGAACTTGAACACTTTGTCAAAGGTTTTGGACATTTGTGTTTGTTCTTCTGTGAGTTACAAACAGGTCATTCTTCTTTGGAGGCATTGAACTTTTCATATTACATTTAAATGGCTTTTTATATGTTACAGATATAAACCCATTTTGGAACAAATGCTTGTTGTATTCTTCATCCAGCAATTTGCTTTAGATTTAGTTGAGCTCTAGAATGCTTATATTTAGCAGTCCTGTGACTGAACAATGACTAAGACCATTGGAAAACACAGATATTTACATTATGATTCATTAACAGTAGCAAAATTACAGTTATGAAGTAGCAACAAAAATAATTTTATGGTTGGGGGTCACCACAACATGAGGAACTGTATTAAAGGGTCACAGCATTAAAAAGGTTGTGAACCGCTGCTCTAGACAGATATGTGTGGTGAGATACTCAAGCTAAATGAAACATGATGAAACTTATCGAGTAAAGAAGTAAATAGATATATTTCTCTCTTCAGGGCATATACTATCTTAATTGTGTGGCCAGCAGAATTGTTTTCTGTTTCTGACTCTTGTTTTGTAATATTAGGGAGAATAGCACTTCTAAATCTAAACTGGTATATATACAAGGTATCCCCAAAAGATGTACATACACTATAACAGCTGAGAGTTCAATTTTAAAAATGAAATGTATTTTAATAAATACTGCCTTTTCAGTTATTCAAGATGTATGTATACATGTTTGGGACACCCTATATTTTAACCATTTGTACTCCATAAGTGTCTATAGATGCAAGTGGTGGGCCTTTTTAAATTAAGTTCAAAATATCGTGGCAGTTAACAAGTTAAGTCCTCTCTCCCCTGTTTTTTTGGTGGTAAAATATATATGACATAAAATTTACTGTCTTACTAATTTTTAAATGTCCAGTTCATTGGTATTAAATACATTCATAATATTGTATAACTATCACCAGCATTCATCTTTATAAACTTTTTCATCTTATAAAACTGAAACTGTGTAATCATTAAAAGGTAATTTTTAGTTACCTCCTTCGCTCAGCATATGACAGTCACCATTTTATTTTCTAACTTTATGGTTTTAACCTCTCTAAGTACTTTATGTAAGTGGGATCATACTTTTCTTTTTGTGATTGGCATAGTTCACTTAGCATATTGGCTTCAAAATTCATCTATGTTAAAGTATGTCAGAATTTTCATCTTTTTAAGGCTGAATAATATATCGTTGTGTGTATGTTTCACATTTTGCTTATCGATCTGTCCTTAGATGGATACTTGGGTTGCTTCCTCATTTTAGCTATGAGGAATAATGCAGCTATTACCATGGCTGAAAAATAATCTGTTTGAGACCCTGCTTTCGATCCTTTTAGTGGAATTGTTCTGTCATGTGATAAATTTATTTTTAATTTTTTGAGAAACTGTTATCCTGTTTTCTATAGCATTTTACTACACACAGGCAGCGTTACAATCTGAAAAGAGTAACTTGAGCCTCTAGAACAAATGCAGGCTTGTGGACACCTTGATTGCAGCCCAGTGAACCCCATTTCCAAATTTTAACCTCTAGGACAGTTGTGTTACTTCAGGCCTCCCAGTTTATGGTAGTTTATTTCAATAGCAATAGGAAACTAATACAACCATTAAACCAACATCAGCAGTCATCTACATCTGGACTTTTTATTGCATGAAAACAAACCAATCAAAATCCTTATGTATTTAAGTCTTCCTTGTTGGATCTATTATAGACAGGTATTTATAATTCCTGACACAAGAGTAATTTCCATCTTTATGTTTTTTGTAGAACCATTGGTATTAGGACAATATTATCTGTTTGTAGATTATTTTATTTCACTCAGCTGTAAAATCATCTAGCCTGGCTGAGAGTGTATATGTGTGTGCATGTGTATGTGCATGGGGAATGAAGTGGGTTTTTTTTTTAACTACACTTTGAATCTGTTTAACAATCATCAGTGTATTTAGGTTTACTATATTTTTTTAATTCATTTTATTATATTATGAAGCTGTCTAGTTTCATTTTCAAATTTGTCTCAATAATTGTATTTATAATATTTTCTCTGTGGTTATAATGACCTTTTCATTCCTAATATTGTGTATTTATTTTCCGTGATCAATCTTGTGTCTTGTGTAAAACATTAAAAAAAAATAAATTTTTCCTTTTTTTTTTTTTTTTTTTTTTACATTGTTTTCTGCTCTTATAACTACTATTTCTTTTCTTTGCCTTTGTTTGGACTCACTCTCTACCTCTGCAACATCTGAGTTAAACAATAAACACATTGATGTTTTGTCTTCTAATGTATGCTTTCCTCCTCCCCCCGTAGCTTTAGCTGTATCCCACATGTTTTGGTATGATTCCAACACTGTTGCCAGAGGAATTAATGGGTGAGATTTCCCAGACACGAATGGGAGTGGGGTCCTTGAGGTACTGCTGAAATAAGAATTTTCAGAAGCCCCCACTGAAGAGTGAGATGTGGTAAGAGGCTTGATTTGTGTGGAGTTACATTTCTTGGGGTCCAAAGTCCCATGCTCCTTAAACCAGTCCTGAAAGGGATGCAGCTGGGGTTTCAGTGCAGCCAAAAGCAAGGCTCCTGTCCAGAGCTTCTGTTCCATGTTGCAGCCGGGTGTAGTTCAGCATTTAAGCTAATTAAAGCCCATTTGTCCGTTGTGTAGGCCGTGTGGGTGCCGGGGAGTGGGGTCAGAGGGCTAAAGGCCAAGAGCAAAGGAGTGTGCTCTTTTATTCAGAAGTTCAAATATTCAAGTTTCCTGCCCTTGCAGTGTCCAGGCCAATTCTGGCCACTGACTTGCTCATAGGTGTGACTGATGGGCAAGCACCTTCCCATACTGGGACCTTACTGGGCATGTGTCCAAACTGCCTTTGTCCAGTCCCTTCCCCCCATTGATCAGCAGGAAACAGATTTGGAGAGTGTTAAATTAGCCAATCTATATAAATGGCATGCTTATATTATCTAGTCTTCCCTTTATTCATTTCTTGTTAAATGATAACCAGGCTATTACAAGGGCGTCAACACCAATTTCAGTGTGTGTGTGTGTGTGTTGCTTGTTTGTTTTCCCCACACCACCAAGCCAGACCTATAAGTTTAAGACTCAGTTCTACAAGGCTGGCCCCATCCTCACCTCACTTGCCAGGTGCTAGTCTAAGTTGTTACCAATGCTTCTGACTGACCAGTTAGATGATTCCAGTAATTCCCCCTCCTTGTATTCCATTATTAGTGTGGTTCACTGAACTCAAAGAAACATTTTGCTTACTAGATTACCTGTTTGTTTATTTGTGTGTGTGTGTGTGTGTGTTTACTAAATAGGCACTTCTCTCAATCTGCATGTATTCACCAGCTTGGAGACTTTCTGAACCTAGTCCTTTTAGAGATGTGTGTGTGTGTGTGTGTGTGTGTGTGTGTGTGTGTGTGTGTGTGTGTGTGTTGGAGGCTTCACTTCATAGACAATGAAATCATTAGTCAGTGGGTATTGAACTGAGGGGTGAGGGGTGGGGTGGAGGAAGATAAGCAGATGGGATGGACCTTTTCCTAGACCTTTTCCTAGCAACCATCTCCAGTCCTTAATTACCCAGGGACTTTCCAAAAGTCACCTCATTAGCATAACAAAAGACATCATTATTGCTGTGATCATGTAGGAAATTTTATGAGTTTTAGAAGCTATGAGCCTTGAACTAGGATTAAGATCAAATATGTATTTTTTATAAATCACAATATCACATTTGCCATATCAGCATTCATTATCATCCAACTCTAAATATTTTCTAATATATTTTCATTTCTTCTTTGAGACATTTATATGGCATTATATTTTAAATTTCCCAACATTTGAGAATTTCGATTACATTTTTGTTTCAAAATAATTGCATTTCAATTGGAGAATGAGGCTGTTATATTATTCACTCACATGTGTAACCTTATCGAATTACCTCACTTCCCTCAATGTTACTTTTTCCACTAATAAAATAAGATAATTATTGTTCCCCTTTGGATTTTAAAGTCTTGCAAGGTAATAATTCTATGTATAGTTGAGTAATATATAAATAGGTATGTTTTCATTTTTGTATATATACTTACATTTCCCTTTTCACTCTTAATATTTTTCATTATGCTTTTTGGTATTATGATTACATGGAGTAATACATAAGAAGCAAGAATTTCATTCTGATTTTTATTTATCTGTTATTAATTAAAATCCTTTTATGTTCTCGAAAATGAAATGTAATCCTTTCCTTAAAAGGCTCTGTATTAAATAGGAAAGATGTATTCAAAATAGTGATGTTAGAAGACAAAAGAAGTCTACCATGTCAAATATGGGTCCAAAATAGTTAGGGACTGAAGACAGATGTTTTAGAATTAGCAACATAATGAATGGCAGTTGAAGCTATGTTCATTGATGGTTTTCTCAGGGAGAATGGATATTTGTAGGATTTAAACATCTTGTTCTGCACCATACCTTAACTACGAATTCTTCCTGATTCTATTTCTAATTTGTTATTATCAATACCAGCAACCACTTTTTAATCTCAATTTTATGGCTTGCACTCTTTTTGATCACCACTATTTCTTTTTATAGCACACCTCTTTGCTATTCCAACTCCAAATCCATTGATTGGACCTTTTTATTTTCTTGCCATTCTGGAATTGTTATCTCCCTCCTTTACCCATCTATAGTCTGAAGTTTGTTATTATAATCATCACAATAAAAATATCCTCAAGTCTTTAGCTTTGATTTCTCTTATTCTTTCTCTCTCAATTATTTTGCTTTTCTCTTCTTCCCTTGATTAAATTCAACTTTCTGCCTACTCTGTGCTTGCATAGGCACAAGTCAATGTGTCTGAAGAAAAAACATAACATGACTTTTCTAATTTAAATCATAGTCACTGACTGCTACTTATACTTTTTTTTTTTTTTGGTAAACTTTCATTCTTTTAGTCTATTTACTCTTTCATAATTTTAGACAGCCATCACATATGTTCTCCTTTCTCCTTAAACTTTCAGCTCCTTCTTCCATATCCTCACTCAGTTGCTGACTTTTCTCCCTTTTTCATTGAGGATATAACTAATCACACAAAATTTACTGACGTTTCCATCACTAAATATACATACCCATCTGCATCAAGCTATGCCTACTTACCAACTGTTACTATGGATGCACTTACCTGTCCTTTATACATAAGGCCAGCCCATATATATATGCATTTGATTCCATTTGGTCTCACCTCTTCAAGAACATTACTCCAGAATTTTTGTGTTTTCTGTTTCTACTTGATTCACAGCATAAAATTTTCCCATGAAAAACAACAGGCAACAGGAACAACCACATCTTGATTCTCCATCACTATTCATTTACCATCCCATTACACTGCTCTCTCTGTTAAGTAGCATTCCTCAGAAAGAGTTGTCTATTCTCTCTCCAGTTATCATACCCTTCTGACTTGAATCTACTTCATTCAGATTTCTGCTCTTCTCCAGGTCACTTTACCTCTATATATCCACTGATCATTTTTCAATGCTCATCTTCCTTGTCCTGCCAATGACATGTGACACAGTTAATCACCACTTCTTATAAAATACTTTATTCACTTGCCTAGTAGAACCTTACTCTTCTGGTTTTTCTTTTATCTCATTAGTTACATCCACTCACTCCTTAGATGCTAGTTGCTTCTCATCTTCTGGATCTCTAAAGAATAAGAGTGTACCCTTCCCTATCTTATTTTTCTCCGAAGACCACCTCACTGACACTGTAAATACCTAACTTATTTATTTATTCATATATTATCATTTTTACCTATTAAAGTATATTCTTTATACAGGTGGATATTTTAGTCAGTTTTGTTCACTGCTGTATCCCCAGAACACAGTAGGTACTCAATAAATATTTAACATTCTGCAAAGGTAGAAAGACAAATAGCTAAAAAGTAATATAATGGAGAATCAACATTTTTTTCAAGTAAGCATTGTGACCAAACTCCAGCAGTCTGAGTCTAGAGTCCTCTCTCATAATTTTTATATTATAAGGCCTCCTGGGAAGATAGCTGGAATAGAGATAGACTGGAAGAAAAAAGGCTAAGCTCAGCTAAGTTAATAGTCTAGTTCCCAGCCTACCACTAATTTAGTTCTGTGACCTTAAACAAGTCACTTCCTTTTTTAAAAAACCTTACCCATGAATATGTTTTTCATTGATATTTTAGCGAAATGGTGGGGGAGGAGAGAGAGAGAAACATCGATGTGAGAAACTTCTGTCGGTCGCCTCTCATGTGTGTCCTGACTCGGGTTTGAACCTGCAACCTAGGTATGTGCCCCGATGGGGAATCAAACCTGCCAACTTTTGGTGAACAGGGTGATGGGCCAACTAAATGAGCCATACCAGCCAGGATGATTGCTTACTTTATTGAGTTTCATTTCCTCATTTCTAAAATGGAGATTGTAGACTATATGTTGTCTAAGGTCTTTTAACCTCAGTAATTTTATATTGTGTAATTGTGGGATTTTATGCCAAGACTTAAAGGGCTGAAGAAGTGCAGGGAATGCAGGGAAATAACGATTGTTCTTATAGTTTAAACTTGTCATACTGGGAATATGGAGTTCTACTCTACCGTGTCTGATGTGCCTCAATAACTTAGGCTATGCAGCCTGGGATCTCTAGTATAGATAGCAGAGAGGATAGGTGTGGAGAGCATCCTGCTTGAGTGAATATGGTGTATTTTTGAGAAAACTGATCAAAGAAGAAGGAGTTCTAATAGATTGAACCGTGGTTTGGTTTGGGCAGATTGTAGAGGAGGATATTAAAAGCCAGAGAGGGGTATTTAATTTTGTTATGGTATTAAACTGGAATTCACCAAGGTTTTAATATGTGGAAAAAATGAAAGTACCATCTGAAAAAGATGAGTTCAAATGGATGTTTTTTAAGGAAGGAAAGATTGGAGTTAAGTAAAACAATAGAAAAAGCTGATATGGTCAGGTAGCTCAGTTGGTTAGAGCATCACGTCAACAGGCCAAGACTGTGGCTACAATCTCTGGTTTGGCCACATAAAAGAATCAATCAATGAATGCATAAATAAGTGGAACAACAAATCAATGTGTTCTCTCTCTCTCTCTCTCTCTCTCTCATTCTCTTTTAAATGGTGGCTTTCTATAAGGGATTTATTGTTAGATGTATATTAATACTAAATTTTTATTACTGTAAAATTTTGCTTTTTAAATATATTTCATTAAGAAGCACATAAGGAGTTTACTGTTTTCCTTTATTCTCTTTTCATCTATTTATTTATCCTTTTATAATTATTTTGTTTTAATATCTACTGTATCTGAAACTTCTTTTAGCTCATTTCAGAATTATCTGAAATCTTATAACTTAGGAGCCATTCCAAGGAGTATCATCAATTCAAAAATTATTGCATCATATTTTAATAGCATATGTATATTTTTAATTTGTAATTATTAAGTAAGTAAAAAAAGTGAAATATTGAACATTTAATACTATTCATTTTGATGTCTGAGAACTTTGACTATTTTGTAAGATATATTAAAAATGAAATTAAAAATGAATTCACATTAATCTTAAAATGACAAAATACAGAATTTATACCATTTTAGGAAGTTGCAAGAAGATCAGTTAAAAAAGTGAAGTTTTAGAAACTTTGAAAATAACTGATGTAAATGTTGATTAGTATATATACTATACTATTTTTAACATCTTAACATAATTTGAAGATTTGAACTATATTTTATGAGCTTGACTAGTTGTAAGTTAAAGTAAAGCAAAATGAATCTACAATATTTTAAAAACTAAGCATAAGGCAGTTTGGTAAAGTTTAAGAACATGAATGTTTTAGTTGGAACACATGTGAAAGGCATATTATTTTAAAGGAAAATGAGGTCCACAGCTATCTGTTTGGAAATGTCTTTCAATTACAGTGGCGTTCATGAATGGTGGATTTGAATAAAGATTTGGCTAGAACTTTTCTATATCCTATTCTCTATTTCCCTTTGAATAAGAAATAGCATGTGTGAAATACATTTACTATAATCTATTCCATACTGGGTTATAAAAATTCTGTGAAGAATGATTATGCATGGTCTGAAATTATCCTGATTATGTTCTTTTCACTCTCAGCTAGCTAGTATTTTAATGTTTATATAAACATTATAGAATGTGTTGATATATTAATTTATTTTTCAAAATGAGAATATGGCATAACCTACTCTCATTACAGATAATTACATTCTTTTCATGGTGTAACTTCCTGTATTTGACCAAGCACGAAATATTATTCACTGAAAAGGAACTAAGAAACTAGCCTGAGTGAACAATAAGCCACACAATTAGAAATTAATTCTTGCATTTTAAGTTGCCTATCAAGATTATTTGCATTGACATTGTTTTTTAAAATAAGAGATAATTGAGCCAGTTTAAAAAGGTATCTTATATATTATATTATATTATATTATATTATATTATATTATAATTTATTTAAATTTAAATGTTAAAATTTCAGTATATAGAATATAGCTTAGTATATATTTAATTATTTTATTAATACAGTTTATTAATAATCAGAAAATATATTTATACTTGCTTTTAATGAGTTCACTTTTTTTGAACTCTCATCTTATTTCCATAAGAAAGAGTAGTAGGCATGTTTATGACTGTTTAAATCAAATCAAGAATATTCAAACTTTAAAATAGGTAAATATGAATTTGATTTTGTTCCTTTGAAAGTAGAAGATAAATAAGATATAGAATGACCATTTGTTACAAGTTCAGTAATTTTATATAAGGCTTAAAGAATAATAATCTTGTACATATTTCATCCAGACATTATATCAGTGAATGTAACACTTTTTTTCAAGTTTTACAAAGTCATATTTTACTGTGATGCTTACAAGAGTATGGACTTTGGAACCAACTGTCTACCACTTAATAACTGTGACTTCTGGCAAGTTTCTTAACTCCTTTGAGCATTATTTTCATCATCTATAAAGTAAAGGGCGTTTTGAGCATTAAGTAAGTTCAAAAATATAAAGTACTTATCAACAGTACATTCCATGAAGTGTTAATTAACATACTATCTAATAAAAGAGTAATATGCAAATTAACCATCACTCCATTATACCTACCAGCCACACCCACCAACCAATCAAAAGTGAGTATTCAAATTAACCAACCAAGATGGCTGTGGCCATGGAGAGAGCAGGAGGGAGGCTTGGGTTTCCCTGGCAATGGAGGAAGCCAAGATTTCCACACACCCTGGCCGGCCCAGGCCTCCACTTAAGGCTACAAAGTTTTAATTATAGAAGATAAATAAATCCCAACAAAAATGGTGGCAGCCATTGAGCTGGAGAAAGCAGGAGGCTAGAGTTGCCCCTGGTGATGGAAGAGGCCAAGCTTCTGCAACCCTGACCTGCTTTGGCCTCTGCTTAAAGCTACAAAGTTTCAATTGTAGAAGATAAATCCCAGATACCACGGCCTCCACCTGCAAACCACCACAGGCCCCTTGCCCAGGCCACCCCATGCCCCAAGGGAACCTCCACCCTGATCTGGGACACACTTCAGGGCAAACCACCCATCCACCAGGTCTCTATCCTATCTTATAAAAGAATAATATGCAGATGGACCATCACTCCCACACACAAGATGGCTGCCCCCATGTAGTCAAAGATCCTGCCCCCATGTGGACACAAGATGGCCACAACAAGATGGCCAGCAGGGGAGGGCAGTTGGGAGGGACCAGGCCTGCAAGGGAGGCAGTTGGAGATGATCAAGCCTGCCAGGGATGGCATTTAGGGGTGACCAGGCCAGCAGAGGAGGGAAGTTGGAAGAGACCAGGCGTGCAGGGAAGGGCTAATAGGAGGGGACCAAGGCGTGCAGGAGAGAGCAGTTGAGGGAGGGGATGGGGACCAGGCCTGCAGGGGAGGGCAGTTAAGGGCAAACAGGCTGGGAGGGCAGCGGTTAGGTGTCAATCAGGCTGGCAGGCAGAAGCAATTAGTGGCAATCAGGAAGCCAGGCATGCGAGCAGTGGGGAGCCAGCAGTCCTGGATTGTGAGAGGGATATCTGCCCGTTAAACGACATCCCTCGAGGGGCCCCATATTGGAGAGGGTGCAGGCTGGGCTGAGGGACACCCTCATCCCCCATGTACGAAGTTCATGCACCGGATCTCTAGTATAATACATGTGAGATTATTATACTAGCTGCACTTATGCAAATATGTGATTTTTAAATCTTGAAAGTTTGTGGATTAAAAAATGAGTCAAAATGGTTTGTGCTTTAAATATTTTACTGGCCATTTTGATTATACATTCATTTCTCATTAATGTATTAAATTATACTTATTTTCATTTAACATTGGAAAAATTTACTGTCATTTAATACTGGTAACAATTAAGAAATAGACAATAAAATTACATGGCAATGATATGGACACTATTTCATACAATAATACAAATTGCAGAACAAATTCCTAAATGCTTATCATATGGAGGTGTCTGGCATCTGATCAAACAAGACACTCGCTATGTTCACATATTGGTGTTTTATTAAAATTGGCTGAATTGAATAAGAAAAAGATGAATAAATATAGAAATGTTTTGTTGCTAATTAGTTTTTTATTATAAACTAGAGGCCCAGCAAGGAGGCATCCCGCCTCCTACATATTGAGAAGGCACCCCACGGGGGGCCAGAGCCTGCACGTGGCTTGCTCAACGCTGGCTGCCATAGCATTTAGGCAGGACCATCTCTGGGGGGCTGGACCTGCAACTCGGAGGGCCAGGACCCATGCCTGACTCACAGTGTCCCCTGGCCACCCTGCCTGTGTCTGCTCCAGGGCTGCCTGAGCTGCTGCGCCGGCTTGGGCAGGCCCCCCTGTATCTGTCTCTGTCTTGTCTCCAGGCCTCACCTGTGCACACAACGTCCTCCAGTCTGGTCTTGACCCGTTAAGGCATCCTGGCCTAATTTGCACATTACCTCTTTTTATACAGATGTTTTATCTCCTCCTGTTATTTTGCTTTTCATTTTTTCTTTGTTGCATAGAGTAATGTTTCTTATAATGTTTGGTTGATGGGGGATGTAACATGACTGAGTGCCTCCCTTTGTAGATGTCTATATGGATTGAAGCTAGATTATGGTATTTAAGATGCAAACTAACTTTCCCTAGAACAGAAAAATTCTTGTCAGTCAGGCTGCAGACTCACATAAGTATGGTTCTGTTCTTAAAGAAACATAATGTTTAACTGATCTTTGAAAAGTCTAGAGTTCAAAGTCATGCATTGCAAAAAATGAAAACATTGATGAAATATGAATGCTTTTTGTACTGCAAGCAAATAAAAGATATTCCTTTTAGGCTGAAAGATAGAGAAAAACACCCATAGCAAAACAGAAAATGTGTTATAGGTTTAACAGTGGTTTCAAGTAATGTGAAAAGTTATGCTACTCTGAAAGTACTGAAGACTCATCATCCTACTATTGAATTACCTACAAATGTCAATCTTCAATATTTGGTAGGGTTTGTTGCCTGACCATAATGTAGGAAAAATAGTCTATTGAGTTACCAAGTATTTTTGGTGTATACTTTGCTCCAAAACAAGTGATTTTTTTTTCACTGTCAGAAGCCAAGGAAATGATTTTCATGTGGTTAAGAATAAATATGCAAAAAATAATTTTTCTCATCAAATTATTTAAGGTGCTGCTGAATTATGAAGATTCTGCTTTAATTGGTAATTCCTCAGGTGACCAGAGTAGGTCTCAGGTTGCATTAATTGTACATAATTTAATTTTGTAATGGTGTGATAAAGTAATTTAAAATTAAGCTGACTTATTGTCTGGCAAGGAAAAACAGACTTACTTCTATATTAGAGGTATTCATTAACTGTATACATAATTTAATGCAGCATAACATTTTAAAAGTGTTTTTTAAATCAATGTATCTTATTATCTTGGGTTAATAATTTTTAAAACATAAAATTGTTTGTATTACTAATTTAAGGAGACTCTATCCCTGCAGATGACAACAGCTTTTATAAGCGCTAGTAGAAAGTGTAATGATTTCTTTCTTAAGATTTAAAAATGTTATAAAATAACACAAATATTTGGAAAGGAAGTAACAGTACCGGTAACTAAAGTGTTATAATCGGTCTGTTTGTAGCTATTCTCTTACGATTTTCTATACCCTCAATCAAATGATTTAGTTTCATGTTATTCAGAGCTTAAAATAACAGATATAATTTGAAGTTAATGTGTCTACTCAAACACAATAGGTAACTGTTTCAACAACTGAGACATTAGTGTTCCTAGTGTTATAATTTCAGATAGCATGGCTTAAGTTAGAACTCACAGACTGTGTGTATAGAATTTAAAAAGTTATAGCGCTTAGTCAAAAAATGTTCCTGTCAGCTATTAATAAGTAACTTAGGATGGAGCTATTTTTTTCAAAATATTAGTTATTTTGCAGCTTAAAATGGATGTTCTTTTAATATGTCAATATTATTATAGATGGCACATTGATTCATTATGTTGTGGTTATTCCCAAGTTCTGAAGCTTGATTTCTTTTTTACAAGTGGAATTTTCAGTAAACTATTATAATATACTAGAGACTGATTCTTTTTTTCCTTCCATTTTCTTATGGTTAATTTTTTAAAAATGAATTTTAACTTTAGCTATCATAAAGTATTAGGAGGAAACTTTCTAGCTTCAAATCTTAAGTTTTGTATGCTCCCAGAAGCTGTCTAGTGTTCAATTCTTAACTTCTTCATATCTTAGAACTTGTGATTATGGCCAATGAGGCAGATATTTATACTTTTATTTTTTTTTTCTACTGTTGCTGAGTACAAATGACACTCAATTTTTATAAAAGTAATCCTATTTCATCGGAAAACTGCCTCACCAGAATATATGTTCCTATTTTGGAAAGCTATTTTAAAGATATTTTGTTTCTAGCTTTCATATTGATTATATCATCTCTTATTTTAGGAAAATGTGATTAAGTATCATTTTAAAGTAATAATGGGCAATTCAAAATATCTAATTTTTCAGATGAGATCTTGGTCAGCAGATAAGATAAAAGATAAATTGAGAACTTTGAGATACCTTTAAGTAATTTGTAGAAATGCAGTGATGTAGAATTATCAAGTTTTATTGAAACAACACATAGTAGGGAGCATGTAAGTCTGAATGCTTTTCTAAGTTCACAGGCTGAATAGATGTTAAATGTAGATGAGAAAAATACATCTTGAAATTTCTTAATTTAACATGTAATTTGAGTATTTTATAGATTTTGTTTAGTAGGTTCACTTTTCAGTGTGAAAATTCAATGCAAAGCAGTTAGTTATGTGGGAAAAAGCAAATGTCTATTATAAGACACGAGAAAGCCATTACATATAAGATATATAGGGACTTAAAAATACAAAGCATAATAATTTTAGTCTTGACTTTTTTTTGTTCTGTTCAGTAAACTAAAAAACATAACATCCAGTTTGTTTTTCTGCAAGTACCCTAGAACTTTTGTCATTCAGTCTACCTTAATTTTGTTACATTGCATATTTTAATATGAATTCCTTTATATTATTTTTATTAGTTTATAAAACCATATAAGGGATATATAAAATTTTCATCAGTTCAGTAAGCATCTATTTAGTGAATCTTTGAAAATGTTTATAAGTTAAGCATGCTTGGTAAAAATGCATATAAAGAAGAACCATCGTGAAAAACAGGAGCCATTTAAAAATTCCTTGGTAGTTTTATTTTCTTTTCAGATCATTTTAGTAATTAGAAGATAGTGCTAGCTAATTGTTCATTAACTTTTGAATCATTTGTTAAAAAAACTGTCATTAAAAGCAAAAAATTGCCTGAAATGACCAGGTACCACCCCCCCCCCCAATTTATTTAATCCGTTGTTCACTCTGTGTTAATTCAACAACTTTTTAATTAATTTCATCAAAGATGAACAATCTTTCAATATTCCTAGCAATTCTTAAAATCCAGTTTAAATATGTAGCAATAGGAATTCTAACACTATAATGACAAGTAGAGTCTTAAAGAATTATTCCTAATGGCAAAACTTTTTTTTATCCATTGTTAACAATATTATTTATTTCTACCTTTTTTTGCTAGGATGTTTTCTGAGGATGGGTTCTTTTAGATAAACTGCATCAGGGAAGAGACACTAAATCCATGTTGTTCCTTTTTCATTTTTTTTATAATACAGGACTTTTAAAAATTTTGATTTATAGCATCACAGTAAATCAATCTTCTATGTGTTTCCCTGAATCACTTTCATATTCTCATTTTTAAGCAGTAGTCTTCACAATATTTTTACCGAACCAAAAGCCTAATAATTGTAGCATACCACATAATCTTTTGAAAAGTTATAAAAATACAATTCTTGTGCTTAATGATATCCAGAAAGCATAATATTCTGAAAAAATTCTCTTTAGTCAATTTAAAATTAAACACTCTAATGCAAAAGGATATCTAAGGTGAAAGATGTTTGTGTAATGCTAAACATAACCAAAGAAACTGTGGTTTTAGCAAAGGTACTATTGCTCTATTTTATCAAGTGCCAGAAGTTGCATAATGAAAGTCTTTCAGTTAGTGAAAATATAAGTAAAAACACATAAAAATACCACCCAGCTGGTAGAGATCTTCCTAATTTTTACCTGATTGTATTTCTGAAGAAATATGGCAGGGCTGTCATAAATTTTCAACATGAGCTGCATTTTTGTTGCCAATTTCCATATCCTTTAAAAAGTGCTGAAGCGTGCATTTGCTATTTATGTTTGCAGTAGACTGAGTACACTTTTACTATTTGTGGTTTTAGAAATTGGAAACAACCAAACAGTGGTGCTATGGTCTAAAAAAATAAATTTTAAACAGCTGCGGGACAGTATTTTTAGAAGGGTAGGAGTCCTCCTTCTAAAGCAATAGAACAGTCTCCCACCCCCTTTAAAGATAGAATATGGTCACATATATAAAGTCAGATTTCCATTGTCCTTTACCTATGAATGATTAAATAAACAAATTAAAAGTATGCATTTGTTAGCTATGAAACAGTTTGATCATTCTAGAATCAACTCTTTTTGCTAACCTTCAAATGTTTGTTACTGTTCTGAGCTTAATCACTTTATAGACTTGAATCCTCACAAAGACCCCTCCATGGACAGGAACTATTCTTATCCTCATCTTAAAAATGAAGAAAACAGGCTTAAAGGGCAGGTATGCCACTGCTCAGAATCTCAGTGGTAGACCTGATTCAAACGAGACTTTTACACTGATCCCAGTGCTTCTCAACCTTGTGTTTTGAGCAGATCCCACTGGAAGGGAAAAGAAAGTCTTATAGATCCATTTTAACTTAAAGCACTATTATGCTAACATTACTGAAATGTGTAAAAACATAAAAACCTTGGTAGCAACTTTTTATTGCATTTAAATCTAATGAAACTCTAAAATAAAAACATTTAGAAGTTAAAATCAAGTCCCTAATACCAATAACAGAATAATGGTCTTAATTTAATCTGACACACTTTAGCCTCGGAAAAATAAGTCCTTTTCCTCAGTGTGACTGCTGGGGCACAGAGTTTGTTAAAGTTTTTCTAGTGGTTTGCAATCTTTTTTCACATCAGGGCACAAGTAACAATTAGTATTCATAGGACCATAGGCTCTAAAAGCATTAGGCTGCTGCTGAGGAGACAGGTGTCTAGGGGCATCCAACATACCCTTAGCCCCAGCAGCCAGCCCTCAGGCTGAGGGGATTGAAATCTATGCACCTGCAGCTAGTTGGTGGCCTTTTCCCAGGGACATGGGTTGGAAAGCACTGATCTTGCTCTCTGTTTCCTTGTGATAGTTCAATTACCTGTGGCTTTTCTATATTCTAGCTTTTCTATTTTCTATATTCTATGAAAGCTTTGTATAGTGTACTGGCATTATTTGGCCAGTGTATGTATGTGTGTGTGTGTGTGTGTGTGTGTGTGTGTGTTTATATTCATATATATTCTTTAAATATTACAAATAGTAGTACATATGTTTCCTTCCCCCCATTAACCTCCCCAAGGCCTCCCCTACCCCCCAGCACATGCCCTGACCTGTCTCCCCCCTCCCCCCAGTGTCTTGTATCCATTGGTTATGCTTATTATTCATGCGTAAAAGTCCTTCCCTTGATCTCCAATAGCCCCCGCCCCTCACCCTCCCCTGCCTTCCCACTAGTTTGACAGTCTGTTCAATGCTTCTTTGCCTCTGTATCTATCTTCCCCCCTGTTTCTTTTCTTTAAAAAAAATCTTGCATCTGCATTCTAGAAATAAACATATTAGACCAAAAAATGTTTGAGTCTCAGTTTCAGTGTCCAACAGTTCTGAGTCCCAGTTTCAATGTCAAATAGTTCCTTATGTGTACATGTCAGCAATGGTATCTGCATGGTGGACAAATGGTGGCAATGCAGGTTCCATCCTCTCTGGTTTGGTCCTGGGCCACCTGCATTGATGCACAGCTGCTGACTGCTAGCCTGGCAAGGTGTCATCAGTGTCTTCCATTTCTGGCCTATCTTCGCAGGTGGAATAGACCTGTCAGTTCCTCTCTGTTGCAGGAATCCATATGGTCTTGGAATTGTTTTCTGAAAATATACAAACATATTCTCGACCAAAAATTAATAAAGGAAACATTTCTCTAAATTAGACTTGGGATTCTTGTTATTTTTGCCCAAATGATTTTCCTTTGGCTTATTTTGACACCTTGTGTGTTTTTCATGGGTATCCTGCTGTTAGCATTACAAATGGAAATTAATTTTCTGAAGTAAGAATTTTCTAAGTGTAATTTACTTATGGGATATTTTACCTTACATGATATTATCCCACTACTCCACATTTCTTTTTTTTTTTATTGATGGGGGCTTTTGGAAATTTTATATTGCAGTCTTGGTAACTTTAAATTTTAATTTTTGCACAGAAGTATGACTGCTTTAGGTTCTTTGCATGTTAGGCAATTTTACGAAGAGATGGACTACTAATAGAAATTTTAGTGAATATTTTAGGAACAGCTTTTTGTCCAGTACACTTAAATTTTCTTGAGTATTCACTTATTTCATTTGGCCGATTTAAATTAATCTGAAAACTTGATTACTATTTTACTGTCAAATTTAATACTCAAACAGTAATCTTAGTTTGCCCTGCAAATATTTGTGGAAAGGATTATTTGCATTCTTGAGTAGGCCCTGAGCATTCCTGGTGCTAGATTGGATGTAGATATAGGGCAGCTGTTGCTGGCCAAGTCTCTGTCTGTAACCTGGGTCCAGATCTGAGCTGTGCATGGGAGGTGAAGCATCCGTGGGGGCAGGAAACCTCCCTCAGAAGGGGTGAGAGTTCAGTCTCCTGCAAAGTTAGGGGAGTGAGGGACTGTGCCCCACCTCTGTTGACCTTTATGTTCTCTCCTGATAGCCCCTCTGCAGCTGTGCCTGTCTTAGGTTGCTCCTTCCCAGAGAAATCTTACCCGTCTCTGGCTAACCAGCCATCCTCTGGGGCCAAGCAGGGTGATGTGAGGTTCAGTTCTGTCTCCTTGGTAGTGTAAGCCCCCGTGGCCTCCATGCCCAGCACCTGCCTTGGGATCCCCTTGCCTGTTGGCGGGGTCCCTTTACTGATCACATATCTTGGGGGGCTCAGGTTTTTTCTCTAGGGAGTGCCCAGCTCATCCCATTGGGCGAGAGACAGATCCATGGTGCCAGCCACCCAGAGGCTTCAACCTCAGCTTGATGGAAAGCTCAGGCAACAGCTGTGTGTACTTGGATTGTGAGAAGAGGTACCCTTTTGGCAAAAAGGGCAAGAGGGGCCAATATAGAATGCTCGATGCCTTCCCAGTGCCTTAATTTCTTCTGAAAGGGATTAATTCCTTTCCTGTCCTTTTTTAAATTGCTGCCAAATATTCAAAGAATTAGTTTTTAAGTTTCTTTGGGATAATTGTACAATATGCTGTTGTCAAATATAAAAAATTATAATGACATTGTACAATAATATCATGTAAGGGTATTATGGTGTCACGGTAAATTAAGGAGGGCCTGGCCTAAGGACTGGTGTCCATAGGAGATGACAAGCTCTAGGCCATGTCAATTCAATCTCAAACTAGCTGCCAATTTTTTTTATAACTTTATATAAACTTTGTCAGGGATGTAAAAACACAAATTACTTACTTTAGTTCAAGAGATCAAATATATTGACTTTCCCCCTTACTCCCTCCACCCCCCCACTTATCCTGAGGTTTGACATTCTGATGGACTTTTCTCAGTCTCTGGATCCGTCCTTGTTTATCAGTCTATGACGTTTATTATATTCCACAAATGAGTGAGATCATGTGATACTTATCTTACTCTGCCTGGCTAATTTCACTTAGCATAATGCTCTCCAGCTCCATCCATGTTGTTGCAAATGGTAGGAGCTCTTTCTTTTTTACCGCGGCGTAGTATCCCATTGTGTAGATGTACCACAGTTTTTTAATCCACTCATCTGCTGATGGGCACTTAGGCTGTTTCCAAATCTTAGCCATTGTAAATTGTGCTGCTATGAACATCAGGGTGCATATATCCTTTCTGATTCATGTTTCTAGTTTCTTGGGGTACAGTCCTAGAAGTGGGATCACTGGGTCGAATGCAAGCTCCATTTTTAGTTTTTTGAGGAAACTACAAACTCTTCTCCACAGTGGCTGCACCAGTCTGCATTCCCACCAGCAGTGCACGAGGGTTCTTTTTACTCTGCATCCTTGCCAACACTTGTCATTTGTTGATTTGTTGATGAAACCAATTCTGACAGGTGTGAGATGGTACCTCATTGTCGTTTTGATTTGCATCTTTTGGATAATTAGTGACTTTGAGCAGGTTTTCATATGTCTCTGGGCCTTCCTTTTGTCTTCTTTCTAAAAGATTCTATTTAGGTCCTTTGCCTATTTTTTTTTTTTATTGGATCATTTGTCTTTCTTTTATTAAGTTGCATAAGTTGCCTGTAGATGCTTGACATTAAACCTTTATCAGTGATAACATTTGCAAATATGCTCTCCTGTACAGTGGGTTTTCTTCTTTCTTTCTTTCTTTTTTTTTTTTTTAATAGAGAATACTTTTTATTGTACAGGTATCATATACACAATTTAATGTGCGAACATTTACAGGCATGGAGGTTCAATTCCAAATCTCCATGGCATCCCATACACTGCACCGCACACTCCTGTTTGAGATTAGCCCAACAGGAATGAGACACAAAGCTATCACTTTGTGAACAGAGAGCTTCAATCAAATAGAACAGAGCCCAGGATCCTAATTTGTAACACCCTGTGTACATATCAATAAAACCTAAAGATGTGTTTTAAATCACCCTATCACCTTTAAAAGTTATTACAATGGAACCCCATTTCTCAAAAAGTCACTAAGAAGTGCACCCGTATTTACAGACCCAATTAAATTATGCATAAATAAAATCTGTACACAAGACACACTGTTTCTCAAAATAACAGCGCCTCCTCTGGGACCTGGGGGTGACAGCGAGCAAAAACACGCTTCCTGCCTACCCTTTTCAAGTTTACTCGAATCACCAAGATGTGAAATAAATATGCAAATAAAGCTTCAGTACCTTAAAGGAAGATGTCATTTCAAAGAATCTCCCATTTGAAGAGTTAATTTTCAAAGTAAAAAACAACAAAAAAAAACACATAAAATGAGCAGGCTTTGTTTCTATGTGTTTTGTAAAACCCACAAGCCCCTTTTGAACAAGGAGATTTTTAAGTGTGTTCAATACCACCGATTAATTAGTTGCTAAGCGGAGAGTCTGCCTCCTACAGAATGTAGGATTTGATATCTGAAGATGCTAGATAAACACCTTTTTCTAAAGATGAACAGTAAGTGGGCAGGAAGCCAGCAATGACCTTAACACTGACAGTTATTATTGATTTGAATCACATGGGTTTGACATTTCAACAGCTAAGCATGTGGGGGTTTTGTTAGTCCAGGGGATGGATTTAAAAGGGTTGAAAACTTGTAGCACCACTTTCAGAGACAGGAAGAATGGGGTTCAAAATAAAACGTAAGCTTAATGAATAGAGAACCAGTACTTGTCACCTTCTGATTACTTGTCCAGAATTAAGGAGATGCTTCAGCGCCAAAGAAATACTAAGGACTCCCAGAGGGCAGGTCCAGCTCTGGAGGCCAAAAGAGGCCTTTCAATGGGAAGGCAAGTAAAAGCTCAACTTGTCCCCCCGGGCCGAGGAGTTTCCCCATCTGTGCCGGCAAGAGTGGTTTTGGAGATTTATTTTCCTCCTGCAGACTCTTCATCCCTTGGTTTCCACCTGTTTCATTTCCGATGCTTCTCCATCTTCTCCAAGGTTTTGCTGGAATCAGCTGGACTCTGGTCTCCGGGATTCATGTAGGATTTCTCTATGATGACCAAAGCCTCTATTATGTAGTTCTGCACAGCAGACACGGCAGCACAGATGGCCTGGCTGCCAAACCCGTGGGTAATCAGGCTGAAGTGAGACAGGCAATTCTGAATGTTCGCCTCCAAGACTGGGGCCGGCCGGTTGTTCCCGTTGGGTGTTCTGTCTTGGTTGAGAAGGTCGGTGATTTCTTTACACACTTGCTGTGTGGCCAGCAGCATGTTCTTCCTCGCAGCCATCTCATTCCGCCCTCCGAGATGAGGTCTACTTAAGTACTCGGCCACCGGTTTGCTGGGAAACTCGGCTTCACAGAGATACGCAAAATCCCGGGCCAAATGAACAGCCTCCCCTTCTACTAAAGACGTCAGGAGGGTGATGTGCGCAGCCTTCCGTCTGCCGGCTGGAAGATTCAGCCCTATCTTGTCCAACTTCTCCCGCAAGGACCGGCCTCCATTTTTAGACTTGGCTCTTCTGAGAACACCTCCTAGTAATGAGGCATTTAAGCACTCAGGCGGGGACAATCGCCTCTGGACTTCAGCAACTGTCACTTTGTATTTCGATGTGGAGCTCAGGAGGGACAATCTTCCCGGGACGGAGCAGAAGACCTCACTGGGGTTCCTCACAGCCCCCACCAGCTCCTTCTGACAGGGGAGACCCAAGGGGTTCTTGGTCATTGAAATGGGACCTTTTTGAATCACAGTCTGGTCATGCAGAAGCAGGTGCTGCTCATCCACGATCTGCATCTCGTCCATCTGTTGCCCCATGTCATGGAGGCCCAGGTTCTCCGCCAGTCCCGCTGCGTCCAGGGCGTGCGCGTGCGGCAGCAGCAGGTCCGAGCGGCGGAAGCCATCCCTGCAGGCGCTCAAAGAGCCACCGTCCAGCCCGGAGAGATGGGGTAGCAGGCCGGCTGGGCGCCCGTGGTGCGAGGGCAGGCCATCAGCCTCCTGGCTCTGGCGGCCGGGCCAGGCCTGTGGCTGACTGCCGGCGCCGGCTGATGCAGGGGGTTGATGGCAGCCTACGCTTCTCCCAGATGCGAGTAGGGGTCTGCTGACTGGGAATAAGTCAGCGGCTGGTAGGGCGGTGGAAAGTAGGGTAGTGGCTGGAATTCGGGGACTCCTGTATGGGAGAGGGGCGGCGCGGGCTGTAGAGATGTTGCCCGGCCGAGGAAAGGTGGGGAAGACGCGGGTTCCCATTGCTGCTCCCGTCCTGGCGATCCTCTCTTGTTTTTTTGATGGTTTCTTTTGCTGTGTAAAAGCTTTTTATTTTGATGTAGTCCCACTTGTTTATTTTCTCTTTAGTTTCCATTGCCCTAGGAGCAGTATCAGTGAAGAAGTTCTTTCAGCATATGTCTGAGATTTCTCTTCCTGTGGATTTCTCTAATATTTTTTCATGGTTTCTGTCTTATGTTTAAGTCCTGTATCCATTTTGAGTTTATTTTTCTGTATGGTGTAAGTAGGTTGTCTAGTTTCATTTTTTTGCATGTGTCTGTCCAATTTTCCCAACACCATTTATTGAAGAGACTGTCTTGACTCCATTTTATGTTCATGCCTCCTTTGTCAAATATTAATTGAGCATCATGGTTTGGATTGTTATCTGGATTCTCTGTTCTATTCCATTGGTCTATATGTCTTGCCTTGTGCCAGTACCAGACTGTTTTGAGAACAGTAGCTTTGTAATATAGCTTGCAATCTGGTCTTGAAATCCCACCAACTTTGTGTTTCTTTCTCAGGATTGCTGTGGCTATTCAGGGTCCTTTTTTTTTATTCCAGATGAATTTTTGGAGAGTTCTTTCTAGGTCTGTGAAATATGCTTTTGGTATTTTAATGGGGAGTGCATTAAATTTATAGATTGCTTTGGGTAGTATGGACATTTTAATGATGTTGATTCTTCCAATCCATGAACATGGTATGTTTTTCCATCTGTTTATGTCTTCCTCCGTCTCTTTTTTCAATCTCCTGTGGTTTTCCACAAATAAGTCTTTTACCTCCTTAGTTAAGTTTATTCCTAGGTACCTTAATTTTTTGGTGTGATGGTAAATGAGATTGCTTTTTTAGACCCTCTTTCTGTTCACTATCAGTATATAGAAATGCCATAGATTTCTTGGTGTTAATTTTGTATCCTGCTACATTGCTGAACTCATTTATTAAGTCTATTAGTTTTTTTATGGAGTCTTTCGGGTTTTTTTATGCACACTATCATGTCATCTGCAAATAAGAATAGCTTTACTTCTTTTCCAATTTGGATGACTTTTATTTCTTTTTCTTGTCTAATTGCAATGGCTAATACTTCCAGTACTATGTTGAACAGGAGTGGTGAGAGTGGGTAACCCTGTCTTCTTCCTGTTCTTAGGGGAAATGGTTGTTTTTGCCCATTGAGTATGATGTTTGCTGTGGGTTTATCATATATGGCTTTTATTATGTTGAGGTATGATCCTTCTCTTCCCACCTTGTTGAGAATTTTTATCAATAAAGGGTGTTGGATTTGTCAAATGCTTTTTCTGCATGAATTGATATAACTGTGATTTTTATCTTTCATTTTGTTTATGTGATGAGTCATATTTATTGATTTGCGGATATTGTACCTTCCTTGTATTCCTGGGATATATCCTACTTGGTAATGGTGTATGATCTTTCTGATGTACTGCTGGATCCGATTTGCTAGAATTTTATTGAGGATTTTGGCATCTATATTCATGAAGGATATTGGCCTGTAATTCTCTTTCATTGTGTCGTCTTTATCTGGTTTTGGTATTAGGGTGATGCTGGCTTCATAGAAGGAGTTTGTATGTGTTCTATCTTCTTGAATTTTCTGGAATAGTCTAAGGAGTATAGGTTTTACTTCTTCCTTGAATGTTTGGTAAAACTCCCCTGTGAAGTCATCTGGCCCTGAGCTTTTTTTTGCTGGAAGCTTTTTGATGACTGCTTCAATTTCTTCCATAGTTATTGGACTATTGAGCTGTTTAGATTCTTCCTGATTGAGTTTTGGAAGGTTATATTTTTTTCTAGTAATATATCCACTTCCCCTAGGTTGTCCAGTTTGTTGGTAGAGCTGTTTATAGTATTTTTTTAAACAATCCTTTGTATTTCTATGGGGTCTGTTGTTATTTCACCTCTTTCATTTCTGATTTTATTTATTAGGGTCCTCTCTCTTTGCTTCTTGGTGAGTCTGGCTAGAGGTTCATCAATCTTGTTTATCCTTTCAAAGAACCAGCTCTTGGTTTTGTTGATCTTTTGTATTGTTTCTTTGGTCTCTATGTCGTTTATTTCTGATCTGATCTTTGCTATTTCCTTCCTTCTGCTTACACTGGGTTTTTCTTGTTGCTCTCTTTCTAACTCTTTGAGTTGTTGGGCTCCATAATTTATTACCATTGTTTCTTGTTTTTTTGTTTTTTTGTTTGTTTGTTTGTTTTTGCAGTAGGATTGTAGAGCTATGAACTTCCCTTCCAAAACTGCTTTTGCTGTGTTCCATAGATTTTGGATTGTTGTGCTATCATTGTCATTTGTTGCCATGATATTTTCTATTTCTTCTTTGATCTCTCTAGTAACCCAGTCATTGTTTAATAGCATGCTGTTTAGCCTTCATGTGTTTGAGTTCTCTGCGTTGTTTTTATTGTAGTTGATTTCCAGCTTTATGCCATTGTGATCTGAGAATATTGCTTGATGTGATTTCTATCTTTTTGAATTTGGAGAGACTTTGCCTATGACCAACATATGGTCTATCTTTGAAAATGACCCATGTGCACTTGAAAAGAATGTATCTCTTTACAAAGAAGAATGTATCTTCTTTATCTCTTGTTATGTCCTTCACTTTGAGATCTAATTTGTCAGATATAAGTATTGCTACCCCAGCTTTTTTTCCATTTCCATTCGCCTGAATAACCTTTTTCCATCCTTTCACCCTCAGTCTGTGTGCGTCTTTTTTTCGGAGGTAAGTTTCTTGTAGACAGCAGATATATGGGTCATCTTTTCTTATCCAGTCCATTACCCTATGTCTTTTGATTGGAGCATTTAATCCATTTGCATTTAAAGTTTTTATTGATAGGTACTTAATTAGTTGCCATTTTTGTTCTTTACCCCTGTGTTCCTTCTTTGCTTCTTATTTCTTTTTACAGCAGACCCGTTAGCATTTCTTGCATTGCTGGCTTGGTGGTAATGAATTCCCTTAGTCCTTTTTTGTCTGTGAAACTTCTGATTTGCCCTTCAATTTTGATTGATAGCCTTGCTGGGTATGGTATTCTAGGATTCAGACCCTTCCTTTGCATGACTTTGTATATTTCATTCCATTCCCTTCTGGCCTGATGAGTTTCTGTTGAGAGATCACTTGCTAGTCTGATGGGGGTTTCTTTGTAGGTGACTTTCTGTCTCTCTCTGGCGGCTTGTAAGATTCTTACTTTGTTGTTGGTGTTTGCCAATTTAATTATAATGTGCCTTGGCATATGTCTTTTGGGGTTCATTTTGCTTGGGACTCTGTGAGCTTCTTGGATTTGTGTGGGTTTTTTCTTTCCTATATCTGGGAAGTTTTCTGTTATTATTTCTTCCAAGAGGTTTTCTATTCCTTGCTCAGTTTCCTGTCCTTCTGGGAGCCCTATTATGTGGATGTTCTTTTGTTTCATGTGGTCCCATAGTTCCCTTAGGCTCTCCTCCCCCTTTTTAATTTTTTTTTCTAGAAGCTGCTCTACTTGTGTATTTTTTCCTATCTTGTCTTCTAGCTCACTGACGCGGTCTTCTCCTTCTTCTAGTCTACTCTTGATGCTTTCTATGGAGTTCTTTACCTCAGTGATGTCACTTTTCATTTCTTCTTGGTCTTCTTCTTTTCTTCTTGGCTCTTCCTCATTTTTTGGGTCTTCATTTCCTCTTGGTTCTTCTTCATTTCCTTTTGACTCTTACTCATATTGTCATATTTGTCTTCCATTCTTTTCAGCCACCTCATGACCATTTATCTGAATTCTTTCTCTGACAAGTTGCTTGCCTTCATTTCATTTACCTCCTTTTCTGGTGAGTCTTGTTTTTCTTTCATATCTGGGATGTTTCTTTGTCTCCCCATGGTCTCTCTTCTCCATGTGTCTGGTTATGTAGTTCTCTCTCTCCTGCATTGATTTAAAGGCACAAAATACAACACAACCAGGTGCAATGCACCAGGCATTGAACAGGAATGTATTCACGGTATTGGTAACTCTAAATAAAGGTATTCTCCAGAGGAAGGCAAATTAGGTGATAAGTGAGAAAGAAGAAAGAGGAGACACACACACACACACAAAGGAAAGGAAGAGTAATGCCAAAATGAAATTGGGAAAAGGGGAAAAGGGGAAGAGGTAAAAAAGAAAGAAAAAAGGAGGTAAGAGAGGAAAGAAAGATAATAAGAATGAAAAGGGGAATAAACTATAAATATGGGATGAAAACTTCTATAGAATAGCCACTAATCCCAACAAAAGCTCACAACAAATACCTGGAGATTGATATAAACTACATACAACAACTAATATCAAGCGAAGTGAGGGAACACAGAAGCAAAAGTCTACCAATAAAGAATGCAATGACAACAACAACAACAACTAAACACAAAAAAAACACCCCACAAAATAAACCAAAAGAATAAGCAAACCAATCTCACAAACAAGCATAAAAAATCGATATAATCAACAGTGAAGTAAATAACAACAACAGGACAGAGAGAAAAACAGTTTAGGATAGTGGAGTCTGAGGAGTGAGAGGTGTGTATGGACTTGGAGCAGGTTGTTGGAGATTAGATATATAAGTGGGGTGAAATTTTAACAGGGTTGAAAAGAAAGACTAAGGAAAATCTAAAGCAGGAAAAGTGTAAGGGAAACAAGACATTAAATAGGGGAAAGTTAGCATGAGAGTGGTGGCATAAAGGTCAAGTTGATGTAAAGAGATACTAAAGGGTAGATGAAAATAGACTGTAGAACACTAATCCCAAAATACAATAAAGAGAAAATAAAATGAGACTTAAAAGACAAAAAAGGTGAAATATTATCAAAGGTGAATCAAAGGTGAAATTTGATTCCTTAATTTATGTTACACAAGTGTCAATTTGTGATTCAGCCCCTGGGTGGCAGTGTTTCTGGATTGACCTCCAGGTCTATTGGTCCTCTCTAGCCTGAACTATGATCCTGCTATCCCTGTGGTATTCAATATTGATTTGTGGGATTGGGCTGCCCCAGAGCTGCTCTCTAATGGTGACTTCCTGCTCTGATCCCCAGCTTCCAGAAAATAGCTCTCTCCTGCAGTCTCCCAGGGTATTCCCCACCAGGCGATCTCAGGTTCCTCGTTTAGCACTCAGAAGCTGGGATTAGGAGAGGAAGAAACGCAAGTGCGCAAACTCAAGTTCCGCTCCTATGTCTGTGTAAACTCCCTTTCTCCCTTGGGTTTAGCAGCCAGCACGCTCTCAAAATTTTTGGGCTGTCCGTCTCTGTCAGGTCCAAATGGGTTGCTTTCTAGGGATCTCCTCTGCCACCAGCTCCAAGGGGCCCCTTCCTCATTCACTAGCTCTAACAGCCACAGACTTTTTCAAGTGTAGATCTCCCTGCTCCTCCAGTTCCCTTGTTGTGCCTGCCCAACCTCAGGCTAAATCTGACCTTTCCAAGGCAGAGCACATAGCTCCTCCGAATTTGCTTATCTGTGCCAACTGAGTACGGGTGTTCTGGGGCCCTCAGCCATCCAGTGGGTACTGCAGCTGTATGTTTTCGGGCCCTTCCCCTTCAAGATGGCGTGGTCTGCCTCCAGGCAGGTGGCTCCGTGAGAGAACCCAGCTGCACCGGGGCTGCTCGGTCAGGGGAGGCCTGTCCAGTAGTCCCCCCCTTTTCCCGGAGCACAACTGTCCCCCAACTCACCAACAAACACTCCCTGTGCGACCCTCAGCCTCTCTCTCCATCTGCTCTGAGACCAGATTCAGGACGCAGCTATCTATTCCGCTGCTGTTTTCTTTTCTCCCTGGCCATTATTTTTAGATTAAGTTAGCATCATTCCATGTTCCCTCTTCCCTGACTCCCCATCATCCTGTTACAATTATAGAGGCTTTGGTGGCCACTTCATTGTTTTTTTGGATAACAAAATTTTATCTTGTAAAAATATTACTGAAAATTTGTATAAATTTGCTAAATGAATAGCCAACCTCTTTTGGTGTTAAAATTTTTAGGCAAAATGAGATTAGATGAATACTCGGGATGAAATTGGGTTAAAATTGGGTTGATTTATTAATTCACTGTAATAAAAATATATAACAGATTCAGTTTAACTTTCTATTGCAACTGAATTCTTTTTATTGAATACAACCATAGTGTATTTTCTCTAGAACCCAATATATGTTCATAGTAGCTTTGATGCTGACTTGGAGAACTAATGTATGAACGAACTAGTAAAGGATGGTGACATAGTTGATATTTTAAATTTCTGATTTGGAACAGATATTTATTCAATGTCTGTTTAAACCAAGACAGATTTTATATATATAGGTAAAATATTTAAAATTTAAAAAGCTACATGTTAACTCACAGAACTAAAGTTAATTTTCTTTAATGGTTATCATAGTTTTTTCATATACATAGGACTCACTTTCTTAAAAAATTCTAATAATCTTGGAAGAATAAGACACATAGGATACATTTTCTTAAAACTTTACATTGCTTTGATATTGCTGGTATTCTAGGATACTAGAAGTAAGAAGGCTTCAAATTTTTTTTTGTTTGTTTTTGTCTTAAGCCTTATGTAATTTTATATTTCTGACTTACCACATGTGTTGTAGCTAAAATTTCTGTGGTAGACATCTAAGTTAATGTGATGTGGTGAGTCATAATCAAGATATTCAGTTCATTGTACCTTTTATTCTCGCGCAAATAATTATTTTGCTTTGATTAGAAATATTAAATCAGAAATATATTGAATGAATTTTGCATCCTTGTAGGTTAAAAGCTTATAAATATGCCAAATATTCTTTTCCTGAGATAAGAACACCGTTTAAATAGTGTTAGTTTATTAATAAACTGTATAAATGACAAATACAAAAATTGCCTAATTTTTAGCTCTTGTAAGACTCTTATTTAGAATATAGTTAAATGTGCCCTCTTGTAAAAAATAAAATTAAAGCTAAAAAACAAATTTAAACTTATTTTTTGAAGTAGCTAAAGTTCATATGATTTCAGTTCTCTCCATTCTCATCTCAAAGCAAATGCTTCTTAATTTTAATCATATTTTTGCATTTTAATAAATTTTTTGTTTAAAATGTTGTTAATGTTTCATTTTGATTATTGTTTAGTCTTCTTTCTCTCTTTCTCTCCAAATTCACTGTACATTTATTTTTTTTTTTCTTCTTTTGTTTTCTCTGTTAGAATGTAAGCTAAGAGTACACTGCCATTCATTGCCTTTGCTTTATTCCTATGGGCCTACCCAGAAGGCTGCGTACCTAATACATAAACATTTTTGAGTAATGGGATTAATGAGATTTGGTAAATCTTGTAGCTTCTTAGGCTAAGGTTTGCATACTGCTAAAATTCCACTGTTCCCTTCCATTTCATGTATGAAATCTTTTGTTCTTCTCTATACATTAATTTGATAACTTATTTTTATGGCACTAAGTGATTTATTTCATTGTGGTAAATTTGCATGTCTTTTGCTCTAATATATTGTAAGCTACTCTGGTATGTTTTACTCATCTTGTTCTCTTTGGCATCCAGTATGCAATCTTGCATATTGTGTGAATATTTTATTTCATGTGGTTCCCATTATCTGGCAAGAGCAACAGATTAAACATTCTGGTTAACAAAGACTTAACATGCATTGTATATCTAATATTCAAAGATTTACAGTACAGTAAAGTACATTTGATATTAACTTATAAACACACATGCAAGTTTTCCTTAAGAAAGCATTTTAAAGGTCTGCTTTCCTTTTAAATCTTTTAGTATAGAAATTAAAAAAATGTTTTCTGGGTGGTTGAGTAATAGTTAGAGCAAGGGCTTTGATGTCAGATACACCTAGGTTCAAATATTATTTCTGATTAGTTATATGATTGTGGATAAGTCCTTTTCTTTATTTTATATATATATATTTAATCTTAAATATATTTTTATTGATTTCAGAGAGGAAGAGAGGTAGAGAGAAATAGAACATCAGTGATGAGAGAGAGTCTTTGATCAGCTGCCTCATGCATGAACCCTACTGGGGTTCAAGCTGCAGCCTGGGTCTGTGCCCTTGACCAGAATCGAACCCAGGACCATTCAGTCCACAAGCCAACTCTCTATCCACTGAGCCAAATCGGATAGAGCATATTTTTTTTCTCTTTTTAAAAAAAATATTTTAATCTTTATTGGTCAGTTTATTAATTACATTGTTCCCCTTTTTTCCCACTATAGTTCCCCACCACCCGGTACCTATCCCACCCTCCGCCCTCACCTCCTCCCCAATGTCCTCTCCCATAGGTACATGATTTTTGTCCAGTCTTTTGCTGCACCTCCCACACCCTTTTCCTCCCCAAGAGTTGTCAGTCCATTCTCTCTCTATGCCCATGGTTCTATTACATTCACCAGTTTATCCTGTTCATCAGATTTTTAATTCACTTGATTTTTATATTCATTTGTTGATAGATGTGTATTTGTTGTTGATAATTTTTATTTTTACCTTTTTCTTCTTCCTCTTCTTAAAGAATATCTTTTAGCATTTCATATAATATTGGTTTGGTGGTGATGAATTCTTTTAGCTTTTTCTTATCTGCGAAGCACTTCATCTGACCTTCAATTCTGAATGATAGCTTTGCTGGATAGAGTAATCTTGGTTGTAGATTCCTGCTATCCATCACTTTGAATATTTCTCGCCACTCCCATCTCCCGTGCATTGTTTCTGTTGAGAAATCTGCTGACAATCATATGGGTGCTCCCTTATAGGCAACTGTTTTTCTCTTGCTGCTTTTAATATTTTCTCTTTGTCTTTTGCTCTTGGCATTTTAATTATGATGTGTCTTGGTGTGGTCCTCTTAGGGTTCCTATATATTGGGGTTCGGAGCATTTCTTGGACTCCTAAGTCAACTTCTTTCACCAGGTGTGGGAAGTTTTCAGTCATTATTTCTTCAAATAGGTTTTCATTATCTTGCTCTCTCTCTTTTTCTGGCACCCCTATAATTCAGATGTCGGTATTCTTGAGGTTGTCCCAGAGACCCCTTACACTATCTTCAATTTTTTGGATTCTTTTGGATTCTTGCTTTTACAGCTGAGTGGATTTTACCTCTTTGTATTTCAAATCTTTAACTTGGTTCTTGCGGTCCTCTAGAGTACTTTTAGGTCTTTGTATAATATTTTTTTTATTTCAGACAGTGTATGCTTCATTTCAAGTTGGTCCTTTTTCATATCCTTGTAGGTCTTGTTTACTTCCTTGTAGTTCTCGGCCTTTTCTAGGAGCCTCTCCGTGGTTTTGAACTCTGTGTCCAGTTGTTTTTTTCCCCTCCATTTCTTTCACATCTGATTTCTTTCCATGTCTCTGCATGGTGGCTGCTTTCCTGAGTTGGTTGATTAGCTTTGTGTGGTAGATGTCCTCTAAGGGACAGTGGCTCAGCCTCCCCAGTTACCTGAGGTGGATATGGGTTGCACAGTCTTGTTGAAGTTAAGCCTAGCTTATTGTTGCCAGCACTAAGAGGGTTTGACCTCCATTCCAATTGGCTGTGAGGTTCAGCCGTGCTCAGGTTGGATGGGCGGAGTCTCTGGGCCGAGCAATTAGCCTCAGCTCCGCCCTATGAGGCACCTGGGAACTCTGTGCTGGTTGGCAATGGCTGCTAGCACCTCTGAGAGAGAGCTGCTGCTAAGCTCCACCTGCTGCTGGACGATTCCACCTCTCCTCAAATGAGTTTGCACACCCAACGTCTCACCCAGGGTCATAAAACAATGCAGTCTGGTGGTTTCCCGAATGAGAGAGTAAGTCACGAGTCCTCTCTGCATGGTCACGCAGCTCTGCTGTTCCCAAGTTCATGTGCACTCTGCTCAAGCTCACCCTCTCCACAAGCTTGCAGACCTTTGCAGTGCCCGAGTTTCAGCGTACCTCCCCATTGTCCAGTTTTACCCCATATGATTGTGTATTCCCTGGACTTCGTCTGGAGTTGGGGAATCAGTGCAGTGGGACGTCTTTGTCTCCCCCATTCGAGAAAACCGGCTGGGTTTGCAGCTGCCCGCCCTATCTGCTCGCGCGTGCACGGCTCCAAACCTCTGACTCCGTGCGTATTTTCAACGCTGTCCTCCGCCGCTCCTCGGAGTCACAGTGTCCTATCTTCACTTTTATTTGTGGAATTTTCACTCAGTCAGCTTTCCGGTGATTCTGGATGATGTTTGTTCTTTCGTTAAGTTGTAGTTTTGAAATTGCTGTGTATGGCAGCAAGATAGGTGTTTACCTATCCCGCCATCTTGGTTCCTCTGAGCATATTTTTATTATTGATACTATTACAGATGTCCCCATCTCACCCTCTGCCCCCACAAACACACATCTTTTGCCTGCCTCCACCCAGGCCCTGACTCTCTGGCCATCATATTGTTGGCTGTTTCTATAGGTTATGCACATATGTTCTTTGGAATGTGAAGGGACAAGTATCTTTCTTTTTTCTTTTTTTTAATTCTTTATTGTTTAAAGTATTACATGGGGCTTCTTTTTCCCTCATTAACTTCCCGCTATTGTTTGTGTCCATTGGTTATGCAAATATGCATGCTTACAAGTCCTTTGGTTGATCTCTTACTCCCTCACCCCCGCCTTCCCACATAGGTTGGACAGTGTGTTCGATGCTAGCTTTTCTTTTCTTATGTGCTTCCTAGAAGAGATTTACTTTACCTTTTAGGACACACATAAATAAAGGGATGTAAAAAGATATTTCATGCTAACAGAAACAAAAATTGAATGGGTAGTTATAGAAGACAATACTGATGAAGCCAATATTGAAGAAGCCAATGTAGGAGCACCTAAATACAGTATTCAAAGAAAATATTAGCAGATCTTTAGGGAGAAATAGGCAATAGTATAATTATAGTAGGAGACTTTAGTACCTCACTGTGAACAATAGATTGTACGGAGAAAATCTATTAGGAAATTTAACATATGGCTTAACATATATTTACAGAATATTCTACCCAGCAGTAGCAGAATACATTTTTTCAAGTGCACATGAAGCATTCTCAAGGATAGATCATATATTATGCCACAAAACACATCTTAATAAATTTAGGAAGATTGAAATCTTACCAAATATCTTTCCTAACCACAATGGTATGAAAGTAGAATTCAGTTACAAGAAGAAAATTGGAAAACATGTGAATATTAAGTAATATTATTCTCAACAACCAATGAGTCAAAGAAGAAATATAAAGCCAAATGAGAAAATAACTTGAGATAAATGAAAATGGAAACAACACCACCCCCAACTGCCCTCCACTCCTGGCTTTGATTGCCCCCACCCGCCTCAGCCTTGGCCCGCCACCATGGGATACAATGAAAGCATTTCAAAGGGAGAAGTTTATAGCAATAATTGCTTACATTAGGAATTAAGAATGATCTCAAATAAACTTAACTTTATATCTGAAGGAAGTAAAAAAAGAAACTAAATACAAAGTTGGTGGGAGGAAGGAAATAACAAAGATCAGAATAGGAATAAATGGAAGAGAGACTAAAAGACAAAAAAAGTCAATGAAACTAAGAACCTAGTGTTTCAAAATAAAATAGACTGACCTTTATATAGGCTAACCAAGAAAAATAGGACAGAAATATAAAATTAAAAATAATGGTAGAGTAAATAAAATTGATAACATAAAAATGCAAAGAACTATAAAATACTTCTATGATCACAAATTACACAATCTAGGAATGATGGATAACATTAAACACATTCGATTTCATGAAACTGAATCAAGAAGAAGTAGAATGCTTATACTCACCAATAATGAGCAATTGAGTTGGTACTCAAAAACTGTCCACCAAAGAATATTACAATCAGATGGCTTTACTGGAGATTTCCACCAAATATTTAAAGAAGAATTATTACTCCTTCTCAAACTATTAAACACACACACACACACACACACACACACACACACACACACACACACGAGAAGGGAGCACTTCCAAACTCATTTTTGGATACCAGCATTACCTAGATACCCAGTTGCAGGTTTGATCTCTAGTTGGGTTGTTGGAGAGAGGCAACATTGATATTTCTCACATTGATGTTTCTCTTTTTTTCTTCCTCTCTCTAAAGTCAATGAAAAAGCATATCTTTGGGTAAGGATTAAAAAAAATGTATATATACATCTATATACATAAAAGCCTAAGTGACCAGCCAACCAGCCAACTTGGCAGTAGCAATGATGCCCACTGACCACCAGGGGGCAGATGCTCAATACAGGAGCTGCCGAGCTGTGGTGACTTGGCAGTTGTGGTTCTCAGGTGACCCACCCAGAGCCTCATTCCAGGGTGCATCAACAAAGAACCACCCTCTTGCAATCTGGGACACCTCAAGTGATGACAGAGAGCCAGTTTTGGCTCTATACCCACAGGCCAGGCTGAGGCACCCCACTGATGCATGAACCCACTCACTGGGCCTTTAGTGTGTGTGTGTACATGTGTACACACACACATACACACACACGCACACACAAACACACACTAGTGGCCTGGTGCACGAAATTTGTGCATGGGAAGTGGGTATCCCTCAGCCTGGCCTTCACCCTCTCCAATCTGGGACTCCACGGGGAATGGGTCTAAACCAGCAGTCAGATATCCTTCTTGCAATCCAGCACGGCTGCTTCCTAACTGCTCACCTGACTGCCTGCTTGATCACCTGTAACCACTCTGGCTGCCAGCCTGCTCATCCCAAACTTCCCCTCCTTCCCCGCTGGCCTGCTTACCCTCAACTGCCCCCCCCCCGCCAGCCTGATCACCTCCAACTGCCCTCCCCTCCTAGCCCGATCACCCCTACCCATCTCAGCCTCGGCCCTACCACCATGGCTTTCTCCAGAAGGACGTCCAGAAAGTCTTCCAGTCTAATTAGCATATATTCCTTTTATTAGTATAGATACTTAGAAACTCTTAGAACACTTAATAGAACCTTGTCACTAAGAATATGTTGTAGGAAGTACTTTAAAATGCTATGTTGTCCCATTTTGAGGTGTACCTTTAAAATTATCCTAATAAAGAGAGAATATACTAATTGACCATCACTCCATCACAAAGATGGCTGCACTCACAGCTGAGGTTAAGTTCCCATAAGGAGCCTTAATGATCAATCAGGAAGGACCTAAGGCTATGCCCTCCGCTGCTCCCGTGGGACTTGATAGGGGACCTCATGCTGCATACCCCACCTAGCAGGCTTTGTTAGGGGACCTCAGGCCACGCCCCCACCCTGGAATAATGCTGAGAGACCTCAGGCTGCACCCCCACCCCCACCCCAGTGCCAGGCCATGGGACATTAGGAAATGCTCCCACCTGGCGGGGCTTGACAGAGTACCTGAAGGTGCACTTCCCGTCCTGGTGCTGGGCTAGGGCAGTGGTTGGCAAACTCATTAGTCAACAGAGCCAAATATCAACAATTGAAATTTCTTTTGAGAGCCAATTTTTTAAAACCTTAAATTTCTTTTAATACCACTTCTTCAAAATAGACTTGCCCAGGCCATGGTATTTTGTGGAAGAGCCACACTCAAGAGGCCAAAGAGCCACATGTGGCTTGCAAGCTGACGTTGCAGACCACAGAGTTAGGGGACCTCAGGATGCTTCACCCCAGCACCAGGCTGGGAGGTCTCAGGGTGCGCCCCCCACCAGGTGGGGCTTGACTGGGACCTTAGACCGTATCCCCAGTGCTGGGTCGAGAGAACTCAAGCTGTGCCTCTGCCCAGCGGCACTTGACGGGGGGCTTTAAGCTGTGCCCCCCTCTTGGTGCTGGGCCAGGGGACCTGAGGCTGCGCCCTCCTGCCTGGAAGGGCTTGATGGGGGACCTCAGGCCACGCCCTTCCCCTTGACCCCATCCTGACACTGTGCCAGGTGACCTGAGGCTACGCCCTGCCCAGCAGGTCTTCACAAGGGCAGGACTGGCCGGGTCTGGATCTAGCCCAACGGGCAGGGGGTGGCTAGGTCTGGGTCTCATGCAATTTTGTGGTGCATGTGGGTGGGCGGAGACTTGACTCTGGGTCCCATGGTGCACCCCAGACTTTGAAAGGAGGAAGGTGTTCATATATATTTTACTAATTTTCATTTCTGACACTTCTGTTATATAGAAAGGGCAAGTAGCAACATTAAATTATTTCCTCTAATTAATCCCTTTTAATGTGCACAAATTTCCTGCACTGGGCCACTAGTTTGTCTCGTAAAAATTTTTTCATTGTACTCAGGGAATCAAGAGATTCAGGTTCTAATTTATAATTGATTTGCAACTGTGACTGGGTAGTGATATAATCTAATTCTCCGGTCCACATTTGGCTAGAGTAGATATCACCATAGTTTTTTTTGAACTCTAGAATTATAGGATTTTGCTA
Source organism: Antrozous pallidus (assembly GCA_027563665.1). NCBI lineage: Eukaryota > Metazoa > Chordata > Mammalia > Chiroptera > Vespertilionidae > Antrozous > Antrozous pallidus. The sequence continues at coordinate 15,479,346 of CM050517.1, read as the reverse complement.
TCTGAGATATCTTGATTCTGAGATTTTTGTACTAACTTCTTGAAGGTAGAATGTTTTCTAAATTGGTAATTATATTTACAACAATAGTTTTTCCCTCTAAACTTTTATTGATCAGTGGTTTCTTATAATTAATAGCTCAGATTTAAGGAATAATTGCAGTTGCCTATTCTATGGAACTTTATTACAAAACAATTTTTACACCCTATATTATAATTTAATTAGAAAGTTCTACATTTTGTCTACTCTTAAGTAATTTTTAATGTTTACAAATTAATCACAACAAAATAAAGGACCCAATGATAATAGAGAACACAATGTTAATAAAATCTGACACTTCTTTTAAAATTTTTATTTAAAAAATATTTTTATCGATTTCAGAAAGGAAGGGAGAAGGAAGAGAGAGATAGAAATATTAGTGTGAGAGAGAATCATTGATCAGCTTCCTCCTGCACTCCCCACACTGGGCTTGACAGCAAACCTCAGACCATGCCCCTGACTCTGGCAGGGGGCAGGCATTTTGGGTGTTGGAGTGATGGTCAATTTGCATATTAATCTTTTTTTTTTTAAAAGATATAACTAGAGGCCCGGTACACAAAATTCATGCATGGGGGAGATGTGTCCTTCAGGCCAGCCTGCATCCTCTCCAATCTGGGACCTCATGAGGGATGTCCGACTTCCCGATTAGATACGCTATCTGTGGGATAAGGCCTAAATGGGCAGTTGGACATCACTCTCACAATCCAGGACTGCTGGCTCCCAACTGTTTGCCTGCCTGCCTTCCTGATTGTCCGTAATAGCTTCTGCCTGCCAGCCTACTTGATGTCTAACTGCTACCCTGCCAGTCTCTTTGCCCCCAACTCCCCTCCTCTGTTGGCCTGGTCACCCCCAAATGCCCTCCCTTGCAGGCCTGGTCCCTCCCAACTGCCCTCCCCTGTAGGCCTGTCTCCCCCCCCTCCCCGCCACAGCCCGCCCCTTCAGGTCTAGTCATCCCTAACTGCCCTTCCCTACAGGCCTGGTTCCCCCCAACTGCTCTCCCCTGCAGGCCTTGGGCCTCCCCCTCCCCCCAACTGCTTTTCCCTGCAGGTCCGGTCAACCACAATATCCCTTCTCTGCCAACCTGGTCACCCCTAACTCCCTTCCCCTGCAGACTTGATAGCCCCCAACTGCTGTCCATTGCAGGCAGGCCTGGACCCTCCCAACTGCCCTCCCCTGCTAGCCATCTGGTGGTGGCCCTCTTGTGACCACATGGGGACAGCCATCTTGTGTGTTGGAGTAATGGTCAATCTGAATATTACTCTTTTATTAGATAGGATACAGACCTGGTACAAGGGTTGGGGCCAGCTGGTTTGCCCTGAAAGGTGTCCTGGATCAGGGTGGGTGTTTCCTTGGGGAATTTGGTGGCCTGGGCGAGGGGCCTGTTGTGGTTTGCAGGCTGGCCACGCTCCCCCGGGATCCAAGCGGAGGCCCTGGTATCTGGGATTTATTTATCTTCTGATATTGAGACTTTGTAGCCTGGAGCGGAACCAAGCCTTCTGTTTCACTTTGGCAGTAGCCATATCTGTTGGGATTTATTTAACTTCTATAATTGAAACTTTGTAGCCTTAAGTGGAGGCCTAGGCTGGCCAGGGCTACAGAAGCTTGGCCTCCTCCTTGTCAGGGGCAACCCTAGCCTCCTGCTTTCTCCAGCTCTGTGGCTGCCGCCATTTCTGTTGGGATTTATTTATCTTCTATCATTGAAACTTTGTAGCATTGAGTGGAGACCTAGGCCAGCAGGAGCAGGTGGAAAGCTTGGCTTCCTCCATTGCTGGGGAAACCCAAGCCTCTCTTCTGCTCTCAGTGGCTGCAGTTATCTTTGTTGAGTTTATTTGCATATTCCCTCCTGATTGGCTGGTGGGCGTGGGTGTAGTGCAGGTATGGTCAATTTGCATATTACTCTTTTATTATATAGAATTAGCAAGGAATGGGTTAGACTCTTTAAGGTAACATTAAATACCTTATTGTTATAAAAGAGGAACCTAACTCGAGACATGTAGTCAATTTCTCAAGGTTAATTTCTTATTTGCTTAGAGAAAAGCAAAAGTGAGTATTAGAATCTTACTTTGTTACTATAACTGCTCTTCATATATTTACCTATTGACATACTAGAGGGTTAAAGAAATGGTTAATCTTTTCCATGATCACTCAGGAAGTTCGTGTCAGAAACTAGATTAAAAGTGGGGACTGTTCACCACTTCAGGAAGGAAGGACTGACTGCACATAAGGAGCTCTTCTGGACTTCTTCACTTCCTGATATTTAAGTCCAGTTGCTGAAATGATCTAGAATGAAGGATCACAACCCAGTAGACCAGATTTATTCCTGAATACAAGAATTATCTGGTTAGATCCCCAGCCTAGCGACAGGAATCATAACGTGGTTCAAATATCCTATTTTGTAGTGATATTTTTAGTTCAGTTTTGCTATTGGCTTCATTAATGTGAAGTCTTAAAGTCTCAAGCATCTAGGTCAAAGGTGTTTGAAATATCTCCATTGCATGCTAACAACAGTCTTCCCCATCCTACTAAAATTCTAAAGTACAGTTTACACTTGTTGGTTTTAAACCATTAAAAAGAACCAAACTTCTGTAAATAAGAAATGTTCATTGTAGTGACATTTAATTAAAAAAATACCTTAGTTTGTGGAAATAGGAGCCCAGGTATAGAATTAGCAGGCCTAATTTGATTGAAATCTGGTTCCTACAGTTTTATGACCACATATAAAGGGGATAATATTTATAAAACAGGGACTCTATAATTTCATCGATCAAAGGAGATTATATTCACAAAACTCATAACACAGAGCCTGGCATGTACTGTACTGCCTTAGCTGCTTTTGTTAAAAAGGAGCCTAAACTGTTTGTAAAAATATAATGTCAGTACATGTTACTTTGGTGCTAAATTTGTGTTTAAAATAGTTACAAAAATGTTTTATTTAAGCTTATGTAAACATATAATAATATTTCTAGTTATAACCATAAATTTAAATACCTGTGAAGAGATGAGAATTAAGAGCAGTCCTATTTTGGTAAATTGATAATCAACAGTGTTTTTCTAAGAAAACCACTAAGAACTGAATTCCTCAGTGTGGCATCAGAGTGTTTAGCCCTTGGTTGTTTGATGTGAACCTTCTGTGATACTTGGAAATCGTTGTGCTTTATGTACATCTTCATTTTATCCTATCTTTGGGCCAGGAAGTTTTTGATAAGGAAATTTTTTGTTTCATTAGTAATTTTAGATTGCTTCTTTCATCATTATTGAAGGATTGCCAGTACAATGTGCTGAGCTACTGATTTTTTTTTCTTCTTCTTCTGTTTAGGAACATATTACATTCAATTGTTAATCATAAGAAAGTTATGATACCTTATTGCAAGTAATTTAAAATCTTAAATGAAGAAGTTTAATACAAATATATACAGGGTAACTTAATAAAAATAAGTTACCATATTTTATTGGAATCCCATTCCACTACTTTTAAAAAAGCAAGTGGAATTTTTTGAATGTCTTACTAAGAGAGGATGATTTCAGAGTCGTCTACATTTTATAATAGCTAGGTATTAGTCTTACATTAGATTATGATCTAATTTTTATCAGTCTTGAAGTGATTCATTGTTCAAGTTGGGGATACTGGTTTGAAAGGTTCTCTTCAGTTATAAGCTGTAAAAATGCCATGTTGGTTTGGGGCTTTGATTAAAAATAGAGTGCTGATTTTTGTGTAGTTGTGCTTACCATTTTTGTTTACATTTACTCAATGTTGGTATTGCTTTTATTTATAGCAAATATTTAAGTATATTTTTGTCTTGTTTGTGTTATAAAATAGAAAAAGCAAAACTAAAGGTGTAAATTTATAAATATTTTATAACATGTTAAATAAGGTATTAATTTTGGAAAATAACATTGGAGAACTTGCCTTTTTTTCTTTGTCTCTTTCTGTACTTTTCTCCTGATAAATTAGAGTACTATAATTAAATAAAACTTAATGCTGTTTTCATCATCTTAAAGCTGATATTTAAACTTAAAATAGGTACAAAAATGAATACTTTTTGAAATTTAAAGTTATTATGAACTGTTCTGTTGGAGATCTCAATACTTAACATTCATAATTGGTCCATTCAGATGTGATAGGAGTGGAATCAATAGGCAAACGTGGAGATTTGAAGCATATCGGGAAGAGCCTATTATTGATAATCTTCATTGGCCAAATACTAAGACTTTTGTAGATTTACCTTGAAACATAAATTAAAAAACACTGGAAGCTAAGTGAAATAAGCTAGTCAGAGAAAGAAAAGTATCATATGATTTCACTCATATGTCGAATCTAATGAACACTATGAACTAACAAAATAAGACAGGGTCATAGGCTGACAGCTGTGGGGTGAGGTGGGATTGAAAGAACTAGATGGGGGGTGGTGGAGTGTTTGAACAATAAAAGAAAAATAAGACAAAAAACTAATGGACAGAAACAACAGGGTGAGGATTGCTATGGGGAAGGGGAAAGGTGAAGGAGGGAAAATGGTGATGGAAGGAGACTTGACTAGGGTTGAGGAACACACTGTACAGTGCACAGATGATGTGTTGTGTAATTGTGCATCTGAAGCTTATATAATTTTAACAAACGACACCCCAATAAATTCAATTAAAAGGAGAAAAAACACCCACAGAAGCCATCATGTATGTAACACTTGAGCCTTGTATGTGCAGGGTGTCTTTGATCCTACTGTCCATTTGCTGAACAGGCGTTATTATCTCAGAGAACTTAATTGACTTTCCCATAATTATAACACGTAGCGACCACGGTATTAGACTCTAGAGTCCATGTTCTTTTCTACATTTCCCAAGGAAATGTCTTGATGCTAAAATTAATCTTAATGATTATTGGACTCATGATGTCTTAGAATTATTTTATATTATCTTCCATTGAATTTTGGAAAAAATTAACAGTTTAATTAATTAATTAATTAATTAAGCCATCAGTCTATTTTTTTTTTCAAATTATAAGATACATTTTATTTAGAAAGTCACAGAGATAGAAGAAGTAAACTGTAGAAGAAGTAGACTTAGGAAACAAGTTACAGAAGCAAAAGAAGGACCCAGAGCTTACAAGAGAGATGGCTAAAGTAAAGTACCTTTTTGGGGGGGGGTAGGGAGGGGAAGAGGAGGGAAAATGCACTGGGGTGCTTCTGGGAAGGTGAGTTGCCTAAGTCAGCATTCTTATATTTCTAGTCAGAAATGACAACTATAGAGGTACTGGGGAAATGTTAGGCCTTATGGAAATGAAAGTAATCCTATGCTCTAAATTAAGTAAAAGAAAATTATATTCACATTCTGAACACAGAACCAAGTGAGAATTCCAGGTTCAAATTATAAAGGACAATAAAGTAAAAACAAAAGGAAAAGGAACCCAAACACCAATTTTCCTTGTAGTGATGCCTTACTAATAACAACTTTTAAAGGTACTGATGATATATTGGTATATCTTTTAAAGTTTTTGATAAACTGCACAGAAGTATTTTAGTTCTCTTAAACAGAATTTTTAAAAATTTACTTAAAAAGTAATTGGGTTGACATTGGTTAATAAAATTATATAGGTTTCAGGCATATAATTCTATCCACCAACTGTATATTGTACTAGAGGCTCAGTGTACGAATTTGTGCACAGGTGGGGTCCGATCAGGCCGAGGGAGGTTGGCCCGGGCCATAGCAGTTGGTCAGCAGAGGGGAGGGTCCGAGGGAGGTTGGTTTGGGGAGCACACTGACCACCAGGGGACAGCTTTTACATTGAGCGTCTACCCCCTGGTGGTCAGTGTATGTCATAGCCACTGGTCGTTCAGTCTTTCGGGAGCTTAGGCTTTTATATATTTTTATAGATTGTGTGTTTACCACCCCAAGTTGAGTCTCCTTCCATTACTATTTATCTACTCTATCTCATCTGTACCACCTCCCAACCCCTTTCCTTCTAGTAATCACCATAATGTTGTCTGCTTCTATGAGTTTATTTTCTTAATATTCTTCACCTTTTTCACCCAGTTAGGCACCTCTCTCCCCCACCAACAGGTGTCAGTCAGTTCTCTATCTATGAGTCTGTTTCTATTTTGTATATTTGTTTATATTGTTTATTAGATTTCACACATGAGTTAAATCATATAGTATGTGTCTTTCTTTGCCTGGCTTATTTCACTTAACATTATAGTCTTCAGGTCCATCCATGCTGTCAAAAGGTAACATTTCCTTTTTTATGGCTGAGTAATATTCCATTGTGTAAATATACCACAGCTTTTTTATCCATTCATCTACTGATGGGCACTTGGGCTTTTCCCAAATTCCCTGAACTCATTTCACTACCAGAGATTTTTGGACATAGCCAGCAGTCCGTGAACATAAACATTTCATTTGGCTGAGATGGCAGAAAGGGTTTTCTGTAGGAAACAGTGGAAATGCTCTACATGTGGAGAATGAGGAAAATTTCATATGATATGATTTGTCTAAATCAGAAAAAGTTTAAGGAAACACAAAGTACTCCCTGTAGTTCTTCTGGCCAGTAACTCAACAAAGCTCAGTTGTTCAAAAATAACTTTGTTTTTTTGCTTCCAACAATCACAGTAACAATAATTACATATCCATAGCTAATAGAAGTATTGCCAGTATACCCTTCAAGAAGATAAATTTCCAAGAGGTCTACCAAGAGGTGTTTTCTAAATCAAAGTGAGACAACTGTTAACTTTCTGTGCTGAAAGATAAGTGTGGAAACTATTAAAGCAAGCTGCAGGGGTTTGGTTTTCTGTTAACCACTCTTGTTTTCTGGGGTTGTGCCCCATGGATATATTTGGAGCTGCTAGACCCAAAGTAAGTAACTTTATTTAGCATCTTTTTTATATACTGGCTTGAAGCATAAAATTGGAAGTTAAAAATAAATTACAGCCAAGACCGGTTTGGCTCAGTGGATAGAGCATCGGACGGCGGACTGAAGGGTCCCAGGTTCGATTCCGGTCAAGGACATGTACCGTGGCTGCGGGCACATCCCCAGTAGGGGGCGTGCAAGAGGCAGCTGATCGATGTTTCTCATCGATGTTTCTGACTTTCTATCCCTCTCCCTTCTGCTCTGTAAAAAAATCAATATAATATATTTAAAAAATTAAAAAAATTATATTGCAAGCAATTTATCCTTCTTAACTGATAATTGTTAGTTTCCATATACTTTGCAGTTCTTGAAATATTAGACTGAGTCTTATTTACTGTAAAAATAGTAAAGAGATTCTAATTAAATTTTTGTTCTGGCTAGAAAATATTAAAGCTATATTTCACAGAATGAGTCCGTTAGAAAGAACCCTAGATCACTGAGATGAGGCATATAGATATCTCAGGAGCAGAGGGAAATGCATGTTAATAACAGCTTTATTCGTAATAAATCAAAATTTGAAGCAATACAAATGTCCATCAACTGGTAAATGAATAAATAACTTATGGCACATGTATACAATAGAGTACTAGTGCTTGCCAGCAATAAATGGCAACAAATTACTAATATAGAAAACAACATGGGTATATATGAAAAGCTTTATGCTACATGAAAAAACATCCAGCTGTAAAGGAATACACTTTATGATTCCATTATTTTGATATTCTAGAAAAGGAACAGAGAACAGCTTAGTGGAGACGGGGATGGTGGGAGGTGAGAGGATTTTCTATTCAGGGCACATAGAAACTTAGCAGTGATGGAAATGTCCTCTGTCTGAATTGTGATGGTATTACACATCTGTTGTTTATTCATCTGTCAAAACCCAAACTATACATTCAAATGTAGTATATGGATATTATACCTCATTAAATATTAAAAAGATTTAAAAAAATCCTTTGTAAATAATGTAATATGAAGTAAACTTGATAGCCATTCAAGATATACCTTAGTTTCTATCTTGTGTCTTAAGCTTCTCCTTGGTATTTCACACCTGTTACTTATTCATTTGTCAAAATTTAAACTATACATTTGAAAGGGTAAAACTTACTGTATGAAAATTATATCTCAAGTATTAAATAGGCTTTTAAAAATTTTTGCAAATAAAGTAATATGAAGTAAACCTGATACCAATTGAAGATAGGCCTTTGTTTCTATCTCATGACTTCTTTTTTTTTAATTATCTTAAATTTGGATATCTTATTTTATTTTTTATTATTATTATTATTTTTTAATATATATATTTTATTGAGTTTTTACAGAGTGGAAGGGAGAGGGATAGAAAGTCAGAAACATCGATGAGAGAGAAACATCGACCAGCTGCCTCTTACACACCCCCTACTGGGGATGTGCCCGCAGCCAAGGTACATGCCCTTGACCGGAATCGAACCCGGGACCGTTCCGTCCGCAGTCCGACGCTCTATCCACTGAGCCAAACCGGTCTCGGCTATCTCATGACTTCTTATTGTCCTTGGTGACAGAAGTTCCTGGGTTCCTGTTTGGGAAGCATGAGGCTAAGAAAATTTCTCACAGATAGTTAATTATGCTAATTATGATAGTTAATTTATCAACAATTTCAGCTGTAAAGAAAGGCTTCCTCACATGAATTGTGGAAATCCTGAAAGCAATAGTTCCTTGAGAAACACAGGTAAACAATGCTCTAATTACAAACTAAAACCAAATAATGCCATTTATTATGATCGGCGTAACAGTTTCATGTAATGTGAGAAGTGAACTTGAACTTTGCTAGTGCCAGAAACTAAACTTGAGCAAGCTATTGCCATATTTCATCAGAAGTTCTGAAACTATTTTCTTTTGATCTTTTCATCATCACCTAAATTTTCCTTATTCCAACTGAGAAGGAAAAATCACCAGTCACTTCCTTGCCCAAATCCCTAAAGTGATAAATGTAAAGTCTAACAAAAACATACAGATTGTCAACACTTAAAAAAATATAAAACAAAAACAAAACGAAACAAAAAAACAGCTCAGTTAGTAGATGAGCAAAGACAGAAAAGATCGAAAAAAATATCCATCACCCTTTATTAATAGGCTGTATTACCAAAAATAACTCTTAAAACATTTAACATGGTTGTGTTGCTATCTGTCAAAAAGCATTAAGGATTCTAGCAGTTTCACAGGAAAGACAGATGCTTAGTTATCACTTAGTAAACTCATTGAGAGCAATGAAATAGATGTCAAGTTCCAATTGAGCAATCAGACTTCGGGATACCATTTGCTTACTCTAATGGGTAAATAACCTAAGAGTGGAATAATTTCCTCACAGTTTAATTATATTTTAAAAAAACTGTTTAATTGTTTATAAAAAAACAAAACAAACGTGTTTGTTACCCTGGCCAGTGTAGCTCAGTTGGTTGAGCATCATCTTGTCCCCAAAAGGTCACCATTTTTCTGTAATCCACAACAACATACGCAGGTTGTGGGTTACAGGAGGTAACCTATGTTTCTCTCACACATCGATGTTTCTTGTTCTCTCCCTCCCTCTTCCTTTCTGTTTCTCTAAAAATTAAAAAACAACAATAACAACAAGGTAGTGAGGCATATGGATAATTTTCTATCTTTCAATTAAAAAAAATTAAACTTACACACACACACACACACAAACACACAAAACCCCAAAAAACAGTCAAAGTATTTTTTTAAAGTGGTTGTACAACTCCTCTAGCAGTAGTGCATGAGAATTCTAGTTACTTCGCGTCTTTGCCAGTGCTTGGTATTGTCTTTTAAATGCTAGACATTAGTGACTGTGTAATCTTATATAATAAAAGCTTAATGTGCAAATCGACTGAAATGCTGTAACGAATGGTCAGTGGGGGGTAGGGCTGGTGAGCGGGCAGTGCCAGGCCATCCAAGGCGAGTGCCAGCAGGCAGAGGGAGGGGATGACAATCTGGGGCAAGGGAGTGGTAGTGACTGGCAGGCAGCAGAGGGGTGATGGGGTGCAGGGCCAGCCACTTGCAGGCCAGTGCCATCCCCTGATCGGCACTCCCGTCACTTCCTGCAGAGGGAGGCCAGACTGCGGCTTAGGCCTTCTCCTCACAAGCCATCAGTTGTACATCCCAGGGGTCTCTTGAACTGTGAGAGGGCACAGGCTGGGCTGAGGGACACCCTGCCCCCCAGTGCACTAATTTTTGTGCACCAGGCCTCTAGTAGTATATAGTGTGATTTTAATTTGCATTTCCATAAAGACTAATGATATTTTGTGTCATCACGTGTTAATTAGCCATTTGTTGTTTTTTTGGTAATTTACTAAAACTTTATTGTTCAGATTATTACACTTGTTCCTCATTTTCCCCCCATAGCTCCCCTCCATCTGGTTCTCACCCCACCCTCTGCCCTTACCTCCCCACCACTGTCCTTATCTATAGGTGTACGATTTTTATCCAGTGTCTTCCCGCACACCCTACACCCCTTTCCTCCTGAGAATTGTCACTCCACTCCCTTTCTATGCCTTTAATTCAATTATATTCACATTTATTTTGTTCATCAGATTTTTAATTCACTTGATTTTTAGATTCACTTGTTGATAGACATGTATTTGTTCATAATTTTTATCTTTACCTTTTTCTTCTTCTTCCTCTTTTTAAAGAATACCTTTCAGCATTTCATATAATACTGGTTTAGTGTTGATGAACTCCTTTAGCTTTTTCTTATCTCTAAAGCACTTTATCTGACCTTCAATTCTGAATGAAAGCTTTGCTGGGTAGAGTAATCTTGATTGTAGGTTCTTGCTATTTATCACTTTGAATATTTCTTGCCACTTCCATCTAGGCTGCATAGTTTCTGTTGAGAAATCAGCTGACAATTGTATGGATGCTCCCTTGTAGGTAACTAACTGTTTTTCTTTTGCTGCTTTTAATATTTTCTCTTTGTCTTTTGCTCTTGGCATTTTAATTATGATGTGACTTGGTGTGGGATTCCTTCTTAGGATTCCTTTTGTTTGGAGTTCTCTGTGCTTCCTGGACTTGTAAGTGTATTTTTTTCACCAGGTGAAGAAAGTTTTCAGTCATTATTTCTTCAAATAGGTTTTCAATATGTTGCTCTCTCTCTTCTTCTGGCACCCCGATAATTCTGATGTTGGTACGCTTGAAGTTGTCTCAGAGGCTCCTTACAGTATCTTCAAATTTTGGATTCTTTTTTCTTTTTGCTTTTCCAGTTGAGTGTTTTTTGCTCTTTGTATTTCAAATTTTTGACTTGATTCTTGCATTCCTATAGTCTGCTGTTAGGTCTCTATATAATATTTTATTTTTTTAAAAATATATTTTATTGATTTTTCACAGAGTGGAAGGGAGAGGGATAGAAAGTCAGAAACATCGATGAGAGAGAGACATCAATCAGCTGCCTCTTGCACACCCCCTACTGGGGATATGCCCGCAGCCAAAGTACATGCCCTTGCCGGAATCGAACCCAGGACCCTTCAGTCCCCAGTCCAATACTCTATCCACTGAGCCAAACCAGTCTCAGCTTCTATATAATATTTTTTATATCAGCCAGTGTATGTTTAATTTGTAGTTGGTCCTTTTTCATATCCTCTAGGGTCTTACTGAATTTATTGGCCTTTTCCATGAAATTCTTGAAAAACCTTATAACTATAGTTTTGAACTCTATATCCAGTCATTTTCTTTCTTTCATTTCTTTAGTTTGTGATCTGTTTCTTTGTCTCCGCATTTTTGCTGCTTTCCTGAGTTGGTAGAGTAGCTTTGTGTGCTAGGTGTCCTATAGAGCCCAGTGACTCAGCCTCCCCAGTTACCTGAGGTGGACATTCTTGGATACACCCCTTTGTGGAATGTGTGTACAGCCTTGTTGTAGTTAAGTCTTGATTGTTGTTGGTATCACTGGGAGGAATTGACTGCCAGGCCAATTGGCTGGGAGGATTAGCTGTGTCTATGCCAGGAGAACTTCTGTGCTGGAGACAGCCTTATGGGACAAGATTTGAAAAATTGCAAAAGCCTCTGTGCTCAACTTGGATGGGGCAGAGTCTCAGAGCTGAGCAGACAGCCTTGGCTTCCCATCAGCCCTACCCTATGAGGCCTCTGGTTGTCAGTGTCCTTTGGTAATCACTGAAAGCACGTCTTAGAGAAACCCACCCTCAAGTTTTGCCCGCTGCCAGACAGTTAAGTTTCTCCCCCAATAAATATGACTTTCCAGATTCTTGTCCAGAACTGGAGTTCAATGCAGTTGGGAGCTTCCTTCTTCCTCCCGCTAGGGAGAGTCAGTGGCACACTCAGCAGTCAGTTCTCTCTGCGTGCACTCACACACGCACCTCCAGACCTTTGCCTTTCCTGGCTCCCCTGTGTTTCTGTGAGCTTTTCTTTTTTCCTGACAGTCCAGATTCCTCCCATATGAGTCTGGGTCCCCAGCGGAACTGGGGTTCAATGAAGTCAGAACTGGGGTTCAGTTCAGTCAGGAGCTTCCATTTCTCTTCCGCTAGAGAAAGTCATCCAGACACTCAGCCGCCCGTCCTCTCCACGCGCATTCCCTCGTACCTCAGCCTTTCGCAGCTTTTCTCAGTCTCTGTATGGTTTTTTCTTTCCTTCTAGTTGTAAAATTTCTACTCAGCCAGCTTTCCTGTGGATCTGGATGATGTCCATTTTGTCTTTCAGTTGTAGTTTTAAAATTGTTGTGTAAGGCATCAGTGTAGGTGTTTACCTATGCCACCATCTTGGTTTCTCCTAATTAGCCATTTGAATATCTTCTTTGGTGAAGTATGTGTTCAAATCATTTGCTTAAATTTTATTGCTTTTTGTTTGTTTTTGGCCTTTTTACTATTGAATTGTAAGATTTCTTTATTCCAGATATAAGTTATTTTTAAAAAATCAGATATGTGTTTTATAAATACTTTTCTTCATTATGTGACTGATTTCTTCTCCTTCTGGCATTACAGTTGTATGTATGTGAACCCATTTATTATTGTTCCATTGTTCTTGGATCCTTTTGTTTCCTCCCCCCCGCCCCCTTTTTTAACTCCTTTATGGCTCAGTTTTAATAATTTCTGTTTAGCTGTCTTGAAGTTTACTGATTCTTCCCTTACTGTTTCCTTACTGCTGATAAGCCCAATAAAGGAATTAATCTCTGATATTCTTTTTTACTTCTAGCTCTTGTATTTGACTCTTTTTGTAGGCTTTATCTCTCTGCTGTAAACCCTTCGGTTCATGCATGTTGTACCTTTTCCCACTAGAACCTTTAATTAATATGTTAATACTTATTTTAAAGTTTCTGTATATTTCCCACATCTGGGTCATCTCTGATCCTGGATTTGTTGATCATTTAAATTTTTTTGATAATTGGTTTTAGTTTCATTGCTTTTTGTGTGTTTCATAGTTTTGATGAATGCTGTATATTATAGAGGAGTAGTATATGGTGTGCTAACGTGTACTTACTCATGAAAATGGGCACAAACTTCTTGTGTGGTTGAGACAACTGATAGTTGAGTTGGATTTGGATTTTGTTGTAGCTACATTTACCTTTGGTGCACCAGATTTCAGTTTCCTCCAGTGAGTGCTGATATTATCTCGTGCTTTGAGTGGGGTCTCGGATCCTGGTGGGTTTTTCTCAGTGTTCCTGCTCTTTCAGGACAGCTTTCATAAGTTCTTGTATTTCTGCACCACAGAGATGGTCCTTCTTCGTGCTCTTGCTCTTCCCCCAGCATTAGACTTCTGTTTGTTTCTAGATGTGGGGCTTAGGGTGGAGGCATGATGGAATTTTCTCAATCCTTCTTGTCCATCGTTAGTTAGTCTTAAGTGGACCCTGTACACTTTGCCTTGTATGTGCTCAAGTCTGAGTCCAAAAGGATTTCTTGCTTCTCCTCTAGTAGAATAAGCTTTTTTTAGTATGAAATAATGGTCTTGTTGGATGGAGTTTTATACATGCATCACTAAGGCTCATGCTCACCCTTTAAAATTGGTAAAAATTTTACCTGTGTTCTTCTTACCTCAGTAGTATGGTGACTACCTCTTTCTCCAGTTTTCTGTGCCTTCATTCTTTGAATCCATTTCCGGGACAAAAAAACGCGGGAAACAAATCACCCTTGCATCCTGCTCAGAAAAACAACCTGAATCAATATAGTTTGAGAGGCTTTTGTTACTCTCTAGAATTTGTTTACTTGGGCCTTGTAACCTCAGCCCTCTGATGGGCTCATGAAAAGTATAATTTTGCAGAGTATCTGGAGTTTTCTCATTGCTAAGCTTGGATCATTGTTCTCTTTTGGTTCTCTACATCCTAAAGCAAAATAAAACCCAATTAATTTTTATTGAGATGAGTTTTTATGATAAATTATGAATCCAGAAAAATAACGTTTGTGGTGAACTGCTGTGTGATACTTCCAAAAATGGCATATATGTTCCTCTCCTCTGACATTGGGGGATCTTTTGTGGAGAGTTTGAGAAATACTAAATCTTAGGCCAAGCAAAAAACAAAGACTGAAACACACACCTTAAAACAATGGTATATCATCAATGAAATAGAGACTTGTGTGTTGGCTACTCATTACCAAACCCTTTTCTTGTCTACCTCTATCAAGAAGAACTGGAAAAGGCAAATCCAGTTGACTCTTGTTATTAACTGTAGTTGGGTTCTATAAAGTTGCCAGAAACACTGTAAGATTGTTGTTGGGCAAATATGAAAACACACACACACACACACACCCCAATACCTCACATGAACATAATCTTAAATCCTAAAAACATCTTAGTAGATTTTTATTTTTTTTAACAGAAGAGAAAACAAGGTTTAAAATTGAACTCACTTGCCTGGAACCACCCACTAACAGGTTCCAGAGTTGAGACTCAAACACCATCCAACTGGCCCTAGAACAGGATCTTTTTTGCACTATAGTTCTCTGTCCTCTAAACTGTCCATTCTCTGGTCACCTCTGTATGAGAGCTGAAACTCGAAGGAAGATTCTCACCTTTTTAGACTTCAGTTGGGGATATGTCTGTTGGGTAACTCAAATTTTTTGTCACTCTACACATGTCCATGATTGATCATGAAAACACATTGGCTTGAGGATTATCAATAAATTTTAGTGAGTAGATGAATTTGTTAATGGAGAATTTGTGAATAATGGAGGATCAACTGCATTTGTTTTTCCAATCTCCCTAATAGAAGTGGGTAGGTAACTGAGTTCTAGCTAATGGGAAGTAGTTAAAACTGTTATGGATTATAACTTTTCTTTTCCATAAAAGGTGAAATGACAGGTGCTGCATCATCTTTTCTTTCTCACTGAATGTTGATATGAGTTGGGAAGCGAGGCAGTAGTCCTCTAACAACTAGGTAACAGGCATGAGGATGTAAAGCGGAATTATAAGGTGGAAAAATTGTGCTTATAGTTTGTACCTGATGAGTAGCTAACCCCATCCTAACGATCACCTACCTGCAATCATTTTAATTGAGAAAGAATAACTCCCTGCCCATTTAATCCAATGTTGGCTAGACTTTATTATTTGGAACAGAATGCATTCTTAATTGATACAGACAATAATTCAGTTTTTA
The DNA here is from genome assembly GCA_027563665.1 of Antrozous pallidus. NCBI lineage: Eukaryota > Metazoa > Chordata > Mammalia > Chiroptera > Vespertilionidae > Antrozous > Antrozous pallidus. Next base: position 15,463,852 of record CM050517.1, on the reverse strand, counting down.
AAAATATATATTTTTATTGATTTCAGCAAGGAAGGAAGAGGGAAAGAGAGAGAGAAACATCAGTGATGAGAGAGAATCAATCATCGATCAGCTGCCTCCTGCATGCCCACAACCGTGGTATAAGGTATGCCCTGACTGGGAATCAAACCATGACCTCCTGGTTCCTGAGTCGATGCTCAACCACTGAGCCATGCTCTAATATGGTTTTTATGTAGTTTTTAAAAATTTTGTAACATGAGATATTAATGTGCTCATTGGTAGCTAATTATGCTCACTGCTTTAGGTATGTGATATTTATGTACAGTATTAGATAAAAATTTATTTTACCTGCCTCTAATCATAGCCAGGTTTAGGTAATACTTGCTTAAAGTTTAGTGTAGTGTTTTACCACATGTCTTTGTATAATCACAAACTACAAAACAATTAGCAATGACATGAATTGTACCAACCTGAACTTTGGTTTTGGTTGCATTATTACTTTGAGTTGTTAATAATGCAGTTTAAAGCTTATTGTTTCTTCGTATATCTGTAGTTCACCCAGAAGGACTGGAAATATAGGGAACAGTGCTCAACAGTTCTGTTAATCACCATTTTAGATATGTAATCTTCCTCATTTCTCCTCCAGTATAAATATTATTCTGTAATTTTTTTAGGTCAGCAAAAGACCTTGAAACGTCAGTTCCTGTGCCCTACTTTTAGGCAGGTATCAAAATAAGAAAGTAATTTTCAATTCATATTATAAACATCTCAAAGGATGAAGACAGTATTTGGAATACATCCTAGTCTTTTTCTCTGACTCTCGATTCTAATAATTACAGGCTGTTGTTGTTCCTTGTGATTAAGCCCCTACTAGTGTTCGGCAAACTCATTAGTCAACAGAGCGGCAAACCTCGGCTCACGAGCCGCATGTGGCTCGCGAGCCACAGTTTGCCCACCACTGCCCTAGGTGATCAAGTAATCTTATGTTTGAGTGAAATCTCTTCTGCCCAGTTTCCCCTTATTTGATTATTCATTACAGGTAGTTCATTATTCTTGTTATAAAAATAATTTGTGTGGTATTTGTCACTATGAAAAAGCCTCCTCAATAAGCATCAAGGAACTTGGGACTGTTGCTGGATTTGTCCTTTGAACTACTTGGGCAAGTGTTCAGATAGATTGTGAACCCAAAAGGTCATATCTTACTCAACCTCTAGCCAGGTCCTCGTAAATAATCTCATACCCATTTGTTGAATCGAATTATCTAATTGTTTGTTTTTATTTTAAAAAAGTCTCAATTTATGGTCAAATCACTTAATATGAAGTTATTTTGGAAAATTATATAATTGTTTGTAAATGTGTGGAATTAAGATCCTCTTAATTTTCTGTAGGGTTGGGAAACATAAAAATGTCCATGCCCCTTAAAAGTAAACTATAGTGTTACCTTTGTTTTGTTTTTAAAGCATGTTCTGAAGAATTACATTAATTTCTATATATATTCATGGGACTGTGGTTGTTATTAAACCTTTATTCAAGGTACTCTCTGACATACAAAATAAACAAAAGACTTTTTTTTCAAGGCAAGTCTTCAAATAAAAAGATAAAGTTTTGTTCATGTTAAAAAACAAGCTAGAAACAAAAAGGCGTATTTTTAAACCTTGCTTTGCAATCTTGTTAGGTGACAAAGACAGTTTAGTGAAATAGTAAAGAAATGATGCTTAAAAAATAAAGTGTCTACTTGTGTGATGTTGAAAATGCCCCGAGAGTTATACTAGTTCTTCATTGCTATAATATTTAGTGATTGCCAATTGTGATCAAAGCATCAAGACAGGCTTTGAACAGAGAGGAAGGGTTAAGTTAAGCTAGACACAATTCCTGCGTTCATGGAATTGTTCTGTCAGTCAAGTATCCTGGCCTTTGGCGGGATGATTCTTCTAAATGTGCTTTTAAAAATGTTATTTCTGAGGATCCCACCCACCTTTTGTTGTAGAAAAGGGAAAATGCAATAGGATTATAGACAGTAGAGAGATTTCTCTTCTGTTTGTACTTTTAGAAATTTCTGTTCTGGCAGAGTATTGCCCTGCAATAGAATTTGGATGTCCTGGAGTGGGATGGAGTCAACCCCAAGTAATAACTTTTATAACCAGGCTCAGGTAATTCTTCCATCCAGACACTGTAGTTTGTCAGTTAAACCATTACCTTATTATTTTTTTAATCTTTATTGTTCAGTTTATTAATTACATTGTTTCCCCTTTTTTTATCCCCCTATATCTCCCCTCCACCCTGTACCTATCCCACCTTCCACCCTCACCTCCCCCTCCCCACTGTCCTCTCCCATTGTTGCAAGATTTTTGTCCAGTCTCTTGCTGTACTTCCCACAACCCTTTTCTCCCCAAGAATTGTCAGTCCAATCCCTCTCTATGTCCATGTTTCTGTTATATTTACCAGTTTATCCTGTTCATCAGCCTATCAATTCACTTGATTTTTATGTTCATTTGTTGATAGATGTGTATTTGTTGTTCATAATTTATATTTTTACCTTTTTCTTCTTCCTCTTCTTAAAGAATATCTTTCAGCATTTCGTATAATATTGGTTTGGTGGTGATGAACTCCTTTAGCTTTTTCTTATCTGCGAAGCACTTTATCTGATCTTCAATTCTGAATGATAGCTTTGCTGGATAGAGTAATCTTGGTTGTAGATTCTTGCTCTTCATTATTTTGAATATTTCTTGCCACTCGCGTCTGGCCTCCATCGTTTCTGTTGAGAAATCCACTGACAATCGTATGGGTGCTCCCCTGTAGGTAACCAACTGTTTTTCTCTTGCTGCTTTTAATATTCTCTCTTTATCTTTTGCTCTTGGCATTTTAATTATGATATGTCTTGGTGTGGTCCTCTTTAGATTCCTATAATTTGGGGTTCTGTGTACTTCCTGTGCTTTTAAGTCAGTTACTTTCACCATGTGGGGGAAGTTTTCAGTCACTATTTCTTCAAGTAGGTTTTCATTAACTTGCTCTCTCACTTTTTCTGGCACCCTAATAATTCGGATGTTGGCATGCTTGCGGTTGTCCCTGAGGCCCCTTACACTATCTTCAATTATCTGAATTCTTTTTGTTTCTTGCTTTTCCAGCCGAGTGGATTTTCCTTCTTTGTATTTCAAATCTTTGACTTGGTTCTTGTGGCCCTCTGGACTGCTTTTAGGACTTTGTGTAATATTTTTTATTTCAGTCTGTGTATGCTTGATTTCTAGTTGGTCCTTTTTCATATCCGTGAGGGTCTCGTTCATATCCTGAGAGGTCTTGTTCATTTCCTTGTAAGTCTCATTCATTTCCTGGTTGGTCTTGTTTATTTCCTCGTAGTTCTCATTAAGTTCACCGGCCTTTTCTAGGAGCCTCTTGAAAAGCCTTATAACCGTGGTTTTGAACTCTATGTCTTGTTGTCTTTTCTCCTCCATTTCTTTCACACCTGATTTCTTTCCATATCTCTGCATGGTGGCTGCTTTATGTGGTAGATGTCCTCTAAGGGTCAGTGGCACAGCCTCCCCAGTTATTTGAAATGGGTACTCTTACTGCAATCCTTTATGGGTTGTACAGTATTTTTGAATTTAAACCCAGCTTGTTGTTGTTAGCCCTAGGAGTGTTTGACCTCCAGGCCAATTGGCTGTGAAGGGAGACTGTGTTCAGGTTTTATGGGCGGAGTCTCTGAGCTGAGCAGGCAGCCTCAGTGTTAGCTACGTCCTATGCGGCGCTGGCGCGCGTGTGGTTCTCTCTTGGATGGGGATGGCTGCAGGCACCTCCAAGAGAAAGCCACTAGTCTCTTCCCCTTGCCAGACAACTCTGCCTCTCCCCAAATGAGTCTGCACAGGGTTGTAAAATAGGTGGTTTCCGGGACCAGGAGACAAGTTTCCAGGGAGCAAGTTGCACGTTTGTGCGACACTTGCACGCAAACTTCTTTTCCCAGCCTCCGGGTTTCTCCTCAGACTAGGAGACCTCTGCCACGCCCGGCTTCCAGGGTCCGTCCCTCGGACCTCGGACCTCACCTGGCACTGGGGAATCTGTGCAGTGGGACGTCTCCACGTATCCCAGATCTCAGACCTCGCCTGGCGCTGGGGAATCTATGTAGTGGGACGTCTCCGCCCTCCCCGTTGGCGAAATCCAGCCGGGGTTGCTGCTCCAGCCCTAAAGCCCGTGCGCGCGACCAGGAGTGCTCCTAACCTCTGTTTCTGCACGTATCTTCAAGTCTGTGCTCCCGCCGTTCTTCTGAGTCTCAGTGTCCCACCTTTACTTTCATTTGTGGAATTTTCACTCAGCCAGCTTTCTGGCAATTCTGGGTGATGTTTGTTTTGTTGTTATGTTGTAGTTTTTGAATAGTTGCATGGGGCAGAACAATAGGTGTTTACCTATGTCGCCATCTTGGTTCTCCCTCCTCCATTACCTTATTTTATAGGCAGGAAAATTTATGGACTGGCTAAAGAGTGGCATAGACCGAACTTCTTATCAAGACCTAGAATAAAACTTTTTGGTATCTAGATTTTTCCTTGTATATTGAAAGCATTATATCTCCTACAATTATACTTTTTTTGTTTCTATTGGTAGATTTAAAGTTTCATTTATTTTTTTCCTTTGTACTTATTTCTTATTCTAGTCTTCTCATTTAAACATAAAAATTTTACAGATTTTTGTTTCAATTCAGTATTCATTTCAGGAAGTTAGGAAACTCACCATAATTCACTTACATATAAAAAATGTTTTTACCAGCTAAAACAATATTTTTAGTTTCAGATTTTGCTATGCTTGCAGGATCTATGTGTGTTGTGTTCACTCATTTTTATGGAAAATCTTTACATATCTAGACTGTAGACATAATACTTATATTTTTGGTCACCTGATTTTAGAGTAATTTTCAAGAAAACATTTGGTCATGCATTTAAAATGTTTTCTCTTCTGCTTTGAAGTCCTATTATTGTTGGGCGGCTCCTCTGAATATTTGCCATAGATCTATCTTTTTGTAAACTCTCTTTTTAATATACCCTACAAATTTAACTGCCTTTTTAGGAGACCTGCCTCATTCTAACAATTTTTCAAAATAAGCAATATAGTGATTTTGTATTTTAATTGACAATAACAAAAAATGAGTCACATCCCAGCCTGCCAAATGGCTGTTTAAGAGAAACACATTAGCATACTTATCAATGATCTTGGTTTTAACTACCATGCTTTATAATTGTCCTTATGGTAACTACATTTCAAGTGATATTTTATATTTATATTTTACCTGATGACTAAACATAAATTAATCATTTGGACCCAAATTTCTATTGTTACAACCTAAAACTAATTTTTGGGATGTTGAGCCAGTGTGCATGTCTCTGTGTGTGTTTAAACTGTGGCTCCTGTTTTCTACTTAAATAAAAAAAAATTTAGTCTAATAAATGTTGTTTAAAAATATCTAACTTAAATGATATGTAGTAATATATAATTCTTATATTTTTGAAACAAAATAAAGAGTTAGATCAACCAACAAACAAATAATAAGAAAAATCTATGTAAATATGGATCTCAGTGCTACACACAAAAAGAATTAAAATACTTGAATTTAAAAATTACCAATTTTTGATAGAGTTGTGTAGAAACTAAAGAGTTACTGTCTGCTTGAAACATGGAAAGACTGAATGTTCAGAAGCTGCGTAGGTGAACTGTGGCTTATGGGGGAGTCTGCATCATTCTAGGTAGGCTCCAGAACTCTTGTCTCTGAAGAAAGTTTGATATTTATCTATTGGGTGAGGCTAATTATGGCAGCAGATCCAGTGATGATCCTTTCCTTGGGATGAAATTTTGATGGATTTATTATTTTGGAGCCTTAGACACCTCGTTAGGCAGTTGATAAATAATTTGGAATTGTGACTTCGTGAGTAGTCTGAGCAGGTGCATTCAAACATGCCCAGTAGTCTTTCACCTCTCCAAAGGTAGATTCAGAGTCACTGCATCTAGTTTTGCTCTGCATCATAGAAAGCTGGGCCTGTTGCCTTGCTAACAAGTGGAGCAATCTGGCATATGTCATACTATCTTTGAATGGTGGAGCTTGATCAGCTGTAAAGATAACTGGACAACTGGATAGTTTGCTCATGCCCTTCATTGGTAGTGTGAGAGCAGGATTGTGGAGGCAGGATCCCAACACAACTGCATAGATTTTTTTGACATACCCATATAGATTCTGGAGCACAGCAATAGAGATGAGCAGTCAGTTGAATTGAGTGGCATAGGATTTGAGCCCTTTTGCTCTCTCTCTGATTTCTTTAATTAGTTAACCACTTTTCCTAATGACTAATAGTGGTGGGATATCTCTTGTTATTTTTCTGTTATCCACATATTCTTAGTGCCAAGAGCTGTGCAATGTGTTTATCAGGATATGACCTCTGGCTTTGCACCTTTATTAAATAAAACAGGTGAGTCAGTACAGTGGGAAATAGAAATATTTCTGGAAGCCATTTCTATACAATGATAACTAGGAATAACCATTTAAGGAAGTAACAGTTAATCATTAAATTTATTACATTAACCTCAATCTAAAGGTATCCTGAATTCAGCCTTTTCTTAACAGTATTCTACAACTGCCTTTAGTTACTATAGTCATCCAACAAGAGGGAAACGTGATGGAGGATAGAAAAAGGCAGTTTTCTTCACTGACTGTAAAGATAATACTTTATTTTAGATGATTTTTTATAAAACTGTGTGACCATGTATCCTATATATATCTCCAGGGTCATGAAAAGGGCCAAATGAGGAGACCTGAAGTTTAACCTCATTAACTTCATAATAAATTCTCTTATATATGTTTGTTAAAAGTATGTTTAAAATAAATGTCAAAATTATTACAGTATCAAGAAAACAATACAGATAAAACAATATGAGTTAATCAGTACAGTATTGTGAATATTGAGCTGCTTTCTATTATTTATGTATACATAGATTGCTGAGTAAGCTATGTGTAAAGGCTCTGAATTGATTTAAAACATTTTTTTTATTGATTTCAGAGAGGAAGGGAGAGGGAGGGAGAGAGAGAAACATCTATGGTAAGAGATAATCACCGATTGGCTGCCTCCTGTATTCCCCACACTGGGAACGAGCCTGCAACTGGGCACGTGCCCTGACCACCCTCATCGGGAATGGAACCGCGACATTCTGGTGCACAGGTTGACGCTCAACTACTGAGCTATGGGGCCAGGACTAACTTATTTTTAATTTAGTATATTTAATCTTCACTCAGTCATATATTGGGCCTATAGGGATTACAAATATAATTCTTATCTGCATTGAATTCATAAATCTTGTTGGGGTCATCAGATATACTCACATGGAATGATTTAAGATATGTATGTGTAAGATAAATATAAATACAGTTATATTTAATAATTTTGGATGTATTGTGTATGAGAATCATGTTATCCTCTCAACATCTCTGTGAACTACCCCCAAGAGAAATAATTTTATAGCTACAGAAATAAAATTAGCAAATAAATCTTGAAGCTAGGATCAAGATCCGAGTCACTTCACTATCTTTTTCCTTTAAAATTTTGAAGTTTTCCCCCTCTTTTGTATATAATGAAATACTTTTTTTTTTATACTGTGCTTGATAAAGTATAATTATACTGGTTTTCTATGGCCATGGCAACAAAGTACTACAAACTAAGAGAACATTTTCGTCTCACAGTTCTGCAGACTAGAAGACCTAAATCAAGGTGTGAGCAGGCTTGGTTCCTTCTAAGGGCACAGAGAATCTATACCCTGCTTCTCTTCTATCTTCTAGAGATTGCGGGGAGAGGTTTAATTTTAGAGCACACCATCTCTGCCTCCATCTTCACATGGTGTTCTCCCTATATCTGTTTTCACATAGTCATCTTCTGTTAATAACAGTTTCATCTTTGCATGGTGTTTTCCCTATGCCTTCACATGGCCATATTATGACTGTAGTCATATTGGATTTGGTTGGGGCACATCCTGCAGCAGAATGACATACTCTTACCTCATCCTATCTAATAAAAGAGTAATATGCAAATTAACCATCACTCCATCACACCACAAGCCATGCCAACCAGCCAATCAGGAGTAAGTATGCAAATTAACCCCAACCAAGATGGCTGCAACCAGAGAATAAGCAGGAGGAAGGCTTGAGTTTCCCTAGTGATGGAGGAAGCCAAGCTTTCCACACACCCTGGCAGGCCCAGGCCTCCACTCAAGGCTACAAAGTTTCAATTATAGAAGATAAATAAATCCCAACAGAAATGGCTGCCACTATGCAGGAAGCAGGAGGCTTGGCTCCGCTCCAGGCTACAAAGTTTCAATATTAGAAGATAAATAAATCCCAGATACCAGGGCCTCTGCTTGTGTTGCCAAGGGTGTGGCTGGCCTGCAAACTGTCACAGGCCCCTTGCCCAGGCTGCCCCATGCCCCAAGGGAACCCCCAGCCTAATCCAGGACACCCTTCAGGGCAAACCAGTTGGCCCCCACTCATGCACCAGGTCTGTATCCTATCTAATATAAAGAGTAATATGCAGATTGACCATCACTCCGATACACAAGATGGCTGCCCCATGTGGTCACAAGATGGCCACCACAAGATGGCCAGCAGCGGAGGGCAGTTGGGAGGTTTCAGGCCTTCAAGGGAGGTCAGTTGTGGGTGATCAGGCCAGCAGGGGAGGACAGTTGAGAGGGACCAGCCCTGTGAATGAGGGCAGTTGTGGGCTATCATGCCTGCAGGGGAGGGCAGTTGGGGGAGACCCAGGCCTGCAGAGGAGAGCAGTTGCGGGGCGGGGGGGTGACCAGGCCTCAAGGGAGGGCAGTTAGAGGTGAGCAGGCCTCATGGGAGGGCAGTTAGGGGTGACCAGGCCTGCAGGGGAGGGAGTTATGGGTGGCTGTGCTTGCAGGGGAGGGAAGTTAGGGGCAAACAGGCTGGTAGGGGAGCAGTTAGGCATGAATCAGGCTGGCAGGGGTGTGGTTAGGGGGTAATCAGGCTGGCAGGCAGAAGCAGTTAGGGGCAGGTGTGTGGTTAGGGGGTAATCAGGCAGGCAGGCGAGCAGTTGGGAGCCAGCAGTTCTGGATTGTATGAGGGATGTCCAACTGGATTGGGCCTAAACAGGCAGTCGGACCTCCCTCAAGGGGTCTCAGATTGGAGTGGGTGCAGGCTGGGCTGAGGGATGCCCCTCCACCTTATGCACAAATTTGATGCACTGGGCCTCTATTTACATCTATAATGACCCTTTTTCTAAATAAAATTACATTCTGAGGTACTAGGATTTAGGACTTCAACATATATTTTGGCAGATTATCATTGTTTGACAAATCTCATTTTCCTCTTTGAAATTCTGCCAAGAAATAAAGAAAAGCAATTATGAATTAGCCACACCATCCATACTATTTTCAGCGAGCCATTTAACCACTTGCTAACTGATGGTGTGTCTTTGAGAAACAAGTGAGATGATACTTCTTAAAATGTTACTTGCGGGGGGTAGAGGGAGGTGGGGTGAAGGGAGCTGCCTGGAAGAGGTTAATGGGGGGAAAAGGAGGACCTCTGTAATACTTTCAACAATAAAGATTTTTAAAAAAATGTTACTTGCCATGGCCAGTGTGGCTTAGTTCTTGGAGCCTTGTCCTGTGCTTCAAGAGGTTACCAGTTCAATTCCTGGTCAGGGCACACCTAGATTGCTGGCTCAAACCCTGGTAGGAAGCTTGCAGGAGGCAGCCCATTGATGCGCCTACTCCTATTCCTTCTCCTTTCTTCTACTCCTTTCCCCTCTCTCTAAAAATTAATAAAAAATAATTTTTAAAAAGTTACTATGTGTTTTTTTTTAATTTCTTTTTCCTAATGAAACATTAAGCACTTTTCATTTTATTGAGGCTTTATCTTTATTGGTATGTAGTTATGGAGGAGCTGATTTCAATGCAAAGTCCTTTTAAAAGTGTTCCATATAGGTTAGGGTTAGAATTCTTAATTAGGCAAGTTTTAATGGTATTATGACTTAAATGAATTTTTAAAGAATTTTAGATAAAAAATTATAGAACCACCTTAGATACATAAATTTGTACACTGTAGAAAGTAATTGAGAAATGATACTTGGAGGATCTCTTATTTGGTAATCGTTTGATAAAGCAAGAAAATATATAGGTTAATAACAAAGATTGTAGATCAGAGTTTGGGGTTGAAAGTATGGCTAAGGTTTGAATTTCTAAAATACTTATATTAGTTTACAAACATTGTAATTTTAGATATATAATTGCTAGAATGCTGATCATGATATGAATATGATTTTACCCTTGATTGCATATTAGAATTACCTAAAAAGTTGTTTTGAAAATATTGATGCCTGGGCCCCTACTCAGACTAATTGTTTCTTGTCATGATCATAAAATTGTTAATTATTTTGGTGGATTGATGAATACTGCAAAGCTGGCATTGATTTAAACATTTTTAGAAGCAAAGATTCTAGAACAGAAATGGGGGGGGGGGGGAGGGAAAGATGTATTTTGAAATGTATTCCAGTCATTGATCCCTATGCCTTTAAATGTGGTAGCAAAGGTTACCTGAAAAAGTGTTTGCATTGAACTTTTTGACCATTCTAGAATTCAGGAAGGATACCACAGTTTTGTTAGTTAAAAAAATACTATACAAATTTTGATGCAGTCTGCAGAAATTATTTTGTTATCCTGTGATAAGAATAAGGCCAGGTGGCTCTATTCTGCAGCTTAGGATGTGGGTTTCTTTGATTCTGTTAGTCTCAGACATTGAGGAAACAAGTTACATATGCAAAATGAGCTACTTTTTAAGTCCCTGTAGCTTGGTTGCATAATTATTGGTCACGTAATCTGTTCCATTGGCCATTTTGTGACAAGCTGTTTTTCCATTTCGTTTTATTACCTATTGTGGATGGGTCATATTGATGAATTACAAATACATTGTTTTCTATAAGATAGAAGTAATGGTTGTGGCTTTATTTGTATTGTATTTGAATATCAGATTATTTACTCTCATATGTTTCACTAATGAAAATTGCCTACTTGTGGATAGAGTGACCTATGTTGCATACATAAAGGAACTTTTACTGATATTCTTCAGTAACCTGTAGTTATTCCATTGCTCTAACCCATGGGATTTTTCCTCAACACAGTGACCCTAGAATCTTAGTTTAGTCCCTTAGTCTTTCCTTTTTTTCCCTACTTACTTTGTTCTAGTAATTAAAAACAACATTCTCAATCACTTGTTTATAATGCAAAGTTTATCTATGAGAAAATTTGTGGTTCAACATATATATTTTAAGTAAAGGCCTGGTGCACAAAATTCATTCACAGGTAAGGTCCCTAGGCCTGGCTGGCAATCAGGGCCAATCAGGTTCCCCGCCTCCCCGCCTCCTTCCTTTGCTGCCCATGGTGCCACCGCTCAGTTCCCCCTTGTCCCCCTACCTCCTCTTTCCCTCACTCCATCAGCACCCATAGCTGCCTCTGGTTGCCCACCATGTTCCGAGCCACCCTGGTTGTCAGTGCATGTCATAGCAAGCAATTGAACTGTTCTGCCGGTCGAACTCCCGAGGGGACACTTTGCATAATAGCCTTTTATATATATAGACAGGAAGTTAGAAGAAACCAACTTAATCAAGCTTCTAATCAGCCAAGTGAGTTTATTTCTTTTAGTTTTCTCTTGTTTCACACTAATTCTAGTGTGTTACCCTTTTTAAACCTTTCTTCTAATAACATATTCAAAGTTACAAGCTCCAAATTGTAGATCAAAACTACCTTTTCCAGAGAAGTCATATTCAGTGACCAAATATCACGTATTTTGCCATGTTATCTTTCCTTATCCTGATGACATTCTTGTAAGCTTTCTTTCACTTTTTCATTGGTTACTTATTGCTTCATTTATAAAGATTGGAGTTTCCATTATGCATCTATCAAATAGTCACATACTTAAGATGAAGTTTGCTTATAATGAAAAGGTTGTCTTTACAGTACTCATAACTTTTTGACATCAGTTGTCTGTTTGCAAATAGCTAGGTGAAATATGCCCAAATGCAGAGAAAAAGAAATTAAATACCATTTTTATTGTAAGCTCATTATGATCATTTTAAGGCAGAGACCATGCTGCTCACTGGGTTTCTAACACTTGTGGAATCTTCGCTGTATATAGTTGATTTAAATAATCTGTGAGTGAATGAACAATATAGATATCAAGAACCAAGTAGGCAAGACAACAGGTGTTAACTGATTTCTTCATCTGAAATTAGTTCTAACCTAGGAAAGGAACTGCTTCCTATAGATAAAGAGGTCAGTTTTACCTACAACAGGACATATTTGACAAGTACAAATGAAAATAGAGAAAGTGGACTATATTGTCACCAGAATGTATTATGGTGTATTCAGCTCTAGCAAAGTAAAGTAAAAGGTCCTACTTAATTCTCCGTAGATAAGGAGCAAAAGATTGCTTCTTAGCCTAGAAAATGATTTTGTTCAGAAAATAGAATTTGTTTTATAAAATGCACACAATGCCTTTAATGCGGTTGATTATTATACTAAATTTCATCTTCACTATTAACTGACTAAAGATAGTTAACTCCTACAGCCAGTTATCTTTGAACTCCATTTCCTTCTCTATAAACTAATACTTTGACTAGCAGTGGCATTTCCCCCTTTGGGGTTTCCTAGAAATATTCAAATAAGTAGGATGGATATTGAATCCTAGGCAAATAAGCAATCAAGATTTAAGTGTTGCTCTTCTTTCTAGACCCACACTTTTCCCTCAACCCCCATACTTAAGATAAATTCATTCAAGTTCTATGTATTGGGCTTTCATGTAAATTTCATTTAAGGACAATATTCCAGCTGCCTCCGAAAAAGAAAAATATATAGTTTTAAATCAGTGGGCTTGATAATCTTTAAAGGCTCTTCTTTTCCTGCCTTCTTCACTATTTCCTCAAAATAAAATTATTTCATGCTGAGATAATGTAGATATGAAGATGAAATGAAATTGAATTATTATAGAAATTTAAATTATATGATATATTAATAGAAACCAAATAGATGAATTATATAAAGGATTTTTGTGTTTACAAGAAATTATATGAATATGTTATATATGGTAATTCATGGAAAGACATAATTAGACAGGATTATAGAAAAATTTCCATTTTATATTAGTAAGAAAAAACTAAACCTAATAGAGTATGTGAGTTTTTCAAACCTATTTTAATTATGAAACTAGGGACTTGGCAACACAAATAATGTAGTCCTTTGTGAATGTTTAGGAATAACTTTTGACCTGTCTCTGGTAATACAAATATGCAGTCATTTTCCATTTAATATTTAATATATCATAGTTCCTATACAGATTTAGTCATCATCTTCTTTTAATTGTTCTATTATTCATTTTACTTCATTATTAGATGTTTTTTAGTGAACATAAGAAATACAGTGTAATATCTCTTTTGTTTCTATTAAGTAACCAATTCCTATTGTCCCTATTAAGAGTTAATTCTTACAACTAATTGTATTGTATAGCTGCATGTCCGATGCATTGTTCCAGTACTGATGTTGTCATTAACAAGAAGGACTTTGTCTTTATGAAGCTTATATTCTCATGGAAGAGATAGATAACAGATGTAATACATGATGTTCTGATAGTGATAAGTTCTGAGGAGACAAATAAATCAGTGTAAACCTGATATTTTCAATATGGTGGCCAAGAAAGGCCAATCTGAAAGGTGCTATTTGAGCTGAGATCTGAGTGAAGTTAATGCCAATGTCTGAGGAAAGAGCATTTCACAGCTGAGGGCAGAGTGAATGTAAAAGCTATTAGGTGGGACCAGATTTGGTATGTTCAAGGAATAGCATGAAGGCTGTTTGTTAAAGTTAAATAGAACATGGTAGATAAGGGCAAGGAAGTCAAATTTTGTAGGCCATGGTCAAGAGCTATGCTTTTATTTAAACACTAGAGACCGTGTGCACGAAATGCGTGCATGGGTGCCAGGGGGTATTCCTCAGCCCAGCCTGTACTCTGTCCAATCTGGGACCCCTCGAGGGATGTCCAACTGGCCGTTTAGGCCCGATCCCAGTAGGATCGGGCCTAAGCGGGCAGTTGGACATCTTTCTCACAATCCAGGACTGCTGGCTCCAAACTGCTCGCCTTCCTCCCTGATTGCCCCCTAACCCTGCCAGCCTAATTGATGTGTAACTGCTCCCTGCCAGCCTGTTTGCCCCCAACTTTCCTTCTCTGCTGTCCTGGTCAACCCTCACTGCCCTCTCCTGCAGGCTTGATCGCCCCCAACTGCCCTCCCTTGCAGGCCTGGTCCTTCCCAACTGCCCTCCCTTGCTGGCCTAATGGCCCACAACTGGCCTCCCTTGCAAGCCTGGAACCTCCCAATGGTCCTCCCCTGCTGGCCATGTTGTGGTGGCCTTCTTCTGTCCACATGGGGGCAGGATCTTTGACCACATGGGGGTAGCCCTCTTGTGTGTTGGAGTGATGGTCAATCTGCGTATTACTCTTTTATTAGATAGGAAAGAGGCCTGGTGCATGAGTAGGGGCCAGCTGATTTGCCCTGAAGTGTGTCCCAGATCAGGGTGGTGTTTGCCTTGGGGCATGGGGTGGCCTGGTTGAGGGGCATATGGTGGTTTGCAGGTTGGCCAGCCCCCCAGCAACCCAAGCGGAGGCCCTGGAATCTGGGATTAATTTATGTTCTACAATTAAAACTTTGTAGCCTGGAGTGGAGCCAAGCCTTCTGCTCACTCCATGGTGACAGCCATCTCTGTTTGGGCTTAAATTCTATAATTGAAACTTTGTAGCCTAGAGTGGAGGCCTAGGCGCTAGGATTGCAGAACTTGGCTTCCTCCATTGCCCAGGCAACTGTAGCCTCTATTCTCTTCAGCTCTGTGGCTGCCGCCATTTCTGTTGGGGTATATCTTCTGTAATTGAAACTTTGTAGCATTGAGTGGAGACCTAGGCTGGCAAGGGAAGGCTGAAAGCTTAGCTTCTTCCATTGCTGGAGAAACCCAAGCCTCCCTCCTGCTCTCAGTCGCCGCAGCCATTTTGGTTGGAGTTTACTTGCATAATTTGCTCCTGATGGGCTGTTGGGCATGGCATGATAGGAGGTATGGTCAATTTGCATATTACTTCTTTATTAGATAGGATATTTATATATTTAATTGGAGGACTTTCATTAGGGCATTTAAAATGCTTACTCAAGCTGCTGTGTGGAAGAAAGATGTTAGATGGGATAAAGATTTAAGCAGAAAAACTAGATAGAATGTTATTGTAATAGTTCAGGCTAGAGATGATGCTAGCTTGGATTAGGGCAGTAGCAGTTGGAAATGTGAATAGTCAAATTCTAGAAATATTTTGAAGGTAGCTGGCAAGGTTTGCTCATAAATCACATGTGGACCGTATGAAAAAGAAAGAAGTCAGTGAATTCTAAAGCCTTTTGACTGAAGGACTAAGTGAGCAAATACACGTAGTCACAGTAGTTCATATAAAAGAGAACTAGAATTGTAAGGTATCCAAAACCACACAGTGTACTAACAATTTGGGAAGACTACATAAATAAAGGTGGGAAATCTTGTAACTTAAGAGCATTGATATGAAATGAACAAACTTGGATATCACTCTACTACTTAGAGTTAGATCTGATATAATGCAATATGTTTATTGCTAAAATATCACTGTACTATGCAAAATCATACAGTGAAAAAAATTTACAGGATTTATGGGAAAATGAGGTTATGGCACAATACTAAAAAATTTATCAGTGACATTAAAAATATCTTGAATGTCAAATGCTTAGCTAATAAAGACTGTAATTTGTTGGACACTTTATATTGCAAAATATATTATTCCCTTGTGGAAAAGCCAGATGTGAATGGATGTGATTCACACCTCATCGTGAACTGAGGTGTATTAAGATAGCTTGTAGATGTTTGAGCTGTGTGCTTTTTTAAGAAAATTGATTTGAGAGAGAGAAACATGGAATTTTGTTGTTCTACTTATTTATGCATTCACTGGTTGATTTTTGTATGTGCCCTGACTGGGGATTGAACCCGCAACTGTCGCATATCAGGACTATGCTCTAACCAATTGAGCTACTAGACCAACTGCAAAAGGTATGTGCTTTTCATGTATTTTTACATGATAAAGTTCAGCTGGGTTAAGTTTTTTGCATTCACCTTATTTTTATTGTGAATGAAATTGTTCATAAGCAAATACAAAATTTGAATTATGCTCACATTGTTCCCTGATATATCAATTACATTGGAATAAATTTACCTTTTCAAAATAAACAAAACTAACTGTACCATCTAGTCATATTTGGCACATTACTTAACCTCTCAGAGCGTTGATGTCCTAATGTGTAAAATAAGAATATTATTATTGACCTCATAGGGATTGGGTTAAGATTAGGTGAATATTCATGCAAGTTTAGACTAGAATATAGCATGTACTTGTGTGTTTTCAAAAATATGTTTTTATTGATTCAGAGAGAAGAAGGGAGAGGAGAGAGAGAAACATCAATGATAAGAAAGAGTCATAGATCAGCTGTCTCCTGCACCCCCGACCCCTCCCGACTAGCGACCGAGCCCACAACTTGGGCATGTGCCCTGAACAGGAATCACACTGCGACCTCCTCCGTTCATGGGTGGATGTTCAGCTATTGAGCAACACTGGCCAGGCAGTATATATTATTTTTAAATTAAGTACTCCCCTATTTAGAAGTTGCCCTTAGCAAAATTAATAATGTAAAAATATATGTTTTTGTGACACCTATTTCTCTAATTAGGCACAGATATATTGATTCAACTTTTATAGATGATTTGAGCTTTTTATAGATGATTTAACTTCCTATGAATGATTTAGGTGACTTAAATTATTGCTGTCATGATTTACTATGTCTGTAATTCAGTTGCTACCATCATTAATTCCTTGCTTTACTATGGTACAACAGGGTGCAAAGTTAGCATATGATTATTGCTTAATTTTCTCTCATGATACATTTCTTTATTCAAATAATATAAGTACTTAATTGCTGCCTAATATGTTGATCACTAAGAGATTGGGTTCTTTTCTGACATGATTTGAACTTAAAAGTTAGTGTTGACAGTATTCTTTATTTAGCTTTTTCAGACTTTATGGAAGTATATTTTACATAGTGTAAAAGTCAGTATTGTAAGTGTTGAATTCACTAAATATATAGGGTTGTATAACTATCACTACAATCCAATTTTAAGCATTTCTAATCCCCTCTAACGTTATTTTGATCATGTTTGTACTTCCAGCCCCATTAATCTGTTTTTTATCTCTATAGATTTGCCTTTTCTTGATATTTCATATGAAATCATATACCTGTAGTATTTTCTGTCTTGCCACTTTAATGCAATATATTTTTAAAAAATATATTTTATTTATTTTTTACAGAGAGGAAGGGAGAGTGATGGAAAGTTAGAAACATCGATGAGAGAGAAACATCGATCAGCTGCCTCCTGTACACCTCCCACTGGGGATATGCCCACAACCAAGGTACATGCCCTTGACTGGAATCAAACCTGGGATCCTTCAGTCTGCAGGCCCATGCTCTATCCACTGAGCCAAACCGGTTTCGGCTAATATATTTTTTGAGGCTCATTCAGGTTGTGCATGGATTAGTATTTCCTGAATGTTTATTGGTAAACAGTATTCTTTTGTGTAGACATACCATGTATTGTTTATCCTCATTTGGATACTCATTTGAATTATGTTCATTTTTGGCTCCTATGAGCAATGCCAATATGAACATTTGCAGACAAGTCTTTGGGTGGATATATATTTTCTTTGGCTAGATTCCGAGGAGAAGAATTGCTGGGTTAAATAGTAAGTTTATGTTTATCTTCTTAAGGAAGTTTCATCCATTTTTCATATTGGTTGTTTCATTTTACACTTGCACCTGCAAAATATTAGGATTCTCATTTTTCAGCATCATTGCCTGCACTTGTTATTGTCTGTCTTTATGATTATTGTCATCCTAGTAAGTGTGAAAAGTGGTATCTCATTGTGGATTTGATTTCCATTTTGGTAATGATGAATGATATTGAACGTCATGCCATTATCTTATTGTCCATTTGTATATCTTCTTTGAAGAGATATTTATTAAAATCCTTTGCCCATTTTTCAGTTAGATTATTTATCTTACTTAGTTTTAAGAGTTCTGAATACAAGTTCATCAGATAGCTGATTTGCAAATAATTTCCCCCTATCTGGCTTCTTTTTATTCTGTTAATGTCCTCTTGAAATGAACCAGTTTTAAGTTTCATCAAGTCCATTTTATAAATTTTGTCTTTTATTGCTGGTTCCTTGGGACTTAGGTGCTTAATATATCCACATCCACATCCTTCTTTGAGACCTTTAACTTTAAATCATAATACTTTAGTACATAATGTAACATTTATTATTAGTTAGCCTAGCATCCCTCAATCACAGATGATGAAACTGGAATCCTTTCAGGGACAGTAATGTAATCATGGAGCTGAAAATCTAGCATTGAAAACATAACTTAGATTATTGATTCTGTCCACTGCTCTTTTGTGCTACATACACATTTTTTCAAAACTTTAACTCATGTAATGTATGTTCACAATAGTGAAGCTATTTCATATTGAATGGATAAAGGATACCCACAGAGTACCTCAGATGATGTGGGTTTATAATAAAAATACAGCTGAGCAACTACAGAGCTAGGTCTTAAAATGACAAAAATAAGCTTGTAAACAAATATTCATAATAATCTCTCTATATAAAAGGCTAATATGCTAAATGTCTGACCATCCAACTGGTTGATTTGATGCATACTGACAACCAGGGGGCAGATGCTCAATGCAGGAGAAATGGCACCGTGAATCTGGCGCTGACAAAGCAACACTCAGCTTCCCCCAAGTGGGACACAGGCTCCCCACTACCCTAGAGCCACACCCCACCAAATCACAGCTGATGCTGCTGAGATTCCATGGTGCAAAATGTGGACCACAGACCAGCTAACCCGGAAACGTTGGCTGTGAGCAACAGGTAATGATGTCAGTAGCAATGCCCAGGTTCCTCTCCCTAGCAACTAGCCTCTGGACCACAACTTGCTTTATAACCAGGTGGAAACATTTACACTTTAACCAAATGTCTGTGAAGCATTTTCCTGTGCCTCATCTCATTTGATCCTTACAGAAGTCCTGGAGTAGGTAGAAGGACACTTGGTAGAATCCTATTTTCTTTTCATTAGCTGGAAAATGGAGATTTAGAAAGCTTAGAAACTTGACTTGACTGAAAAGAAGTAAGAAATATTGGACCTTGAAAATGACTTCAGGTTTTCTCACTGTGCAGAATATAGTCAAACACTGCTGCAGTTAAATATTTTACCCTTTGTTCTCCCTGTGTGATCTAATAAACTGCTTTGTGTTTATATTTACTGCTATGTTGCTAACAATTACCTGAAAGGGAAGTTGGGGTGTTTCCTGGGCTGGGAAAAGTTTAGCTAACTCAGAAAGCAGGTTT
This sequence comes from Antrozous pallidus, assembly GCA_027563665.1. Lineage (NCBI taxonomy): Eukaryota > Metazoa > Chordata > Mammalia > Chiroptera > Vespertilionidae > Antrozous > Antrozous pallidus. The sequence continues at coordinate 15,444,339 of CM050517.1, read as the reverse complement.
AATTAAGTAAGTTTATTCTATATATAAAAGACTAAGTTGACTCGCACATGCGCAATATATATAAAGCTCTCACTCTCACCAATCACATGCGTGTGTTTCGATCTGTTATTGTCTATTGTGAATTTGGTTGACACTTCTATTATAGAGAAAGGGTGAATAGCGATATTAAAATATTTCTTTTAATTAATTTCCTTTCAACATGTGTGAATTCGTGCACCAGGCCACTAGTATCCTATCTAATCCTATCTAATAAAAGAGTAACATACAAATTGACTGTACCTCCGGTCCAGCCACACCCACAGCCACGCCCACCAGCCAATCAGCAAATTATGCAAATAAACCCCAACCAAGATGGCTGCCGCCACTGAGAGCAGGAGGGAGGCTTGGGTTTCCCTGGCAATGGAGGAAGCCAAGCTTTCTGCCTGCTGTTGCCGGCCTAGGCCTCCACTCAATGCTACAAAGTTTCAATTATAAAACAGAACTGGCAGCAGCCAAGGATCTGGAGAGAGAAGAGGCTAAGGTTGTCCCGGGTCGATGGAAGAAGCCAAACTTCTGCAGCCCTAGCCTAGGCCTCCACTCTAGGTTACAAAGTTTCAAACAGAAATGGCTGTCGCCACAGAGTGAGAAGAAGGCTTGGCTTCACTCCAGGATAAAAAGTTTCAATTGTAGAACATAAATTAATCCCAGATCCGAGGGCCTCCACTTGGGTCGCTGAGGGGCGTGGTCAGCCTCCAAAAAAATTATAGGCCCCTCGCCCAGGCCTCTCCACATCCCAAGGGAACCCCCACCCTGATCCAGGACACCCCTCAGGGCAAATCAGCCAGAGCCCACCCATGTACCAAGCCTCTATCCTATCTAATAAAAGAGTAATTTGCAGATTGACCATCACTCCAACACACAAGAGGACTGCCCCCATGTGGTCAAAGATCCTGCCCCATGTGGACACAAGATGACCAGCAGGGGTGGACAGTGGCAGGTTCCAGTCCTATAAAGGAGGGCAGTTGTGGGCGATCAGGCCAGCAGGGGAGGGCAGTTGAGAGGGACCAGGCCTGCAAAGGAGAGCAGTTGGGGGTGATCAAACCTACAGGGGAGGGCAGTTAGGGGTGACCAGGCCGGCAGAAGAGAGAAATTGGGAGCAAACAGGCTGGCAGGGAAACAAACATCAATTAGGCTGGCAGGGTAGTGGTTAGGGGGTGATCAGGCTGGCAGACAGAAGCAGTTAGGGGCAATCAGGGAGGCAGGCAGGCAGTTTGGAGCTAGCAGTCCTGGATTGTGAGAAGTATGTCTGACTGTAGAACATAAATTAATATACAAATTGTCAGACATCCTTCTAGGGGTCCCAGATTGGAGAGGGTGCTAGCTGGGCTGAAGGACACCCACCACCCCCCATGTACGAATTTCGTGTATCCGGCCTCTAGTTATTTATAATAGCGAACATATGGGAAACAATGTCATCATCTGAATTTTATTATAAACTAGAGGCCTGATACACAAAATTTGTGCAAGCGGCTCAGTCCTCACCGCCCCACCTGGTTTGGCTGGCTCTTGAAGCCCTGGCTTTGTCCAGAAGGTCATCTGGATAGTTTTTTTGCTATTAATTCTAATTAGCATATTAGCTTTTTATTATATAGGATAAAATGTGGTATATTTGTTCAAAAGAGTAGCATTTTGCCATAAAAGGGAATGACTACATGAATGTACCTTGACACATTGTGCTAAGCGTAAGAAATCAGGCATAAATGCTGCATACTGTATAATTTACTTTATTAAATGTACAGAATAGGAAATCTGTAGAGACAGGTAGTTGATTATTGGTACTCAGGGATAGGGGAATAGTCAGGATTGTTAACAGGAAAGGTGAATGACTTAATGGATAACGGATTTCTTTTTGGGTTGATGAAAATGTTTTAAAATTAGATTGTGATGATTTCACAAATCTGGAATATACTAAATATTACTTAATTATACACTTTAAATGGGTGAATTTTATGGTAATGTTATTTATACCTCAATAAAACAGTTAAAAATAAATTTTTCCAGGGCACCTCACATGACTCATAGCTCCACTTTAACACTGCTATTTTTGTGACTCGACTTATTTCTGCTTTTTCCCCCCTCATTTTTCTCCTACATTCCTCCCATCCCTTCATGACTTCATTGTTCAGAATTCCTCCAAAAGGGATGATCTCATTGATTTGTTAATTGCCATCAGTGGTAGGTGGCACACAATACTGATTTTTACATGATCAAATTTCATGATAGATAGTTTCTTTTTAAAGTAATTTATTAAAGTAGAAATATGTATTGACTTAGAGAAATGAATAAATAAAGGGTAACTAGAACAAGAAACAGTACAGCTTGTGAAAGAGGTAGTCAGATGGCAAATATTTGTTCCAGTCTGATCTAGCACATGATACGTTTTCAATCAGTGATCTTAAGTATTACAGTCTCCTAATTTTACAGATAAATTATTGCTTAAATATCTATTAAAGGAAACCAAGAATTTGAAATACAAGGTCATATAACTAGGAAGTTAGCGACAAGGACTAGATTTCAGTATTCCATGATAAGCTTTTATTATTATTACTAGAGGCCCGTTGCACGAAATTCATGCACGGGGGTGGGGGGTCAGAGGGTTTCCTTCAGCCCAGCCTGCACCCTCTCCAATCTGGGACCCCTCGAGGGATGTCCAACTGCCCGTTTAGGCCCGATCATGGTAGGATTGGGCCTAAACGGGCAGTCAGACATCTTTCTCACAATCTAGAACTGCTAGCTCCAAATTGCTCACCTGCCTGCCTTCCTGATTGCCCCTAACCGCTTCTGCCTGCCAATCTGATCACCCCCTAACCACTACCCTGCCAGCCTAGTTGATGTCTAACTGCTCTCTTGCCAGCCTGTTTGCCCCCATTTTCCCTCTGCTGGCCTGGTCACCCCTCACTGCCCTCCCCTGCAGGCTTGATTGCCCCCAACTGCCCATTCTTGAAGGCCTGGTCCCTCCCAACTGCCCTCCCCTGCTGGCCTGATCACCCACAACTGCCCTCCCTTGCAGGCCTGGAACCTCCCACTGTCCTCCCCTGCTGGCCATCTTGTAGTGGCCATCTTGTGTCCACATGGGGGCAGAATCTTTAACCACATGGGGGCAGCTCTCTTGTGTGTTGGAGTGATGGTCAATCTGTGTATTACTCTTTTATTAGATAGGATTACTGGAGGTTTGATGCATGAAATTTGTTCAAGGTGCTCAGTCCTTGCGGCCATGGCGGCTTGCCTCATACCTCGCACACTGGCTTCGTCCAGAAGGTTGTCTGGAAGGTCATTTAGCTGACCTGTGTAATTAGCATAGTATGCTTTTATTATTACAGACTAAATTCCCGGTGTATGAAAATTCATGGACTGGAGGGAGGTGTCCCTCAGCCCAGCCTGCCCCCTTTCACAGTCCAGTATCCCTCAGGGGCAGGCGGCAACCCAGTGATCAGGAAAGGTGACGCCCCCATCACACCTCTGCTGCTGCCACTGGCAGCAGCGCACGTCTAGGCTGGCCCTGGTTATCTGAGCCTTAGGCAGCCATGGGCTGCTGGGCAGCTGCTATCCAAGCCTTGCCTGTGCTTCAGGCCAGCCATGGGTGGCTGGGGTGCTGAGGGTACTGGGGAACTCCGGAGGCAGGCACGCAGAGAAGCATGCAGCTGCTGCCATGGTGGGGCTGAGGGGACTGGGCACTGCCATCTTTGAGGGTGTGGCAGTTAGTTTGTATATTCTCTCTTTATTGGCTGTGGGTGTTGCCATCTTTGTGAGGGCATGGCCGTCAATTAGCATTTTGCCTCTTTATTAGATAAGATTATTATTATTTTTAATAAATTAAAAGAACATTGATATTTAGGGAGGTAAGGAAGGAGGGAGAGAGGGAGGGAGGGAGGTGGAGAGAGAGAGAGAGAGAGAGAGAGAGAGAGAGAGAGAGAGAGAGAGAGAGAGAGATGGGGGGGGAGAGAGGTCAACTTGTTTTTCCACCTATTCATTCATTGGTAGATTCTTGTATTCCCTGACTAGGACTTGAACCTGCAACTTTGGCATATCAGAGTGATGCTACAACCAGTCGAACTACCCAGCCTGTGCAAGTCTTTTTTTAATATATATTTTTATTTCATAGAATAAGGGAGAGGGAGAGATAGAAACATCAATGATGAGAGACAATCATTGATCAGCTGCCTCCTGCAAGCCCCCTACTGGGGATCAAATCCACAACCTGGGAATGTGCCCTTGACCAGAATTGAACCTAGGACCTTCAGTCTGCAGGCTGATGCTTTATCCACTGATCCAACCAGCTAGGGCCCTGTTTTTTTGTTTTGTTTTTTTTTATTGACCACCAGTGTGCTGATTATCAAACTAAAAATTCATTATCTTCCAAAAAGTCTGTATAAAACATATTAATAGCAGGTAAAAATGTTGTCTTTTACATAGATGTTTTCATAACAATGTAAAGAGAATGAATTTGAAGGGCTTTGTTTAGCAGAATGCTAGGTCAAGAATCTTTGAGCAGAAGATCCCCCCCCCCCCCACTTTTATGGAGCCATGCTTGGCATACAGCACTGTACAATTTTGAAATGTACAGCATATATGTAAGATGACTTACATATATTAATGATTACCACAATAAGTTTAGTTAACACCCACAAGTAATATACATACAAAGAAAGAAAAAAAAAAGGTTTTCTTTTGTGATGAGAACTCCTAATATCTATACTCTAAACAACTTTCAAACGTATCATACAGCATTATTAACTATAGTAATCAGGTTATACATTACATCCTTAATATTTATTTTGTAACAGAAAGTTTGTCTTTTTGACTATCTTCATTCATTTTTCCTTTTCTTACTCCTTACCTCTGGTAACCACAAATCTTATTTTTTTTCTGTGAGTTTTTACTTAATGGATTCAACATGTGGGGTTATATAGTGTTTGTGTTTCTGTCTGAAGTGATTTACTTAAGATAATGCCCTCAAGGTGCATTCATGCCACAAACTGAAGGATTCCTTTTTTTTTTTTATGGCTGAATAATATATAGATATAGATATAGATATAGATATATACACACACATACACACCTGCACTCACACACACACACACACACACTAGTGGCCTGGTGCACAAAATTTGTGAACATTAAAAAGGGATTAATTAGAGGAAATAATTTAATATTGCTATTTGTCCTTTCTCTTTAATAGAAGTGTCAGAGATGAAAGAAAATTATTAAAATGTATATGAAAACCTTCCTCCTGTCAGAGTCTGGGGTACACGATGGGACCCAGATCAAGTCCCTGTCCCCCCAAATGCACCTCAAAATCTCGTGAGACCCAGACCTGGTCAGGCACCCCCTCTCCCCCCTGCATTGGGATAGATCAGACCTGGCTAGTCCCACCCTTCTCAAGCCCTGCCAGGCAGGGAGCGTGGCCTGAGGTCCCAAAGCACATACTGGGGTGGGGTGGGCTTGTGCCTTGAGGTCTTCATCAAGCCCCACCAGGTGAGGGACACGGCCTGAGATCCCCTGTCAATCCCTGCTGGGTGGAGGCATGGTCTAAGGTCCCCCATTAAGTCCCCCCCCCAGGCGTGGGTTGGGGGGTACAACCTCAGATCCCCTGGCCCAGCACCAGGATGGGGGCACAGCCTCAGGTCTCCCATCAAGTCCCACTGGGCTGGGGCACAGCCTGAGTTCCTCTGACTCATTACTGGGGGTGCACCTTGAGGTCCCCCGTCAAGCCCTGCTGGGTGGGGGGCATGGCCTGAGGTCCCCTGGCAAGCTCAGCCAGGCAGGGGGCTCAGGCTCAGGTTCCCTGGCCCAGTGCTGGAGCAGGAAGTGTGGCCTGAAGTCCCCTGTCAAGTCCTGCGCAGCAGGGGATGTGGTCTGAGGTGCCCTAGCCTGAAGTCCCCTGTCAAATCCTGCCAGTTGGGGGACACTACCTGTGGTCTTCTAGCCCAGCATCAGGACAGGAAGGGCACCTTGAGGTCCTCCGTTAAGGCCTGCCGGGTGGGGGATGAGGTCTGAGGTCCCCTGTCAAGCCCCATGGGGGTGGGGTAGGGCGTAGCCTCAGGTCCCTGCTGATTGCTCTTTAAGGGTCCATTGGGAAGTTGGTCTCAGCTGTTGGTGCAACCATCTTTGTGACAGAGTGATGGTCAATTAGCATATTCCATCTTTATTTGATAGGAAATATATATGTATGTATTTATGTATGTATGTATGTATATCATAATTTTTTACCTATTTATTTGACAATGGATACTTAGGTTGTCTCTATGTCTTGGCTATTGGAAATAATGCTGCTATAACCACGAGGTTCCAGATATCTCTTCAACGTAGTGTTTTTGTTTCCTTCAGACATATTCACAGAATGCAGTTTCTAGATCAAGTGGTAGTCCTATTTCTTAATTTTATGAGGAACCTCTATAATAATTGTACTAATTTCCAATCCTACTAACAGTGCACGGTGCTTTCCTTCTCTCACATCTTGTCCAGCATTTTTTACTTCTTACCATTTCAGTGATAGTCATTCTAACACATGAGGTAAAATCTCATTGTGATTTTGATTGCATTTCAGATAATTATTGAGGTTGAGCACATTTTCATGTAATGTGTGACATTCATATATCTTTTTTGACAAAATGTTTATTCAGGTCTTTTGCCAATTTTCAAATTCGATTTTTGGGTGAGTGGTTATTTTCCCCACTATTGGGTTGTATGATTTTTTAAAAATGAATTTTGACTATTAATTCCTTAGCTGGTTTGCAAATATTTCTTTTTCCCATTTGGTGGATTGTCATTTCATTTTGTTGATGATTTTTTTTGCTATGGAGAAACTCTTTTAGTTTTATATAGTCTCCCTTGTTTATTTTTTATTTTGTTATTTTACTTTAGGTGTCATGTCTAAGAAATCATTGCCAAGACATGACACAAATCTTTTTCCTCTGTTTTATTCTAGGCATTTTATGGTTTCTGATGTTACATTAAAATCTTTAATCCATTTTTAGTTAGTTTTTGTGAGTGGTGTAAAATATGGGTCTAGTTTCATTCTTTAACTTGTAAATATTCATTTTTTCTAGCACCCTTTATAGAAGAAACTGTCTTTTCTCTATTGAGTATTCTTAGCTCACTTGTCAATTATTAGTTGTGTGTGTGTGTGTGTGTGTGTGTGTGTGTGTGTGTATATATATATATATATATATATATATATATGTTTATTTCTGGGTTCTCAATTCTATTCCATTTGTCTTTATGTTTGTTTTTATGACAGTACCATATTGTTTTAATTATTATAGCTTTATAATAGAGCTTGAAATCAGAAAGTGTGGTGCCTCTTACTTTGTTCTTCTTTCCCATAATTGCTTTGGCTATTTGGGGTCTTTTGTGGTTCCCGGTAAACTTTAGGTTTGTTTTTTTCTACTTGTGCAAAAAAAAAAAAAAAAGCCATTGAAGTCTTGATAGGGATTGCATTGAATCTATGGATAGTTTTGGGTATTCTGGATAATCTAACAGTTTTTCAATCCATGAACATGGGATACCTTTCCATTTATTATTTCTTTAATTTCTTTCATGTCTTGTATTTTCAGCAGAAATCTTTTACCTTCTTAGTTGGTTAAATTTATTATCAAATATTTAATTGGTTTTATGTTATTGTAAATTGGATCATTTTATTTGCTTTTCAGGTAATCTGTTGTTATTTTTTTTGAAATAGTACTAATTTTTGCAAGTTTATTTTATATCCCGCAACTTTAATGAATTTGTTTGTTAGTTATAACACTTTAATGCAATCTGTAGGATTTTCTAAATATAAAACCATGTCTCCTACAAGTAGGATGATTTTGTAGATAATATACTTGTCAAGTTGTACACATTAAATATTATAACATTGTGTCTATCAGTCATACCTCTATTAAGTGGTTTCAAAAACAAAGTAAATGAAATTTAGAATAAACCATTTATAATAGCATTAGAATTAGCATACAATCAGAATAAATTTAAAATATGAAAATTCTATGTAGTGAAAACTACAAATATTTTCAGAGGCATATGCCACTTTAATTTATTGTCAGTTCTCTCCAAATTGATTTATAGTTGAATGTAATCCCAATCATTGTTATTGCAGGCTTTTCTAAAAATAGAAATTGACATGCCCGTTATAAAATTTATATGAAAACAGAAAATAATACAGAAAATAAAATTAATGTGGTTTTTAAAGTTTTTAAAAGGAATACTTACAGTTGAAGATTTAAACTTTTTTATTTCAAGTCTTGTTAGAAAGTAAAATGTGACTAATTAAGACAGTGTGGTGGTAGTGGCAGGAAAGGCACTACCTCAATGGGATAGAATAGAGAGTTCAGAAAGAGATCCATGTAGATGGCCAATTGATTTTCTACAAAGATGCCAAGGTAATTCAGTGATCAAAGCACACTCATTTAACAAATTTGCTGGATCTACTGAAAATTTATATTGAAGAAAATGAATAGTCAGGACACAGATTGGGAGAAAATGTTTAGAGTACCTATCATGTCTGACAAAAAGGATTTGGTTCACTTTATTAATAAAAAGTTAAGCAACCAAATAAAAAGTAGTAAAAGAGCCCTAGCTAGTTTGGCCCTCGGACTGAAGGTTCCTGGGTTTGATTTGGTCAAGGGCATGTACCTCAGTTGCACGCTCAATCATAGCCCTGGGTAGGTCAAATGCAGAGGCAACCAGTTGATGTGTCTCTCTGACATCAATGTTTCTCTCTCTGCCTCTTTCTCTCCATTCCTTCCATTCTCTTTAAAAGTCAATGGAAAAATATCATCAGTTGATATTTTTATTAGTTTCTCCTCTAAAACCAATCTCATCTAATAAAAGAGTAATATACAAATTGACCGTACCTCTAATCAAGTCCACCCACCAGCCAGTCAGGAACAACTTATGCATATAAACCCCAACCAAGATGGCTGCCACCACTGAAAGCAGAAGGGAGGCTTGGGTTTTCCTGGAAACGGAGGAAGCCAAGCTTTCCACTTGCTGTTGCTGGCCTAGGCCTCCACTCTAGGCTACAAAGTTGCAAAAAGAAATGGCTGTTGCCACAGAGCGAGCAGAAGGCTTGGCTTCACTCCAGGATACAAAGTTTCAATTGCAGAACATAAATTAATCCCAGATCTGAGGGCCTCCGCTTGGGTCACTGGGGGGCATGGCCAGCCTGCAAACCACCATAGGCCTCTTGCCCAGGCCGCCCCACATCCCAAGGGAACCCCCACCCTGATCCAGGATACCCTTCAGGGCAAACCAGCCAGTCCCCACCCATGCATCAGGCCACTATCCTATCTAATAAAAGAGTAATATGCAGATTGAACATCACTCCAACACACAACAGGGCTGCCCCCAATGGTCAAAGATCCTGCCCCCAGGACACAAGATGGCCACCACAAGATGGGCAGTAGGGGAAGACAGTGGGAGGTTCCAGGCCTGCAAGGGAGGGCAGTGTGGGCCATCAGGCCAGCAGGGGAGGGTAGTTGGGAGGGACCAGGCATGCAAGGGAGGGCAGTTGAGGGTGATCAAGCCTGCAGGGGAGGGCAGTTAGAAGTGACCAGACCAGCAGAGGAGGGAAGTTGGGGGCAAACAGGTTGGCAGGGTAGCAGTTAGACATCAATTAGGTTGGCAGGGTAGCAGTTAGACATCAATTAGGTTGGCAGGCAGAAGCAGTTAGGGGCAATCAGGAAGGCAGGAGGCGAACAGTGGGGAGCTAGCAGTCCTGAATTGTGAGAGGGATGTCCAACTGCCCGTTTAGGCCCTATTCCACCAGTATCGTGTCTAAACGGGAAGTCGGACATCCCTCGAAGGGTCCCAGATTGAAGAGGGTACAGGCTGGGCTGAGGAATTCCCCTCCCACCCTCCGTGCACCAATTTTGTGCATCAAGCCTCTAATAATAAAAATAACAAGAACAACATGAAAAAGTGGCCAAAGACTTGGCATTTTATGAAAGAAGGCATATGAAATGCAAATTGGCACATAACAACTATTGAAAATCATTTGTTTTCAAGAAAATATAAATTAAAAAACTATAATGCAATACTATTATACACACCTAATAACAGTTCACTATTCTGGAGATGCTTATCTCTGGTTCTGTCTGTATTTATTTTCCTTCTCTATTAATGTTTTCCCTCTCTTTGTAGGAAATGGAACTCTGTGATCTGATCTTGAGCATGGTTAGCTTTTGATGGAATTTACTGAATTTCCTCAGAACAAACAGAATGTAGGGAGGAGGGAAGAGAAACAAAGAACTGTGTACGTGGGACAACATGGTGGAAAACCCCTGGTGTCCGCCTCAGCTAGACAGGGGAGGTAGAGGCAGCTAAAAAGGCTTCAGCTCAATTTTTTTTAAATGGCCCAGTGGGAGACAGCAAGACTTAGGCAATGTATGAGGAAACAGGTGACCTAACTGCCTCTGCCTTGCCTTCCTAATAGTACTCAGCCTTCCTCATCTCCCCAACAGCGTTCCGCTGCTGGCCTGTTCTTACCCCCAACTGCTCTCCCATGCTGGCCTGGTTGCCCCCAACTGCCCTCCCCTGACGGTCTGATCTCACCCCCAACTGCTCTCTCCAGCTGGCCTGATCTCCCCGAGCTGCCCTCTCCTTCTAGCATGATCTTGCCCCCAACGTTCCTCCCTTGCCAGCCTGATCTCACCCCCAACTGCCCTCCCCTGCTGGCCAACTATGTTCTGATTGGTCAGTTTCTATGCTAGTCAGTGTCTCCAGGCCTATCTGTAGGCATGATCAGAGAGACGGGGCCGATCAGCAACCCCCATGGAGGACCAGAGAGAAACAGAGGCACAGCTGCTGTGAAGCCCTGAGAGAGAGAGGCAACGGCTGATCAACAGCTGCCATGGAGGCAATGGATCAGACCCTGCTTCTCACTTCACGCCTCTCTATGGGCCTGATCTGCACCCCCCTCAGCAGTCAGTGCTGGGTTTCTAAACCCGCACCAGCAGCAGTTAGTGGTTGGTCCCCACAGCAACCCAATGCTGACTGCAGGACTGACTTCCTATGTTCTGTCAAGCCTTTCGTCGGTCATTATGGACTCTGGGTTTTTATATACTACTAGGATTGTAGAACAAAGCTATTAGTTGGTCTACATTATTATCTATTGGCTTGTCAATAAATATATGCCTTTAATGTAAGTGCTTATCCCACTTAGTTATGACCCAGTATCCAGATTATCAGTGTAATGTAAAGTGTCAGTTTCATTCATTGCTTCACTCCCAGTGTCTAGACAATACTTGTCCCAATAAGGCGGTCAATAAATATTTGCTGAATGAATGAGCTACTGCTTAGGATGAAGTTGAATGTGGCTGTTACACTTATGATGGGGGATGATATATAATATTCAGAATATAACCTTACTAAACAATACTTTCAGGGAACTATTTAGTTTCTTGTTCTTTCTGAAGATCTCGAGTAGATTAATACCTCAGAGCACTAACCCTGGAACCTGAGTCACATGTTGAATCACAACAGGCAATTTTACAACTTTTGTGACTTTTAGCATTTTACTTACTCTGTTAGTGTTTCACTTTGTTTTCCTGTAAATGGATATAACAGCTATCAACTTCATTGTATTGCTGTGGGGATTAAATAATTTAATCATGTCAGATGCCTAGGAAGAGTACTTGGCACATAGGATGATGGGAGTGTTCATAGTTATTGTTGTTGTTATTATTATTATTGATTTTAGAGGAGAAATAGCATTATTCAAGTCAGATACAGAATGGAAGTCAAAATCTTCAGAGCCTATAATCACTTTTATCAGTGTAATTTTTTTTAGGCAAGCCCTTTCCCTTTTTCTCCCCTCCCCTTTATAAAAGAAGGAACTAGCCCTGGCTGGGTGACTCAGTTGGTTGGAGCATCATGCCATACACCAAAAGGTTGCAGGTTCTGTTCCTGGTCAGGGCACACACTTGGGTTCCAGATTTTCATCCCTGGTTGGGGTTATGTACAAGAGGTAATCCATTGACGTTTCTCTCACATTTCTCTCTCTCTCTCTCTCTCTCTCTCTCTCTCTCTCTCTCTCTCTCTCTCTCTCTCTCTCTCTCTCAAAAACAAATAAATAAATAAAATAAAAATTTTAAAAAATCAATGAAAGCATATCCTCAGGTGAGACTTTCAAAAACCAACTAGATAATAGAAGCATTTAAAAATTAGAAATCACTTTGGAATCTTATAAAACACTTTAACGTCAGTAGAGAAACAATGTACAATAAAGGTTTGTTCCGTGCCAGTTTCATCCTAATTTCCCTTTGTGGTAACTACTTTGTCTATTTTCTATTTTAAATTCCAGGCCCTTCCCTTAGAGCACAGGCATGCTTAGTGCCCTTATTCCTCACATCTTTGATGCTGTCATTCATATCTTTTTAGGGGAACCTTTAATTATCAATCCCGGAACATCCTATAAATCTTCATTAGGAAATTCCTTCTGAACTTTTGCTGAAAAGTAGTTACTGTGCACTGTGTGTATAGCAGCTGTTTGCCTACGTTAAAAAAAAAAGTTGACCGTTTTAATTTGCTTTAAAAATATCCACTGGCACTGGTTCTCATTACAGATGTGTGGTTGTAACATTTCATTTTTAAAATGTGTATCCATCTTTTTTCAGTTCTAAAGGAGTCCAAAGAAACCATCTAAAACCTTAAAAATAACCACTAAACCTACAGTGTTTCTGGTTTTTAAAAATTCTCAAGGGAGGACATTTTTTATCTTGGACTTAAGCTTCATACAGGGTGGCCCATTTAAAAGAGGCCCTGTACACAGCCACATTATTAAATGGGAACTGTTTTAAATGGGCCACCCTGTAAATCAGAATTTTTTTTTCCAATGGATATTTACTTCTTTGCACACTTGTGAGTTTAGTTAAAGTGTTCAGTTACTGTGCTTGATAAGCAGCCTTGAAATTTGAATGTTGGGCACCTAGGTGACTTTGACTCCTCTGGGCTCAGAGACATTAGGAAATGTGTAAGTTCATATTTTGTGAGATCATGTTTGGGTCTCTGAAAAGCTGGCTGACATTGTATGCGAATTTCCTTTTTAAGAACATGTTTGTAATGGATAAAAATACAAATAAGCTGAAAATGGAAACTTTAACATAAACAATAATGTAGCTATGCACTTTATTTTAGTGCAAATCTTTAAAAATAGAAAAGATGTCCACTTTTTGTAGAATAGGTTAAGGTCAATAGTTCTTAATATTTCCAAACATACATTATTCTTTTCTATTACAAAAAAATAAGTCTGTGTTAGAAATGAGTTAGAAATGTTTTATTTGAACCTTAGTGCATCTGATCCAGTTTTGCTCAGTTCCGCCCCCCAAATTTGCAGGGCAAAAAGCAAGAATTTAAATGAAATCTCATGTAGGAGAGGGCTCCCTGCAGGGGAGAAGTGGGCAACCAATTAATGTCATCATAAATATCCCTGAAATCACCAGTCATAACTGGAAGACAAGGAAGGAAATGGATCCTGGGCAGTATTTAAAAATGGTACTTTGTAATGTAAGAATCCTTTGCATACATGCTGTCTCAGGGGAGGATTTGAGAACCTCTGCATTTCTACCACTAATCCTCTCAATTCCCTAGCAGTGTGCATTTTTCAGGACAGTAGTAACACAGCCTACAAACCTTCATACCATTCTGATGCAGTAGCCTTTTGTTTTGAGAAATGTGGGGAAGGATTTCCCCAGGGCCCAGATGATGAGTTATGTGCCAGTGATGAGTGTTGAAGTTGTCGTGTTTGTCACATTCAAGGCTCAGGGTAGAGTTCTCTCTTACCGCATCTTAAGGTAATAGTGTTAAACCCAAGTATAAGTTTAATTGATTGATTGTAGAAATCTCAAGTTCTGCCTTAAATATAAACGGAATGAACCATGTCTCAAAATTGGTAACCAGTATGCCTCTCCTAATTTACCACCAAAGAGTCTTAAAAAAAAAAAAAGAATAGCTAATTGACTTTTTGAGAGAGAGATAGAGAGGAAGGGAAAAGAGAGAAACATCTATAGTGTGAGTGTTTAACATCTATAGGCTGCCTTGGGCACACCCCCTGCTGGGGATCTACCCTGCAAACCTGGCATGTGCCCTGGCCAGGAATCAAACCAGCAGCCTCTCTGTGCAAGGGACGTCGCCCAACCAACTGAGCCTCTCCAGCCAGAGCCAAAGGGATCTTTTATTACGTTTTCCTAACTCCAGACTGATTTTTGCCCAACAAGTTTTTATCATGGCATATTAGTACATTATAGGTCATTATAATCTTGGGACTATAGTTAATGGCTTGAATTAGAACCTACCACCTTGTTTTAATTCTACACATTATACAAAAGAGTACTTTGGGGGAAAGGATTAGAAAGGATTCCAGATAAAGTGTTTGTATAAATTGGAAACATTACAAGGAAAAACAAAATAAGGAGTTGTAACAGTTAAATATGGCCTAGATCAGTCAGCTTCCTCCAGGCAAATGTAAAGAAACTCAAATTAAAGTGAAGTTTTCTTTCATATTCCTAGTAAACTCACATTTTTAGGGATGTTCTATTAAAACACAGAATGAAGATAATAATTGCTATCCTTTAATTTGAATTCTTTTAAGTATTTTAAAAAAATATCCTACATTGTATGAATCATGGTTTAATAAATGATCAATATATACTTTAAAAATAACAAGAAGGTAATCTAACAATTCTGTGGTCGCCTTGATGTTGAGACCTACTTTATTTTTACTGAATGGCCTTGATCCAAGACAATGCCCAATTATTCTTTTTTTTCCCTAAAGAAGTGAGACTGCTCACATTTAAACCATTAGCATACCATTTAATGAAAATGTTAAAGCATAACAACTGTAAGAAAGAGCTCTTGAGTAAGGTAGTTATGCTTTCATTTGCTTTAAGAAAAATATGGTTTCTTTTATTCTTTAATGTAAAACTCCATCTTGAAAAAGAAAAAAAAATTGACATGGATCCAAATCAATTTCCTGGTTGCTTATGTTACCTCCATTTGGAAAGAAGGTGGTCTTAGTGGTCATTTCTTGAATTACTGAGGAGCACACAAGGTGTAATGAGAAGAGGTATACCATATGGACATTGAGGAGACCAGGATCCCTAATTGCAACAACCACATTAATTACTCCTCTGCTTTATTTAGGAAACTCACCCTGACACCAAGAGGCAACAGATAAATATGTATGAGTCTATCTTTCCTTCTCTGTGTTAGTTTCTATCCAACCCAAGAACATCTGGTTTGAGGTATTGAGGGGAAAGGACAAGGAATGACTTGTTTGTTAGCCATATCATGCAAAGAAAATCAATTTAATTTTAACATGACAATTTTATCTCATTGTTCATTTTGTTTCAGACTTATATATTTGTTGTTCATTAAATGGTGACATGGCTACTTGAGTACTATAGTAATAGTCTTACACAGTGAAGAACATTATTAGTACTTTATGTGTGTGTATCAGTTTCTTGGAGCTTCTATAACAAAGTACCCAAAACTTGGTGGCATAAATCAGCAGAAACATATTTTCCCACAGTTCTGGAGACTGAAGTTCAAAATGAAGGAGTCAGTGGAGCCATAATCTACATGAAGGCTCTCGGGGGAGAATCCTTTGTTGTCTGCTCTAGCTTCTTGTGTTTGCAGACAGTCCTTGAAATTTCTTGGCTTTTAGATGCATCACTTCAGTCACATTGCATGGTCTTCCCTCTGTGTCTGTCTGTGTCCAAATTTCTCCCTTTGATAAGGATGTCGGTATACTGAATTATGGCTCACCCTAATGACTTGTTTTAGCTTCATTGCCTCTATAAATACAATGGGGGTTGACTTCCACATTCATTTTTGATAACCTGTAGCTGTTTTTTTATTATTTTAAATGAGAGTATACAATATTTCAAAAATTAGTAAGCTGTATAATGCAGCTTAAATAACAGTATACGCTTAACTGCATGTTGTTTTCTACATATTTTGACAAAATAGTAGGTGGGTTTTTTTTGTTTGTTTGGTTTTTTTTGTTTGTTTTTTTTTCAGAGAGTGGAGCAACTTTCTTGCATATACTAATTAGATGGCAACTATGGTAGGAGTTCTCATCATTCTTAGATCCTGGCTCAAGTACTTCTTACTCGAAGAAGTCTTACTGGATGATTCTAACCTATTTTCCTCTCTCCTCTCTGAGTACTCGTGGCAGTACCTACTGGAGTCACTCTAAGTTCATGCATTATTTGGCATTGGTGTTTGATTATACTAGAGGTTGGCAGAATATGGCCTATGGGCCAAATGCTGACAGCCATGTGTTTTGTACATGAGTAACTAAGAATGTTAAATTAAAAATAACCTTTTTAAATGGTTGGGAAAATCAGAAGAGTAGTAATATGTTGTGACAGAACCATTATGTGAAATTCAAATTTTAATACTCCTAGATAATAAAGAGGTAATATGCAAATTGACCCTCACAAGGTGGATGCCTGCGAGCAGAGGGGTTAGTGAGGGATGACCAAATGACTGAACAAGAAGGCTGTGTGGGGTGACCAGGCCGGCAGGGAGTCCATGAGGGGCAACCAGGCCAGCAGGGGCAGGGGGGAGTTGGGAGTGACCAGGTCAACTGGGGGGGGCAGTTGGGGGCAACTAGGTCAACAGGGGGAGCAGTAAGAGGTGACCAGGCCAGTGGGGGGGCAGTGATGGGTGACAGGCTGGCAGGGGTGTGACAGTTAGGGGCAACCAGGTCGGTAGGGGGAGGCAGTAAGGGGTGACCAAGCAGGCAGGTAAGTGAGCAATTAGCAGCAAGAGGTCTAGGATTGTGAGAGGGATGTCCGACTGCCAGTTTAGGCCTGATTCAGGATCCCCCAAGGGGTCCCAGATTAGAGAGGGTGCAGGCTGGGCTAAGGTGACCCATGCACAAATTTTGTGCACTGGGCCTCTAGTCATTAATAAAGTTTCACTGGAACATAGTCATGGTCATTCATTCATTTATGGATTATGTTGATGGCTGCTGTGGTGCTAAAGTATAATTGTGCAATTGCAAAAGAGTCCTTATGGTGCACAAATGTGAAAATATTTATTCTGACCTTTTCAGGAAAATCTTTGCTGACCCTGGATTATGCCAGTAGTTTATTCCCAACCAGTTAGACTACTTCACATGTTTTTTTTTTTTATTAAAGTAGATAATATAATTTTTTGTTTGACTGAAACGGATGGTTATACTTGTTTATGTGTATGCTCATTTGCTAATATGCTCCATATTATTTTTAGAATTCACAAGGAACTGATATTGTTCATATTTGTGTTTCTTAGCTTTTAGGAGAGGGCTTACATCTTAATGTTCAATGAATATTGTTAAACATAATTGAATTTATATCTAAATTAAGGTGTGTGCATATATATGCATACACATGTATATGTGGTGGATATTAATAACCTCTTAACTAATGGCATTCTAGAATATTTAGATGGTATAAATATAAATGTTTCATGATTTAAAAATATAAATATAAATTTATAAATATTAATATTTTTTTTTATCCCAAAGGTGCTGCCAAATGTTCAGAAGTTAAGTTTTTTAGAGAGAAAATATATAAGGGTTTTAGCTCTCAAGTATATGTGATTTTTAAAAAAATTGAGGTAGTTACACTGAATGGAACCAAGGTTTTTCTGTTCTGTTATTCTTATAACATGTACTAAAAGTGCTAAGACAGTGGTCGGCAAACTCATTAGTCAACAGAGCCAAATATCAACAGTACGATGACTGAAATTTCTTTTGAGAGCCAAATTTTTTAAACTTAAACTTCTTCATAAATGCCACTTCTTCAAAATAGACTCGCCCAGGCATGGTATTTTGTGGATGAGCAACACTAAAGGGGCCAAAGAGCCCATTGTGGCTTGTGAGCCTCGGTTTGCCGATCACTGTGCTAAGACAACCTGGTTAGTCTTCTCCTTCACAGATTCCTCATCCCCACTCGGCTCCAGGTCTGGAATAGATTGTTGTAGGCTATTGCATGTTACCAGCACAATAGAGATGACTCCTGTGTAAAACAAAATAGTGAGGGTAAACATATTATTTTCTTTTTTATTTAAAGTTAAAGGGTAAGTGTATAGAAAATAGTATTTCTTCCCTAGCAGGTTCCACTCAGTGGATAGAGCATTGGCCATCTGATGGAAAGTCATGGGTTCAAATTCAGTAAACTGAAGGGCCGTGGGTTCAAATCCAGTAAAGGGAATGTGCCTCGGTTGCAGGTTCAATCCCCTGCCCTGGTGGGAGGCAACCAATCCATGTGTCTCTCTCACATCAGTGTTTCTCTCTGTCTCTCCCCCTCCTTTCCACTCTCTCTAAAAAATCAATGGAAAAACATCCTCAGGTGAGGATGAACAAAATAATAGAGAAAATAGTATTTCCTCCCTCTGGCACTCTCTATTCTCTTCTTTTGTTTTTAAACAATAGTCTTTCTTTCACTTAACTTTTTTCACGTAGGGTTTTAGGACCACATCTGTAAGTAGAAACTAACTATCTGAATTTAATGAAGAATAGTGCAATATGAACAAATTAATCTGAACTATTAAATATTATTGAGTCATCCAGCTATGAAATATATATTTAGACAATCACTTGAATATAATTTCATAGTTTTTGGAATCATTGGAATGAGAATGAGAGGGAAGAATGGAGAGGGAACTCCCTGAAGCTAAGAAAATGCAGATTGTGTATCTAATATTCTAGCTGCTTATCAATATTAAGGGAGGCATTACACTTGTTTTGATCTTGGTATCCTCTAGCCCCCATGTCATAGGGCATCACACTCTCCCCTTTTTTCCTCAGAGTAGTGGAGATTCATCAAGGGATTTGAGATTTGAAATTTGTTTTAGTTTTTACTTCTATCGGAATATAAGATTATGGAAATTAGAGATCCCAAATTCCTAAAGTTATTTGGGGAACTGCAGGGCTGTGATCTTTCTGTTTATCAAATTCTTTGTGCATGTTATATGCATAGTATTAGTGTCTTTAAGCTGAGAATAAAATTTCACTCCGAGTATCATAATTATGTACCTAGTTAATTAGTTTGTGCCCAAGTATCAGTTTTAATTATGTGTGATGAGATTAACTCTTTTCTTATTGTTTTGGTATTTCTACATTGGAAAGCATAAATTTTACCAAGTTTTAGCTTTGGGAAGTTTTAGATTAATTACTGGAATGATTTCTGAATTTTGTTCCAGAACCCCATTGATTTACATAAATGTACTCTAGATTTTCTCCAGTTATGCAGTTTTAATATTGACAATTAATTCTTGATATTTAAAATATTAATTTCATGTGGTAAACTCAGCTATTTGAATGACTAGAAAGAAAGCTAGTTATTTACATTTTACTTGGGAGATTTTTTTCTATCCTTGTGACAGCATTTGATATTTCAGTTCTCCAGATTTTTCCTCTTAATCTTGTAAATTCAACCATAGGCTTTAAACATTGGTTTACTTTTCTGCATTTTCCACACTTAATTTAAAAAAGGTAATTTGTAATTTATCTAAGTGTCATCCAATAACCTACTGTAGCCACCTGCTAGTTGAATATATGCTTATGTGGTCTTAAATTTTTAATTGTGTAAGTTTAAATAAATTGCAGTTTCTTTTAAAGACAATATTATAGAGTAATCAGGGTTTTGATATTTAGAATTTATAGTTAGACTGGTGAGAGGAGGAATTCCATTTGTTTCCTTAATTAAATTTGTGACTTTGGGTAATCTAGTTGACCTGTCTGTCCATGTTTCTAAATGGTAATAATAGTACCTACTTCACAGGGTCATTTTGACATTTAAATCAGTTCAATAGTGTCTAGGAAATAGTAAATTCTCAGTATGTAAATATCATCTACTGATTGTCATTTTCCTCATTACTGTTATTGATTATATTGATTCTAAATCTTATGTCCTTTCAGAATAATTGTTTTTTTTCTTTTCTTTTTCTATATTTACTGATGTTAAAAAATAGCATTAATTTGGTACCTTTTTGAATAACTTTTACCTGTTCACAAAATCATTTCAAATATAGTAAAATTTTGAATATTTTTCCCCCCAAGGGTTTTTATTTTTATTTTTTAAATTTTTTTAAAATATATTTTTATTGATTTTTTTGCAGTATAACTTATAATTAATAGTAGTACATGTTTTCCTTTCCCCCTCCCCCTTATCCTCCCCCAGCCTCCCCTATCCCCCAGCACATATCCCCACCCTCCTCCCTCCCCGTCCCAGTGTCTGTCATTCAATGGTTATGCTCATATGCATGCATACAAGTCCTTCAGTTGATCTCCCCCAGCATCCACCTCCCATCCACCCAAGCCTTCCCCCTGTAGCTTGACAGCCTGTTCAAGGCCACCCTGCCTCTATATCAGTCACTCTCCCCTGTTTCTTTTCTTCAAAAATATCTTGCCTCTGCATACTAGAAATAAATGTATAAGAACAAAAAATGTTTCAGTCTCAGTTTCAATGTCCAACTGTTCTGAGTCCCAGTTTCAGTATCAAATAATTCTTTAGGTGTACATGTCAGCAATGGTATACAGATGGTGGATACATCGTGGCAATGCAAGATCCATCCTCTCTGGTTTGATCCTGGGCTGCCTGCAGACATGCACAGCTGCCGACTGCTATCATGGCAAGGTGTCGTCAGTGTCCCCCCATCTCTGGACCATCCTCGTGACTGGAACAGATCCGTCAGTTCCTCACAGTCGCAGGAACCCACATGGTCTTGGAGTTGTTCTCTGAAAACACACAAACACATTCTTGACCAAAAGTTAACAAAGGGATCCTCTCTGCAAAATAGATTTGGGATTCTTTTTAATTTTTGCCTAAATGATTTTCCTTTGGCTTGTTTTGACACCATGTGTGTTTTTTCATGGGTGTCTTGCAGTTGGTTTTACAAATGGAATTTACTTTACTGGAGTAAGAATTTTCTAGATGTATTTTACTTACTCGATATTTTTTTCCTTACATGATATTACCCCACTGCCCCCACCCCATTTTTGATTAATGGGGGCTTTTGGAAATTTTATATTGCAGTCTTGGTAATTTTAAACTTTAATTTTTGCACACAAATATGACTTTTTTAGGTTCTTTGGATGTTAGACAATTTTACAGTGAGATGAACTACTAATAGATTTTTTAGTTAATGTTTTAGGAAAAGCTTTTTGTCCAGTACACTAAAATTTTCTTGAGTATTCACTTATTTCACTTGGCCAATTTAAATTAATCTGAAAACTTGATTACTATTTTCCTGTCAATTTTAATACTCAAGCAGAAATCTTAGTTTACCCTGTAAATACTAGTGAAAAGGAATTTTTGCAATTTTGAGTAGGTCCTGAGCATTCCTGGTAATAGACTGAATTTAGATATAGAGCACCTATTGCTGGCCGAGTCTCTGCCTGCCACCTGGGTCCCGGTATGAGTTGTGCGTGGGAGACGAAGCAGCCGTGGGGGTAGGAGACTGAATATTTTTTTCTTATGCTGTCACTTCATTCAGTAAGCATTTATTGGATTTGCACTATCTGCTATTTCATTTCTTAAAGATGAGAAAGACCGGGTCTCTATCATCACCTAATTAGCATTGTTTTTTATGTTATACATATGCATGCACAAATTCTAAGGGTGTGTAATTAGTTCTTGTGACAGATGTTAGAGATGATTTCTGGAAGGAAAAACATTTGATCAAGAGCCTAAGAGATACAATGGTATTAAACAGGATATGAAAGGTGCTGGCAGATTAAGGGGTAAAACAAAGCCTTCTAGGTAGAGGCAAAGGTGCAAAAAAACAGTGAAATATGGGAAATGTATGTGTGATTAGAGGATAAAAGAAAAAATGAGGGCCCTTTTTCTTTTGCATCTTTCAAGTTCTGCCAATTACCTCTTACTATGAGAATGTTAAGATTTTTAAGAATGCATTCTTTGATTCTCTGCCCTGGTATCTTCTGCATAACACCTTATTGTTGTCAGCCAAAGTACTACAATTTTTGGCTTTTTACTGCTAACATTGTATCCACAAGTCACATGAATTGTAGGTATTTTTTTTTCTCATCTACTACACAGCTACCTATATGCCATAGGGTTTTAATGTGCTCTACCAGTATTTAGTGTGTATGACTCCTTCAGTTGCACACTCTGGGGTAAATTCCTTAGAATCAGAGATCCCAGTGAAATCAGTGGGAGATGAATCCATTTAAATGGCTGTTTTTCATCACATGTATCCTTTTCCATAAGATTGTTTTTTTCTTCCACAAGACTCTATTTTTGATCCTTCCCTTCCTTTATGATAAGTGTTACAGAAGCATCTAGGAGGGTAGATCTGTTATTTGTTGCCACAGTAATGCTGCATTATTTTAAAAAGCCTTAAATCTTGAGTAGTAAAACCTCAGCATTATGTTTTTGTGTCTAGCATGGTAGATTAGGCAGTCCCACCAATGTTGACTGAGTTGTGTCATTCATCTAAGTGTTAGCTGACTGTCAGCCTATTCAGACATCCTGGGATGCCTCAGTTGTAGAACTGAGCTGGCTCAGCTCTGTTCCAAGAGCCTGTAGTCTTCCAGCTGATTGGCTTGGGCATGTTTTCATGGCAGTGGCACAGTGCAAGAGCAAAAGTTGAAATATAAGTGCTTCTTAGTTTTCTGCTTGCTGACCTCTGCTAATATCTTATTGGCCAAAGTACATAACATGATTAAGCTCACAATTACAGTGTGGAGGCATTTAAAGATATTTGAAATGGGAATTGATATGGTGTGGGGGGAAGAATTAGGGCTCTCAATGCAATATACTACAGAGGAGCATCTAAATTAAACTGGGGATTAGGGAAAATTTCCCAAGAGTGGTACCCCTTGACCTAAATTTTGAAGGAATTAGTTGAATGAAAGAAGAAACAAAGACATATTTGGCAGAGAGAATATCACATACAAAGACCCAAAGATGTGAAACTCATTGTGTGGTCAGCAATCTACAGGTACTTTGATAGGTAAGGCAGGAAGAAAGCATGTGTGGTTGGAAATAAGTCCAGAACCAAAGGCAGAATCCAGATTTAAAAGACTTTTCATATAATAAGAGAAGGAGTTAGAAAATTATAGGATTCTGTGATGGTTCTAAGGCTAGGTGTTAACTACTATTTTGTTTATTTTTTCCTTTATTGATTAAGGTATTACGTATGTGTCCTTATCCCCCATTACCCCCCTTCCCACTCACTCCCTTGGTGTCTCTGTCCATTGGTTAGGCTTATATGCATGCATACAAGTCCTTTGGTTGATTTCTCCCCATTACTCCCACCTCCCCTATCTTCCCTATGAGGTTTGACAGTCTGATCAATGCTTCTCTATCTCTGGATTGGTTTTTGTTCATCAGTTTATGTTGTTCATTATATTCCATAAATGAGTGAGATCATGTGATATTTATCTTTCTCTGACTGGCTTCTTTCACTTAGCATAATGCTTTCCAGTTCCATCCATGCTGCTGCAAATGGTAAGGAATTCCTTCTGTTTTACTGTAGCATAGTATTCCATTCTGTAGATGTGCCACAGTTTTTTAATCCATTCATCTGCTGATGGGCACTTAGGCTGTTTCCAAATCTTAGCTCTGGTAAATTGTGCTGCTATGAAGATAGGGGTGCATATATCCTTTCTGATTGGTGTTTCTAGTTTCTTGGGATATATTCTTAGAAGTGGGATCACTGGGTCAAATGGGAATTCCATTTTTAGTTTTTTGAGGAAACTCCATATTGTTCTCCACAGTGGGTGCACCAGTCTGCATTCCCACCAGTAGTGTACCAGGGTTCCTTTATCTCCGCATCCTCGCCAACACTTGTCATTTGTTGATTTGTTGATGATAGCCATTTTGACAGGTGTGAGATGGTACCTCATTGTCATTTTGATTTGCATTTCTCAGATGATTAGTGACTTTGAGCATGTTTTCATATGTCTCTTGGCCTTCCTTATGTCCTCTTTCGAAAAGTATCTATTTAGGTATGTTGCCCATTTTTTTTTATTGGATTGTTTATCTTCCTTTTGTTAAGTTGTATGAGATCCCTGTAAATGTTGGAGATTAAACCCTTATTGGTAATAATATTGGCAAATATGTTTTCCCATGCAGTGGGCTTTCTTGTTGTTTTGTTTATGGTTTCTTTTGCTGTGACAAAGCTTTTTACTTTGATGTGGTCCCATTTGATTATTTTCTCTTTAGTTTCCATGGCTCTAGGAGCTGTATCGGTGAAGATATTCCTTCAGCATATATGTGAGATTTTGCTGCCTATGGATTTCTCTAATATTTTTATGGTTTTCTCATCTTATGTTTAAGTCCTTTATTCATTTAGAGTTTATTTTTGTGTATGTTGTAAGTTGGTGGTTGATGTTAATTATTATTAATATTTGTATTTGCTTCCACACAGCTATCTTTATGA
The DNA here is from genome assembly GCA_027563665.1 of Antrozous pallidus. NCBI lineage: Eukaryota > Metazoa > Chordata > Mammalia > Chiroptera > Vespertilionidae > Antrozous > Antrozous pallidus. The sequence goes on along the minus strand of CM050517.1, from coordinate 15,419,907 downwards.
ATATATTTAATAATATATAGGCTGGTGTTTGGAAGGTACTTAGATGTTTTATGAAAATTTTTAGTATATTTAGAAGATTGCACCTGTTATTCATTGTAAGCTACTACAAATATAAACTAAACTTTTCATAGTATAACTTAAAGATTAATATGTGTGTAAACAGCAATAAAAGATTTTTATTATATGCCAAACTTTAAAAGTTGTAGAGTGTAATCTAAAATAAAGCCAAAAAATCATTCTTATATCCTATATGTTATTCTTTAGTAGAATTGTTATATATAATTAATTTTTAACATCTTTCTCATGTTACCGCTTTTTTATCTATTTTCTGGAGAACAGAATTAAAATGCATTTTTTCTGGCGTACCCAATTTTCTTTTGATTTGAGAAAAATTATGGTAGATCTAGAGACAAACTTTTCTTAATGTTCTCAGAACAAAAGTGACAGATCATTGTCTAGTTTACATATTCTAGAAAGACAGTTGTCCTGTACATTTTCTGATTGAAACTAAAGCTCTTTGTGAAGGAACAAATGGAATATATTATGTACTGCAACTGGAATATTTATGCATTTTCCTGTTGTCAGTCAAATATTTGCAAAATTAATTGCTTAATTGATACTATTACAAATTTGCACTGTTTTCCATATTTTTGAATTTATAGGTTTATTTAGTTAGTGTTATAGTATATGAGATTAAAACTGTTGTTTTAGGTGACAAATTAAATCCTGGAAATATAAGTACATTAGGAGAGAATATAGTTACAATAGTAGTATTAATTATTACCAGGTGGTTTTTCAAGAAGGCTATTTAAGTAAGTATAATTAAGTTATGATTTTGGCATGAGTTTGCTTTATTTTAAAATGGTTGGGGTAGAGCCCTAACTGGTTTGGCTCAGTGATAAAATGGTGGGGGTAGGAGGATTCTAGCCTTTGCACTCTAGTGAACTTGACATCAATCTTAACAAAAAATCTGGCATTTTTATTTATGAGGAAATTTCATGAGTTAACAGTATATATCAGAGTAAAATGACTTCCCTTTATGATAGGATAATGCCATGGCAGGATAGCACAAAAATTCAGCGAGATATTCTTATGGGTGAGGTGGAGAACTGGGGTAAAGACAAAGGCACCTTGGTAGTTGCTTCACCAGTTCCTAGCCCACGATCTGTAGTCTCAAGATTATCTCTTAGCTACAGGGCTTCATATTAGGTTGTGACTTCTTCAACACTTACATTAGAGGTTTTCATTTCCTTTGTTAGTTTAAAAATTTTGGAACCTTTTTGTTTAGATATTATTTTGAGTGGGATTTCAATATATAAACTAAATAAGTGCTAAGCTATTCTGTTTCAATGAGGATCGAAAATGGTGATAGTTAGCCGAAACCGGTTTGGCTCAGTGGATAGAGCGTCGGACTGCGGACTGAAAGGTCCTGGATTCGATTCCGGTCAAGGGCATGTACCTTGGCTGTGGGCACATCCCCAGTAGGGGGCGTGCAAGAGGCAGCTGATCAATGTTTCTCTCTCATCGATGTTTCTGACTTTCTATCCCTCTCCCTTCCGCTCTGTATAACAATCAATAAAATATATTTAAAAGAAAATGGTAATAGTTTCAAAAGGTCTATCTAAGGATATGCCACTTAAGTACCCTTAATTAAAGGATAAGAAATGAAGAATATTTAACCTTGAAGACTAGTGAGGATGCATGGTTTCTTCAGGTAGGTGAGTGGTTGCCTTGAGCTGGGATGGAAATGTGGATTAACTGTACCAGATGTACCAGTTAATGTGGATTTTGTAATCAAAGAAAATATTATAATCTCAAGAGAAACATAAAAGTGCTTTTTACAAAGTAATGTCCATCACTAGCTATGCATTTCCCCCATCTTTCATGTAATTTGTGGACACTGTCCCAAAAGAACTTTTCTTGCTTTGAGGCAAATCATTCAAAGACCCAGTTTTCCACTTCTTCATATGTTTTGAAGTGCTGCTCAGAAAGTGCATGTGCCATCTATTGGAACAAGTGGTAATCTGAAGGAGCAAGTTCTGGTGAATACAGGGGGTGGGTTAATACATCCTAGGAAAGATCTTTTGACCAGTATTTAACTGGTTTTGAAGTGTTTGATGGTGCATCACCATGAAACAAAATTACTTTGCTGTGTCTTCTGTTCCATTCTGGTTGTTTTACGCCAAAGCATGGTTCAAATTGATTACTTGTTGTCCGTAGTGATCAGTATTAACAATTTCACCTGGTTTTAGAAGCTCATAAAACACCACACCTATCTGATCTCACCAAATGTAGAGCATTGTCTTCTTTCTGAAGTGATTTGGCCTTGCAGTTGATGTTGATGGTTGACCTGGATCAACTTATGATTTTGTGCATTTAGGATTCTCAACATAAATTCTCTTTTCTTCCCAGTCACAATTTGATGCAAAAAAGACTTTTCTTTCATTCAGTTGAAGCAACATTTTACTGATGATTTTTTGGTTTTCCATTTGTCTTTCAGTCAGTTGATGTGGCACCCATTTTCCTTCCTTTAAAGTCTTTCCATTTGCTTGTAAATGATCAGAAATTGTTTGCTGAGCGACATTTAATCTTTCTGCAAGTTGTTTTTGAGTTTGACATGCATCTTCATCCCCAGTAATGCTTGTAATTGTTGATCTTCAAACTTTTTCAGTTGACCTGGATATTCTTTGTCTTTCACATCGAAATCATCAATTTTAAAGCATATAAAAGAGCGTTCACAGTATCTTGAAATGGGGCACGTTCCGCACAAGCTTTCCGAACTGCATGTTAACTTTCAGCAGCATTTTTCTTCAAAATAAAATAATGAATTAAAAACTTACCACAAATGCTCTTTTTTTTCTTTTTTGGCATGAAATTCAACATTTTTAAGTGTAAAAATATCTGTGATATTAACACCTTCAGAAAGTTTGACATATGAAGTTTTGAAGCTTGCTGTCAATACATCAAAATAGCATACATATCAACATCAACAATAGCATACATATCAATACACAACAAATAGATGTGTAGCTCCATCTATTTAAAAAAAATCTGCATTATTAACTGGTACACCTGGTTAATAAGTAAGACATTTTTGGAATGATGGAAATATTCTAAAACTGAAGAGTAGTGATGGATACCACTGTATAAATTTACAAAAAGTCACTGTATTAAACCCTTTTTACATGTGATTTTATAGTATAGTGGAGGCCCAGTGCACGAAATTTTTACACGGGGGAGGGGAAGTGTTGAGGGGGAGTGTCCCTCAGCTCAGCCTGCACCCTCTCCAATCTGGGACCACTCCAGCCATGTCTGACTTCCCGTTTAGGCCCAATCATGCCAGGATTGGGCCTAAATGGGAAGTTGGACATCCCTGTCACAATCCAGGACTATTGGGTGCCCATTGCTCATCTGCCTGCCTTTTCTGATTGCCCCTAACCCCTTCTTCCTGCCAGCCTCATCAACACTTAACCACTCCCCTGCCAGCCTGATTGATGCCTAACTGCTCCCCTGCCAGCCTGTTTGCCTCTAACTTCAACCCCTGCAGGCCTGATAACCCTTAACTGCCCTCCCCTGCAGGCCTGGTCCCCCCACCTGTACTTTCCTGCAGGCCTGGGTCCCCCCAACTGCCCTCTCTTGCAGGTTTGATTGCCCCCAACTGCCCTCCTTGCAGGCCTGGTCCCTACCAACTGCCCTCCCCTGCTGGCCATTGTGTGGTGGCCATCTTGTGTCCATATGGGGGCAGCCATCTTTGACCACATGGGGACAGCCATCTTGTGTGTTGGATTGATGGTCAATTTGCATATTACTCTTTTATTAGATAGGATAGAGGCCTGGTTCACAGGTGAGGGCCAGCTGGTTTGCCCTGAAGGGTGTCCTGGATCAGGGTGGGGGTTCCCTTGCGGCATGGAGCAGCCTGGGCGTAGGGCCTGTGGTGGTTTGCAGGCCAGCCATGCCCCCCGGCAACCCAAGCAGAGTTCCTGGCATCTGGGATTTATTTATCTTCTATAATTGAAACTTTGTAGCCTTCAGCGGAGCCAAGCCTCCTGCTTGCTCCGTGGCCACAACCATTTTTGTTGGGATTTATTTATCTTCTATAATTGAAAATTTGTAGCCTTTAGCAGAGGCCAAGGCAGGCCAGGGTTGTGTGAGCATGGCTTCCTCAATCACTGGGGGCAACTCAAGGCTTCTGCTCTCTCTATCTCTGTGGCTGCCATCATTTTTGGGGGGTTTTACTTATCTTCTATCATTAAAACTTTGTAGCTTTGAGTGAGTCCAGTGCCAGCCAGGGTGTGCACAAATCTTGGCTTTCGTGGAAACTCAGGCCTCCTGCTCTCTCTGTGGCCACAGCCATCTTTGTTTGGTTAATTTGCATACTCACTTTTGATTGGCTGGAGGACATGGCTTGTGAGTATAGCAGAGGTATGGTCAATTTGCATATTATCCTTTTATTAGATAGAACTAGAGGCCTGGTGTACAAATTTGTGTACAGGTGGGGTCTGGCCAGCCCACCCCAATTGAGGCCAATCAGACCAGGCTGGCCAGGGAGAGGGAACACAGGAGGTTGACTGGCCACTGCTGCCCCCTATCAGGGTGGGTGGGGCCAATTGGGGGCGGGGCTGGCATGGGGGAAGGAGCCTCATCCCCTGGTGGAACTCCTTGTTGAGGAGACAATTTGCATATTAGCCTTTTTTTGCATAGGATAAATGCTATCTCAAGAAAACTTTAAAATGACACTTTTCTTTAAAAAGTTTTAAGCAGCTTTTTAAATATTTTTTTAAGTCCTGTCACATGTGAAAAATAGATGTGATATTTCATGTAGTTGTAGGTGACAAAACTAAGTTTCATGTGTGAAAGTTAACAGAGAAACATAATTTTACTTACTGTTAAAGAATAGCTCTTCAAAAGTGGGAGAGATTGGGGGGAGGGTTCTTTAAGAGGTTTAAATGACAACTTACCTAACCTAAGTATGCCAGGTACATGGAAAGCACTTAATAAATGTTGCTTTTCAAAGAAAAATAGATGTAGATAAAGTAGAACTATATAAGTATATATGTTTGCAATGTTTTTGTGTGTATATCAATGTGTACGTATAATGTTGAGAGAAAACAAGTGTTCCAAAATGGTAACGATAACAGTTGGTGAATCTATATGAAAAATGTGTATTTTCATTGTACTGTTATCATTTTTTTTTCTGTTGATTTGAAATTTTTCAAAATAAAAAGTTAGAAGGGGGAAAAGGAAGGACTCCTGGTTAGGTTGATAAGGCTCAGGGAGCAGATTTTCTTAAACCCTATAAAACTTAATGAAACCATCATTCATTATCTGAAATAGAAAAATGAATTTACTTTTCTTATTAAAGAATAAGATATGCTGATCATACCTAGTTTCTTAGCAAGAAAACTACTCATCTTACTGGTGTAGGAAACATGAATTCAGGGGTTGGCATTGTTCTGGAGGAGGTTGTCATCTAGAAGTGATGATTCAGATGAGACCACTGCGCTCAGAGGCAGGTTTATTGGCGTGATGCTGTTCCTGATTGCCTTCCAGCAGCGAGGAGCTGCCATTGTGAGGAGGCCCAGTGGCCAGCTTAATACCAGCAGGGAGACTGTTCATCACAGCTACCGAAAACTCCCTCATCTGAGCAACTTTCAAAATTCTCAGCTAGTGTAAAATGTAGTGCCTGATATAGAGGGCTACAATAAATATTTGTTCAATGATTAATAAGTTAAAAAAAACAATTATTATTATACATCATCATCTCATTGTTTAAAACAGAAGAACTTTGAAGTTCTAATACCTGAGGCTGCCACTTCTTTTGCTCCTCTCACTGAAGATCTGAAGTCATATTGATGTCCTTTTTTTTTATGTCAGTTTTGCCTGAACTGATTTTCAATGCTACATAAGTAAATGGGCTTAGAAAAATAATTACATACACAGTAAATACATTGAAAGCCAAAAGTTTCTTTCCTTTAGAACTACTCAGTGTCTAATATGGTAATATGCGTTGCAAATCTAGAAAAGACTAAAATATAAGGCATTTCCTAAACTAATTTAACTACAGAATACTTTTTGTCTGGATAAGATCAATTTTTCTGTACAGTTTGCCACATTTATCCATTTTAATTTTCTAAATAGCTGTATAATGCAAAACTCTATTTTTAAGTGACTTTCTCACAGTATGTAATTCATAAGCTTATTTTCGCTAACGCCATGGGCAAATCTCTTAACTTTATTGGGTCTTTGATTCCCAGTCCATGAAATGTGCTTAAAAATTTGGGTGAAATTTCTGATTATAGTGTGTCTATATCCAATGTTATAGAAGTAAATTTTTGACTGTTTACTTTCAGCAACAATAAGATAAGTTCTTGTGTAATTAAATATTTTCAGGGCCTACAAGGACTAAAACAACGTTTTGGAAATTATCACATATTTCTCTAAAAAGCTTAAGATTTAAAAAATGTATTTATTGATTGATTGATTTTATTGGTTTGAAAGGGAGAGAGAGGGAGAAACATTGATTTGTTTGTTCCACTTACTTATGCATTCATTGGTTGATTCTTGTATGTGCCCTGCCCTGGGAATCAGACCCACAACTTTGGTGTATCAGGACAATGCTCTAACCAACTGAGCTACCCAGTCAAGGATTTGTATTTATTTATTTATAAAATTTTAAATTTATGTTTTCATTACTATTCAAAAATAGTTTTGTACAAGGTAGGGCAAAAGTAGATTTACAGTTGTTTGTATGAAAAATAATATATCAATCCTATCTAATAAAAGAGTAATATGCAAATTGACCTTACCCCCACTACACCCATAAGCCATGCCCACAAGCCTATTGAGAGCAAATATGCAAATAAACCCAACCAAGATGGCTGCAGCCACAGAGAGAGCTGGAGGGAGGCTTGGGTTTCCCTGGTGATGGAGGAAGCCAAGCTTTCCACCTGCCCTTGCCAGCTCAGTACTCCACTCAATTCTATAAAGTTTCAATTATAGAAGATAAATAAATTCCAACAGAAATGGCTGCAGCCAGTGAGTGAGCAGAAGGCTTGGCTCCACTCAAGGCTACAAAGTTTCAATTATAGAAGATAAATAAATCCCAGATGCCAGGGCCTCCTCTTGGATTGCCAGGGGGCGCGGCCAGCCTGCAAACGACCACAGGCTCCTTGCCTAGGCCGCTCCATGCCCCAGGGGAACCCCCACCTTGATCCGGGACACCCTCAGGGCAAATCATCTGGCCCCATCCATGCACCAGGCCTCTATCCTATCTAATAAAAGAGTAATATGCAGATTGACCATCACTCCAATATACAAGATGGCTGTCCTCATGTGTTCAACAATCCTGCCCCATGTGGACACAAGATGGCCACCACAAGATGACCAGCAGGGAAGGACAGTTGGAAGGGACCATGCCTGCAAGGGAGGGCAGTTGGGGATATAAGATATAAGAGGAAATTGCTCTGAAATTGTCTGCAGGGGAGGACAGTTACGGGCAAACAGGCTGGCAGGGGAACAGTTATGCATCAATCTGGCTGGCAGAGGAGTGGTTAGGGGGTGATCAGGCTAGCAGGCAGAAGTGGTTAGGGGCAATCAGGAAGGCAGGCAGTCGAGCAGTTGGGAGCCAGCAGTCCTGGATTGTGAGAGGGATATCCGACTGCTTGTTTAGGCTCGATCCCACGGACAGTCAGACATTCCTCTATGAGTCCCAGATTGGAGAGGGTGCAGGCTGGGCTGAAGGATTGCCCCTTTCTCTCCCACCCCCTGTGCATGAATTTCGTGCACAGGGCCTCTAGTTAATAAATAATAATACAGGAAGAACTCTTCCACCTATTCACAACTATAAATTTACTTTTGTCCCACCCTGTATTATTTTAGATATATAACATAGTGATTAGACATTTATATATCTTATATGAACTGACCATACTGATAATCTAGCAGCACATATAGTTATAATATTATTGACTGTATTCTATAGGCTGTATCTTATATCCTTGTGACCGTTTCTATACTTGTCAATTTGTACTTGCCAATCCCTTTTGCCTTTTTCATTCCTTCCCCAAACCTCTCCATCTAGAGACCTTGAATTCTCTATTTGAAATTGTTTTCTTTGCTTATGTATAGATTTCCCATGTAAGTGAAATCATTGTTTTTTGGTTATTTCACTTAGCCTAATCCCTTCTAGGTCCACCCATTCTCACAAGTGCCAAGATTTCATCCTTTTTTAATGGCTGTGTAATATTGCCTTGTATATATGTACCACATCTTTATCCATTTGTCTTGATGGAAACTTAGTTTTGTTTCCGTGTCTTGGTTATTATAAGTAATGGTGCAATGAATATAGGGATTCATATATTTTTCTGAATTAGTGTTTGGATTTCTTCAGATAAATGCCTAAGTGGAATTGTTGGGCATCATATTATAGTTCTGTTTTCAATTTTTTTGAGGAATCTCTATGTTGTTTTCATAGTGGCTGCACCAATTTACAACCCCACCAACAGTGCATGGAGGTTCCCTTTTCTTCACTTCTTTTCCAACGTTTATTTATTGATTTGTTGATAATAGCTTTTCTGACAGGGGTGAGGTTATATCTCATTGTGGTTTAGATTTGCATTTCCCTGCGGATTAGTGATGTTGAGCATTTTTTCATGTGTCTGTTGGCCATTTCTCTTTGAAGAAATATCTATTCATGTCTTCTGTTTAATTGGATTGTGTGTGTTTGTGTTTCTTTATATATTTTGGATCCCTTATCAGATATATCATTTGCAAATATCTTCTATTCATTGTTATCTTTTTCTTTTGTTGATGGTTTCCTTGTGTGTTTCACAAAACTAGAACAAATAATGCAAAAGTTTATATGAAACCACAAAAGCTCCGAATAGTCAAATTAATATTGCGAAATAAGGATCAAGTTGGATGTATCATGCTACGTGATATCAAACTATACTACAAGGTTATAGTAATCAAATTGCAGGATTCTGGCATAAAAGAAGACATATAGATCAATAGAACAGAATATGGAGCCCAGAAATAAACCCATGTCTGTACGGTCCATTGATATATAACAAAACAGGCACAAATGTACAATGGGGGAAAACATAGTCTCTATAATAAATGGTGTTAGAAAAACTGGACAGATGCATGCAAAAAAATGAAATTAGACTACTTTCTTATACTATATACATAAATAAACTCAGTGGGTTAGACTCTTAAATGTAAGATCTGAAACCGAAAAATTTCTAGAAAAAACATACAGCATAAATTCTTAGACATTGATCTTAAATTTTAAGTATGTCTTCTAGGGCAAAGAAAACAAAAGCAAAAATAAATAAATCTAACTACATCAAACTAAAAATCTTCTGCACTGCAAGACTTAGAAATCAATTATGTAAAGTAGTTGAACCAAACTTTATATTATTTTGTTAATCTTTGGTAAGTAAGCATTTAAGAATAATGTGTCTAATTTGTTACATTTTTTACTCATTTAACATAGAATTGCAGAAAATTATTTCTGGGTGAAATAAAAGCCTTTAATTAGATTTATGACCGTGAGATAGTTATTTAATTTCCTTGACATTTTTTTTTCTTATTAAAATAAGATAAATGAAGTAAATCTTTTTGCACTATCTCTGGCCTACCATTCATTCATTATCTTTCTTATTCTTCTAATAAGGAATCATTTGCTTTATGCTGTTACTTATTATAATTTGAATATGGAGATATTTGTTTTTTTGGGATATAAGATATAAGAGGAAATTGCTCTGAATTGTAAGGTGAATTTCATATGCATATATCATTTATGTAAAATTCCTGATATGCACATTTTCATGCCTTGTGTTTTGATAATTCTAGGTGAACTTTCCTACATAAGTCTTTGGTTTTTGCAAAATTGTCTAATTTATTTTTTCTTCTCATTTGTTAAAAGTTACTTCTGTCATATATCAAAAATTAATATATGATTATTTTAATATCCCACACTGCTTCCCTTTCCCTGTCTCACTTCCCATGTACTGATTTCATGTTTTCCTTTATCTTATGTTATATTTTTAACATATACATCACTTTTTTAGTAATTTATTATATTAATTATATTTATTTTTGTATCCTTTCCTCATTGGAATTAATTCTCATTTTGTCTTTTGTTTAATTTGTTCATTGATGAGCCTAAGTAACTACAAGTGTGCCTGAAACATACTAGCTACTCCATAAGCAATTATTTTTTTATTATTAATACCAATAGTTGATATAGTGTTTACTTTTTTCAAAGTTTTCCCTGTCTTAACTTTTATTTTACTTTATACAACTATATATGTATTTTTCACACTGGTATATTATAAATTTTATAGATCAGGAATGACAATTTTATACTCTTGTTTTCTTATATTTTTCTATATTTATATTTACTTGCTAGAAAAACTGTTATCCTGGGTATTCATTTTTTGATATTTTAATTTACTTATCACTTTGACCTTTTCAGAACCAATGTTGAATTTCTTTCTTTATTTGAAAAATATATAAAATCATTGAGGTATATGAAAACTAGAGTTAATAAAAATTAAAGAGTAAGGATAATTTGCATATGTTTATAACTTATCTTTGCCTTAAATGAATGATCATAGTAAACTTATGCACTCCTCACCCCTTTGAACAATGGGTAAATCATTCTCAATTATTGGGTAAGAATGACATAAGCAGTCTGTGTTTGCAAGTGCTATCTAGTGCCAGGTTAGCTGACAAGAGTGTAGTGAGGGCTGAAGCCTGCTATTCACTCTAATTTCAGTTAGGAGAAATTCCTGGGTATTATAGTCATACCTAGTTTATAAAATATAATCATATAAGTAGTTTGAAGGGAAAAATGAAACTTTCTTTTGGGGACAGAAAGGCACCCAGGACCTTCTTACAATAAGTAGTAGTCACTTGGTGTCCATTCAAAGTAATGTCAGATACCTGAGGTAGAAAAATGTCCAAAAACCAGAAGTAATAAAAAAAAAAAGTAACTAACTCCCAAGACCACAGCAATTACTTAACCACAGCATCCAGAAAAAGTTAACCACATTAGAGTTTGTAGCCAGTAGTAAGTACTGAAAGCAACTCAGCATCCAAGAAGACGCGTACATGGCAGTAAAGAAATGTCTCTGTCCTTTCTTTTTGGTGGTTCAGGGATGCTTTATGAGCAGGTCTGCATGTGGGCCTTGTGTTTTCCCTGATGGGCCTAACAGGTTCTTTGCCACAGATTTTTATAAAAATTACCCTTTTGGCTTCTTTTTCAGAATCTATTTTTTTCCTATAATTCAATTAACTTTATTGAGATATAATCTATAATAATAAAAGTGTAATATGCTAATTAGACCGGACATCATTCTGGGCATTCTTCCTGATGAAGGTGGGGCCAGGGGGGTGGGGGGCAGCTTGGCTGCCTGCGGGTGTGCTGGGGGGAAGCCAGCCTGCTGGCAGCCGGAGGAGGGAAGCCTGTGTTCCAGGTACTGGAGGAAAGCCAGTGCCAGGAAGGAAGGCCTACTCTTGCATGAATTTTTGTACATCGGGCCTCTAGTTGACTAATAAAATTGTAAGCTATTTAAAGTATACAGTGTGAGGACTTGGTATATATATATATATATATATATATATATATATATATATATATATATATATATTGAAAGAATCTCCTTCATTATAGGATCCCTTTCGTTAAAAAATAATCAGTCCTTCACTCTGTTCTTAAACAGGGCTTGAAAAATTGAAAACAACTATTTTAAACCCAAAAGGGGATCCTATTAAATACACTGAAAAAGAATAATATAAAATCCTGTGACAAAATCCAGAAGTGCAAACACTTTTTAAAAAAATTCTTTAAGGGAAATGGAAGATTTTCATTGTAGAAACAAAGAGTTTTGTCCTTATTACCCTTCCTGCATTTATTTTTATGCATCTTTTTTCAATGTCATGCATATAAAAACCTTCATCTCTTCTTAATTTCATAATTGGTATCCAATTACTCAATTTAGTACAGTTTAATTTCTCATAAGAACTTTCTTATAAAAGTGATTTTTGTAAAATGCAACTTTAAAATAATTCTTGAAGACAGAAATTTTTAGGATTTAAAGATTATCTGAAAAGGCATGTTTTTTTTTGTTTAAATTGAAGTAAAATTGATGTATTATTGATTTCAGGTGTACAAAATAATGATTCAATATTTGTGTATACTGAGAAATGAATACCACATCAAGTATAGTTATCTTTCACCATACATAGTTACAAAAATATACTTTTTGTGATGAAGACTTTTAAGATCTTCTATCTTAGCAAGATTCAATAAGCAATACAGTATTATTAATAATCATCATCATGTTGTACATTAGATCCCAGGGCTTATTTATTTTATAGCTGGAAGTTTGTACCTTTGGAGTCCCTAGACACATTTTGCGCGCGCGTGCACGCGCACACACACACACACACACACACACACACACACACACAACAATCAATCTGTTCTCTGTATCTGTCAACTTTGTTTTTCAGATACCAAATGTAAGTGAGATCACATAGTATTTGTCTTTCCCTTTCTAATGTCACTTAGCGTAATGCCTTCAAATTCTAACCATTTTGTTGCAAATGGCAAAATTTCATCTTTTTTTTATGGCTGAACAGTATTTTATTGTGTGTGTGTATGTATGGACTAATGTATGTTTAAGTTTTATTTTTAGTATATTATGCAAGTAATATCATTATTTATTTTTATTGCTTTAGTTGTAAAGTTGTAACAAGTCACTTGATTAAAATTACCCAATTGACTAAAAGATGAAATAACAAATTTAAATCTCTAGTGAAAAGAACATTTTAAAAACATATGTTAAAAACAATCCAATTAAAGTGTTTTTAAAATGTTCTTTTTACTAGAGTTATTAATTGGATTTGTTGTTTTATCTTTCAGTCAATCATTTCAAGATGATAATTTTTTACTTTTTCTGTAGTGAGATTTGAAGTAAATTAAAAAAAAAAAAAATGGGAGGAAAACTTTGTTCACATACTCCAAAGAATTCAATACTGAATATATCAGTGAACACAACAGGAGGTTCTCTGAATAGTGTCAGATATATAAAAGGATTTTTTAAAATCTTTATTGTTCAGTTTATTAATTACATTGTTCCCCGTTTTTATCCCCCTATAGCTCCCCTCCACCCGGTACCCATCCCACCCTCCGCCCTCACCTTACCCCCCCCCCCCCCACTGTCCTCTCTCATTGTTGCATGATTTTTGTCCAGTCTCTTGCTGCACTTCCCACAACCCTTTTCTCCCCTCAAATTGTCAGTCCATTCCCTCTATGTCCATGATTCAGTTCTATTCCCCAGTTTATCCTGTTCATCGGATTATTGATTCACTTGATTTTTAGATTCATTTGTTGATAGATGTGTATTTGTTGTTCATAATATATATTTTTACCTTCTTCCTCTTCTTAAAGAATATCTTTCAGCATTTGGTATAATATTGGTTTGGTGGTGATGAACTCCTTTAGTTTTTCTTATCTGCGAACTACTTTATCTGACCTTCAATTCTGAATGATAGCTTTGCTGGATAGAGTAATCTTGGTTGTAGATTCTTGCTATTCATCACTTTGAATATTTCTTGCCACTCCCATCTGGCCTGCATCGTTTCTGTTGAGAAATCCGCTGACAATTGTATTGCTGCTCCCTTATAGGTAACTAACTGTTTTTCTCTTGCTGCTTTTAATATTCTCTCTTTATCTTTTGCTCTTGGCATTTTAATTATGATGTTTCTTAGTGTGGTCCTCTTTAGATTCCTATATTTTGGGGTTCTGTGCACTTCTTGGGCTTTTAAGTCAATTTCTTTCACAAGGTGGGAGAAGTTTTCAGTCTTCAAGTAGGTTTTCATTACCTTGCTCTCTCTTTCTGGCACCCCAATAATTCGGATGTTGGCAGACTTGAGGTTGTCCCAGAGGCCCCTTACACTATCTTCAATTATCTGGATTTTTTTGCTTCTTGATTTTCCAGCCAAGTGGGTTTTGCTTCTTTGTATTTCAATTCTTTGACTTGGTTCTTGTGGTCCTCTGGACTGCTTTTAGGACTTTGTGTAATATTTTTTTATTTCAGTCAGTGTATGCTTAATTTCTAGTTGGTCCTTTTTCATATCCTCGTAGATCTTGTTCATTTCCTCGTAGGTCTTATTCATTTCCTTGTAGTTCTCATTAAGTTCATCGGCCTTTTCTTGGAGCCTCTTGAAAAACCTTATTACTGTGGTTTTGAACTCTATGTCTTTTTTCCTCCATTTTTTTCACACCTGATTTCTTTCCATTTCTCTGCATTGTGGCTGCTTTCCTGAGTTGTTTGATTAGCTTTGTGTGGTAGATGTCCTCTAAAGGGACAGTGGCTCAGCCTCCCCAGTTACCTGAGGTGGATACTCTTACTGCAATCCTTTATGGGTTGTACAGTATTGTTGGAGTTAAGCCCAGCTAATTGTTGTTAGCACTAGGAGGGTTTGATCTCCAGGCCAATTGGGTGTGAAGGTGAGCTGTGTTCAGGTAGAGTCTCCAGGCTGAGTACGCAGCGTCAGCTCCGCCCTATGCGGCGCGCGGGTCTCTGTGCCGGGTTGTAACGGCTGCGCACCTCCGAGAGCAAGCCGCCGCTGATCCCCACCCGTTGCCAGACAACTTTCCTCTCCCCAAATGAGTCTGCACACCCAAAATCTCACCCAGGGTTGTAAAACAAAGCAGTCTGGTCGTCTCCCAAACGAGGGAGCAAGTCAAGAGTCCTCTCTGTGTGGTCGAGAAGTTCTGTCCTCAAGTTTACACGCAAACTGCTGTTCCAAGTTTAGTGTACTCTCCTCAAATTGCAGACCTCTGCTGCCTCCGGCTTTCAGCGTGCCTACCCCGGACCTCAGACCTCTTCTGGAACTGGGGGATCAGTGCAGTGGGGCGCCTCCGCCCTCCCCATTGGAGAAATCCAGCCAGAATTGCTGCTGCCCGCCCTACAGCTCGTGCGTACGCACGGCTCCGAACCTCTCTCTGGGTGTATCTTTAAGGCTGCACTCCGCCGCTCCTCTGAGTCTCAGTGTCCTATCTTTACTTTTATTTGTGGAATTTTCACTCAGCCAGCTTTCCGGTGATTCTGGATGATGTTTGTTTTGTTGTTATGTTGTAGTTTGGGAATTGTTGCGCGGAGCAGCACAATAGGTATTTACCTATGCCGCCATCTTGGTTCCTCCTCCTGTAAAAGGATTTTATTTTGATGTAGTTGAATGTATTTTTTTGTTGGTGTTGTTTGTGCTTTTGGTGCTATACTTAAGAAACCATTGCTAACTCGAAGGTCATGAAAATTTTCCCCTTTATTCTAAGAGTTTTACAGTTTTAGCTCTTTAATTTAGGTCTTTGATGTATTTTGAGTTGATTCCCCCACACCAATCATCGAAAAGACTGTCCTTTCCAAATTAGGTGTTATTTCCACTCATATGAAAAATCAGTTGATCATATATGTAAGGATTTATTTTTCATCTTTTTATATTTAGGAGAGTACCACATTTTTTTTTCTTCATTGATAGCCTCAGGTGATATAGGCAAAGTGCCTTCTGTGGAATAGGTATTTTCCTAGTTCACACATGAAGTTATCACCATCTGCGTGTTAGTTTTCTCTACTTTTCTCCATGTTAGGTTCTGCAAACTGACCTACCTTCCTCGGGTTCCTGGCATTCTCTTCTATACCTTGAGAACCATGCTAGTTGAAGTCCAGGTTATAGGATGCTAGGAATAAATTTTTGCTGGAGAGTCTCTTATCCTGTGAAACTGTATGTTGTTATTATGTCTGACTTCTGTTTTGTTTTCCCTACTACTGAAACAAGTGTGTAATATAGTATTGTGCATTTTCAAATGTATTCTACCAGGAAGTGACTCTCTGCATATCTGTTCCACCACTTGAAAGTTGAGAATAGGTCTTTTAAGAACAGTTTTATAATCCATTCTTGATAATCAGCTTTTGTATACTTTAAAATGATGATTTATAGTATTTACATAATTTTTTCTTAGCAGCTTTTATTTTAATTATATTATATACTATTATAATTTCCTGTATGGCTACTATAGAACTGTATTGACAATTTGGATGTGGTAATACGATTTTCTGATTATCGGTATAAATGCTTGTTAATATTTTACAATTTGAAAAAGTAAATACCCCTAAAAATTTCCACACAAATCAAGAAATAGCATAGATAACACCGCTTTTCACCTGGTGTAAGAGAAATGCAATTCATTATCCATAGGAAACTGTACCTCTACTCTGTTATTTGAGAGAACAATTTCTACTTTATTAAACAGATTATTGTAATACATATCTTTCATCTTTTCCATTTGTAGCTTTGCAATTTTTGATATTGGTGTGATTAATTTTTTATTTTTTGCAGGTTTTCTTTAGGTGATTCTAGGAGGCCTCTTCATGAAACAGCAGTTTTGGTAGAAGATGTGGTACACACTCAGTTAATTAATCTGGTAAGAATATATATAATCTTATTTGGTATCTTTCCTCTGCATTCTGCTTATGTTGGGATTGCATTTGGAATTTTTTTGTCAGTCTTTTACTACATGTAGCAAAATGTCACCAGTTTTGATGACTTATTCTCGTATGACTACCAACACATCATGATGTGTAGACATTTTCATCATCCAAAAAGATCCTGTGGGTCACCAGTATAAATCAGTTTTTTCACTTACCCTCAGACTCCTGGTAATAGCTTTTATAATCTGTATTGTGTCACTATACAAACATAGTTTTTCCAGAACTATTCCTAAAACTTTTTTAATTTGAAATTTAGACATTAAAATATTATACAAATAGTACAGAGAATTCCAAAATACTTTTCAACTCCATCTGTTAACATCTGACATAACTATAGTACAATTATCAAAACCAAGAAGTAATAATGGGCATAATACTGTTAATACAATTATCAATCTTATTTGAATTTCATCTTTTTTTTCTCATATTGTCCCTATTTCTTCCAGAAGCCAATGCAGGATAAAAATAATATTTGCATGACCACCAAATATTTCCTCTAAGATACTTATTAACAACAAAATGAAAAAAAAAAGTAACTTATTAATAGAAGTTAGGGGTCTTTTTAAGGGTATCATATCAACAGGTTTATGTTTGTCCATAAATTTTAGCATTCAGCAATGTATTTTAAGACAATTATTACTATACTCAAGGCCCGAGCACAAAATTTGTGCACAGGTAGAGTCTCTAGGCCTGGCCAGTGATCAGAACCGATCTGGGCCTTCCAACTGCCGGCTTTTGTCTTCCTTCTTTCCCTGCTGCCCTCTGGTGGTCAGCATATGTCACAGTGAGTCATCAAACTCCCGATCTCTCAGTTGAATTCCCAAGGGGACACTTCGTATATTAGCCTTTTATATAGAGATATTTACCTAATAGTAGTTTTCTATTTTCTTCTTTCCTTTTCTATTTTTTAATTTCAGTTATCCTTTAAGGAATAGCCATTCTTTAACACCACATATTATTTAATTTTAATGGGTGTGTGTATGTATATATATGTGTGTGTGTGTGTGTACACACACACACACACACACACACACACACACACACACATACGTACTAGTGGCCCAGTGCACAAAATTTGTGCACGGAGGGGGCGTTCCCTCAGCACAACCTGCCCCTCACACGTACTGGGAGCCCTTAGGGAATGTCCTACTGTCCCCTCACCCTTGGCCGAAGCTTTAGGCCTTGGCCACCCAGCCATCACCCTGGAATGGGGCTGTTCGTTGGCTCGGCCCCGGCCTGCCCACCCAGCCCTGGCCTTAGCCCCAGTGGCGACTGCCCAGCCCTGGGTGCACCCACACTCGGCAGCCGCACAGCTCCTGTCCCACACGGCGCGCTGGCTGGCTCCCCCCATCCCACCCCTCTCTTCCCACACGGCTTCCACTCCACCCAGCACGCCAGACGGCTCTTCTCTTCCCGCATGGCTCCCATCCCAAGTGGCTTGCAGGTCGGCCCCTCCCGTCCCACATGCCACACCCTCCCCCTCTGCCAGCCTCCCATGCCCCTCGGGCCCGCCCCCCACTCCACCAGCCAATCAGGAGCCAAGGTACAGTCACATTTGCATGTTACTCTTTTATTAGATAGGATACACACACACGCACACACACAAACACAGACACCCTATCTAATAAAAGAGTGATATGCAAATTGACCATACCTCTTATCAAGCCACGCCCATCAGCCAATCATGAGCAAATTTTGCAAATAAACCCCAACCAAGATGGCTGTGGCCACTGAGAGCAGGAGGGAGGCTGGCGTTTCCTCAGCAATGGAGGAAGCCAAGCTTTCTGCCTGCTGTTATCAGCCTAGGCCTCCACTCAATGCTACAAAGTTTCAATTATAGAAGATATATCCCAAAAGAAATGGCGGCAGCCACGGAGCTGGAGAGAGCAGAAGCTAGGGTTGCCCAGGCAATGGTGGAAGGCAAACTTCTGTAGCTCTAGCCTAGATCTCCACTCTAGGCTACAAAGTTTCAAACAGAAATGGCTGTCACCACAGAGCAAGCAGAAGGCTTGGCTCCACTCCAGGCTACAAAGTTTCAATTGTAGACATAGATTAATTCCAGATCCCAGGGCCTCCACTTGGGTTGCTGGGGGGGGGGGGGGGGGCATGGCCAGCCTGCAAACCACCACAGGCCCCTCACCCAGGCTGCCCCACACTCCAAGGGAACCCCCATCCTGAACCGCGACACCCTTCAGGGCAAACCAGCTGGCCCCCACCCATGCACCAGGCCTCTATTCTATCTAATAAAAGAGTAATAAGCAGATCGACCATCACTCCAACACACAAGAGGGCTGCCCCCATGTGGACACAGGATGGCTACCACAAGATGGCCTGCTGGGGAGGGCCGTTGGGAGGTTCCAGGCCTGCAAGGGAGGCGGTTGTGGGTGATCAGGCCAGCAAGGAAGGGTGGGACCAGGCCTGCAAGGGAGGGCAGTTGGGGGCGATCAATCCTTCAGGGGAGGGCAGTTAGGGGTGACCAGGCCAGCAGAGGAGGGAAGTTGGGGGCAAACAGACTGGCAGGGGAGCAGTTAGACATCAGTTAGGCTGGTAGGGTAGTGGTTAGGGGGTGATCAGGCTGGCAGGCAGAAGCGTTTAGGGGTGAACAGGGAGGTAGGCAAGCGAGCAGTTGTGATATTAGTTATTTTTATTGCTCAAATTGTACCAGTGAAAAACACTGTCATGCACTTTTCCCATTTTTTTATCTGGTTTTTGGTCCTGTGGTTGATATGTATTAGACATATTAGTCCTTTGTTTATGATGTTTGTTAATAATATATCCTTGCTGTGGGTCAGTTTTCTTTCTACTTGTTTGCTATTTTAACAGGTTAAAATTCATTAATCATTTATTGCCTTTGGATTTAGAATCATAGTTATAAAGGCTCTTCTTTATACCAAGTTTAAAGAGATAATCATCCAGTCTTGCTTTCTAGTACTTGTATAGCTTTCCTTTTTAATATTTAGATGCCTAATTCATCTGTACGTTATTTTTGATATTGTATAAGCTAATCTTTTTGATGCATTTGAGATATTTCCTTTATCATACTCTAAATTAGTATATGCCTTAGGGTACATTTCTAATTTTGTATTCTATGCCATTGCTTAAATTATCTATGTATGTGCTAATATGACATTTTAAATTATACAGATTTTGTAATATATTTTAAAGATTGTTACATCTAGTCTTACCTTGTAATTTTTCTTTCTCAATATGCTCCTGGCATTTCTTGTAGGTTTATTTTTCCAAGTGAATGGTAATATTAAATTTTGTAGCTTTATAAAATAGCTTGTTGGTATTTTTATTGATAATACATGAATTCATATATTTAGAGAGAACTACATCTTTATAGTGTTGAATCAATTTAAAAATAAGGACTGTCTTAACATTTTTTTTCAAGACTACTTTTGTGTCTTTCATGAGTTTGGTTCCTAAGTATAATTTTCTTAGGTGCTATTGTAAATTGGCTTTCTCGATAATTATATCATTACTGAAAACGTCTGAAATACATAAGTCTACAGATTCTAGAAGCTCAGTCCACTCCAAACAGGGTAATCCCCCAAAAATGCATGTTCTAATTACTGAATACTAAAGATAGGATGTAAATCTGAAAGTAGCCAGACTTTTTATGATAAGGGAATGATGATTTGAAACATAGCTGAAATCTCATTAGAAAACATGGAGACTAAAGGGAAATGGTAGTTCTATCTTTAATATTTTGAGAAACTTCCATAGTATTTTCCAACTTACATTTCTACTAACAGCCTACAAGAATTCCCTCTTTTCCACATCCCACCAACACTTGCTATGTTATGTCTTTTTTTTTTTTTTTATAATAGCTACCTTACAGGCAAAGGTTGATATCTCATTGTGGTTTTGATTTGCATTTTTCTGTTAATAAGTGATTTTCAACATCTTTTTGTATACCTGTTGGCCAGCTGCATAAATTCTTAGGAAAAATGTCTATCAGATCCTTTTCTCGGTTTATAAAACTTTATCAATGTTTTTATGTATGTTTTATTTGGTTATTATTAAATCTCAGTGAGGACATTATTATTCCTAATTTGAATGACTTTGAAGTGAAGAAAGGTGATTTGCCCAAAGTTACAGGCTTAAGTAAGTGGTGGAGTTGGAACCAGAATTGGGGCTTCCTGATACCTATCCTTTTCAAGTGTTAAAATTATTTTTTTAATTTTCTTTTGCTATTGAGTTGTATGAGGTCCCTATATATTTTAGATATTAACCCCTTATCAGATATATGGTTTACTAATATTTCTCCCATTTCATAGGTTGCCTTTTCACTTTATTGTTACTTTTGCTTGCAGTAGCTTTTTAATTTGATAAAGTTTTAGTTGTTTATTTTTCCTTTTGTTACTTGTGTTTTTAGTGTCATATCCAGAAAAAATATCATGGGCAAGACCAATGTCAAAGAGATTTCTCTATGTTTTCTTCTGGGAATTTTATAGTTTCAGGTCTTACATTTAAGTCTTTAAGACATTTTGAGTTAATTTTTATGTGTGATGTAAGATAGGGTATCCCAAAAAATGCATATATACTTTAACAGTTGATAGCTCAATTAATGTTTCCTTCTTTTCAGGTTTAACCCATTGGATTTAGTAATTATTCGGTTGCCAAACCGGTTTGGCTCAGTTAATTTAGTAATTATTCAAAGTATGTATGCATTTTCGGGACACACTGTACATTTAGGCATTCCCTGCTTTTTGGAAGTTTGCATTCTACTACTTCACTTTTACTAAAGATCTACATCAGTACCTGTTTTCACTAACCTGAAGAAATCTGAAGAGGATTTTGACTTTTACAAAACAGCCAAAAAGGGAAAATAGTGTTCAATCTTTCTTTTGTATTGAGCCAATTTAGTGGCAGCAGTACCCAGAGCAATGAGAGTGGCTCCTTCCTGGGAACTATACTCAATATTGAGCATCAAAAAATGAATTGCTCTTATAATGCTCTCAGTAATAATATCCTTTCACATTCCAAGCTGTCATGGTTTCTAATAACTATATAGCTGCTTTTATTTTCTGTTCATTCAAAGTTACTTGTCAGAGTCTCTTCACTTTATGCATAGAATATAATAACCATTTCATTTTAAAATTGTTTCAGATTTTCACTATATTAGTTTACCAGGTAATGAATAAGCTATTCAATCTGTTGTACTGTTTTCATATCAACACCAGTTTTTCAGGGTCATGGTAATAATCTTTAATTGTGAAAATTAGTAACAGATTTATATGTGTGAAAATTGCTTAAATCTCCCATCTTAGTCAGCATGCGCTGAGTTGTCTATCCCTGTTCCCCCACCACCCTCCTACTTCTAATACTTTTTAACCTGGCAGTTAACCTGGTAGAAGGAGCTTACGCAAGGCCTGCTCAATCCTAATCACCAGTTCTGTGAGGCGTCACTTATGCCACCTCAGTAATAGTTTATGAGTATGTTTTAAAATAGTCATAAAATTTCTTGTGCAGAACTTCAATTATAAGGGTTATCAAAATAGGACAAACTAATATAATTTGTGATTGCATAAAATAAAGGAAGTAGTGGTACCAGGGGACCTCATGAATCACAGAATGGAAGCCGACTTCTAGCTAACTAAACATTCAGACTTTGTCCTGAGTCACAGCATGTATATGTAACTCGGCAAACTGGAACACACTCTGTGTTTATGTGAATGAGATACAGGAGTTCACAAATACCATCTGGGGAAACAAAATCCTGGTCTGTTTCCTCTGGTCCTACTGTGGAGTAAGTGAAGTACCACATATTTAGCATAAACAGACTGAAAACACACCTACTTTGTGGAAAACACACATGTGTCCATGTCCACATATGCAGTGGTTCTCAACCTTTCTAATGCCGCAACCCTTTAATACAGTTCCTCATGTTGTGGTGACCCCCAAACATAAAATTATTTTTGTTGCTACTTCATGACTGTAATTTTGCTACTGTTATGAATCGTAATGTAAATATCTGTGTTTTCCGATGGTCTTAGGCTCCACAACAGCAGTTCTCAACCTGTGGGTCGCCTAAGACCACCAGAAAAACAGATATTTACATTACGATTCATAACAATAGCAAAATTACAGTAATGAAGTAGCAACAAAAATAATTTTATGTTTGGGGTCACCACAACATGAGGAACTGTATTAAAGGGTTGCGGCATCAGAAAGGTTGAGAACCACTGACATACAGGGTGGTTCAAAATATAACACATTGTGTTGCTAAACACTGATGATTTTTATTTGTTTGTACTTATAACTTTCTTTCCTTGTGAATGTATTGTGATAATTTTCTAATTGATTTGGAACAGTACTTATTTCTGATTGATTGGCCTTAAAATTTTCTATTTAATTAATCTTATTTTCTCTCATATGTTACCGCCTCATACTTCAAGAGATACTATTGCATCTTCTCTTTAAAAAAAAGAAATAAGTTCGTATCGCTGTTAACAGATAAGAACTTTTTAATCTGTGACACAGTATGGGCATATTTGAAGCAAAAAACCTCTTGAGCTACATTTTCTCTGAATTCCCCTGGGTCATTTGCTACAGCATAACCTAGAGGACCAACCAAGAAGGAATTTCTAATTCTCCTCCACCTCCCACCCTCCCCCCACCCCCAGTTCTTAGAATGTCTTTTTTATCCTGCTGCAGAATTATTTCTCACTAATGTCAACTGTTCAAGTCTTCAAGGTAAGAAAATCTCAGAGCACAAGTTGTTCACTGTACTGATAAGCTATATGTAGTGTCTCAGGTTACTTGTTTCTTAGCATGGGTATAAAACAGTATCTTTCCATTTTTCTTCATGTGTCAAAGACTTTTCTTTCTTTAGACTTATTTTCCTTTCCCTTTGCTGGTCTGCTAGGCTCCCTTCACCTCACTAAACTGTACTAGCTGCTGGGATCCTATATCATGCTTGGACTTCTGACCAGTGTTGAATGTTTCAGTTCTGGCTGAAATATCTTATAAATACCTAATGTATCCAAGAATTTTGGATTTACCAAAGAGATGCAAAGCTTTTTTAAAATTCCCACTCAAGATTGAGTTGCATTACTTACTTAAAATCGGTAGCAATTTGTACCAATTGGAAATCATCTGGCTATATTGATATTATGCTGAGAATAATAATCCTTTTGCTAATATCCATTTGCAGTGAAGTTAAAAAATTATAATGATTTTTGATGGCTTTATGGCTATTTTTATTTCTCCATTTAACTCAAAGTTAAATATTAGAAAAATCTTTTTTTACAGATAGAGTGTAATTATTTACCATTTAATTTAAAATCATATTGGATTTTTGCTATATGAGTCTATCAAGTACTACAGATGCTTTTCAACTTATGGTGGGGTGCATCCTGATAAACCCATTATAAACTGATAATATCCTGAGTTGAAAATGCATTTCATACAGCTAACCTAGCAAACATCATAGCTTTGCCAGCCCACCTAAAATGTGCTCAGAACAGTTACATTTAGCCTGTATTGGGCAAAATCATTTAACACAAATCCATTTTATAATGAAGTGTTGAATATTTTACAAAATTTATGTGATTATGACTTGCTGCCTCATGGTGGACAATTACTTTGAGTTTCAACTCAAGAGTAATTGCCTTCCTGTTCTTCCTTTCACTAGAAGCATAAGACACAGATGGGTGTTTTGTAGACAGGATGGGATTCAAAAACTCAAAACAGAGTACCAAAAATTGCTAACAGCACAGTACACTGTGTAGAGTATCTGTTGTTTACCTCCGTGATAGCGATCGTGTGGCTGATTGGGAGCTGCCCTTCTCTGCTTCTGCCCAGCATCATCTATGTATCATATCACACATTGCTAGCCCAGAAAAAAAGATCAAGATTCAAAATTTGAAGTATGGTTTCTACTAAATGCACTCACTTTTGCACCACTATAAAGTCAGAAATTGTAAGTAACCCAGCAGGAGTGAGTCCTGTGCACTGGAAGGTTGCTATTTTAATTGAGGTTTCCATTCCCTCTTAGGGCATGTAAGAAGGCAACCAATCAATGTTTCACTTCTCACATCTTAGCATGGGTATAAAACAGTATCTTTCCATCTTTCTCTCTCTCACTTTCTCCTCCCTGCCCCACTTTGTCCCTCTCTCCCATTCTCCATCTCCCTTTTCTCTCTCCCCCTCTTTATACATGACTCTTTTTCTAGAATCATTTTGTTTTAGATTTATAATATTTTGAAATTTTCTTAAACTTTTATATGTATATTTTTATTGTGTGTGTGTGTGTGTGTGTGTGTGTGTGTATATATATATATATATATATATATATATATATATACACACACTTTTTCCTGATTTTAAAAAATAACTATTTCTGGTATTAGTGATTTAAGTTCCAAAATTTTAACCAGTTAACATTGTTTTATTTGTTATCTATACTAATAACAGGGTAATATGCTGATTAGACTGGATAGACCAGATATCTTCTGGACAAAGCCATGGTGGCGGGGGCCTAGGCAGAGGTGGTTAGGAGCAATCAGGCCAGCAGGGAAGAGTGGCTAGGGACAATCAGGCCAGCAGAGGAGAGCAGTTAGGGTCAATCAGGCAGGCAAGGTAGAGCAGTTAGGGATGATCAGGCAGGCAGGCAGAGGTGGTTAGAGGCGATCAGGCTGACAGTTAGGGGTGATCAGACAGAGAGGCAGAGGGGTTATGGATGATCAAGCAGGCAGGCAGAGTGGTTAGGGGTGATCAGACAGGCAGGCAAGTGAGCGGTTAGGAGCCAGTAGTCCCAGTTTGTGAGAGGGATCCTGGATTTGAGAGGGTGCAGGCCAGGCTGAATGGACCCTCTTCCCCTCCCCAAGCATGAATGTCGTGCACCGGGCCTCTAGTGTAGATATAATTAAGATACTTTATTTCTCAGGTCCTAGCACTAAATAGTATTCTATACTTGAAAAATATATAATTCTTCATTAAAAGATGGGTGTGGTTTTTTTAGTTCCTTCAATATTTGCATTTATCCTGATGTTATATTAGGGATATACCAGGTAATTTTAATATATTGGGATAGGGACCAATTTGTTTATGCTAATAATTTCTAGTCATTTTTATATATCTTGATGAATGTGTAAATTATATTCTTAGTTTCCCCCAGATATATTAATTATCCTTATATACTTCTCTAGAGAAAATTATTCTGAATTTCTCATGTATATAATCTGATATTCATAAGGTATTTCTAAGTGGAGCACTGATATAAATTTGACTTCAATTTTTTAAAGTTAATGGAAGGATATATAAGGTTTATTAAATAAGTGTATCAATTAGAAAAGGATTAAGAAAAAATCTTAAGAATATTTTGCAACTAATTTTGAAAATGTTTTATTATCAGTAAAATTATACTGTCTTTGCACTTTAATCCAGCTAAGAATTGACAGTAAGCAATAAAAGTAGATAGATATTATAAAAATGCTGCTCATTATCCAGTATGTTTAATTTAAAAATGTATCTGTTTTTCTTCTTCACAATAGAGTAGAAGCAGCAGAATGGTGATTATTTACTAAGTGAGGCATTGATAAGAAACCACAAGTAGCCAGGAGAAAATAATTGCTTAAAAGTACAAATACACAAAATTATAGGTATCTAGGTGATCTAGGAGAAAATTTATAAAGTATGTTCCAGAAAGTTTATACAGTAATGTCTAAAGTCTCCTAATAAAGTTTTTAGGTTGCAGAGACCATCACACGTAAATAACAAAATATGATTCTTCATATTCATAGGGAAGGCTTCAAACAATTAGAAAAAGTTGATATATTCAGAGTATTGTTTTAGAAACTAAAGATAGTGGTGATAAACTTAGAAAGATATCTCTCAATGATAAAGTTTGTTTTTTTGTATAAATATATACATTATTGCATATATTTCTTGAGACCAAAAATTTTTTCCCAAAAAAATTTTATGTAAAGATTTCTTGATTTAGCAAATGCACTTAAGAAAATACAAATATTTTATTTTTAAACTTTCAATCTGCACACACTTTGACAGAATGGCATCTCTTGTAACAAACATTTTACTTAATATTACAGTAAATATAGAGAGTTAGAAAGCAGTATCTTTATTTATAGACTTGGAAACTGAAGAACAGAAAAATTAAGCAACTTGCTCCAAATCACACAGTTTATAAGCAGTGGATATGGAATTCAAGTTAATCTTTATGTAGCTGGAGAGTTTTTAAAATGAAATATGCTTATTCTTGTATAGGTACTGGATATTTATCTGACTGAATGGACTGTACACACCTCTAAGATCCCTTCTAAATTTGAGTATTCTGTGGCCCGCTAAAGTGAAGAGTATTGTTTTGCGAGGATTTATATTTTGTGGAGAATAGTTTAAAAAAAAAGTACTTGAAAAAGAGAAATCCCAAGAAAGGGAAGCAGAATCTTCTTTTGGTGTGGAAAATACAAATTCAATCTCAAGTCTCTGATGGAGATTTACCAGACTTGACGTTTGTAAAGAGAAGAAATAATATTCTTCTATATGAAAATGGTCTTAGCCAGCAAAATGTCTTAAGTATAATGTGTAATTTGATAACATTAAAATAGGCATCCAGACAAGGTAATTAACTATATCAAAAAAGAATAGGTTTAAACATAATTAAAAAATATATTCAAAATATTGAACTTGTTTAGAAGTTCACCATATTTCTGCTTGACCTGGTAATAGACTTCAAAAAGAAAAGTTCTGGTAATGCCTTTTTTTAAAAAAAAATTTCCTCTTGAAGACTATTGTGTCCAATCACTAGACTTCAGTAAAACATGGTGATCTTATGAGAAGTAAAATACCTAATAGTGTTCCTAACAAACTTCTTATGGTCCATATCCAGAAAAATTAATTTTTTTTTCAGTTTCTTCTCCTGTTTTCTTTTACTTTCATCATAGAAATCTCAGCTTTATTCTGTTCAATAATATTGTCTGTTGTAGCTTTAAAAAATTGTTCTTTTTTTCTAAATATACAAGCATTTGATTTTATTGTTGAGAATAACATTGTGCCTGCCTCGGTGGCTCAGCTGGTTGGAGCATTGTCCTGTACACTGAAAGAGTTGAGGGTTCGATTCCTGATCAGGGCACATGCCCAGGTTGCTGATTCCATCTCCAGTTCAGGGTGTGTATGGGAAGTAACTGATAGATGAAGGTAACCTCTCTTTCTCCTCCCTCCCTTCTTCTCTTTCTAAAATCAATAAATATCCTTGAGTGACAATCTTTTTTAAATTAAGAAAAAAAGAATAGGGTGTTATGGGTACCTTGTATTTATAGGAACTCATTTTGTTGTTGATAACCCTTGCCTGAGGATATTTTTTCCATTGATTTTTAGAGAGAGTGGGAGGAAGATAAGAGACAGAGAGATTGAGAGACAGACAGACGGACAGACATATGAGAGAAACACATTGATTAGTTGCCTCCTGCCCAAACAGGGCCTGGGATCAAACCTGCAACCCTGGTGTGTGCCCTTTACCAGGAATGGGACCCTTAACCTCCGCAAATGGGGCCGCACTCTAACCACTGGAAGACAAGAGCCATAGTAGAACCCAGTATTTTCAAATGTTTGTGTGGTTTTTTTGTTTGTTTTTCCATTTAAAAGCAAAACTATTAGCTCCCTTTTTAAAATAAATAACTTTGATATTTTCTATCATGTTAGATATAAAATAAAGTCATTGAATTTTCATGTAAATCAGAGATCAGGCATTGATACAGGTACTATTATTCAAATGTCTCGCTTGTAGAAATAAAGAAAATATTAGAATTCAGCCTTTTTCCTCTAAAATATCTAATTTATTTGTAGGTTTTTTAATGCTATTCAGGAAATGAAAGTTTCTTGGAAGCTAGAAAAAACTTATGTATCTGCATCAGTATGAAAGACCAAATGGCTTCTCTCCAAAAGAGGGAATGATAATTAATACTTGTTAAAAATTTACACTTAAATTTTAAAGCCAATTGTTTCTTTGTTCTGACTTAGCCTTTATGCTTGGACAAGATACTTAGTAATCATTGATAACTAAAACCATGTTTGGATTTCAGAATGGATATAAATGATGTCAGGAATAGAATTCCAATTTTTAAAATTTAGTATTTTATTTTATTTTTATTGTTGAAAGTATTACAAATGTCTCCCCCCGCATTGACCCCCTCCATACTGATTCTGTCCTCTCCCCAGGCCTTCACAGCACTACTGTCTGTCCATGGGTTAAGCTTGGGCTAAGCATATATGCATAGGCGTTCTTTGATGAATCTCTCCCCCAACTCCCTCCACTTCCCCCACTCCACCCTCTGAGATTCCTTAGTCTGTTGCATTCTTCTGTGTCTCTGGATCTATTTTGTTAGTCTGTTTATTTTTTTCATTAGATTCCACATCTAAGTGAGATCATGTGATATTTGTCTTTCTCTGATTGGCTTATTTTATTTAGCATGATATTCTCCAGGTCGATCCATGTTGTCTCAAACGGCAAGAGATCCTTCTTTTACTGCCTAGTATTCCATTGTATATGTAAATGTACCACAGCTTTTTTATCCACTCATCTATTGATGGGCACTTGGGCTTTTCCCAAATCTTAGCTATTGTAGATTGTGCAGCTATGAACATAGGGGTGCATACATTCTTTCTGATTGGTTTTTAGGTTTCTTAAGATAAATTTCTAGATGTGGGATCACTGGGTCAAATGGCTGTTCCATATTTAATTTTTTGAGGAAACTCCACACTATTTTCCATAGTGACTGCACCAGTCTGCATTCCCACCAGAGATGTACTAGGGTTCCCTTTTCTCCACATCCCTGTTAGCACTTGTCATTTGTTGATTTGTTGATGGTAGCCATTCTGACAAGTGCTTTTGTTTTGTTTATTTATTTTGTGTGTTTGTTTGTTTTAGAATATAAGTGAAAACATATGGTATTTATCTTTCTGACTTCTTTATGGGGTGGCTGGGTAAAAAAATTTAAAGGGATTGAGAAGTACAAATAGGCAGTTATAAAAAGAGCCATGGGGATGTGAAGTACAGCATAGGGAATGCAGTCAGTCATATTGTGGTAACTATGGTAGGATGTCAGATGGTCATTAGACCTACCAGGGTGATCACTTTATGGTGTATGCAAATGTCTGATCACTATGTTGGCACACCGGAGCTAATATAATATTGTACTTCAATTGTAATTGAAAAGTAAATAAAAATAGAATATATGGAGGCAAAAAAAATGAAATCCCTAAAAAATATAAAGCCATATGCTATATGTATTTCTGGGGCCTCTTTCCTGCCTTTGAATGTCTCAACATATACAATCTATCTCTATTTCTCCTATTTCTGCTTCTCAAATTAGAGATCTTACAATTCTTAGTTATCAGCTTAAATAATTTGTCTGAATTTCCTCATTCCCTACTGTCTGTCCCCCTAGGCTTTATGTTCCTAAGAAACCTGCAGACACAGAGCAGTCTAAATTGCCTTCATTAATTTGTTTAAATCCTGGATTTTTAAAGTTTTTCCATAAACTTTATACTTTTTAAAATATAATTACTATAATTTGAATATAACTGAACTATCAGTGAAGTGAGAACACGAAAGCATTTATTTTTCTCCAGCAAATCCTGAATGTTCTCCTAAATGATTTTTCTTTTAGTCCCATCATTTTGTATTGAGTTTTGTTACTTTCCCACGAATGTGGGAAATCTTTCATATAAACCTAGTTCCATAGTTATTAATAATTAAATTCAGAATATTGAATGACTTTGAATATTGTATAAAAGTTTCCCAATATGCTTCCAAAACACATGGAAAGATTTAATAAGCAGAATATGGTGTGGAGTTTTGAGAGATGGAACAGAGAAAAGGATAAATGAATAGATGAGAGAAGGTTCAGTAGATAGAAGAGAGTCAAGCCCCCTTAATGCACACTGTTCCAAAATGAGTATAAACTTATTATTGGACCTAAATTAGGTATTTCCTATGAATGCACTTTTAAAATGTGAGTCAGTATTTTAATGTTACCCTTTCCTTATAATTGTTATTGCTAATGATGATTATATTTTTGAAACTCTAGCTACCAGAATTTTGGGAGAGTCACTACCCTTCCTGAGTTCATGTGTTTTTTATTTGCTTTTGTGTGTGTGTGTGTGTGTGTGAGAGAGAGAGAGAGAGAGAGAGAGAGAGAGAGAGAGAGAGAGAGAGAGAACTAACCCTTTAAGCATTTTAACATCTAATACCTTGACATTTGTGGAGGAGACTTCTGTTCAGGGTGGTGGAGGAAACTTAAAATTCAATTAATGTTCTTTACTAATCATCCAGCACTACTATTTTAAAAATGATTCTTTTCTATCAGCTAAAATCATGTAACATAATACTTTCAGACTTATACCTGCATTTAACTGCATTTTTCAAAGTATGTGTTCTTAAAAGTAAAATTATTTTTTGTGTATTATGCAGCTGAATTTACATATGACTTGTAACTTCTAATAATCAGCTTAATCTGATTTTAAACTCTTGATGGTTTTGAAACAGGAATTTTTGTTTGAAAGAAAGATTGGCTTGTTAACTGAATTATGTAATTATAAGTAGATGTGGTCACAGCTGCTTTTGATTTCTTTGTTATATACCTGATAGAAACAAGTTTTGAAAAATATTTTCCCACTTCTTACACTGACACCTAGTGTTCACTATTCCTGATATCTTAAATATTGAATTTAATTATTAATAGATATGGAACTAGATTTACATTAACATTTGTTAGCTTTGTACCTGTTAACAGATAAATAGCTCCTATTTTTAGCACCCGTTTGACTAAGTTTTTCCACTTACAGAAGTGACACCATTATGAATCCATTGCTGAGACTAATGATTCAGCAAGACTCAAGGAATCATAGGATTTGAGAAGTAGAAGGAACTTGAGGGAGTTCTCAAAACTAAAATTCTTAAAACCTCAGTGTTTAGTCATGTCCTCAGTTCCTTCAAGTCGCAAGTCCAAGTGGATGATTTTGTTTTCTGTGAGCCTGGCTCCTGGGTGATAAGAGGTAACAAATCACATTTAGTCCTGTTAGCATTGAGAGTTGATATTACTGCTGGTATGGGAATAAAGCAAGATTAAGTCATTTCAAATTTTTGAAATGGGTGAACTTGAATTCACTATTTTCTTGTGAATTCCTAAGGGTGATTTAAGTGCTCCAATTTTTCTAGTAATCAAGTTTTAAGATCTATAGTAGAGTGAGATTATCTGCAATTAAATGAAAATATATATATATAAGTTGGAAAATAATTATTTATGCAGTAAGTTATTGTTGAATAAAAAATCCAGGTGGCTATTGCAATAATGAAATTCATTTATTTCATTTTTTATGTCTTTCATTAAAGTAGAAAATAATTTTTATTTAAATATATTTGGTATACAATATCATATCATTTTCAGGTATACAATATATTCACTCACCATTTATTTTAAGATTGAACAGTGACAAAGATTAAATTTCAAGAAATTTCCAATAGAATTGCTGCAAACTTCAGAATGTTTGAATATTCAGATATATCTTTCAATGGAGTATGGTTTTCTCATACCTAAAATCAAGCATTATCAATAGAGAAGGATACATGATAATTTAATTAGATTTAATACTAATTATGATGTAAGAACTCTGAAGGGGGGAAATATCTCAAAAGCTGTTGTTTCATAATTCATGTAATAACTTTCCCCAAGATGAGCAAACATTTTATCATCCTTCCTTTGATCTGTTTAGTATTTATCATCTGCTGTTTGATATCCACTGCTTTAGATGCAAGAGATAAGTTTTCCATGAGGTCTTCTTTCCTACTGTTTTCATTAACAGAAAAAATACAAATAAAGAAATGTTGAAAACAATTAGAAAGAATTTTTTTTTTTACCCTTACTTCATTTTTAATAATTCTAGTATATTTCTCACGTGGTCCTGTTTTGGTTTGGATTTCAGAATATTTCCGAGTTAAGGTCTTCAGGATTTTCAAATTTACCCACAAATCAACCAAGTTCCTAGAAAAGAAGTGCCAATCTCTTTATTTTTTATTATATACACACACAAACACACACACATTCAACCTTTTTAATTCTACTCTAGCACATGTGACATTAAAGGTATGAAAGGAACTTGTCAGATATAACAAAAATGAATAAAGTAGGTAACAGTTGTGGAGTACATAGGTTTTCCTTGGCTTAAATGGTTTGAAACTTACAATTCAGCATATCAACACATATTTATGTTGAGTTAAAATTGGCGCAGTAGTAAATAATGTGCATAAGTACTATGGATCTATGCTTATGGATAGATATTTGGGTCTGCCCCTTGTAAGACAGAACAGAGTGAAATTTCAAATCACATATTTTCTCAGGTACTTAATGAAAATGCATAGATGTTATACTTTTTTAATTTACAAAAAAGTTCATTGGCTTTCATTTTATTCAAATTGCTTATTTCATTTAAAAGCCCAAATAAAATTAAAGAAGGCATAACACTTACATATAACTTAGTGAAAGTTCATCTTTTGTTCCCCCTTTGTTCCACATGTAAAAATTGGCTGAAACTGCTGGGGCAGGCAGTTATTTTAGAATAGTTTTTGGTTTAATGTTTTATCAGTCCCAAGAGTAAAATAGACAACTACTGAAATTTTACATTGCTACTCTTAATGTAGACCCCTATTAAAAATAGTATACAATTATGTTGATTCTGATATAAGTAAAATC
Source organism: Antrozous pallidus (assembly GCA_027563665.1). Lineage (NCBI taxonomy): Eukaryota > Metazoa > Chordata > Mammalia > Chiroptera > Vespertilionidae > Antrozous > Antrozous pallidus. The sequence goes on along the minus strand of CM050517.1, from coordinate 15,386,627 downwards.
CTGTCTCCTCAATTATACTATAGGAGATAGAGTTATTTAGCCACACAGAGGCTCCATTATTCATTCATTCATCATTCATCAAAGGTTTGTTGTTAAATTTTCCAATCATTGTTTTAGGCATAGGGGATATAATGGTAACATAAAGTATAGTCCTTGCTCTCAGGAAGCTTATATTTTTGTGTTTAACCACAATCATTAAATATCAGATAATGTTACCTAATGTGAAGAAAATAATGCAAGATAAGGAGAGAGAGAAATCAAATTAGATTACTTCAGAGGAGATTATATTTGCACATAAAATTAAATGGTATCAAATAAGATACCATGTTCTAGGGGAAGAACAATCCAGACTAAGGGAACAGGAAATGTACATGCCCTGACACTAGAATGTACTTCAGAAGCAGTGAGAAATATCATTGTGTTGGTATGGAGTGAGTGATGGATCCAGTGGTAGGAGATGAAGTGTGAAAGGGGGAAAAGGGTCAGATTATGTAGGAATTGGATTTCTCTCTGTGTCACTTCCACTCTGTTTGACTTTGTACAGAATAGATGTTTTTAAAAGGTTTGATTTACATTGATAGATAAACCATGTTAAAGAGTTGAATTTCATTAAGTCTTATAAGAAACCACTAAAGTTTTTTAATAAGAGAGTGATTTGTGTTCTGATTTAAGTGTGTGTGTTTTTTTAATATGTATTTGACTTTCAAGTAAAAGCACATCAGTTTCAACAGTATCTCTGTTCACATGAAGAGTCTTTTTCACTATGCCAATAATTTATGTGTATATAATATAGTATTTTCAACCACATGCACATGGTTGTGTAACAGATTGCCAGACCCCTCTGCATGATATAGAGTTTTTAAAAAGTCACTCCAGCTACTTTGAAGTGATTAGGCTGTAGGAGTTTTGGGGTGGAAGCAGGTAGACTAGTTAACAGGATTCTGTAGTGCATTGTGGTAGCTCACACTCGTGTGGTGATGGAGAGCAGTGGTCCAATCTGGGTTGTTTTTATTTATTTGTTTGTTTTTGGAGGTTGCACAAACAGGACTTTCTGACAGAATAGATATTAAATGTGAATGTATGGAAGAAATCAAGGATGATCTCTATACTTTTTATCTAAACAGCTAGATGAATAATGGTTTGCAGCAAATATTTAGCATTTGGTATTAATTGTGTTAAAGTTGTGAAGCCTGTAAGACATCTGAGAAATCGAGTAGCCAATTTAATTTATGATTTTAATTTACGAGAGAGGTTGTGATAAGGATAAAAATGTTTAAGTCATTGGTATGTAAATGGGATTTAAAGTCATAAGATAGTAGGGATCATGTGGGAAGAGAAGGAAAAGGCAGAAGAATGGAGATATTCCAGCATTCCCAGGTTAGAGAGAAGAAGACACTGGCAAGGTAGGTTGTGCCCTTGAGGAATGGTATCCTGGTAGCCAAATGAAGAGGGTGTTTCAAATCCTGTTGAGAGGTTGAGTAAAATGAGAATAGAGAGTTGATTAATTATAGTTAATGAGATTTGGCAAAAGTAGTTCTATTTCAGTGATGGGGACAACAAGTCTTTTAGCATTAATAACAGAATTGGAGATGAGAAAATGAAGTCAATCTTTTAAGGAATTTTTGTTCCAGAGGGTAGTGTCAACAGATGTCATGGTTGCTCAGGAAAACCTGGCTTGTGCCCATCATCCCAGCATAATTACTATCAACACTCCTTCTACTGTCAAAGAGAGAGGATGTGGTATCATGGGAGGATTTTACTGAATCTAATAAGTGCTATTCTAATGAATCTAGTAACATAATTGTTATGCCATAGACTTTAAATTATGGGAATATGAAGGATTCTAAAAGAACAAAGCAACTGTACCCCAATTAAGATACTTTTGTTGTATATTTACCATGTCTGAACATGATTTACACATGTGCTATTTCAAATGTGTATTTTAACTAGAACTTTCCTAGGAAAGTTGTTAATGAAGTTTCTAGGTTAATGAAGATTATACTTACTTTTTCATGTTTAGTGAACTTCAGTGGAACACGGACACAGAGGAGCACATAAATCATAAGTATTTGCAGCTGGAGGAATGTTCACTAAGTGAGTCCCCCCATGTAACCAGCACACACCCGGTAAACAGAGAATGACCAGAGCACAGGAGCCCCTCTCATGACTCCTGGATACTAACAACCTTTCCAAGCATAACTACTTTTATGACTTGTTGTAGTTTACTTTTTAATTTGGATTAATTATGGATTCAAAAAATATTGCAAAAAGAATACTTGAACCCTTAATTGAATTAATTATAGACTCAGAAAATGTTGCAAAAGAATTCCCATGAACCCTCCATCCAACTTCTCCCCATGGTAAAATCTTACACAACTAGAGTACATTATCAAAACTAGGAAATTGACATTAGTACAGTACTGCTAACTAGGATTTCTCCAGCGTTTACATGCACTTGTGCACATATGTGTGTACTTCTGTGACCCTTTGTCATGTGGAGATCTGTGGTACCACCACTACAGTCAGGATACAGAAGCCCCTCATGTTAATCCTTAAATTTGCACAACTCCTCCCTACCCACCTCTCTTTCCTGTCAACCACTAATGTTCTTCATTTCTGTCATTTTTAAAATGGAATCATGTAGTATATAACCTTTTCAGGTTGCCTTGTTAAATTCAGTATCAAGGTCTTGAGATCCATCCAAGTTGTTTCGATTATCAAATGTTATGTTGTTTTTACATCTTAGTAGTATTCCTTTTCATGGATGTACCACAGTTTGTTTATTCATTCACCTGTTGAAAGGCATTGAATTGTTTGTATATAAGTCTCTGTGTGGACATAGTTTTCACTTCTCTAGGATAAATGCCATGGATTTGTGGTTCCTGGGTTGTATGGAAAGTGCATTTTAGATTCGAAAGTCAAACCCCCCCCCTGAAAATTTTAGGACTTGTATGCATGCATATAAGCCTAACCAATGGACACAGACACAGGGGGGAGGTGGAGAGGTATGAGTGGGGGGGAGCAGAATGGGGGGATAAGGACACATATGTAATGCCTTAATCAATAAAGAAAAAAAAGAAAATAATCCTATCTAATAAAAGAGTAGTATACAAATTTGACCATACCTTTGCCACACCCACAAACCACCCCCACAGCCACCCCCACCAGCCATCAGGAGCAGATTATGCAAATAAACCCCAACCAAGATGGCTGCCGCCACTGAGAGCAGGAGGAAGGCTTGGGTTTCCCTGGCAACAGAGGAAGCTAAGCCTCCTGCCATTGCCTGCCTAGGCCTCCACTCAATGCTACAAAGTTTCAATTATAAAAGATACAGAAATGGCAGCATCCACTGAGCTGGAGAGAACAGAGACTTGGGTTTCCCTGGCAATGGAGAAAGCTAAGGTTTCAGCCTGCCGTTATAGGCCTCCACTCTAGGCTACAAAGTTTCAAACAGAAATGGCTGCTGTCATGGTGCGAGCAGAAGGCTTGGCTCCGCTTCAGGCTACAAAGTTTCAATTGTAGACATAGATTAATCCCAGATACCAAGGCTTCAGCTTGGGTGGTTGGGGAGCGTGACTGGCTTGCAAACCTCCACAGGCCCCTCACCCAGGCCGCCCCTCACCCCAAGGGAACCCTCACCCTGATCTGGGACACCCTTCAGGGCAAACCAGCTGGCCCCCACCCATTAATCAGGCCTCTATCCTATTTAATCCTATCTAATAAAAGAGAAATACGCAGATCGACCATCACTCCAACACACAAGAGGGCTGCCCCCAGGTGGTCAAAGATCCTGCCCCCATGTGGACACAAGATGGCCAGTAGGGGAGGGCCATTGGGAGGTTCCAGGCTCTGCAAGGGAGGGCAGTTGTGGGTTATCAGGACAGCAGGGGAGGGCAGTTGGGGGTGATCAAGCCTGCAGGGGAGGGCAGTTAGAGGTGACCAGGCTGGCAGAGGAGGGAAGTTGGGGGCAAACAGGCTGGCAGGGGAGCAGTTAGACATCAATTAGGCTGGCAGGGTAGTGGTTAGCGGGTGATCAGGCTGACAGGCAGAAGTGGTTAGGGGCAATCAGGGAGGCAGGCAGGTGAGCAATTTGGAGCCCTCAGTCCTGGATTGTGAGAAGGATGTCCGATTGGCCGTTTAGGCCTGATGGGATTGGGCCTAAACAGGCAGTTGGACATCCCTTGATGGTTCCCAGATTGAAGAGGGTGCACTCTGGGCTAAAGGACACACACCCCCCTCCCCCACCGTGCACACGAATTTTGTGCACCAGGCCTCTAGTAAATAAAATAAAAAGCCTTGTTGACAAAAGCAAAAAGAAGGAGGAGGAGGAGGAAGAGGAAGAGGAAGTGGGGTAGGAAGGGGAGGGAGGAGGAGGAAAGAAAAAGAAACAAGAAACTGCCAAACTGCTTTTCAAAGTGGCTATACTTTTCATTTCCATTAGCAATGCAGGAAAGATCCAGTTTTTCCATATCCTCACCAGCATTTGATATTGCCAATATTTTTTTATTTGAGTAATTCTTATCAGTGTGTTCCAGAACCCCTTTATGATTTTAATTTGCACTTTCCAAATAGCTGATGTTAAACTAGTTTTGTTCCTTGTTTGCCATAGGTGTGTCCTCTTTGATGAAGTGTTTTAAGTCTTTTGCCCATTTTTAATTGCAATGTTTGTTTTCTTACAACTGAGGTTAGAGAGTTCTTTATTTGTTCTGGATACAAGGTCTTTCTTGGATATATAATCTGCAAATGTTTTAGCCCAGACTGTATCTTTTATCTGAACAGAATACTCTGACTTCTAACACTATAAATACAATCTTGCTCATGTTTGAACTTTATATAAATGAAATCTTACAGCGTATATTTTTCTGAGTCTAACTCCATTTACTCAACATCATGTTTGTGAGATTCATCATGTTGTTATGTGTAATAGTGATTGATTTCATTCTATACATTTGCCACAATTTATTTATCCTTTTCAGTTTTCCTATACATTTGGATTATTCCAACTTAGACCTATTAATAATGTTACCATGAATATTCTTGAACAGGTGTTTGATGAACATAAGGCATACATTTAGGGGATTTTTAGGGACAGTTATACAGTGTCTAAAATGTCAACTTTATTGACAAATCGTTTTCCACAGTGGCTGTGTCAGCCATTTACTCCACAACCTTGCTGTCATTTGGCATACTGACTTTCTTTTTTATTTCAGTGGTTCTGTTAAGTATGTCTATTGCCATATTTTTGGTAGTAAAATATACGTAACATAAAATTTATGTTCTTTTTTAAATGTATAATTCAGGGTATTAATATTAGTTAGCTTTCCATTAGCATTATTTAATACAGTAGGACTTGCTTTTCTAATATTCTTAACATAAGGTAGGTTAGTTTAATACAAAATGATTAAGTTATTTTATAATTTAGACGTTATAAAGCAAAACAAAACCTGATTTTAAGGCATTCATTTCATTCACGTGTTTTAAGGTCTATTGACTGTCTTAATATTGTGCATTAGGCATACAATGATAGCTAAAACCTTTTAAGAATTCACATCCTATAATAGTCGAATTTGTACTACAATTGTAATAGTGTATATAATATATCTAATAACAGACATTTATGCTAAAAAACAGGCCCTATAATTATTTACCTTTGTGTATTAGACTATGTATATTTATTAGGCAAATTATTTTTTCTGAACTTTTATTTTCAATCTACACTAATAAAAGAGAAACAAGCAAATTGACTGCACCTCTGCTACACTCACCAGCCATGCCCACCAGCCAATCAGGAGTGAGTATGCAAACCAACCCAACCAAGATGGAGACAGCCATGGAGCTGGAGCAAGCAGGAGGCTTGGGTTGCCCCCAGCAATGGAGGAAGCCAAGCTTTGCCCTGCCCTGGCTGGTCCTGGCCTCTGTTCAAGGCTGCAAAATTTCAATTATAGAAGATAAATATATCCCAGATACCTGCTTCCAGCTGGCCCTGGCTTTGCTCAAGGAGGCACTGAAAAACACACACACACACACACACACACACACACACACGCACACACACAGAGAGAGAAAAAGGAGGAGCTGGTAGCTTGGGTCGCCTGGGGTTGGTTCATCAGGCCAAGTTGGGATGGCAGTTATGGGTGATCAGGCTGGTGGGGGGGGGGGGCATTGGAGGTAAGCAGACCAGCAGGGGGACCAGTTGGGGGTGAGCAGGCCATCAGTGGGGGTCAGTTGGAGGTGATCAGGACAGCAGGGGGAGGCAGTTTGGAGCAAGCAGGCCAGCAGGAGGCAGTTGGGGTCTAGCAGGCCAGTGGAGAGGGAAGGTAGAGGTGAGCAGGCTGGCACAGGGTGCAGTTGGGAGTGATCAGGCTGGTGGGGGGCAATCAGGCCAGCAGGCAGAGTGGTTAGTGGCAATCAGGCAGGCAGGCAGGCAGGTGAGAGATTAGGAGCCAGCAGTCCCAGATTGTGAGAGGGATATCCGACTGCCAGTTTAGGCCCGATCCCTGTAAACAGGCAGTAGGACATCCTTTGAGAGGTCCTAGATAGGAGAGGGTGCAGGCCAAGCTGAGGGACACTCCACTCCGTGCATGAATTTTGTGCACTGGGTCACTGGTGTTTAATAAAAAATGTATAGCTATAGAGAGTCCAGGTAGTTTGTTTCACTTAATTGTAAAATCCATTGAGATATTGTTAATTCTCAATAATTACAGTAATTACTACTGAATAAATTGATGTGGAATATTTTATCAAGGATTTTACTTAAATTAATTTAACTTAAAATTTGCATAAATAAAATAAACCTGCAAGAGCATAAGACTTAAACTGAAGTACAGAATTATAATATCTAGGAGAGCTTGAGATGTTGGTCATTTTAAGAATCTAATTATGCTGTTAAACAGGTAATATTGCTATAATCCAAATGTTTAAACATAAAGTTAAAGTTATACCTTTTTATAATCATATGCACATTGGGTTCAGAGACAGTTGGAAGTATTATCCATCTATATTATATTCAAACCTGATATCTGATTTGCCAAAATAACAACACTATCAAAATTGAATTTATAGTTTTTAAATCATTAGTAGTTATTTATAGGAAGAGTACTATTTTTTTTTAAATTTTCACCTAAGGATATTTTTCCCCCCATTGCTTTACAGAGTGAGTAGGAGGGAGAGAAGGTGTGGGGAGGGAGAGAGAGAAAAACATGGATGTGAGAGACAAATACATCAACTGGTTGCCTCCCTTTGGACGTCACCTGTGGTTGTGGAGCAAACCTGTAACTAAAGTACCTGCCCTTGACTGGGAATCAAACCCAAGACCCTTCAGTGTACAGGCCAACACTAACCATGGAGCACACCAGCCAGGGCAGAAGATAACTTTTTCTTTTCTTTTCTTTTTAGCTTGTTTAATATATATATGAAATATTTTTATTTATTGTTTAAAGTATCACAGATAGTAGTACATATGTTTCTTTTTCCCCCCTTGACCTCCCCACAGCTTTCCCCCCACCCCAGCACATGCCCTCACCTGCCCTTTCTGCCCCCAGTGTCTTGTGTCCTATGGCTATGCTTCTTTGCATGCATTCAAGTCCTTAGATTGATCTCTTGCAACACCTCCCCCCACTCCCTCCCTGCCTTCCCACTGTAGTCTGACAGTCTGTTCAATGCTTCTTTGCCTCTGTAGCTTTTTTTATTTCTCCTGTTTCTTTTCTTTAAAGATCTTGCCTCTGCAGAGTGGAAATAAACATATGAGCACAAGCAATGTTTGAGATCCAATTTCAATGACCCACAGTTCTGAGTCCCAGTTTCAATGTCCAACTGTCCTTATGTGTACATGTCAGCAATATTGTCTGGATGGTGGACAAATGTTGGCAATGCAGGTCTGACCCTCTGTTGTTTGATCCTGGTTAACCTGCAGCGATGCACAGCTGCTGACTGGTAGCATGGCAAGGCGTCTTCAGCATCTTCCATCTCTGGACTGTTTCTCCTCTTGTATTTGTGGTTGGAGCAGACCTGTCAACTCCTCTCTATTGCAGGAATCCACATGGTCTTGGAGTTGTTTTCTGAAAATATACAAACATGTTCTTGACCAGAAGTTAATAAAGGAATCTTTTCTATAAATTTGACTTGGGATCCTTTTTATTTTTGCCCAGATGATTTTCCTTTAGCTTACTTTGACATCATGTGTGTTTTACATGGGTGTCTTGCTGTTAGTATTACAAATAAAAATTAATTTTCTGAAGTAAAAAATTTTTAGGTGTAATTTACTTACAGGATTTTTTCCTTACATGATATTACCCCACCATCCTCCTTTTTAAATTTTTTTTTATTAATGGAGGCTTTTGGAAATTTTATAATGCAATCTTGATAAATTTAAGTTTTAATTTTTGCCAAAAAATATGCAGTCTTGATAACTTTAAGTTTTAATTTTTGCCAAAAAATATGACTGCTTTCGGTTCATTGCATGTTAACCTATTTTACCATTAGATGAACTACCAATAGAAATTTTAGTTGATACTTTAGGAACAGCTTTTTTTCCAGTACAATTAAATTTTCTTGAATATTCACTTATTTCAATTAGTGAATTTAAATTAATCTGAAAACTTGATTACTATTTTACTGTCAAATTTAGTACTCTAACAACCATCTTAGTTTACTCTGTAAATATTAATGGAAAGGATTGTTTACATTTTTGAAGAAGATGACTTTTTCTATCAACTATAGGAATGAATGAAACAAAAATGCTCATGTCTTTCACACATGTACATGAGTTCATATGTAGAACATTTTATGATTTTATTTATGAAGCCACAGACGGATTCTGAGATCCAGATTTATAGCCTCATTAACTAGAGACTTTTTTTTGCCAACCTTGGAAGGCTTAGACTTGATGATACAATGTGAGGGGGGGTGCAATTTACCTTATAGAATATGTTATGTTTAACAAGATCATAGATCCCTCCCTTCAAACTGGAAGAGTCTGTGACTCGCAAGCAGAAAACATCTATGTCTTGCCGTAGATTTACTTTTTATAAAATCTTTATTGAACTATAAAAGAGAAAGGGAAATTTCCGAAATTGGCAGAAAACTTAATATCTGACTTTGTCATATATAAAATACTCAATTTATTCTTTCACTTTTCTTTAATATCAATACAGTATTGTTTCTAGGAATAGTTTTAAAATTAGCTGCTGAGTTTATTTTATATCAGAAATTTAATAACAATTCTCATTCTCCAGAAATAAAGCTAATCCAAAATGGCAGGAAACTAAAAAAACCACTTGTATTTCATTTGGTTTGCATTTAGAATAAGAATATTTTTTGTTACCCAATTCTGTTCAGTTCTTGAATTCATTTTGGAAAGCAGCTTTAGACATCAGTGTCAAATACTTTTGTTTTCTTCTGAAAGCAAAGCTTTGGAAGCACATAATAAGGACCGACCCAGGAAAAGCTAAAAGCTATTTGGTTCTCTATTTCTTTCTGGTCCATAACTTCATCTAGCCAAACTCTGTAATTTATTTATTTTTTAACAAATGCATGAACTTGAGCTTAAACTATATCTATATATATTTTTTGGGAAAAGTCATTGTATTGAAAACTTGAAGTCAACACATTTAAGTTTTATTAACATGTTAACCAAGTTTTGTTTAGTAATTTTTTTTTCTCTCACTGCAATTGTTAAACATTGGTTCCTGTCGTCTCTTCTGGCACCTGTCTTTTGTTTTTACACGTGTTCACTGTAAAATATGTAAAAGTGAGGAGGAAAGTAAAAATCATCTGAGTTTGAACTGAAATCCATTTTGAGATAATCATTATCAATATTTTGATAATCATCCTTTTGCACTTCATATCCACATGTGCATGCATGCAAATTGATAAATTTTAAGAAATAAATTGTATGTGCAGCTTATGGCCACTTTTTTTTTTTAAACCAACTCTCCTATTCCTTCCTACTAAGTACCTACTGTTAACAACCTGCTATATAACTTTCCATCCCCTACTTCATAAATATATATATAGAAAAGATAAAACTAGACTAGTGATCTTTTGTCATTGTTTTACACAGTTGAAATTATATAGTTTTCTGCTGCATGTTTTTTATACTTAATCTCCTGTCAGTCCCTCATTTTTTCTTTGTTTTATGACATTCCAAGGTATGGAATGACTATATTTTATTAAACTGTTGCATTATTAAAGGACATTTACTCTAATTTTTTGCTGCTTTAAATAAATATTGCAGAAGTTCTTATAACATATTCTTTTGTACCCGATTTTCCAGACTGGAAAATTGCTGAACAAAATATGTGTTCATAGACATTACTAGGTACTTTTTCAGAGATACTTTAACAGTCTATTTGCACCAGTATTGTTTGCCTATTTGATTATTTATAGAGATGCTTCACTGCCACACTAATTTGAATTTTGAAAAATTTTGAAGTTGAACTTCTGAAATGAAAATTTTCAAAATTGAAATTTTCTTGTATTCCTAGAACTACCTGATCACAGTTTGTAATCCTTTCATTATATTGTTGGGTTCTATTTATTATTCTATGTTATTAGTATTTTTGCGATTTTTTTCTAATTACTATCTGTATCAGATTAATTTTTAAGATGATCTGTTCTTTAAAGGTTAGATTGAAATAATATGTGAAAGTTTTCTTAACATTGGGTTGTTTTTAAATGATTTACCTTTTTAAATTTCTCGGATTCTTCTGAGGCAATTGGTTTGGTCATGATGTTTACTTTTAAGGTTAAATCTTATAATTTATGGTTTGCTAGAGAAACTTCTGTATTTCTTTAGGTTTTCAGATTTGTTGCAGTGGCAGCAATTAATAGTTGCTTAATCTTACATCCATTCTCATCTTCATTCCTAGCTACAAAACTGTTTTTTGCACAATACTGCCCTAAATAGAAGTCTTCATTTTCCAGGAACCCTGTGACTGTCCTTGAAATTTGTGAGAAGCCTGCTTAAAAGGAGCTACTGGAGCTCCAGCAGGCCCCCTGTTTTAAAAAAGATTTGAAGATGAAAGCTACGCACTAGTATGGTGGAGCAGAGAGTAGGTTGTAGCTGACATTGCAAAGCTAACATAGCAGCATTAGACTACCTACTTTGGGCTCCTTTTCTTCTTTTCAGAGGAAAATAAGCTCACATTCTATTTAAAATGCTATTATTCTTATGTGTTCTTTGATGTACAGTGGAACCTAGTCCCAAAGAATACAATAGCCAGAGGTTTGCATTTAGAATAATATTTTTTGTTACCCAAATCTGTTCAGTTCCTGAATTCATATAGTTCAGGTTCTCACAGGAAGTTCTGATAGCTAAGGATACCATGCTGTCAGAAACTGCTTATTTCTGAGTTTCTGATAGTGAGAGATTGATCAGAAAATTTATCCTAATGAATTTTAATTCTATGTTTGGGGTATTAAAGTTTAAAGAAGTAATTCCTTATGTTGTCTATATTTAAACTTTTTCTTTTATTCCTCGCTTAATCTCCAAGGAAGATTACCTGTCTTAGGGGTCTTCTATAAGAGTCAGCACATGAATTACTTTATTGGTCCTACATTGTTTTTTCTGTATTCTTTTTTATTAATTTCTTCTCTTTATCCCTCTTTCTGGTTTATTGTTCTTTTCCTCCTAATTTCTTAAGATTAGAACTAACTTTACTAATTTTCAGTCTTTTGCTGGTAACTAGGTTTATGGCTATTAATTTTCTCCTAATTATAGTTTTAACTCTGACCTATAGTTTCCTGTTTTCATTTGCTATCCATGTAATTTTCAGTAAGAGGTTAGTTTTCTTCTTCGCTTTCTGGAGAGTGTACCAAGTATTAGATGAGTTATAATCATTTTTTATTTCTAATTCTTTAGCAATTTTGTTTCTGATTTTTGTCATTTGTGTTCTCTCTCTTTGTTTCTTAGTTATCCTGGTTAGCATACTATTGTTTTATTAATCTTTTCAGAGAAACAGCTTTTTGTTTAATTGATATTTTTTTCCCCTCTGTTTCCTTGAATTCCTACATTTTAATGAGTTAGTTAAATATTTTTAAATCCATACTATTCTTTGCAGGATGTTTCTTCTACTTTAAGAATCTTTAATAGTCTTATCAATACCTTATTCTATTTAATCATATTTAATTAATTGTAGCAAAGTTTTTTTTGCCTATTTCTTTTTCTACTTCAACTCAGATATCTCTCTGTTCTAAATAATTTGTTATTTGACTAAAGTTTATTTACAAGTTAACATACTTTGTATGTTATGAAAATTTTCCTTTACTCTGTGAAGAATAAAATAGAGTTGTGATTTTGAAAACCAATCTCTATATATATATATCTTCATATATTATATGTCTAAATATTTAAAAGTTCAAAATCTATCTAAATTATTACATGAAGTATTTTCCATCCCCTATTTTGACAGGTATCTTTTTAACAATCTGAACTGGCAGTTCAAATTTAGAAATATATGACTTTACAGAGTTTCATACCTGAAAACTGAGAGTCTCAAGCCCTTCTCTTTATAAACTCTAGCTCCATGATGGAGGGTCTGACATATTTGTATGTGGATACTCAGCCCTCATATCCAGCTTCAAGCTTTGAGGGGGAAGAGGGGTATACATGCTCATAGAATGAATAGTCTGACCTTAAGAAGATGCACCCTGTGAAGAGTCCACTTATATCTTAGAGTTGTAGGCTTGAAACTGACTGGGAAATTGTAGTTGTTCTAGGCTGTGGGGCACAGGCTGTAAATGGACCTACCTACCTTCTTGTCCCATAGACTCTACCCTCCATGGAATTTGTCTTATCTCTGCTGATGAAAATCCTGATTCTTTTTTTCTTGATAAGTCTCCACTGGTCCTCCATTAATCACCAGATGTTTGCCTTAGGGCTCCCTCTTACTCTTTTCTCTCTGAGTTTGCAACCTCCCAGGAATTTCTTCTACCTCTATTTCTTACGTTTCGATTTTGGTGTTTCTCGACCAATCTTTAACCCATCTATCTAATCTTGTTTCCTAAAAATTTTGGCCCTCTGATGTTATTATTTATTTTTGTGGTGTTTTTGATGTTTTCTCACCCCCTGCCCCAAATATATACATTTGAAAAATTTCCTGAAATATTAGGCAAGAAAAAAAGTTATAGCATAAATATTTTTATTTCAATTTCCTATTTTATGCTTGTGTTCAGTCAGTGCATTTTTTATTTTTTCACTGATAATATGATATTTGGTTAAGTAATAAATGTTTGTGGATTTTGTGTGTGTGTGTTTGTTTTTTTGGGGGGTGGGGGTGGGGGTGGGGATGTTGTTCTTAGCATCTTCCATTCCACCATTATTACACTTGGCCCTGCAGAAATCTAGGAGTGTATTCATTTAACCTGTGAACATTTCTTATATACCTACCATAAGCACAATTCTACATTATGTACTAGGGAGGATAACTTACCAAAGAGGTAACAGTCCAGTAGTGGATGTGATAAATGCTGAAATGAATATACAAGGGCTTGAACTTCATGGATGCACGTGTAAGTGAATTTTTAAACTAAATATACAGTTGGCACTTTGTATCCCTAGATTTTGCACCCACAGATTTAACAAACTGCAGATTGAAAACTGGTTTTGGTCTGTGGTTGGGGATCCATGGATGCATTGTTCTGTGCCATCTACTTATATAAAAAGCCAGAGTCCATAACATCCAAAACAACCAAAGGCTCTACCTAATGCCCAGGGTCTGGTGGGTGGGTACTTGTGGCAACAGGGCCAGGGCCAGAAGAGGTGGGACCAGCTCTCACACTCACTCACAATTGCATACTCAACAGACACACACACCACTCACCAGTTCACAGCCTTTTTTCCCTTTCTTGCCTTCCCTACCAGCTTGCTCTCAGAGCCTCTCTCAGAATGAGGCCCCAGGGCAGGCAGAGGATGTAGCTGCCCCCACTGACCCCATCCCCTCCCAGCCAGAAAATAGGAAGAGGGAGAAAGGGAGATTGGAAGGCCTGGAGGACTGCTGAGAAAAACAAAGAGAGACATGTAATGATACCAGATTTATTATCAAAAGATTGTGACCTAACATTATTGAAGCTGAAGTATTAACAGGATCTGCAGAAGGAGAGGTTGTTCTGATTCCAAGAACTGATTTGTCCCCATCTGACAGTAGCCTCCCATTTAAATTAATTCAAAGACAGTTTCCTATGATGCCAGCATTTGTGATGACTATTAATAAATCACAAGGACAAATTCTAGACAGAATAAGAATATTCCTACCTGAACCCATTTCGCACATGGTCAGTTATATGTTGCTTTCTCTTGAGTTCAAAGAGCATGTGACATTAAAATTGTAAATACTTCATCACAAGGGAAATTAGGTACTCTGAAAGTGTTTTTACTCTTAATCTGGTATACAGGGAGATATTAGAATAAGTTTAATCAATTTATCAGTCATTGTTTGTATTTGTGTTGTTTTTACATCATGTTTTTTCTTGTTTTTATATCATGTTTTTGTTGTTATATCATGTTGTGATTGTTTATTAATAAATTCATATATTATTTTCATGTACATTTTACTAATTTCCTTTCATCTCTTATCTTTTATTGTTGAGAAAGGGCAAATAGCAGTATTAAAATATTTCCTCTAATTAATTCCCTTTTAATGTGCACAAATTTTGTGCACTGAGCCACTAGTCTATATAATAAAAGCCCAGCAACTGTTACAGTGGAATGACCAGAAAGACCGGTCACTATGACGCGCACTGACCACCAGGGAACAGACGCTCAATGCAGGAGCTGCCCCCTGGTGGTCAGTGTGTTCCCAGAAGCTTGGCTCAAGTGCAGTAGTGGTGGCGGGAGCCTCTCCCACCTCTGCAGCAGTGCTAAGGAGCGGTGAGCCAAGCTGTCTGAAACAAGCAAGCGGGTAGTTAGGAGCGAAGGGTCTCGGATTGTGAGAGGGATGTCTGACTTCTGGTTTGGGCCTAAACCAGCAGTTGTCCTGGATTGCGAGAGGGTACAGGCTGGGCTGAGGGTACCGTCTCACTCTCACCCATCCCTCTGCATAAATTTCGTTCATCATACTTCTAGTTCTTATATAAGGGACTTGAGCATCGACATATTTTGGTATTCATGGGAGGTCCTGGAACCAATCACCCATGGATGCTGAGGTACTGTAGTTAAGCTTTTAGGGAATCAAAAGTTACACATGGATTTTTGACCATGAGGGTCAGCACCTCTTACCCCCACATTGTTCAAAGGTCAGCTTTACTGTTAATGAATATGTAATGTTCTATGAGATCTGACAGTTAGGGACATAGTAGTCCTTCCTCTAAGAATCAATGGAAAACTCTGGAGGAAATAATCTTTATGCTGGGCTGGAAGTAGTGATGTCTAGTCTTGTAGCTATTGGAAGTCATTATGGAATTAGGTAGTGGAAGGTAGTAAGTAAATAGTTCGAGAAACAGTGCATTTTCAGGGGAATACAGCATACATGAAGTGAAACAGAGAAACAAAAAAAAATTTCTAAACTACCAGGCCACATTTAATAGAAATTGAGAGCCTTTTAAGCTTTTGAGCTTGTTCTTCAGTTGCTATTTTTAGGTGATAACCTAATGTCAGTACATGGAATAGTTTGGGGCAGAGAGAGTATAGCCAGAGGCCCTGGTAGGAGACTGGGCATCTCGCCTCCCAGGGCGTGGAAAAAGGCTGGATGGTTATGGGACAAAGAGTGGAAGGGTAGCATAAGTATTGGGGAGCAAACCTTTATTTTGAGCTTATTGTGAGTAGCAAGTCATTAATGTTATTCAGTAGGCTGCAACTTAATCATTTTGACAGAAAAAAGGAGCTAATAATTAAGTGTTGAATGAAATTTAAAATATATTTGGCCATATATATCGGTTCTAACCTTATTTCCCTCTATTATAAATGTATAAAAGCATTTTGATGCCAGAGTCTTTGACTTGCTGGCTAGTGTAAGTTGGGTAAAGCCTTTTCTTTACCACAGAAGACATCAGAATCTCTGCCCAAGTTGTTTTACCCTTCTTATAGTATATTTTTGTGTGATATCAGACAGAGTAACAGGAAGAACATTCCCATCTGGTAATCATTACCTATAGCTTGTATGTGTCTTCTGGAAGTTAACTCTTAATGTTAAACAAAGGAAGCTGATCAAAACCAGCTGTTAAACCTTTGCATAGTTCATATTTTATACAGTCAGCATTAGGTTACCATTCACATGACTATATGTCTAAAGTTTAAAAAACATAATAAGGCAAGCCTTTTCCTTTTATTAAAATTAATATAATCCTGATTTTATAGTTAACACAACTTTAATTGTTTCCCTATTTGGCAGGAAAATTGAATGCAATTGGGATCACTATGTATATATTTTACACACCTTGGAGAAATAATGGCTCATTTATTGACTACATGTTCCACAATTAATATATTTTGGATGCAGTCAAAATAAAAACAGTGGGTTGAAATATAATTTTCTAATTTAAAATTATGGGGTTAGTAAATGTAGAAACTTGCCAGCTAAACATGTAACAGGCCATTAAATATATTATGTGAACTAATTATATAGATATTGAAAATTACTCTAGTAATACCCCCTTTGACACATGGCATTTATTATAATCCTAGGTACATGCAAACATAGTAATTTTAGACCATTATTATTTATGATAAGAAATGACTCAAAGAATTTCAAATCAAGAAGACTTTTCTTTCTTCCTTTAATTGAATTTAGAAGCACTCAGGAATTTGGAAGAATCCAAACATTCTGGGCAGTGTTCTACAGACTGTTGGTACATTTTGTATGTTAAATAATAATAGTTTCCTCTGCCTGAAACTTGCAGTTCCAATATAAATAGCAATTTTGAAATCATAGAAAGAAGCATGTGAATTACAACAACCTATACTTTTGAAAGATCTGTATCAACAGTATTGAGGATTTGCTATCATGAGTTGGAGTTTTGTAATAAGGAAATGCAGCAGATAATGTAATGACTCAGGCATAACAATCTAGGCAGAAGACAGTAAGCATTTGTCCCAAAGAAATATTTTGAAATTCAGTGGTTGTTTCGCAAGTGATTAACACTGTTTTCTTGGAAGTGTTCTAGTCTGGAGAGACCGAAGTCTTCTTTACGAACACCAGGCAGGCGGAAAAGCCAAGGACAGTTCAAACTAAGTATAGGAGAAGATCAGGTGTGACCATACTGGTATTAGTGCCAATGTTGTGCAGGTACTTTTCTCAGGCCTGCGTTAACTGTCCCACTTTAGGAACATATTCTAAAATGTACAAGCACACAAGTAGAAAGTAATTAATAGCAAACAATAATTTTTAAAATACTGTAATTGAAGATTTCTTTTCTGAATATAATGGCATATTCTATTTTAAAAAGATAAGGTACCAAATCATGTTATCATGCAAGAATTGACAAGTTATCCTTTCTTATCATAGTATTTGTGTTGAAACATTTAAGTCAATTTATGATATGTTCATTTTTAACACTAAAACAAATAATTTAGCATACATACCACATGATATAAATTCAAATTATGTATATTAATTGATTCGTTATGCAAAGAAGGCTTCATTAAATTTCACACTTTTTCTTAGACTATTATATATATACAGAGTACATATATGAATTCACATGTGTGATATATGTTAATAAACATATTTGTATATATAAAATAAGCACACAAAAAGCAACCCCACAGATATTAGTTATTTCAGGGAGCTTTGACAATTCTACCCTCCCATGTAACCACCACTCTAAACAAGAAATAACATTTCCATTACTTTACGAAATTCTTCTCTCACAATTCTTCTAGTTACAACCTCTCAACTGCCCTAGGTTATTTCTATCTCCATAGATTCCTTGTCTGTTCCTGAATTCGTTGCATTTGTAATGGAATCATATAGAACATACTCTTTTGTGCTTAGCGTCCTTAGATTTGTTAGTCTTTTTTGTTTTATAGTCTAATCTCACTGTGATTTGTATTTCTATTTCTTTAATGACCAATGAGCTTTACATTAGGGTATGTGTGTACATATGTATATACATATCTTACTTTATGAAGTGTCTTCAATTTTTTTGCCTGTTTTTATGGAGTCATTGATCTTTTCTATGTTTTGTCCTATAAATTGTTGCATACCCCAAAGTCATGAGGATACTCTCCTATTTTTTTCTGTTATTTTATTGTTATTATTAAGTTTTCCATGATAAAAATATATTGCTTTTATAAGCCGGAAAGAAAGAAAATGTCCAAATATGTTTTCTAAACTTTTGGCAATGCCTCATCAATTAACAGGACATATTTAGATATTGGGTATTTTTGCTTAATGAATTTTTAAGTTAATGTAAATAGATATGGATAAAATTGACCTTCTAGAATGCTTTTAGTTGATGTAGTTTGGCTATGTAAATCTGTATTTTTTCAGTAATACTGCTTTGTGGACTACCCTCACATCTTCTGTGTAAATAATGGAGACTGTGTGCCAAAGTATTAGCCAAATGGTCTTTTTGAGTATCTATACTAATAAAAGCATAATATGCAAATTAGACCAGACAGCCAGACGACCTTCCAGACATCATTCCAGACAAAGCTGTGGTGGCCAAGGCTTTGGCAGAGGTGGTTGGGGCAATCAGGCAGGCAGGGGAGCAGTTAGGGCCATCAGCTCAGCAGGCAAAGGTGGTTAGGGGTGATCAGGGAGTCAGGCAGAGGGGTGGCGAAGCCAGTGGTCCTGGATTGTGAGAGAGATGTTCCAGATTGAAAAGGGTGCACCCCACCCCATGCATGAATTTCATTCACTGGACCTCTAGTAGATAGATAAGGGACAAAAATCAGAATATAAGAGAAAAAGTAAATTTTTAAAAAAAAATTTATACTTGGGCAAATAAACAGTAAAGAGCATCAAGAAATTTTAGAAATTACTGGGAAATAATACTATTGTTTTAAGGACTCTAAAATGCTTTTTCTTTCAACTTTTTAACTTTATAATGTTTAAATGTGTAGTGTGATGCAGCTGTTTTTGCCTGAGTCCTTCTGGCAAAATAGAGGAAGGCTCAGTATCCAAGTTGGAAGAGTGCTTGTCCATCTCTGGGAGTAACACCCAAGAGCTAATGGCACAGCCTTACTACATAGAGGAGCATGAGTGCCAAGGACTCTGTGTCAAAAAGTCAGAAGTTATGCTTCTCATGCTATTTGAAGTAAGATCTAGTTTTGTTTATTATCTTTTTACCTTCACCACTTTTATAAAATATAATTTTAAAAAACACTATAGCAACATCAAAATGTTATAGAAGTTTCTAAACAGCCCCATATTCTATTCTTATCTTGCTGTAGACTGATAGCAGTTCATCATCTGGCATTGGTCAGGGCCCAGACTCTGAGTGGCACTGATAGGAAAGTTTCATATCAGTTTAATTGGCAGTGTATTGTTTTTCTCTTAGTGCTCTTACACTAAGGTGTGAGAGGCTTGATGAAAAACTTGGTATATGTTGCTTAATTTCTCTGTAAGTATAATTTCTGGAGTCAGACTGCCTAGTTAACTTTGAGGCAAGTCTTGTATCCTTTCTAATCCTCAGTTTCCTCATTGTAAAATTGGGTTAATGTTCGTTCCTACCACACTGCATTGTTGTGATAATTAAATAAAAACAGTCATGGAAATTGCTTGGCATGGCATAATAGGATTGCCATATAAATTAATGCATATTGTCATTCTGGGTATTTTTATTCTGGGAACTCAATGTCAGGTCACTGTAGATAGATGGTTAGCATGCAAGGTCTGGTTGGGAAAAGTCACAGTAGATTACTTCTCCTTATAGAGCTGCCTACCAAGAGCCAATAATTCAGAAAATTAACTGCCGATGTATTTTTTTTGATAGATCTAGTCAGCAGAAATCTCTGTCATATTGAAAGAGAGAAGTCTGTATGGGTTGAAGTAGGTCTTTGGTAAGCAATTGATAGAAAAACCAAAGCCTGCCTTCTCAGGGAAAGGGAGATAAAAGCTAAGCTAGGTCATCAGGACTCAGTTTGAGAGACTGAAAAAAAAACTGGAGTGTAAACTAATAACCAGGACCAGGTGCTCAGTTAGAAGGTATCATGTTACATGACAGAGTTCTGGGAAACATGTCTTACCTGACATGTAAATGTATAAGAACATATATTGGATACCAGGCACATTGGATAATCAGACTAATATAACAGATTCCTTTTTTGTCCTTTTTGGCTTTGGACTCATTTTCATTGGCTCATTAGCTCCATGTCTAGGGAGGACTGAGTTTGTAGGTTAATAATTTTTGACAGGTATAGCAAGGCAAAACAAAGACAGGAAATACCTGTACCTGCAATTAGTTATTTGATTAGGTAGGTTTCTCACATGTGACTTTGCAACTTTTAAAAAAATGTTTCTAAAAGGTAATTTTAAAATATAGATGATATCTTTTTGATGTTGGCCTAGGGAATTCTCAGATCACTGTCCTATGGGATGAATACAAATTTGGATTTTCTGGATCTCTTAACCAAGGCTTCATTGTTTTCTTCTCTCAATAAAGTTCAAAGTCTTGCCAAACAGAAATCCGCCTAAAATGAAGATACATATCTTTCTCCTACTATATTCATTTTTCTTCAGTTACATATTCCAAAATTCTAAGCTGAGACAAAATACTGAGAAATTTATTTTTCTGTATAGGGTCTGTAAATCTTTTTCAGATATTTTTTAGAACTATTATGTCTTCATTTATATAATCATTTCCATTTATATAGAGTGGTATTGAGATTCTCTCAAGGAAGAAGACCATGTCAAATAGTTACTCCTCTTCTAATAGATTTTTTTTTATTTCACCCAAAGATATTTTTCTATTCGTTTTTAGAGAGAGTAAATGAGAGAGGGAAGGACAGAGAGAAATATCAATGTGAGAGAAACACATCAATTGGTTATCTCATGCATGTGTCCCAAATAGCGCCTGGGCCAGGGAGGAACTGGCAATTGAGGTATGTGCCCTTCACTGGAATGAAACCCAGGATCCTTCAGTCTGTAGGCCAACGTTCTATCCACTGAGCCAAACTGACTAGGGCCCTCTTCAAATAGATTTTTAAATTAAATTTATTGGAGTGATTTTTGGTTAATAAAATTATATAAATTTCAAGTATACAATTCTATGATATATCATCTGTATTTTGCATTGTGTGTTTACCACCCAAAGAAACAAAATGCCAGTTGAGTGGGAGAAGAGATGTACAAACAACAGCTCCAACAAGTGGTTAATATCCAAAATATATAAAGAACTCATACAAGTCAACACCAAAAATAGGTAGAGGATCTGAATGCATACTTCTTTCAAAAAATCATACAAATTACCAACAGATATATGAAAAGGTGCTCAATTTCACTAGCTATTAGGGTAATGTAAGTCAAAATTACAATGAGAATCCAAAAATATGAAGATAGTGTGAGGAGCCTCTGGGGCAACTGCAAGCGTATCAATATTCACACTATGGGGATACCGAAAGGAGAATAAAGGGAGCAGTAAATCGAAAACCTATTTGAAAAAACGACAGAAAACTTATCTTACCTGGTGAAAGAAATAGATGTACTAACAACAGAGTTTGGGAAGCACAGAGACCCAAAGAGGCCCACACCTAAATGCTTCATAATTAAAATGCCAAAGATTAAAGACAAATAATCTTAAAAGCAGCAAGAGAAAAGCAGTTAGTCATCTACAAGAGAGCGCCCATATGATTGTCAGCTGATTTCTCAACAGAAACTTTGTAGGCCAGAAGGGAGTGGAATGAAATATTCAAGGTATTAAAAAGTGAGAGCCTGCAAACAGTATTACTCTACCCAGCAAAGCTATCATTTAGAATTGAAGATCAGATAAAGAGATTCCCAGACGAGGAAAAGCTAAATGAGTTCATCACCACCAAACCAGTATTACATGAAATGTTAAATGATTTTCTTTAAGAAGAAGAAAGACAAGGAGAAGAAAGAGGAGGTCGTGGAAGAGATGAAGAGGAAGGGGAAGGAGAAGGAGAAGAAATAAAAGATAAAAATATGAACAGTAAAATTGCAATAAATGCATATCTATCAACAATTGAATCTAAAAATCAAAATAAATCAACAAGGAATCTAATGAACAAAATAAACTGATGAAGAAAATAGAACCAGAGACATGAAACATGGCACAGACTGACAAATCTCAGAGGGAAGGGGAGAAGAAAGGCCTCGAAGACATTAACCAGAGAACTTAATGCACATGTGCATTACCTTCTGTGGACACAGACAATAGGGTGGTGAAGGCCTAGGGCAGGCGGGAATGGGTAAGGGGTCAATGGGGGAAGGAAAAGGAACATCTGTAACACTCTCAACAACAAAAGGTTTAATAAAGTAATTTTTAAAAATGCAATGTGATACTACCTCACACCTATTAAAGTGGCTATTATTAACAAAACATGTACTAACAAATGTTGGAGAGGTTATAGAATGTAAACTGCTGGTGGGAATATAAACAGGTATAACCACTATGGAAAATAGTATGGAGGTTCCTCGAAAAATTAAGAATAGAGTTAGCATATGACCCAGCAAACCCTCTGCTGGGTGTCTACCAAAAATTTTTGAAAACATTTATTTGCACAGATATATACATCCCTGTGTTGATTTTAGCATTATTCATGGTGGCCAAGACATGGAAAAAACAGATTTATCTTTATTTAAATACTAGAGACCAGGGGTATATGTCTCTCAGCCCAGCCTGCACGCTCTTCAATTTGGAGCATCCCTCTCACAATCCAGGACTGCTGGCTCCCAACCGCTTGCCTGCCTGCCTGCCTGCCTGCCTAATTACCCCTAACTTCTTTTGCCTGCCAGCCTGATCACTCCCTAACCAGCCTGATCAACGCCTAACTGCTCCTTGCCAATCTGATTGACCCTAACTGCCCTCCCCTGCAGGCCTTGTCAGCCCTAACTGTCCTCCCTGCAGGCCTGGTTGCCCCCAAGTTCCCTCCCCTGTGGGCTCAGTCACCCTTAACTGTTCTCCGTTGCCAGCATGTTTGCTCCTAATTGCCCTCCCCTGCTAGTCCAGTCACCCCTAACGTCCCTCCCTTGTCAGCCAGATTTCCCCTAACTGCCCTCCCCTGCCGACCTGGTTACCCCCAACTGTCCTCCCCTGCAGGCCTTGTCCCCCCCTCCCTCCAGCTGCCCTCCCTTTCAGGCCTGGTTTCTCCCAACTGCCCTCCCTTGCTGGCCATCTTGTGACGGCCATCTTGTGTCCACATGGGGGTGGCCATCTTGTGTGTTGGTGTGATGGTCAATTTGCATATTATCTCTATTAGATAGGATAGTTAATATACTGGCTATGGTAGGAATAAATGGCAGAAAAATACTTAAAAGGAATAGGAAATTTGTTTTGTGGCTCAGATATTTGTTGCCTTATTTTTCATGATTTCCTTGGTGATATGGGCTGCTTGTTATACATTGGTAGTGACAGTTGCCTCATGCCGTCACTGCAGTTTATAAAAAGAAATTGCTTCCATTTTGAAATGAAAGGATTTCATTTTCCTAGCTGCTGTTGGTGCAGGCAACCCCTTCAGCAGAAACATGTTGGACATGTTTAAGAATAGTTTACAGACTGGCTTTGTAGTATTCTGTAAAGATCAGTAGTTAATGTTTTGGCCTGAAATGCTTTATAAAATATCCTACATTTTAATGTGTTTTAACTCTAAATTGGATAGTGAATGTTCTTGGGTAACATGGGTTTTTTGGATTGCAATGGTCTTTTCCCCCTTAAATTTTCAGATTCTATGAAGTGAGAAATGATTGCTATGCTATTATTAGATTCATAGCCCATGAAAAAGAGCAGATTTTCTTATATCTCTTTGGATGCTTCAAAGCAGGCTCTGTTAGAAGCCTTTTGGGGAATGACCATTATGAATTTATATGTAGCATAAATCTGATGGCTCCACCACTGATAGCTACCTTATTGCATACCTTTGCTGGTTACTAGAGCATTTTCCCTCCCAGCAGTTATAAATGCTGCTACAGTAGCTACTGGTAGTTTCCTCTCTAGACATATTTAGACCATGGAATAGAGGTAAGGTGTTTTTCCTTCTTATTGGAGAAATTAAGACGTAGATAGGAGAAAGTAGCTCAATATTTCCACTCAAATATATTTAAAAAAATAAAACGAATTCAGTGACTTTTTTTTTAAGTCAGGGTTTTCTACAAAATGTAATTTTATTAATCTGTGGGTTTGTTTGTTTTTTGCTTCCTCCTAGTCATATATCTCAGATTCTTTGGTAAAATGCTAAAGTAGTTAATCTTTAAAACTCTTAGGAACTTTTGAGGAAATATGGAGACAGTTACAAGTATACAGTTTCCTTCCATTAGTTTACATGTGTATACATGAATCATACTTACATTTTTCCCTCTAAAACTTTCTAAACCAAGCAGAATATTCTGTACTAATTTATAGAGGGCTACAAATCTAGTGTTAGGACCACAGATCCATCCTGTTTTCTCACTATCTTCCTACAATTCTAAAATTCATTCATGTGGTGATACCGAGTTTCAGTACAGTTCCTCCTTTCCTTGTAATAATACTATTAATACCTAAACACAATGCAAAATTATTTAGCACCTTCTACTTTGGTTCTTCTAATATCTTTTGTTGGCATTGTCATTGTGGCAGTGGTCGGCAAACTCATTAGTCAACAGAGTGGCAAACTACGGCTTGTGAGCCACATGTGGCTTGCAAGCCATAGTTTGCCAATCACTGCATTGTGGTATTCACAATTAACTACTTTGTTTTAACACACACACACACACACACACACACACACACACACACACACACACGTGCGCACGCACCCTGGTGATAGAAACCATGTTTTTCTTTCTCCTCCAGCTTCTGGCTTAGTGCTTATATTTACAAATTCTATATTTATTGACAGTCTACTCTGTAAACTGAGAAATCTCAGATAAAGCTATAAAATAATACACCTAAGAAGCTTGAACTGCCTTGATGTTCAGTATAATGTTTGTTGGCTATACTGTGGGCTGGTATCTCATATCATACTGCTGAGAAATTTGTCCAGAAATTATAATTTTATAATATTCATCATCAGGCTCTGATTTGAGTTTTTAGAAATAGAATTTATTACAGTATAAATTCATAATTTGTATTATTTATTTTTGCAATGTGTGTATTACTTTTTTGTGGTTTTTTTAAATTACTGATTTTTAGAATGTGAGAGGGAGAGAAATGTCAATTTGTTGTTCTACTTACTTATGCATGCATTGGTTGATTTTTGCATGTACCCTTACTGGGAATCCAACCCACAACCTTGGGGTATCGAGATGATGCTCTAACCAACTGAGCTACCTAGCCAGGGCTCTTCGTAATGACTACTTTGTAAGTTACTTTGTAAGATATATGGTTTACCTTTTTACAAAAGTGCTCCAGCAACTTTGATTTTATCATGGGTTAGGTTACATGATTAGATTAAAAGAGACATCTGTGTCCTTTACTAAATCTGACTCCTGTGTCAATACTACATAAGATGAATATTCATATAAAATTTTGCTTACTTTGTATTCAGTCTCCTCCAGTTTGAGTTTATATCTTTGCCAAAAAAAAAAAAAAACCCACTCATGGATGAAAAGCTAACTACCACAGTCAATTTTGGAATATAAGTCTGAATTTAATAACTCAGAACAGTGGGTGCCTTCTCAAAAACAGCATGACTAGAATTCTTTGGAGATGAATATCATCTATAACAATAAAAGTGTAATATGCTAATTAAACCAGACAGCCAAACAACCTTCTGGACATCCTTCCAGATGATCTCCCAGATGAATCCGGGGCTGCGAGGGCTGCGCCCCCTTGCTCGAATTTCATGCATCGGACCTCTAGTTTAAAATATTAGTCTAATGTTGATTTATATACCCATATATAATGGCTTTTTAAAATTACTATACATATATAACATGGCAAAAGCTTAAAATAATAAGAATTATGGATCTACATTATATTAAACTCTAGTTTTAAAAGCATCTGAATAAGGTGTGTTCCAACACAGTATATAAAAAATTGGTTCCATACCATGCAAAAAGCACTATGCTAAATGTTGACAGATAGCAAAGCAAGGATGAGCAAAGCACAGACCCTCCCCTCTGAGGCTTCCTGTCTCATGTCTATGACACTTCATAAATATAAGTGCCATAAAAAAATATCAGGTGCTTAGATATTCAGCCAAGGGAGATATCAGATCTGCTTAATCAAACACAGCTTCATAAAACACTTTGAATTTTTGGATGAGTCTTGAAGGATAAATAGGATTTCAAGTGGAAAGATGGATAAGTGGAAAGGACAGTCATTCCAGATCAAGAGGCACAGATAAGTGTGAACATATGCACTTTGGCAACTTCACAAAGTAGTAAATAGTGAATAATGAGTTTTGCTGAGCTAAGAATGATGGGGCAAAAGGGTAATGAAACTAGATAGGGGGCTGGAGTCATACTACAGAGCAGTGTTTTTCAATGACAGTGGGAAAGGGTAAAACCTTAAATGAAGAGGCTTAGACTCTTAAAAGAATAGAAAATAATGTATGTGTATATATGATATACTTAAAATACATTATTCAGTTCTATGTTTAATAGATAAATCCAACACTATTATATTGTGGTGTACTAAGTCCAACACCCGAGCTCCCTCAGGGACATTTTCTATTGATTGCTATTTTTACTGAGTGATGGATACACTTTTTTCTGAATGGCAGTGATTGGTCAGTTTTCCAATAGGCTTCCACCTTTATTGAGGTATCTCTGTGTGTAATGATCAGATGTTTTGCAAGTCTGTATTTGCTTTTATTTCCGCACAGTCACCTGCAGAAGCATAGGGACCTCATGGTGTATGATGGAGGAGTAAATATCTGGGATCCTTTCTGGCTTTTAGTGTGCAGCAATTCTGTGCAGATATCAGCCTTTCAGATTCCCTAGGCTATGCAGATGCTTTTCCAGTCCCCTGTGGCTGTTTTGTTCTGTGGATTGACATTTTAAATTCTGGGTTGTTTTTTGCTTGCCACATTTTCAGTCTTAGACAGCTCTGATGCTGATATTCCTGAGTATTTGCCACCAATTGTTCTTGTTTTTGACCGCCCCCTGGGAAATAGCCTTTTCCACAGAGCTCCACATTAGATAGATGGCCCTCTGCTAGCAGCAGCAAGGCTACTGCTAAACCATGCTTGGGACTGGTAGGGGCAGGGGCAACGTGCCAGTTGATGTTTGCTCCTCAAATTAATAAACCACCTATCCCATTGTTCTTGGGACAATTCAGTCATTTTCCTTAGGTAAATGTTTTCAATTTGTTTTATACCTTTGGTTCTTCCAGAGTTCAGAAATGTTTGTTGTCAGTCATTTTGCTGGAGGGTTGTTTTGTTTGTTTGTTTGTTCATTTGTTTGTTTTGAGAGAGACAGAGAGAGAAAGAGAGAGAGAGAGAGTAAAGATTTTCACTCCATCGTTCCTCAGGAATTGTTCATTGTGTTTAATATTAGAAAATATTAGGTACCTTAGAATGACATTGTATAAGAGTGTTGTGAAATTTTATCCCCCTAGTTTCACTTCATATTATAAAGGCTAATTTCAAAAAAAACTTTATGAGTAAAATAAACATTAAGAAAGGTAATTTTTAGTAGAAATTCTTACAAAAATAGCGATTAGAGACAGGTATTAGAGAATGGCTGACTCTTCTTATTGAGTTTTTTTAAGTGGGATTCTCATAAACAATATCTTGATAATCTAAAGAGTAATAACTAATAACATTGGTTGTTGCATGCTGATTATAGGAAAATTGTTCAGAAATATGGCACAGTGTCATCTCCTAAAATGTATAAGGGGATAAACTGTATCCAAAATGTATCTGTAGTTTGAATATATAAGTGATTTCCTTAAAAGAATGAAATATTTGATCTCTAAAATGTTAAATAATACACACCGAAACTTCTGAGAGCCCAAGCTATTTTCATATGTAATGTAAGAAAGGTTGATTATTTTAATATCAGCAACAACAATAATTGCCATTTGTTTATTCATTCATTAAATATTTACTGGGGTTTCAGGTGCATATGATATTTCATGGAAAACAGATAGAAATTATCATCTTAATGGAACTTACATTCTAGTAGAATAACTAACATTTAAAAAATACATATTTTTAAAATATTTTTCTTTATTGAGTAAGGTATTACATATGTGTTCTTATTTTTATTGATTTCAGAGATGAAGGGAGAGGGAGAGAGAGATAGAAATATCATTCATGGGAAAGAATCATCGATTGGCTACCTCCTACAAGCCCCCCACCGAGAATCGAGCCCACGCCCCCGGCATGTGCCCTGACCAGGAATCAAACTGAGATCTCCTGGTTCATAGGTCGATGCTCAACCAGTAAGCCAAGCTGTCGTAGCCTAACACATCATATATATTGACTCATTTAAATATATACGGAAATTGAAACAAAGATGTATTTAATAATTTGTTCAAAACATACACTTTGGTGAATAGTAGAATTGAGATTAAACAACCTAGACAGACTAGCTTTGGCATTCATGTTTTTAACTACTAATCTGAGGTCACTCAAGCAAATTCAAATCCTTGTGCAAATTCAGAAGCACTTGGAATCCAATCAGGTAATCTAAATAAGTAATCGCAACAGGAACATGTTAAAAGATTGAATAGTAGGGATTGTGGTATACATTGCTATTGAGCTGCAGTAGTTTTTGCCAAGCCGACCTAGTATCTTTTTTTCCCAACAGAAATTGAAAGTCTGGATTTTTATTTGAACTTTTGATTTTTAAATGTTGCAAAACAATTAAAAATTTCAACAATTCTATACAGGTCAAATAAAAAATATTCAGATGCTAGGTTGGAAGCAAAGGATCCCATTATGCATTTCTTGGGCATGTTTTTAATTATGATGGGTCTGAGTTTGTCTCCTTAGTCTTAGATACTAATGGACAGCTATACTAATAAAAGGGTAATATGCTAATTAGACCATGAAACCTTTCGGAGACCTTCTGGACATCCTTCCGGACAAAGCCATGGTGGCGGGGCCAAGGCAGAGGTGGTTAGGGGCGATCAGGCTAGGAGGGTAGGGCAGTTGGGGGTGATCAGGCCAGTGGGGTGGGGCAGTTGGGGGCAAGCAGGCTGGCAGGGGGGTGCCAATTGGGGGCGAGCAGGCCGGCAGTGGGGGACAGTTGTGGGTGAGCAGGCTGGCAAGGGGGCAGTTGGGACCAGAAGGCTGGTGGGGGCGGGGGGAGACAGTTGGGGGTGAGCAGGCTGCCAGTAGGGACAGTTGGCAGCAAGCAGGCCAGCAGGTAGAGTGGTTAGGGATGATCAGGCAGGCAGGAAGGTAAGCGGTTAGGAGCCAGAAATCCCAGATTATGAGAGGGATGTCTGACTGCCAGTTTAGGCCCAATCCCTGAGGGGTCCCAGATTGGAGAGGGTGCAGACCAGGCTGAAGGACTGACTCCCCCTCACACATACACGTGCACATATTTTCATGCACTGGGCCATTAGTCTATAAATATAAAAGCCTAAGCAACTGGTACAACGGGATGAGCGGAACAACCGGTTGCTGTGATACACACTAACCATCAGGGAACAGATGCTCTCTATGCAGGAGCTGCTCCCAGCCTGCAGGCCCCGATCACCAAAGGGGCCTGCCAGCCAACCTCCTGATCCCAATTGCCTGATCAGAGCCGGGCCTTGGGCTGGGACAGGGAACTGGGGGGGTGTGGCAGCGGATACAGGCAACAAAGGAAGGAGGGGTGGCAGGCAAGGAGGTTGAGAACTGCATAGTGGTGATGTGTGGGTGACAAGGGAAGGAGGAAACAGGGAGGTGGGGAACTGTATGGTGGTGGCAGGTGGGTGGCAAGGGAAGGAGGATGTGGGGAGGCAGGGAACTTGATCGGCTGTGTTTGCTGGCCTAGGGATCCCACCCATACACCAGTTTTGTGCACCAGGCCTCTAGTTTCAGATATGCATATGAACCATACTTTTAGCTTATCCCTGAAATTCCTCATTGATTGCCAATATTTTATTTCTCATGTGGGGATAGTGTTTTCTACCCAGTCAAAAAAACCTAAAAACCATAAATCCATCCTTGTTTTGTTAATTTCGCTCCCCCTCTTTTTTCCTTTTCCTCACTCCCTTTGCCCTTCCTCTCTCGCTTTCATGCAACTTTTTCTCTCCTTCTGCCATTCTTATGCTTTCTTCTGCCTAAAATGTCCTTTCCTCTTTCATACCCTTCTCTCCTACCCCTCCTTTTCTGATCTGAGTTGGCTATTAAATATGACCTGCCTGAGGGTGAGGACCACACTTGAGTCATCTTTGTATTCCTAGACTCTGGTGTAGTGTTCCGTACACTGGACATCCTCTCAGGAGCGTGGGATGAGGTATAAGTCTAGGTATTTGTCTCTCTTGACAGTAGAACTAAGGTAATGTCTGTCAGTAATGGGGCATTTTCTAAGAGCTATATTTATGTGGTGGTTTGGGGGATTATTATTTTTTCTATTGCTATAAATTTGGTTAGATAAGAGTGTCTGTGTCAAAGGTATTTAATTATATTGACAATCATCATCTACTGAGTAATGCAGTTTGAACAACATTCTACTATTTGTGTAATTGGAATTTTTTTTGCAAAGCATTGAAAGTTATTCATGCCATAATTTGGAAATTATATTCAGCACATTCCTAAAGAGCCTTTCAGTGAAACTTCAGTGTTTAAGTGTGTATCTTTCTTAGCTCCTGTCACCTCTGATAAACAAGTCTCATGACCCTTTAAATATTAATTTAAATTTCAGAGTGAATTAAATATGACAAATCAAATCATAACAATTGTACTTTAAGTATGCTTTTGGAAACTCCTCTAACTCCATAATGGCATATTTCTCCTGTCCCATTAATGATCCCATTTTAGAAAATATATTTTAAATCTTCTATCACTGACTAACTTCAAAAGAGCTTTTTGTTCACTCTCCTGTTTTAATGAAAATATCATTTCATCAGACAATACCTAGGACATTTCCTCTAGCTTCTCAAAAGACCTTATTATCTGGTTCATTTTCCTTCTTTCAATCATATTCATGTTATAATTCTTGGTCATTTCAGTAGTTGCTTACATGATCCCTCCAATATCATGGTCTTTCACAGTCTTTTCCTCCTCTTCTCCAATGACTCTGTTTCCCAGCTTGTGTCAGCCATCAATTTTCAGAGTAATATCCAAGATCTTGTGTTACTAAGTGCAACCCCTCCACAACTTCATTTTAAACTATTTTCTTCGGTCACCCATCACCTTCCCTTATCCTTCACGAAATTTTAGATTTCATGATCAGTAATTATAATTGTTTCCTTGCATATGTGCTTAATTCCCTTAGCCTTCTCTCCTTTATCTGTTCATCTGACAAACCCAACACTACTTAAATTTTGCTTTTCACTAGTTCTCAGTCTGCACTCATGCAAGTAAACGTCACTGGAGAAAAATATGCAACTATGCTGACTGTTAATTACATTAATCCATAATTTTTTTCCCCTAAAGCATTCACTTTCCTAGTTTCCTGAATGATATATGATACCCTTTCTTTTTCTTAAAATCTCTAATAATTTCTTTTCCTTCCCTATTCACAACTTACAGCATACTTCCTACTTCTTTAAGAAAGTTGATTTAAATAAATCAGGCCGATTCTTCTGCCACATTTGTATGTTTCCCTGCATTTATAACCTCATATGCTTTCTGTCCTTTTGCTGTGGCTTAATTATCCATTCTCCAGGGTATAGCCTATCTCACCACCAGTGCTCTAAATTTCAATCCCCACCCACCCACACCCACCCACACAAGATCACCAGCACTTCTTTCTTCTACTTCATCACATTTCTACTGTTGTATCCTATCTAATAAAAGAGTAACATGCAAATTGACCACACCTCCACAACACCACAAGCCACACCCACCAGCCAATCAGGAGAGAGTATGCAAATTAACCAACCAAGGTGTCTGCGGCCATGGAGAGAGCAGGAGGCTTAGTTTTCCCTGGCAATTGAGGAAGCCAAGCTTTCTGACTGCCCTGGCCTGCCTTGGCCTCTACTTAAGGCTACAAAGTTTCAATTATAAAAGATAAATAAATCCCAACAGAAATAATGGTAGCCACGGAGCTGGAGAGAGCAGGAGGCTTGAGTTGCCCCCGGTGATGGAGGAAGCCAAGTTTCCACAGCCCTGGCCTGCCTTGGCCTCTGCTTAAGGCTACAAAGTTTCAATTATAGAAGATAAATAAATCCCAATAAAAATGGCAGTGGCCATGGAGTGAGCAGGAGGCTTGGCTCCACTCAAGGCTAAAAAGTTTCAATTATAGAAGATATTTAAATCCCAGATACCAGGACCTCCATTTTGGTCATTGAGGGGTGTGGCCAGCCTCCAAACCACCACAGGTCCCTCACCCAGGCCACCCAATGCCCCAAGGGAATCCCCACCCTGATCTGGGACACACTTCAGGGCAATCCAGCTGTCTTCCACCTGTGTACCAGGCTTCTATCCTATCTAATCCTATCTAATAAAAGAATAATATGCAAATTGACCATCACCCCAACACACAAGATGACTGCCCCCATATGGATACAAGTTGGCACCACAAGATGGCCAGCAGGGGAGGGCAGTTGGGAGGGACATGGTCTGCAAGGGAGGATAGTTGTGGGCAATCAGGCCAGTAGGGGAGGACAGTTGGGAGGAAGCAGACCTGCAAGGGAGGGCAGTTGGTAGCGATCGAGCCTGCAGGTGAGGGCAGTTAGGGGTGACCAGTGCAGGAAAGGGTAGTTAGGGGCAAACAGCTGGAAGGGGAGAAGTTACACATCAATCAGGCTGGCAGGGGAGTGATTAGGGGTTGATCAGGCTGACAGGCAGAAGCGGTCAGGGGAAATCAGGAAGGCAGGCAGGCAAGCAGTTGGGATCCAGCAGTCCTGGATTATGAGAGGGATGTCTGACTGCCTGTTTAGGCCTGGTAGGATCGGGCCTAAACAGGCAGTCAGACATCGCTCAAGGGGTTCCAGATTGGAGAGGAGGGTGTAGGCTGGACTGAGGGACAAATAACCCTTTGCATGAATTTCATTCACTGGGCCTCTAGTCCTATCTAAGAAAAGAGTAATATGCAAATTTACCACACCTCTGCTATATCAACAAACCCTGCCCACCAACCAATTAGGAGCAAATATGCAAACAAATCCACCCAAGATGGCTGCAGCCATAGAGAACAAGAGGGAGACTTGGTTTCCC
Organism: Antrozous pallidus; assembly: GCA_027563665.1. Lineage (NCBI taxonomy): Eukaryota > Metazoa > Chordata > Mammalia > Chiroptera > Vespertilionidae > Antrozous > Antrozous pallidus. The sequence goes on along the minus strand of CM050517.1, from coordinate 15,353,326 downwards.
CAGCAATGGAGAAAGCCAAGCTTTACACCTGCCCTTGCCGCTCAGGCCTCCACACTAGGCTACAAAGTTTCAATTATAGAATCCCAACAGAAATAGCGGCAGCCACAGAGCTGGAGAGAGGCAGGAAGCTAGATTGCCCCTGGCAATGGAGAAATTCAAACTTCTGCAGCCCTGGCTAACCTAGGCCTCCACTTCTGGCTACAAAGTTTCAATTATAGAAGATACATAAATTGCAACAAAAATGGCTACTGCCACAGAGCGAGCAGAAGGCTTGGCTCCACTCCAGTCTACAAAGTTTCACTTGTAGAACATAAATTAATTCTAGATCCCAGGGCCTCTGCTTGAGTCGCTGGGGGCATGGCTGGCCTGCAAACCACCACAGGCCTCTCACCCAGGCCTCCCCATGCCCTAAGGGAACCTTCACCCTGATCTGGGACACCCTTCAGAGCAAACCAGCTGGCCCCCACCATGCACCAGGCCTCTATCCTATCTAATAAAAGAGTGATATGCAGATTGACCATCACTCTTAACACACAAGATGGCTGCCCCCATGTGGTCAAAGATCCTGCCCCCATGTGGACACAAGATGGCCAGCAGGAGAGGTCCATTGGGAGGTTCCAGGACTGCAAGGGAGGGAAGTTTGGGGCAAACAGGTTGGCAGGGGAGCAGTTATGCATCAATCAGGCTGGCAGGGGAGTGGTTAGGAGGTGATTAGGCTGGCAGGCAGAAGCGGGTTAGGGGCAATCAGGAAGGCAGGCAGGTGAGCAATTAGATTGTGAGAGAGATCCCAGAATTGGAATGGGTACAGACTGGGCTAAGGGAAACCCCCCTTCCCCCTATGCCCGAATTTCATTCACCGGACCTCTAGTAGATTATAATCTTATGGATTATTCTTATCAGCATAAAACATGCTCCTCTTTATCCTATCTTAAAACTCTCCCTTTCGCTTTTTGATATTCTTTCTCAAGCTGCTTTCCTTAACAGCAGAATTCCTTAAAATAGTTATTTATATAGGCCATCTGCAGTTCTTTCTTCCTGGTTTTCTCTTCGTAACAGTGCAATTCTTTTTTCTATTATTGTCTTAAGTTTTACATATGTCTCCTTTTCCCACAATTGGTACTCCCCCCACCCCCCACCCCGCCCCAGCCATTCTCACCCCAGGCAAGCCTCCACTGCGCCAGATTCTGTGTCCATTGGTTATGCTCATATGTATGCATACAAGTCCTTTGGTTGTTCTATACCCCCCCCACCCTCTTGCCATTTGTCTCTGGATCTATTTTTGTTCATCAAATTATGTTGATCATTATATCTCACATCTGAGTCAGATCATGTGATATTTATTTCTCTCCAACTGGCTTATTCCACTTAGCATAATGCAACAATGCAGTTATTCTCTTTTATTTCATATTCTCCTTTATTTCATTGTAAGAACCAGCTTACCACAACCTCAATATATTTACTTATGTGTCCAGTCCTCTAATACATAAAAAAATGATTGCAGGTTTGCTATGCCAGTACCTTTACCAAAACAAACCCCCTTAGAAACATTCAGGACTGAATGCTTTCTTCCTAAGAATGAGACAAAGGCAAGTGTACTTCTTTTATTGTGTATCTTGATTGTAGTGTATAGGATGCCTTAGCCATTGCAATAAGGTAAAATTAAAAATAAAAGACATTGCAAATAAAAATAAAAATGGAAAACTATATTTATTTAAAGACACCATAATTATGTATATAAAAATTTCTATAGGATATATTTTTTAAAGTTTCTAGAATTAATAAGTGAATTTAGCAAACTCAAGGACACAATGTCAATAATAATAATAATTAAAAAAAGCAGTTGTATTACCCTAGCTGGTTTAGCTCAGTGGATAGAGTGTCAGCCTGTGGACCAAAGGGTCCCAGGTTCGATTCTGGTCAAGGGCTCATGCCTACAGTTGCGGGCCAGTGGGGTGTGCAGGAGGCAGCTGGCCAATGATTCTCTCTCATCATTGATGTTTCTATCCCTCTCCCTTCCTCTCTGAAATAAATTAAAAAATATATATATATATTTTTTTAAAAAAACAGTTGTATTTTTACACATTACTAATATAATTAGGATTTTTGTAATTATAACTTTTTTATCTTTATTGTTGAGAGTCTTACAAATTAAAAAAAAAACACCTTTTAAAATAGTATAAAAGATAAAAAGTACCTAGGGATAAGTTTAACAAAATCTGTTCAAGACCTGTATATCAAAAACATTGCCAAGTTAAAGCAGACCTCAATATATTAAGAGATACCGTTTGTTCACGCATTGAAAGAATCATATTAATTCAGATTGAGCTATGGATTTATTGCAACCCCAATTAAAAGCCCAGGAACCTATTTTAGAGATTGACAAGCTGATTCTGAAATTCATATGGAAACGTAGGGGACTTAGAATAGCCAAAACACCTTTGAAACAGAGGGAAGATTAGATGATTTACTATGTTGCAAGATTACAATAATCAAAGCAATGTGGTGTAGCACAAGATTAGACAGAGATCAGTGGAACAGAATAAGAAATGCAGATACAGAGTGAGATGTATGTTCAATTGAATTTCAGCAAATTACCTGGGTAGGTAATCTAATGTATAAAGGATAGTGATTTTAACAAATTGTGCTGAAAAAATTAGATATCCATGTAGAAAAATAATGAATGTAAACCTATCTTTTTTGCTTTGTATAAACATTAACATAAAATCTAATTTTATAAAAATTCTAGGGAACAATGTGAGAAAATCTTCATAACAGAAATTTCCTTATTAGAAAACATAAAGCAAGAACAATAAGAGAAAAACATAATAAACTGCACTTCTACATTGAACACTACTCTTTAAAATAAACCATTAAGAAAATAAAGAACAGAATAAAGAGTGCAGCTATAAAACCACATAATTTTGACAAAAGAGTCAGAAATGGAGTAAAGATAGTCTTTTCAATAAATGGTGCTGGGAAAACTGGAAAGCCAAAGGCAAACAAATGAAACTGCATTACAGTTTGTCCCCATGTACAAAAATTCAAAATGGATCAAAGACCTAAATGTAAGACCCAAAATAATAAGTTACATAGAAGAAAACTTAGGTAGCAAACTTAAGGACCTTGGTCGTATAGAACATTTTATGAACTTGATCCCAAAGGCAAGGGATGTAAAAGCAAATATAGATGAATGGGGCTATATCAAACTAAAAAGCTTCTGCAAAGCAAAAGAAAACGACAACAACACATAGAGGCAGCCAATCAGATGGAAAGGGAGATGATATTTGCAAACAATAGCTCTGACAAAGGCTTAATTTCCAAAACATATAAAGAACTAATAAAACTCAATACCAAACAAATTACCCAGTCAAAAAGTGGGCAGAAGACCTGGAAATACACCTCTCCTATAAGGACATATGAATAGCCAATAGATATATGAAAGATGTTTAACCTCACTGGTAGTTAGGGAAATGCAAATAAAACTACAATGAGATACCACCTGACACCTGTTAGGGTGGCCATTATCAACAAAGCAATAACAAGTGTTGGAGAGGTTGTGAAAAAAAGGCGGGGGGACCCTCATTCATTGCTGGTGGGAATGTAGACTGATGCGACCTCTATGGAAAGCAGTCTGGCGATTCCTCAAAAATTTGAGAATAGAACTACGACATGACCTAGCAATTCCTCTCCTGGGTATATACCCGAAAATCTCAAAATCATGTATTCACAAAGGTATATGCACCCCTATGTTCATTGAAGCACTATTCATGGTGGCCAAGACATGGAAACAATCCAAGTGTCCCATAATAGAGGACTGGGTAAGTATTACGCAATGAAATACTGCTCAGGCATAAGAAAGAATGAAATAGCGCCATTTGCAACAACATGGATGGAACTTAGGATAACTGAAGTCAATCAGGAAAAGCTAAGAACTATATGATTTCCTTCATATGTGGGATATAAAACTGAAACTAATGAACACAAACAGCAGTGTGGTGGTTGCCAGAGGGAAGGGGGTGGAGGAAGAATGGGGTCCTAATATAAGGTGACAGGAGAATATTTGACTTTGGGTGGTGGACATCCAGTGCAATATACAAATCTGCTCAATCTGGAGTACTCCAGAAGTCAGTTCCTGGCGCTCTTGCTTTTTCCCTACTTCCTCCTGGGTGTTCTTTTGTAGGATTGGGCTTTAATTTCCACATATATGCTGATAAGCCCCAAATTTATATCTCCAACCTAGACATAATAACTGGCCTTCAAACTTGTATATACCATTTACAGTGCCCTTTGATGCCAAGTGTCTCTGCTTCTGATGCGTCCTCCGTATAGTTTAAGCTCAACTGTGCAGACAGAATGATCCTTAGATACAAGACATACAACACCACACTTCTGCTCAAAACCCTCAGTTTTTTCACCTCACTATAAAAGCCTGAGTCCTCCTAGTCACCTGTCAGGCCCTTTAAGATCTAGTTTCCCGTACATCTTCCACCTTATCTTGCTGCCTGTGGGCCTCCCTGATGCTGCTTTCATTTCTAGGCTTTTATCCTTGTTACCCTTTGCCTAGAACCGTGGTTGGCAAACCGTGGCTCGCAAGCCACATGCGGCTCTTTGGTCCCTTGAGTGTGGCTCTTCCACAAAATACCACGGCCTGGGCGAGTCTATTTTGAAGAAGTGGCATTAGAAGAAGTTTAAGTTTTAAAAATTTGGCTCTCAAAAGGAATTTCAATCGTTGTACTGTTGATAATTGGCTCTGTTGACTAATGAGTTTGCTGACCACTGGCCTAGAACATTCTTCCCCTAGACAGCCACATGTCTTGCTCTCTTACTTCCTACAGAGCACCTTCTCAATGAATTATTCCTTGACTATTTTATAAAAAATATCAGTATCTCTCCTTCCCACTAGCACTTCTTAGGATCACCTTTATACTTTTGTCTTTTATTTATTTACTAGAGGCCCAATTTATGAAATTCAGGTAAGAGTAGTCCTTTCCCCCGGCTGCCGGCACGGGCTTCCTTCTGGCACCCAGGACCAGGCTTCCATTGCAGCCCTGACTTTGGCCAGAAAATCGCCGGAAGGACTCCGGAAGCACATTTGATCTAATTAGCATATTACCCTTTTATTATTGTAGATTTATCTCCCTCTTCTGACATTCTTGCTAAAATATAAGGTGATGACAGCAATTTGAGATAGTTTGCCTTCCCTCTCCTGTATTCTCAGTTTCTCTAAAATGTCCTGGTACATAACCAGTTACCAATAAATATTTGAATTCTTACTGCAAAGTATCAGGACTGCTTCCTCTGTGGCTCATGAACTAATTGAGAAGGCAGTCCCAATTGCTCTCAGTGATGACCGATATAAGATATAACCATCTAGACAGACTGTTTTAAATGGCGTAGTGTTTTGTTTTGGTTTAGATACTGATATTAGATATATCTGATAAAAATAATTTATTTAATGTAAGAACTTACAGAAGAAAAGTAGCAAGTTCTTTGTTTCCCCTAAATGATTGGTGGCTCTGTTGTTTAAAAAGAAAGAAATGAGAAAAAAAGCTAAATATAAATTGTGTTAAGGTGTATATATTCTTTACACATATAAATACTCATATTAGAAGTTCACTACCTTATTAAAAAAAACTACTTGACTACATCCCATAAACAAGGTACTTTGGGGTTATGATGGTGTTTTTAGAAGAATTTAGAAGTCTTAATACTTTGATGTTTTTGGCTTATAAGGACAGTGATTCCTCAACGAAAGTTGAGTCCTGAATTACTGAAGAGGAAGCAGTTTGATTTCTTATAACAGTAATTCTCAAAGTGTGGTCCCCACAGACTGCTGATGGGCTCTTAAGCATCTCTGGGTGGTCTGCTAGGCTCTTTTCTCCCAAGGTTTATAATATGACAGTGGCAGGAATTAATAATTTAATGACATTTCTCATATGCCATTCTTCCCATGAATAATGATGAGGTTTCTTTTTAGTGGCAAGTGAGTATAGGTGGAGTTGGTGGTCCACTCATTCTTTATTCCTCTGGTAAAATAGTCCACAATGTGAAATTGAGAACTGTTACCTTAGAGATATCGACTGTTTATATGATTATTAAAGCTTTGAGAATTCCTTCACTAGCAGTTGGAAGCACTAATTTTTTTCTTTTTTTAATTTGAAACCCCAGTTTGCATGCACTAAAATGATTATTCACTTTGCCAAAATGTGGTGGCTGCTTCTGTTTTCATACTGGGAAAGATCATGTTCAAGAACCTAAGACCTAAAAACCTTTAAGATAATACTTTTCAGTTAACAGCGTAGCGTCGCCTGGCCTGAAACCCAGCAGGCCTGGATTTATTTCTGACTTCAGCACCTGATTCACTAGTAACTGTGAGGCCTTATCAGGTTATTTTCCATTTCTGAAACTAATCGGTAAAATATTAAGATATTCATATACCATAGTTAAATTCCTAGAACACTGCCCGACACATTCATTCATTCATTCAGCATTCAACAGAAAATATTTTATGTTTCTACTCATGCTGGCTTCTTGAGATACATAACAGGATGAGATGTGATTCCAGACGTCAAGTGACTTTGCAGATAGGTGACAGAGATAGAAAAAGAAATAGAAACTTCCGGTTCAGTGCCATTTATTCAGTAGTGCTCTGGGCATTCTGAGAACATAGTATAGGGAACATTTCTTAGAGGAGATGAAATCTGAGCTATGTTTGAAGATTGAGTGGGAATTAGCTAGGCAAAATTGGGAAGAATATTTCAGCTTGATGGAACAACAGATTCAAAGACTGCCCAGCAGGACTTGTATGGAGAGCTTTTGGCCAGGTAGGAGGGAGATGGGTAGGAGAGGAAGATAAACATTTGTTTTTGACAGGAACTTAAGACATCAATAGATGGATACTCTCATCAGTAGTATTCACTATTAGTATTGTCATTTTAGATGGCAACTGCACAGGAATGAAATAATTTACCTCTCTTCTTGGCAAATAAAAGTAGAAAAAATATCTTTTTCTTAACTCACATTCCTGAAATTAATAAAATCTGTCTCTAAGTTTCATATTTCTGAGTTTCTCATTTCTTTTAGAAAGGCAATGAGTACTTATTGAGAGCCCTTTCCCTTTGTAAGCGTTTTTTGTGCTTCAACATTCAGCAAATCAATTTTTTTCATTGAGTAAAAACTGGATTTCAATGCCCAGAGTGCCCCAGTAATAATAAATTTGAAATTAATGAAAGATGACTGAATTGATTTTACCAAATGGTAGTTATTCGTAGCTATGATCAAGTCATACTTGTTTATGAGTTTCCATATGTTTGTTTTCAGCTTTTGAGATGCGGGTATGGTCTCCTACATTGGGATAGGCTTCTTAAAGGCCAGCTGGGACTTTTGCTTTCAATTTTTCACTCATTTATTATTTTATTTGTAACTTTAAATAGCATCTAACATAATGTTCTACACAGAATGAAACAGATATTCAGAAATGTGTCAGAAAATGATTTTTAGCTTTCATGTAAGGACTGTTCATTGCTCCCTGTGGGAGCTTTGCTGGAGGAGAAGGCCTGTGTTAAAAGAACTAACATAGCAAGTACTTATTTCTGTTTATGTGCATATGTTGTTGTGACTCATTTTCATGGATGGGGAATAAAAGGAAATTAAATTGAGTTAAAGATTTTACATTCTTTTACTAATCAACCTGGGTTTTGTGTGTTTGTCTTTATTATTTTAAAAGATTAATCTTTATTGTTGAAAGATATCCTCCTTTTCCCCCCATTGACTACTGTACACCCCCAGGCCTTCTCCACACAATTTTCTATGTCCACGGGTTATGCATGTATGCATGTAAGTTCTTTAGTTAATCTCTTCCTATCCATACCTCCCCGCTTCCCTCTGAGATCTGTCAGTCAGTATCATGCTTCCATGTCTCTGGATCTTTTTGTTTGTCAGTTCATTTTGTTTATTACATTCTACATATGAGTGACGTCATATGATACTTGTTTTTCTCTGGCTGACTTAATTTACTTAGCATAATATTGTCCAGGTCCCTCCATGTTGTCTCAAAGAGTAAGAGATCCTTCTTTTGACAGCTGCATAGTATTCCATTGTGTTTGTTTTTAGATGTAAGGCTGCTAGAAAATTGTGCATTTTATGGAACAATTCAAATAACCATCAAAAGGAGAGAAGATTCTTTTCATGTGGGCTATATATACACCACACTTTTAAAAATATTTAGAAAAGGATGATAATGACAATTTTGTAAACTCCTGTTTTGATTAAAATGTTGAGAAAGGGATAATGCTTTTTAAAAAATGTGCTAAGGCTGGATTTCCTTAATAATACCACATACGTAGTGCCTGCTCTGTTCCAGACACAGTAAGCAGCTTTTCTATGTTCCTGGCACTTTGCATGCATTCAAACAGGAGGGATTAGACTAAATGGTTTTAAAGATAAGTTTGACCTTTTAAAAACTCTCTTAAGAAAATTTTATTCAAATTTAGTATTCTATACCAAAATGTATCTTGTATATTTCAATACAAATATAAGCTACTTTCTATCTAATACAGTCAGCATTTCTGGAAGATGTACAGCACATATCTTAAAAAGACCTAGAATGTTGTACAGTAAATCACTATACCCCATACACTTCATCCACTTTACTTCTTACTTTATCATTTTTATCCATAATAAACTTATTGATGATATATCAGGAAGTTCTCTTGAGTCTACCTCCAAAGTATATCTTAAATTCATCTACTATTTCCTGTTACCAATGCTGTCAAGCAATAACCCTTTGTAGTCTTCCTTCCTTCACTATTTCTGTTTATTCTCAGGCAAAAGAGTTTTAAAATGCAGTCAAACCTTGTCACTTTTATGTTTAGGTCTCCGTTTACCTCAGACAATCTAGTTTAAACCAGGTATCCAGGTTTAATTATTAATAATGCTCCTTTCCATACTTACAAAGAGTCCTAATGTGGATAAATTATATGATCAGCTACCTGAAGGCTTTTGAGTGGTTTCCATTGCATGCAAATTTAAACTTCCTATAATGGTCAACTTTGAGTTGACTTCTGTCCTTTTCTTTTTCCTCATTTGTTCATTCATATTTTTCTTTAGCCCATTATTATCATCTTAATTTCTCATTTAGGTCAAGTTCTATGCTATCTGAGGCTCTTTGCACATATTCTTCTTCCCAGCCCTCTCTTTCACCGGTCAGTGCTCTTTGAATGGCTGGAGCCCTATAATCCTTGAGGTCCCAAATTTCAACGAAAACGTCACCAAGTAAGAGAGGCATACCTTGACACCCCTATCATAGGCTCTACATCAGCAACCCATTTTTTCTCTATAACATTTATTTTTACTTGTAAATTTTTGATTGATTGATTGATTTTCTAGTACAATGAAAGCTCCTTGAAAGCAGAGACAATGGTGTTGTGTTTTTTCAATGTGATGCTCTACCTCCTAGGAAGTGCACAGTGTTCAGTGAGCACCCAGGAAGTGTTTGATGGGGAAGTGAATGAACGAAGAGAAACTGAAAGCCAAAACTCACTTATCCTTGCTTTTGTAGGAGGAGAACCAAAAGAACCACCTGTTCTCTGAGATTTCTGTGCTAAAATCAATACCAATCCTCTTTTGAAATGGAAAAAATAAATTGCATTCCAGAAATTTATACCCAATTTTTTTTTACTACACATATGAAGGAGGGAAAAATATCTGAGCAGAGGAGAGGGAAAATAATTTAACTTATAGATCCCAAACTCAAAGTGTGTGGCTTATTGTGTATTTGTATTCTGGATTTCCTTAGCACTATCAATATCTGTAATTAATTATAAACCTTAAAGTTGTGTGGTTCCTCTGTCATTCAGCAGGACTGTTGGGAATAAGTAGCACCTAGTTCATTATTTGAGAGCACCTGAGAATAAAGTGCAAATACAGCATTTAGTGTATTGCTCAAGGATATGAATTTCTATTCAAGGAAGGTGGTTGTTTTGTGTATGGGGTTTTTTTTTTATCTTGTTTTACTTTATAGCATAGTATTTTTTTCCTCACACAATGTAGTTATCATATTTCCCCCATGATAATATAGGTCAGAGGCCAGTAAACTATGGCCCATGGGCCAAATTTGACCCTTTGCCTATTATTATAAACATTTTTATTGGAACACAGTCATGCTCATTCATTTATATATCATATAAGAGTGGCCCAAAGACAACATTCGTGCACAGAGGTTTGTGTCCCTCAGCCTGACGTGCACCCTCTCCAATCTGGGACCCTTCAGAGGATGTCCGACTGCCAGTTCAGGCCCAATCCCTATTCCAATCCGGGACTGTTGGCTCCTAACCGCTCACCTGTCTGCCTGCCTGATCACCCCTAACCAGTCTGCCTGCCATCCTGATCGCCCCCAACTGTGCCCCCCTTGCAGCCTGATCACCCCTGAATGCCCCACCTGCCAACCTGCTTGTTCCCACTGCCCCCTCACTGGCCTGCTCACCCCCGATGCCCCCCCCCCCCCGAATGGCCTGCTTGTCCCCAATTCCCCCCTGCTGGCCTTCTCACCCCCAACTGCCCCACCCCCCACCAACCTGCTTACCCCCAACTGCCCCCCATGCCAGCCTGCTCACCCTCGACTGCCCCCCTTGCTAGCCTGATCATCCCCAACTGCCCTTCCCTCCTGGCCTGATCTCCCCTAACCGCCTCTTTCTCTGCCCCATCATCATGGCTTTGTTTGGTAGGACATTCAGAAGGTCTCCTGGTCTAATTAGCATATTACCCTTTTATTAGTATAGATAGCTATTTTCATGCTACAGTGACAGAGCTGAGAAGATGCTGCAGAGGGTGTCTAGCCTACAAAGCTGAAAATTGGTGCCATTTAGCCCTTCACACAGAAAGTGTGCTGACCTCTGCTGCAGACCATATGAAGTCAGTGACTGTGTGTCTTATCTGTTTATCACTTTTCAGCCTCTTGGTAGCCTGATAGAGTCTGACCAACTTCTAAATCCTACGGGAGGTTAAAAAGCTTAAAGCCTTTATTTTTATTTCCATAGCCATTGTACTAAAATTTGGAACATCTAGTAAATTTTATTCAATCATAGGAAAGATAAATCCTACTTGTCCAATAAAATTTTCTTAGTTGTGCATGTCAGAATTTTTTTTAAGTCAACTGATGGAAACAGATTTCAGAGCAGAAACTAAATTTTCTAATTTTACAGAAATGCTCATATATAACATTTAGCAAGTATTTTTTAAATTTCTGCCCTCGATTTTGACATTTGGTATTTTAATGTTGATTTTTGTTAAAAGCCTTTCACACATTTAGAAAAGCAGATTTGAAATATTTAGATAATGCCCATCCACATATTAAAACAGTTTTCTTCCCAGAGGAAGTATAGTAATTTGTCATTTTAGTGGTATTGTGACTTAACTGCATCTTTTTCTTCCTGTTTCTTGATCCAATGTAATTAAAGAATAGATTCCATTTCATAACTTCTCAGAAGGAATAAAGAGGAAATTATGTTCAGCAGACTTGTTTATTTTTTTCCATGCCCTTCTAAAGTTTACATGGGATCCTTTCTGCACTAAGGAAAGTGAAATAGCCCTTTCAAATCAATGTTCTGGGGAAATAAATGTTAATTAAAAAATACACTTTAAAGAACAGAAACATAATTTTTCTCTGGAAATATCTGATGGTAAAATCTAAATTAGATGCTGCTCTGAAAATAATACTAAAAGTTTTCATAACTATTCAATCACCTAAAATTCAGTGCTATAAAATATATACACAGTGAAGTATAATTTAACTAATTGACAACTTAGTCCTTATCAAATAAGCTTTGATTTTTATATCATGCTAAATATTTAAAACTTTTAAAGTCATACCTTCTCTTCAGGTTGTATTTATATATCTTATATAGTCAATTAACTTACTTATCTTGAGAAGTAATTTCCTCTTAACATCATAAAAATAATTATGGATTTAGAATAAAGATGTCCTGTTGCCTCAACAAAATAACAACCAGGCTATTCTTTTATATTTGCATAGAATGTGATAGCTCTTTCTTTATATTTTGAAGGCACTTTCCCAGCCAATTTTATTCAGCAATTTTCGGTATAACGAGGTGAAAAGTACTAAAGTTTGACATTTTATTTTGATAAAATATTCAATTCTGATTATTATGAAAAGTTCTGTAAAAGCAAAATGCAGCCTTATAATATAAGCTAGAGGTCCAGTGCACAGATTTGTGTACCGATAGGGTCCTTTGGCCTGGCCTACAGGAATCAGGTCGAAACTGACTCTGCGACATCCCCTGAGAGGTCCCAGATTGTGAGAGGGTGCAGGCCAGGCTTAGGGACCCCACTGGTGCACAATTGGGTTGGGGGAGGGACTGTGGTCTCTCCAGAGTGTGTCCGGCTCATCTCACCCAGTCCCAAATGGAGCCGATTGCGGGGGGGGGGGGGGGGGCGGGTAGGGGAAAGTGGCTGCAGGAGGTTGGCCAGCTGGGGAAGGACCACAGGAGGGCTCCAGGGCATGTCTGGCTCATCTTGCCCAATCCAGATCAGCCGGACTCCAGCAGCAAGCTAACCTACTCGTCGTACATCTGCCCCTTAGTGGTCAGTGCATGCCATTAGACCCTGGTCAGGTGGTCAGAGGGACACTTAGCATATTAGGCTTTTTATATATATTGATAGCTATTCTAATCATTGGATGTTTTCTTTTCACTAACTGTTCCCATATCCATCTTTGTATGAGCTATTGGTAGTATACATACAGCTCTTTCATTTTGGTTTTATAATTTGTCATAGGTTTGTTTGTTTTTTTAGTGCTAGTAAAACCTGTATAAAAAATAGATTGTTGAGGGAGAAAACTGAACAATTAATTTAAGTATCTTCTGAATAAGCCAGCTAGCATTTTCTCTATCAAGCCCAGGAAGAAAAATTGTGGACTGTTCATATTATAAGTATCACTTCAGTAGTTTTTGTAAAATAATTTTTATAAGGACACATACACACACACACACACACACACACACACACACACACATTTATTCTTTACCCAAGGATTTGTTTTATTGATTTTTAATATATTTTATTGATTTCTTACAGAGAAGAATGGAAAGGGATAGAAAGTCAGAAACATCGATGAGAGAGAAACATCAAGTAGCTGCCTCTTGCACATCCCCTACCAGGGATTTTTCTGCAACCAAGGTACATGCCCTCGACTGGAATCGAACCCAGGACCCTTCAGTCCACAGGTCGACCTCCACCCACTGAGCTAAACCGGTTTCGGCTGTTTTATTGATTTTTAAAGACAGTGGAAGGGTGTGAGGGAGAGAGGAAAGAGAGAGAGAGAAACAACAGTGATGTGAAAGAAATGCATGTGCCCTGACCAAGGTCAGGGATGGAGCCTATAACTGAGGTATGTGCCCTTGACAGGAAGAAAACTGGGGACCCTTCAATCCATGGGCCAATGCTTTATCCACTAAGTGAAACCTGCTACAACTGAGGTGGCTTTTTTTTTTTCTTTTCGATAAGTTTGTGTTATCTACTGTCTGTCCTCAGAATTCTGAAATTTCACAATGTTACACCTAGGATGCTTTATGTGACATGCACCCCACCTTGATTGCTTCTCTGATCTCATCCTTAACTATTCTCCTCTCTATAGCTAGCTTAGCCTCCTTTCTTTTCATCAATCATATTCAAGCATGGCCTTGCACAGAGCCTTTGTGCTTCCTATTCCGCATCATGCAATGCTCTTCCAGATATTCATTGCTTACCCCTTTCTGGTTTCTGCTACAATAATAACTTAATAATAAGTACTTCCCTTGCTGAAACCAGTTTGGCTCAGTGGATAGAGCATCGGCCTGTGAACTGAAAGGTCCCAGGTTCGATTCCAGTCAAGGGCATGTACGTTGGCTGTGGGCACATCCCCAGTAGGTGGTGTACAAGAGGCAACTGATCGATGTTTCTCTCTCATCGATGTTTCTGACTTCCTATCCCTCTCCCTTCCTCTCTGTAAAAAATCAATAAAATATATATTTTTTAAAAAGTACCTCCCTGAACACCCTGTACAAAATCCTTTCTAATAAAAGAGCAGCATCCAAATTGACCATACCTCCTCTACACTACCAGCCAATCAGGAGCAGGGGGCGTGGCCATCGGACAGGGGGTGTCGCCAGGAGACAGGGGGGCATGGACAGGGGCGTGGCCAGTGGATAAGGGGCATGGCCAGCAGGCGTGGCCAGCAGACGGATGTAGCCAGTAGATGGGGTGAGGCCAGCAGGGTTGGGGCCACAGTGCCGCTTAAGCAAGCACCACGCTATCAGCTCTGCCCACATGGTACTTAAGGGCCAGTGAGATCCCTCCTTACAGTTACTGTGACTGAGTCACCTGCATATGAGACCCGGGGCACCTTGGGTAATGAGTGCCAGGCGCAAGGCAGGGCTGAGATTTGTCAGGTGCAGGGGCTGGGTCGCAAACTCTGAATCCAAGCGGCAGTTTGAGTCCACGTCTCCAGCCGAGCGAGTGAGGCAGGGGGTCATGGCCGAGTCACGCACGCCGAGGTGGGGAAGCGGGGCCAGCGGCACACAAGGCAGGGGAGCGGGCTGAGGTGCGTGCGTGGCGGAGGGGGCCTGTCAGAGTTGCATGCGAGGTGGAGGCTTGTGGCCAAGTCGTGTGCATTAGGCAGAGGAGTGGGGCCGAGTCGCATGTGACGCGGGAGCATGTGGCGGAGTTGCACTTGAGGTGGGGGGGCGTGTCCGAGTCATGCGTGTAAAGGGGGGAGCTGGGCCAGTCGCACAGGAAGCAGCGGAGCAGGGACTGAGTCACGCACCAGGCAGGGTTGCATGGCGGAATTGTGCACCAGGCAGGGTTGCATGGCGGAATTGTGCGCCAGGCGGGGGGGCGTGGCTGAGTCGCATGCACCAGGCGGGGTGCGTGGACCTGAGCAACACACACTCACACACCAGCACTCACACGGAGTCCTCAGCATGCTACCCACGCCTCCCTGGACTTCACCCTTCAGCCTGGATCCTCCAGGTCCCAACCCCTGGATCGTTCAAATTCAGCAAGAGTTTGCAGTTTGCCGGAGGCATGTTGAACAGTTCTCCCCTAAACCATTTCTGGGAGTGTAATCTGACTTAAAACTAATGGACTAAACTAGAAAGTCAATTTGGGAATGTGTATCAAAATTCAAGTGAATTAGCTTTGGGCCTGGAGTTCCATGTCTGTGAATGTGTCCTAAGTAAAACAGTCCAATAAGCAATTATATTTACTGTCATTGTTGATGCCAGGGGAAACCAGAAGCAACCTACCCCACAATAAAGGGTTAGTGAAGTAAATCATAGTAATGTTAAACAGTCCGGAATAACACTGTAGCCATTAAAAATTATGTCTGTACATAGAATTCGTTGACATGAAAAGAAGGCTATCCTATCTAATAAAAGAGTAATATGCAGATTGACCATCACCACAACACACAAGAGGGCTGCCCCCATGTGGTCAAAGATGCTGTCCCCATGTGGACACAAGATGACCATCACAAGATGGCCAGCAGGGGAGGGCAGTTGGGAGGTTCCAGGCCTGCATGGGAGGGAAATTTTGTGGGTGATCAGGCCAGCAGGGGAGGGCAGTTGGGAGGGAGCAGGCCTGCAAGGAAGGACAGTTGGGGACTATCAAGCCTGCAGGGGAAGGCAGTGAGGGGTGACCAGGACAACAGAGGAGGGAAGTTGGGGGCAAGCAGGCTGGCAGGGGAGCAGTTTGACATCAATTAGGCTGGCAGGGTAGTGGTTAGGGGGTGATCAGGCTGGCAGGCAGAAGCAGTTAGGGGCAATCAGGGAGGCAGGCAGGTGAGCAGTTTGGAGCCAGCAGTCCTGGATTGTGAGAAGGATGTCCAACTGTCCCTTTAGTCCCAGATTAGAGAGGGTGCAAGCTGAGCTGAGGGACATCCTCCACTCCCCATGCACGAATTTTGTGCACCAGGCCTCTAGTATATATATATAAAATAACCCACCACCACCCCTGTAACACACCTTATCCTGCTTATTCTTTTTATTTTAGTATAGGAATAATTATGGCATATTAATTTGTCTCCTGACCATTAAAAGTTAAGCTCCATGGCAGCATGGACTTAGTCTGTTTTGTTCAATGTTGTATCTCTGTTGTTGAGAATTGTGCCTGGTTCTCAATAAATGTTTGTGAATAACTAAGTGCATGTGACTTGGTATGCTTTTTGTTCATCTATTATGTCAGCAATTAGGTTCAGCTTGGAATCTTGTGGCCTTCAGTTTGGGGAAATTTTCCTAAAGTATTTTTTAATAACTTTTTTTACCTCCCCTCTTTTAGAAAGTTGTATTTTGGGATGTTGAACCTGAATAATTCTCCAACTTATCCCTTCTTATTTTTATTTTTTGTCTTAGTTGATTACTTATACTATATAGTAGGTTTAAGTGCTTGGGAGTAATAAAAATGCGAAACTCTCAACCTATAGTTTCTGGTGAATCTATTGTAATTATGGACATTTATTTGTAAATTGTAAATGCCAAAAAAGTACATTGTTTTTTATAGTTCTTCCCTTTAAATCATATCTATGGCAATGACAATATATAACGAAACAAATTATTTGAACAAATACATGGTACAAATATTTATGTGGGGCAGGAGAAATACCAGAATCTGTAAATATATGACACCTGAATCCAGGTAGCTGGTGAAAATTTCTTTTCCTTCCTGCACCCTTACCTATAAGGAGGCAGAGAGCACAGTGTCTAGTGAGGCTCTGTGCTATATCTTTCTCACTAACTCCTATATTCATCCTTCTGGACAGGAAATGTTAAGGGTACGACAGAAATGAATTTTTCTTAATAATCTGATATCAAAAACTGTGCCAGACCATTTGTACATATAATTTAATATGGTCATTACATAATTCTGAAATACAAGTGTTACTATATTCATTTTTAAAATGGATTGAAGCGAAGATGCACAAGTTCACACAGCCAGTGTGAGATCTGAAACATCAACTGATAACTTTGAATTTAATTAAAGTCTTAATACCATGTTAAGACTTCTAAAATAATTGCTATGTGTCTAAGAGTAGATCTGTTATGGACCATATGAAAAATTCTTCCCCTATTTCAAAAAATAAACCTCGCTTACATAAGGATATTTACAGAAATTTATCAGACTGTTAAAACTCCATAAAACTATATTAAACTGCTACTTCTGTTTATTGGTCAAGTTACTGAATTTTACATATCTAAGTATTAGTTTATATGAGGAAACTATTAAATATTAGTTTACATGAGGAAAATGGAGAAGTTAGCTTTCTACTGGATGTGGGATACAGCGGAAATGGGAAATTATTGTCTGACCGACTTGTTCAAATCCCATCTTAGTCATTTAAATGTTCTGAGCTGGTGTTTCCTTATCTATAAAAAATCTATAAAATAGTAATGTAACTTAACTCATAGAAGTTTTGTAAAGATTAGAAGAAGTAGCAGTTTTTAAAATACGTAAAATATTTCAGACATCTTGTAGTGTATTCAGTAAATGCTAGTTTCTGTTCTTGTTATTCTTATTATTTGTGTTACCCTTTCTTACGTTAAGCCTTGGCATCTACAATGACAAGTTCCACCGCTGGCCCACGTTATTTACTTGGAGGAGGACACTTCCCACCCATTTCTGTTTTAAATGATCTGAACAAAAATAGTTTTACAAGGAAACAAAAAAACATTCTACTTTATGTGTTTTGGGGGAAAGTGGCCCTGGTAAAGTTAGCCTTGATAAGTCTCTAGACTCTTAGGTTAATGGATATGTAATGTTTGTGCCTCCAGATCCACTTCTCACCTTCCTCTTTTTCTGTATCCTGGGAGGCTCATCTCCAGCATCTCTCTTGCCCTCTGACTTGTGTTGAGTTTGTGCAAGGCTCTAGTGGGAGACCTGAGTAGGGGATGAATGTAAGGCCCAGGTTGGTTTTTCCAGCTTTCAGGTTCAGGGTCAGCTGCCTTCCCCTTTACTCTCTAAGCCAGCAATTTTCAACCTTTTTCATATCATGACACACATGATCTAATTACTAAAATTCTACAGTATCAGAGGATTTCTAGTACTAAGAATTAGCCAGTCAGATGGAACCTTATTATAGGACTTGACCAATAAAATGCAACTTTATGATATGACCTACATATTTAAGATTCAATACAGGGCCTTCACATCAGATGGCTTTTGTTGTGCTGGCTGTTGTAGTAGTAGTAGTAGTAGTAGTAGTAGTAGTAGTTGTTGTTGTTATTATTATTATTATTATTATTAGTTTTTTTCTTGTTGTTAGAGGGTACTACACTATCCCTAAACCCTAGTTTAACTATGCTAATTTTTCTTTCCAAGCCCCTGACTGATAAATATATCCTATAATAGAGGCCCAGTACATTAATTTTGTGCATCTGGCCTCTAGTATTTAAATAAATATCAGTGATCCTGTTTGGGTCATTCCCAGACACATATATCAGCTGAGATTCAAACAGGTAAATTATAAAAATTGATGGTTTGTTCCTAAATCATGGTTAGAGACTAGCAGGCACAATTTGATTTACCTTTAGGCTGGAAATTCATCATGGCTAAAATACAATTGAACTAGCATGAGATGTGTCAGCATATTTTCATTAAACATTTTAGATAATCTGTAGTACTAATGTCTTTGAGGTTCTTTTCAGATTAGTAACCTTATGGTAGTGTGTGCCTTCCTTTTGGAACATTTGCAAAGGTGTTAGCTTAGTATATTCTTCATCACAGCATATAAATTATAGTGCTTATTTCCTGTTTATTTGAATTTCAGTATAAACCTTCTTTGATTTCAGTATAAATGTGTTTAACTTATTAAAATAAAAATTTTATAATAATCATAACGCCTACTGCCATTTATTATACATCTTAACTAAAAAATAAGCACAATTTGTAAACTATGTGAGATTAGGAATTGTTTTGATTTTCTTGTTGTTTGCTTGCTTTGCTTTGCTTCTGATTAGCTTAATTTCTAGATTGAGCCTAGTGATTCGCCTCTACTAGGTGCTCAGTAAATACATATCGAACAAACTAGGGTCTAGTGTTCAATTAAAATAGTAATTTTTTAGCTACCATGCTTGCTTACTTCACTCTAGCCTCACCTATAAGACTGTCATTTGAAGATTTGCCATATGTAGCTTCCCTTTTAGCAATACCACTGCCCTGAAAACCCACTCAAAGGAGTAAAAAACCTATATTGTTGGGCAAATATTATGTTTTAGGCATCATCTTTTCTGTTTACTTTTTCTTCCTCAGTTGTTCTTTTTAATATCCCTGCAAGACAACTGCCATAGCTCCTGTATTTCTTTCTTTCCTTGTATGTTTATTTACTGGCCACATTCACACAGAGCCTGTACTAGGCTCCAACAGTCCTCAGCCTTCTCCTGAGGTCTCTGTGCCTGTTTCCAAGTACCAATCATACAGCTTCTTGTCTTGTGTGGCTCCTGCCAAATGGCTTAGCTACCATTTCACTTCTTTCTGGCACACATTGAGAGTTTGCATTCTGGAATGGAAGCCATATTGTAAAGACATCTTTACCAAATAAGGTGGTGAACCCTAGCTGGTTTGGCTCAGTGGACAGAGCATCAGCCTGTTGACTGAAGGGTGCGGGTTCAATTCCAGTCAAGGGCACATGCTTGGGTTACAGGCTTGATCCCCAGTAGGGGGAGATTAGGAGGCAACCGATCAATGATTCTCTTTCTCTCCCTCTCCCTTCCTCTCTGAAATCAATGAAAATATATTTTAAAAAACAACAACAAGAGAGGGTGGTAAGTGGTAAGCTGGCTGAAGGTCCCCAGGAAACACAATAGAAAGGAGGTGATATTTGGTCTGTGCTTAAGTTAGAGGAGACACCAGGGAGGTATGGCTCCTCAGATACACTCTTGAAGGATATAGGGTCTGCTTTCTTTATCAGAATGAGACCGTAAGTGTTGTTGGATGGTTGCACCATTTTATCCTGGTGTGAATGAATCTCAAGAATGTCCTGTGACTCAAACCAATTCCAACATTTCATAATTATAAGAATTCCATCAAAAGGTTGGTGAAGCTTGTGGGGCTCAACAGGACTGAGCCACATATGTAGTTTACCTATTGGAATGGCTGGAAAGTCACTTCCCCCAAACCTGAGTAGGATAATTGTTTGCTGCCGGACAGTTCAGGGCATTTTATTGCCTCCTGTTGGCAAACACCTGAATAGCTGTAGGCTATTCCTCAATCTGACAATGCTTCTGTAAACCCTACCCTTTGAAACCCTACCCTTTGAAGTGTATATCATCACCTTGCTTTGGGACAAATTGTGTTACTAAAAAGCACAGGATCCTGAGTTAAGTTTAGCTCCTTTAGCTGAGCTCCTCTGACCCCCAATGCCTTTCAAAACTATTGTCTTTGGACTCCTTCTTAATCAGGTACCATATTTTCCTGTATAAGACAACTGGGCGAATAAGACGACTCCCAACTTTTCCAGTTAAAATATAGAGTTTGGAATATACTCGCCATATAATACTACCCCTCTTCCAACGCACACCAAATAAAAATTAAAAAAACACCAGATTTGATATTGACCCCTGACTTTTGAGAAGATTTTCCTGGGTTAAAAAGTCATGTCATTTGCTGGAAAATACGGTACCCATCAGCCCTTTCTCCAGATTGCTAAACCTTTCATAAAGCTGGGACAAGATCCTGGGCATTAATGAACACCCACCCAGGGGCTCCAGTAGTCCTGGTCTTGGCATTAGTAACAAATCTAAAACATTTCCTCTGTTTACTAAATTATCAGTAAACTCTTTTCCCCTTTTCTTTTTATTTCTTAAAATATATTTTTATTTATTTCAGAGAGAAGAAAGGAAAGGGAGAGAGAAATGGAAAAATCAATGATAAGAGAGAATTATTTATCAGCTGCCTCCTGCACACCCCACGTTGGGGATCGAGCCCGCAACTGGGGCATGTGCCCTGACCTGGAATCAAACATGACCTCCTGGCTCCTAGGTTGCCGCTCAGCCACTGGGCTGCATTGGCAGGGCCCCTCTCCTTATATAGACTGCTATTTAATTTTGTTTCTAACCAAGAGTGAGACATCCCTAGTAATACTGTATGCTTTTATGGTGTTTTCTCATTTTCCAGCTCCCTGCACCACATTATTTTATTTGATCTTCACAGACACCCGAGAGTGTAATAAGATTTGTACTATATCACCTTTTGAACCCTTTTAGTAACTTTTAAATTCTTAAGTGGAATATAGGATTGACATGTGAGCCTTAGAAACCTGATTTTTCATTTAGCTTTACATATACTACATCTAATTTGACAAACACTATATACAGCATTGATTTGGATACAAAATTTGAATAAGGGCAACTTTCTCTGACAACTGAGGGGGAAGTATATACAAATTATCTCTGTTCATCAGATGATAAAAGCATAGGGAAACTTGGAAACGGATAAGCACCAATTTCTTCTGTGCATTAATAACTGCATCACTTTAATCCCATTTTGCAACTATCTTTGGCTTTCAAATGTAACTGGAACTATTTGGTAGGATACTGGAATAATTAACCATATCACCTGCTGATTTGTGTACCATGGTAAACATTGGAGTACAATAACATATGAATGCTAAATAAGATTGGTGGCTGTTTTCACTGGTATAGCTAAGTCGATTTTCCTTTGAAAATTGACTCCCATCTGCATCTCACTAAGTTGTACTATTTTTTTGTGTGAATCTTCTTTTTTATTTCTTCTCTCATAGATGTAAGTGATTAATTTTGGAGCCAAAAGTAAAGTATGCCTAGGGTTAAATACTGGGATCAGAATGTAGGAGCTGAAAGGACCTTTAGAGCTCATTTGATGTCCATCTTTCTTTCGTTCCCACTTTAAGAAATTGGGGGCCAGAAATATCAGCAAAGCTATTCTGTTCAAACCTGTATCTTCAAAAATTTATTCACACTAAGCCATGCATTATACTCTATGTTGAGGTGATTCCACATGAGAAATGATTAGAGAAGCTATAAGTTCTTCATCAAAAGAAGCTCATGTACTTTAACTTTTAACTTTAGGTGAGCGTTAGCTTTCTTAAAAGTTGTAAGGAAGTGATTCTAGTGATATATACATATGTGTATGAAAAAATACACACACACACACACACAGAGAGAGAGAGAGAGAGAGAGAGAGAGAGAGAGAGAGAGAGAGAGAGAGAGATATACAGGGTGTTCCCCAAAAATGTATACTCACTTTAACAACTGATAGCTCAATTTTGAAAATGAAATGTATTTTAACAAACACTGCCTTTATAATTATTCAAAGTTTTGGTATATATTTTCTGAGACACCCTAGACATACGCATTTTTAAAATTTTTATGAGAGGGAAAAAATTAAGATGATTTTGGAAACTTTTTAAAGTAATGATCATTTAAAGCTTTTTTATAAAACTACACATGAAATCAATTTGTATAGTGCTATATGTGGAGATAATTTGATGAATATACATAGTGTATATATGGCCAAATTATTATGGCCTCTAAACACGTAATCATATGGCCACTCAGTGTACTTCTCTTGAGTACCTCATTTATTTGCTATCAAAGTTACTATAAATAGTGCACGGTGTCTACACACACACACACACACACACACACACACACACACACACAAACACACACACACTAGAGGCCCGGACCATAAAGTGGAGGTAATCTAAATGCTCTGGAACATACCTCAGGATACATACCACTAACAGAATAAATGTCTGTAACTGCAGGTCATAGCAGTCCCATGCCCTCCTTGTGCGTGGGTCAAGCTCCAAGACCCAGCATCAGAAGCTGCCATTGTAAAATTCTAAAGTTGGTACTTTCTCCATGTATCTTCTAAGCCAAAAGTTTATAAAAAATGCTTTTGCTAAAACAAGGGTGATAGTAATAGAGATAAAATTAGAAATCAGTTTTCCTCATTCCTCATGATTAGTCTTTAGAATTACTTTATTCTTTGTATTTGATAATTTTTCTAATCATTATATTGGTCTGTGTGTGGTCTGGTATAATTCAATGCTTTTACTATCCTCATGTAACCATGAAAATGTAGTATAAGACCTATGTTTTTTCTCAAACATTTTAGGATGAAATGAAGTCAGATTATCATATGAAAAATTAGGCAGTGTTCTAAATAACAGTAATCAGCTCACTCTTTTACCTGTTAGATTCTAGTTCTGTGGAGAAATAAGTAATGGCTGCAACTCTCACAGAATATGAGCAGAAGAGAACATGATTGAAGGCACAAAGATGCCAAAAATAAGAAGAGAAAATAGAGTTGTTATTAAATATGGACAAGGAAAGTACATACTTCATAGGCTACTAAAAAATGTTATGTTTCAAAAGAAAAAAACTTTGTGCTTCTAAAATTTTTTAAATGCACCTGAAATATACATCTTTGGACTTCTAAACTATCATTGTTAGTTATGAGTAATAGAAAGGTAGCTGCATATAATGTTGAACAAATTCAAGATATGCTGACAGCTTCCTACAATTTTAATTGTATTTTAGCTTAAATACTTACATGGTATTTTAGTTTTAATAGTTAAATAGTAAGTAGTTAAATTTTAATATTTTTAACTGTGGTTAATTAATATTTTAGTACTTAAACTATAATATATTTTAGCGTCCCATCTAATAAAAGATTAATATGCAAATTAACCATCACTGTTATTCCCACAAGCCACCCCAAGAGCCAGTCAGGAGTGGGTATACAAATTAACCCAACCAAGATGGCTGTGGGCAAGGAGTGAGTAGGAGTCTTGGGTTTCCCCAGCAATGGAGGAAGCCAAGCTTTCTGGACACTCTGGCAGGCCCAAGAGTCCACTCAAGGCTACAAATTTTCAATTATGGAAGATAAATAAATCCCAATAAAAATGGCGGCAGCCACAGAGCTGGAGAGCGCAGGAGGCTTGAGTTGCTCCCAGCAGTGGAGAAAGCCAAGCTTTCCTTAGCCCTGGCCTGCCTTGGCCTTTGCTTAAGGCTACAAAGTTTCAATTATAGAAGATAAATAAATACAAAAAAAATGGCTGTGGCCACGGAGCGAGCAGGAGGCTTGGCTCCACTCAAGGCTACAAAGTTTTAATTATAGCAGATAAGTAAATCCCAGATACCAGGACCTTCCCTTGGGTCACCAGGAGGTGTGGCCAGCTTCCAAACCACCACAGGCCCCTTGCCCAAGCTGCCCCACACCCCAAGGGAACTCCCACACTGATCTGGGATACCATTCAGGGAAAACCAGCTGGCCCCCACCCATGCATCAGGCCTCTATTCTATCTAATAAAAGAGTAATATGCAGATTGACCATCACCCCAACACACAAGATGGCTGCCCCCATGTGGACACAAGATGGCTGCCACAAGATGACCAGCAGGAGAGGGCAGTTGGGAGGGACCAGGCCTGCAAGAGAGGGCAGTTGGGGTGATCAAGCCTGCAGGGGAGGGCAGTTAGGGGTAACCAGGCTGGCAGAGGATGGAAGTGGGGTGTAAACAGGCTGGCAGGGGAGCAGTTAGACATCAATCAGGCTGGCAGGGGAGTGGTTAGGGGGTGATCAGGCTGGTAGACAGGCGAGCTGTTGGGAGTCAGCAGTCCTGGATTGTCAGGGGGATGTCTGACTGCCCGTTTAGGCCTGATCCTTCTAGGAGTCCCAGATTGTAGAGGGTGCAGACTGGGCTGAGGGACACACACCCCGTGCACAAATTTCATGCACCAGGCACATAGTGTATATATGGCCAAATTATTATGGCCTCTAAACACGTAATCATATGGCCACTCAGTGTACTTCTCTTGAGTACGTCATTTATTTGCTATCAAAGTTACTATAAATAGTGCACGGTGTCTACACACACACACACACACACACACACACACACACACACTAGAGGCCCAGTGCACAAAATTCATGCACAGGGAGTGGGGGATGTCCCTCAGCCCAGCCTACACCCTCTCCAAGCTGGGACCCCTCGAGGGATGTCCGACTGCCTGTTTAGGCCTGGTATGTTCGGGCCTAAACGGGCAGTTGGACATCATTATCATAATCCAGGACTGCTGGCTCCAAACTGCTCACCTTCCTGCCTCCCAGATTGCCCCAAACGCTTCTGCCTGCCTGATCACCCCCTAACCTCTACCCTGCCAGCGTAATTGATGGCTAACTGCTTCCCTGCCAGCCTGTTTGCTCCAACTTTCCTCCTCTGCCAGCCTGGTCACCTCTAACTGCCCTCCCCTGATGGCCCACAACTGCCCTCTTGCAGGCCTGGAACCTCCCAATGGCCCTCCCCTGCTGGCTATCTTGCGTCCACATGGGGCCAGGATCTTTGACCACATGGGGGCAGCCATCTTGTGTGTTTGAGTGATGGTCAATCCGGGTATTACTCTTTTATTAGATAGGATAGAGGTCTGGTGCATGGGTGGGGGCCTGCTGATTTGCCCTGAAGGGTATCCCATATCAGGGTCAGGGTTCCCTTGGGGTAAGGGGCAGCCTGGGCGAGGGGCCTGTGGTGGTTTGCAGGCCAGCCATGCCCCACAGCGACCCAAGCAGAGGCCCTGGGATCTGGGATTAATTTATGTCTACAATTGAAACTTTGTAGTGTGGAGCGGAGCCAAGCCTTCTGCTCGCTCTGTGACGACAGCCATTTCTGTTTGAAACATTGTAGCCTAGAGTGGATTCCTAGGGGTAACCAGGCTGGCAGAATTGACTTCCTCCATCGCTCAAGCAACCCTAGCCTCTTCTCTCTAAGGCTCTGTGGCTGCCGCCATTTCTGTTAGGATTATGTATCTTCTATAATTGAAACTTTGTAGCATTGATTGGAGGCCTAGGCCAATGGCAGGCGGAAAGCTTGGCTTCCTCCATTGCCAGGGAAACCCAAGTCTCCCTCCTGCTCTCAGTGGTGGCAGCCATCTTGGTTGGTGTTTATTTGCATAGTTTGCTACTGATTGGCTGTGGGCATGGCTTGATCGGAGGTACAGTCAATTTGCATATTACTGTTCAATTAGATAGGACATATATATATATATATTTTTTTTTTTATCCTATATATTTATATTTGCAGGATTCCCTGCATTGTGCTGGATTATGCATAGCTCCTAAAAAGGTTCAAAGGACATTTTCTTTTTCTTATCTTGGCAGCATTATTGTGGGAAAATAATAAAATCTCAGAAAATTCAAATTGGGACTGACACTTTATTTACATTAGATGACTTTCAAAAATTAATAGGAGATATTAACTGGGTTTGACCTGCTTTAAAATTAACTGCTGCTGACTTAAGCCCTTTATTTTATATACTTAGGGGAGATTCATCCCTGTCATCCCCATGCTGACTGACAGAGGAAACCAAGACAGCCTTACATAAAGTTGAGAATGCCTTAAGTTCAGCATAACTTATGAGAATTGATTACTCCCTTCCTTTACAGGTTTTAATTTTCCCTATGGACACCCACTAGTGTCATTTGGCAAGGTCCTGGAATTGTTGAATGGCTATATTTGGCCCATTCTTAAGCTAAGGTTTTAACTCCTTTTCATGATTCGGTTTCCCAGCTAATAGCTCGAGCCTGCCTTCAAAAAGGCCAGTTAGTGGGCCAAGACCTGACCTCATTCTTGATAAGTTGCACTTGCTAAATTACTCTGGGCAGGTTAATAACCATTGTCCTGCAAATAGAAGTCTTACATTTTCTCTCAGTTACTACCTTTATCTTCCCAAAGATAGTGAAGTCACAACCTATACCTCAGGCATTAACCAATTTTACAGATGGATCTCGTTCTGGAAAGGCTGGATAATACTGTAGCTGGGGAGCAAAGGTCCTTCAAATCCCTTATCTTTCAGCTCAACAGGTAGAAATACAAGCTCTTATTTATGCCTTGACCTTATTTATGCCCATCAACCTATATAGTGATAGTACTTATGTGGTAAGGATGGCCAAAATTATTGAAACAGCTACTATAGGGCACGCTACTTTAGAGAAACTTTTTCATTTCTTTTTCAGCCTTCAAAAGGTCATTAGAGAACAATAATTTTCCTGCTTTATTGGTCATATCCAATCTCATTCAGGTCTCCCTGGTCCTTTAGCTATAGGCAATGACGCTATTTATCGCCTCCTTACTGTAATACAAGAGGCTACCCCATTTTATCTTCCCAGTCCTCCCATGCATTGCATCATCAAAATGCTGCTGCCTTGCACAAACCATTCTGTATTTCCCGGGGGCAAGTTTGTCAAATTGGTAAGCAGTGCTCTCAGTGGGTAAATCATTGTCCTGTACAATCATTAGATGTTAATCCTGGGGTCTTAAACCTAATCAAATCTGGCAAATGGATGTCACGCACATCCCAGAGTTTGGTAAGCATAGATGAGTATTTGTTAATGTAGATACCTGCTCCCGCTCTATCTTTGGGAATCCCATAATTAGCCCATAATTAGTCATTGTTTATTGCCTAAAAACAGACAGTGGACCCATATATGCTAGTAGTAAATAATTTAAGATATAACATTTAAGCTGTAATCTAATATGTAAATTTAATTTCAACTTTAAAAATTTTCCAAAATATTCTTTTGCTAGCTTTCAAAACTTTTGATGTGTTTAGATTTGAAAGTTGCTTATGAATAGCTTATATGCAGTATACTTTAAAAGAAAACTTTCAAATGGTTGTTGTTCAACTAATTTCACATTTAAATAAGAGTAACCAAAGAATTAGTTCCTTGTCAAGGTTGTTGTTCTTATACAATAATGCAATCATTGTTCATTGGAAGTTTTTAAGCTTTGCAGGCTTATATTGATTGTGGCTGGTAATTCTTTTATATATACATATGGATTTTTGAGGCATGAGATGCTGATAATTATAGCCTTATCATATTTTTTAAAACTTGACTTAACTGTGTTTGACTTATTATTATAAAAAAGAAAAGTTAAAATGAAACTCTAAAAAGTTAGGCACATCTTTTAT
Source organism: Antrozous pallidus (assembly GCA_027563665.1). NCBI lineage: Eukaryota > Metazoa > Chordata > Mammalia > Chiroptera > Vespertilionidae > Antrozous > Antrozous pallidus. The sequence continues at coordinate 15,325,331 of CM050517.1, read as the reverse complement.
CAATTTATGTACTTGTTTATGTTTCAAATGTCTAAGACAGTGGAAGTCCAGTCATCAAACATTTGTTTAGTTCTCAATCCTTAAACTGGGTCTGCATGAAGCAATTGGCTTGAATGTTTTGATCCAAACCTTCTTTTTGGCACAACCATTTATTTGCCAGCAATGAAAATGTTTTGAAAGGCAAATAAATGTTTTTAAGGTTGGACTTTTCTATGGGATTTTCGGCTTGATTTAGTGATCTTACTTTCTTCTGTTCTGAATAAGAAATTATGCTTGGGGGGAAAGACGAATGGCTTGGTTTTAGGCAGTTATTATTCAGTTCCAGTTTTGTGTATCTGAACATCTCTCATAGTTTGCTGTGAGGGTTAAATGAGATAATATGTAGAAATCATGAAGCATAGGACAGTACATGCAACAAATGTTAGCATGAAAGGAGTATCAGCTGCTATTTAAATATGGGTGATATGTCCTTATCTTGAGACTTTCTTACAACCCCACTAAATGACAATGTAATAATTTTAAAAGGTATAAACCTACAAAGACAAAATATCAGATGAGAGATAAAAAGAAATTATGGAAGCTTAAAAGTAGATAGAAATGGTAAAGTTTTAACAGATCTGAGAGAAATGAAGCATTGGAACCTGAATATCAGAATTACTAGGTGTACAGGTTAATAATAGCGGATTTTGTAATCAAAGAAAACACGATAATTTCAAGAGAAACATCAGAAGTGCTTTATTCAAAGTAATGTCCATTGCTAGCTACACATTTCCCCATCATTCAGGTAATTTGTGGTTACTGTCCCAATGGAACTTTTCTTTTAAATCAAACCATTCAGAGACCTAATTTTTCATTTATTCATATGTTTGAAAGTACTGCTCAGAAAGTGCATATGCCATCAATCAGAACAAGTGGTAATCTGAAGGAACAAGGTCTGGTGAATATGGTGGGTGGGTTAATACTAACCAGGCAAGAGCTTTTAACGTGCCTTTAACTGATTTTGAAGTGTGTGATGGTGTATCATCCTGAAGCAAAATTACTTTGTCGTGTCTTCTGGCACATTTTGGTCATTTCACAGTGAAAGCATGGTTTAAATTGATTATTTGTTGTCGGTAGTGATCAGTATTAATGGTTTCATCTACTCCCCCTAACTGCTCTCCCCTGTCGACTTGATTGACCCTTAATTGCTCTCCCCTGATGCCTGATTGCCCCTAACGGCCTCTGCCTTCGCCTCCACTGTCGTGGCTCTGTCCAGAAGGATGTCCAGAAGATGTCCCAGTATATCTGGTCTAATTAGCATTTATTAGTATCAAAAGTATTATTTGATTTTTAATGTTACATACATTTTATTTATTTTTTCCCATGGGAAAAAAGAAATCCTCTTGTTTATTTGTTTAAATAAAAATAAAATAAGCTGCATGGGAACTATTTTAAAGTTCAAAGAGATACCAACTTTGTTTTAAGGCTGCAGTAGCTGATACACGATCTCCTTGCTACCTTTTCTAGCCTTCTCTGTGGACCACAGTGATACATTCAGAAGCCCATTAGCCAACACAGGAAGTTTTGAACGCTTATCCATTGGTTCTTCACCTGTTCATTGCCTATCATGCCTCCGACCTGCAGTATAACATTTAAGATTTAAAGTAAAAATCCACAGGGGGAAAAAAACAAAACAAAAACACCCACCCTAAACAAACACCAGCTCTAAAGGTTTGAGGGAAAACCTTTGTTCCTCCTTCTCCACTTAATTGATGGTATCTGCACCACTGCTGCGATGCCCATTTGAAAGTGTCCAGAAGCAGACAGCACTCCAAGATGGGCTTGGAGATAATACCTGTTGCCTGGACAGTTATGCTGGGGGTGCATATTCCTTACCTATGCATGTCTGCCTTGGGGGGAAAAAAAGTGTACTTAATCTAATATCAGGTAAATGCCCATGCTAATTTCTCCAATTCTGCATTTATCTTTCTCACAAAAGAAAAAATAAATCAAACTCAATTGAGTAATGTGTTCTACATTTAAAGCATTTGCTGACCAGGCATGGCAGCTAATGGGCAAGTATTAAACAAGACTCATTAAAAAACAAAACAAACAACAACAATAAATAACAATCCTCCCACCCACCTGAGTATATCTAACATACTAGTTAAAAACAATACCCCACCCACCCTTTCATCTGCATTGATTTTAGGGAAGAAAAATAAAAATAAAAAAAGAAACCTTACCACCCTAAAAACAAGAAACATGAGAAATCTACACTGACTCCTAGAAACATAAAGAATTGTTACAGAGCTGGTTATTTAAAGAAAGTAAACACTTTGCATACATTTTAACTGAGAGAAAAATTTTAAAAATTAGAATTAAGTATTTATAACATACATAGCAAAGTATCTGGTACAATTTAGATATTCAATAAATGATAGCTATTATTATAACTCAGATTATTAACTCTTCTTGCTAGTCAGTAAAAACATTGATTATCCATTTCAAATGGAAAAGAAACATATAAATCTAGAAAAGTTTTTTAATGTATCTAAAGTTATATACTTGCTTAGCTGTAGAGCTAGAACTGTGGAGGTAGTACAGATTTCCTAACTCCCAGGTGCTTCAGATTCAACAGGAGAGATTCAGAGAGGATCTTTGATGTTATCTATAGCTGTCAAGTATGGTTGCAAGCAGAGCTGTGCTTTCATAGTCTAACCTGGAATCTGGTCTGGTAAATAGTGCATGATAGACTAATGATAGAAAGACAAACAAACAATCTTAGGCCAGGTGACTACCTAGTCTAAGATTTTGCCTCTTTGTAGACACAGCTTTCAACAAATCCTGCCCCTTAGTATGTATGCTTGTATGTATGTATGTATGTATTATTTATCCTCAAAAAGGAAAGAGCCAAGAAGCTAGCCAGAAACAAAAGAAAAAAGTGCAACATATATGTTTAAAAAGGAATACTTTCAGGCTGTTAATGAATTTTAAATCATCAAATTAGTTTTTTGTACTTTTATTTACTTATTCTCTTTCTTTACTTCTTTCCATCATCATTTATCCTCCCTATACCCTCTTCCACTTCCTCCCACCTCACAACTGCCACACTGTTATTCATGTCCTTGAGTTCTTTCTCTTTTTATTTTGCTATATTTTTAAAAACTTTTGAAACTTTAGAGAAATCTTTCTACTGAATTTATGTGGGCCACAGCCAAATGCAGGGGTTATTGACTTCATGTAGCCTAATTCATTTTTATTATAGATGCTAAAACTGAAAATCATCAAGGGGAAATAGAATGTCAACATTTAAGATTTATAAACTTCCTTTTGGGAATGTCTGTCTTGGACCTATAGAGATTATTCAAAAGGAAGTTTGGGAGTGAGAATGTTAGGTAACTGGTTGAGGAAGATAAAAAACTTATTGACAACTACAATTAAGATACTATAAACTGATTATCATGCCTAAATTAGGTAATAAACACTATTTTGTATGAAGATACTTTTCTTTGAGAAAATTATTTTGAAGCCCGTATTTTAAAGAAGAAAATGTATTCCACAATCAGGAATTTCTCATAATTTATTTAGTAAGTACTCTATTAGTTAAGATTCTCCAGAAAAACAAAATCAATAGGATATCTGTGTGTGGATGGATGGATGGATAAATAGATAGATAGATAATAGATAGGTGGACATTTAGATAGCTAGAAAGAATTGGGTCATATAATTATGGAGGCTGAGAAGTCCCAAGTTCTGTAGTTGACAAGCTGAAGACCCAGGAGAAGCGAGAAGTAGTGCCAGATCCAGTCCAAAGGTCTGAGAACAATAAGATGTTTTATTTTAAGTCAGAAGGCTGGAAAATACCAATGTTCTACTTCAAGACAGGCAGAAGGAAGTTTTTCTTTAGCCTTTTGTTCTAATGACATCTTAGTCAATAACAGACCACCAATCATAGTGGTCCCATAAGATTACACTGGAGCTGAAAAATTCCTATCACCTGGTGACGTTATAACGTCATAGTTTATTTCACACAGTATGTGTTTGTGGTGATGCTGGGGAAATAAACCTGTGCTGCCAGATGTACACCACAGAGCATACACTCATACAGCACAAAACACTTGATGTTGATGATAAATGACTATGTTACTCATTTATGTGTTTACTGTACTATCCTTTTTGTCATTATTTTAAAGTGTACTCTTTCTACTTATTTTTTTAAAAAGAAGCTTTGCTGTCTAGCCGATGTAGCTCAGTGGTTGAGTATCAACCTATGAACCTGGAGGGCATGGTTTGATTCCCTGTCAGGGCACAAGCCTGGGTTGCAGGCTCGATTCCTAGTGGGGGGCATCCAGGAGGCAGCTGGTCAATGATTCTTTCTCATCAGTGATGTTTCTATCTCTCCCTCTCCTTTCCTCTCTGATATATATATATATATAAAGTTTTGCTGTGAAATAGCAAGTCATATTAACCAGCTAAAAGTCTCATATATTTTGTGTTAACTGAATCTCTTGGTCGCATCATTTTCTCTTCTGGTGATTTAATCTTGTGTTGTTTTGAACAATAATATACTATATAATACAGACCTGTAGCCAAGGAGCAATACCATATAGCCTAGGTGTGTATTTGGCTATACCATCTAGGTTTGTGTAAAATTTCCTAGCAATAAATTTTTTAGAATATGTCTGTCATTAAATAGTGCATGACTGTATGCAGTTCTTCAACTGATTGGTTGAGGCCCAGCCACATTAGGGAGGACAATATGTCTTACTCATTCTACTGATTCAAATATTATCCTCATCCAGAAATATCCTCAAAAATAACACCATTTTGACCAAATATCTGGTTGACAGAAGTAACCATCACAAGCACAAAGACATAAAGATAAAACTGAAATTACTGAAGCTTAAGTGTAGAAAATAAGATAAACAAGAAACATAATGAGAATGAAGGCATATAGGAAAATATGTCAATCACACTTCAAAGACCACATTGAAGTTAGATTGATCTTGAAGTATTTCTGTACGCTATCATTTCTTGCATATTTTATAATTAACTAAATGTATATTTTTATTATAATAAAAAGTATAAATGTACTATTATTTTAATTACTACACTGAATAAGAAAATATAACTTCTATTTATTTTCAAGGATGAAGAATTTGAGGGATTTTTTTTTTTTAGAATATAGAACCAACCTTTTGTTTTAAGCACTTGAAGATATTAAGAGGGTTTTTAATTTTTTTTTTTGGGGGGGGGGTTCTGGTTTTGGTATTTCCAAAGCTGCTCACCCATGTTTTAAGCTCTTGATGTTGAAGAGGAATTTTTTTTATTCTTTCTGCTAGATGTAGATAAATATTTCTAGAAGTAAACTAATGGGTAATACACACTTTAGTCTGATCACTATAATTAGCTAATTAAATTGCTTGCCTCACTTAGTAAAAAAGAAGAGGTCAGAGTTTGGGAGAGGTAAATTTAAAACAAGGGTCACATGAGGGGCAGATAGGCTTGGTGAGTAACACAATGTTAGCTTTCAGTCCAGAGGATTTGATTCATTTCACAGGAGTCCAAGGAGTATTAGTGGGAACTAGCAGTAATAGTGCTAGTAAGGATTCTACTAGCAAATGGGGTGGATGAAAACTAAAGGTAAAGATTTCCTGCTAATTAACCAAAACGTAAATTCCTGATCTCCACAATGGTTGTGTACCGGTTTTGGAAAGATGTTTTAAAGTGACTTACTCGCCCAGCAGTGCGGCTCAGGGGTTGAGCCAGGAGGTCACAGTCTGATTCCCAGTCAGGGCACACGCCCGAGTTGTGACTCCATCCCCAGTGTGGGGCGTGCAGCAGGCAGCTCATGAATGATTCACGCTCATCAATTCAGTTTTCATCTCTCTCTCCCTCTCCCCCTCTGAAATCAATAAAATATATTTAAAAAATTGAAAAATAAAATGTCTAACTCTGTCTTTATTTTCTCATTTTTCCTACTTAATGTTTGTAAATGAATATTTTGAGAGTGTTATAAATACAGATTATATAGATGTAGTGTGGATAAATAACTAAGTAATGGCAAAGCTGTTTAGGGATATATACTTATCCTGACCCTTTCTTAACATAGTAAACTTACTGATATTTGTGTAGTACTTGACAGCGCTGCCTCCTGTTCTCTGTATGTGTACAGACAAATGGACATTGAGTCCATATTCTTCTTCACACTAATCACATGTATTTTAGACTCTGATAGAAATGTGTGTGTTTTTTAAATACACACATGTGTATACATATTTCCCTGGTACTCTTCCAGTGTTTAGAAAAAATGTTTAAATTTTCCTGCTGAAAACATTTAGATTCTTTCTGAATAAATACATCATCTTTTTAAAAAAACCTTCCCCCAAGATTTCTTTTTAAATGGTTCACAGTTAAATTTAAATTTCTATATTTAGGTAGAATTATGTTTATATACCAACCACCAGTATCCAGGAAGTTCAGTGGTAAGGTTGACACATAGGGAGTTTGTAGTCTATTTTGTAGTCTGTGTATTTAGACAAGGTTTGAAGCTTACTTAGCAAAATCGTTTAAACATTTAAGCAGAATTTCTTTAGTACAAATGCTCTATTTGATTTCTTATAATTGTTAAGATAACAGTGTGTCACTTTATAAAGATTAGTTCTCAGTAATATGTGTTAGATTTATTCCTTTCAAAGAACTGTGCATTCACATTATATGTAAATATTTTTGTAATATTGAATAGAGTTGGTTTGATGCAATCACTATGGTGTGATCAAGTTTGCAAGAAGTTACAGACACATTTTTGCAGAGTTTTCTGCAGCATCTTTATTTTTTTCAGCTGGATGTATTTTATGTTCCTTCTAACTAATCAAAATAAGAAAGTGAATGCCTATGCCAAAAAATAGGACTATCATTTTTCACATTCTTTTCTTTTCCGGGGCATTTTCAAGTAAGATTGAGTTTCTAGGACTTCTGAATTTCAGAAAACTCCCGACTTTGTAGATATAAGGGCCCAGATGAACATTTCAGGGGGACTCTAACTTTTCATGCAGTATGTTTTGTGTTGTGCATTCTAAATACAGTTAACTTTTTGTGTGCATGTGATTAGTGTGGAAAGAAATTAATGTAGTCCCGTATTATGATTTATGGACTGAATCCTTTGCCCACTGAAGACTTGCCAAAACTAAAACTATTTTTTTTCCTTTGGATATTAGAAACAGCTACTGTTTTTGTTGATCTTTTAAAGGTCTGAATGGGCCTATTTCAAATCATACCAGCATGGGAGTTCAGATTAATAATATACTTATTCAACTAGTGATACTGAGTGAAACCATTGCTCACATGGATATGAGGATACAATTTCATAAAATTATTTTCAGGTGTATTAATGCATTTCTGGAAGCTGCACATGATTTTTCTTTTGCATGAAGGAAATCAAGGATTTCTTTTTATTGTATCAGTTATAGGTGGGCTTATGAGTTAACTGCATTTTTTATACCTTAAAACATGAGACATTTTACTTTTAAAAACAGTAATGTGATGGCTGAATTATTCCCCAAAATGTTTAATTTAATGTATTTTTTCTTTTTTGAGACATGACTGCCATTTATTTAATTTATATTGAGAAAAATTCCTAAATTTTGTTGTTATCAGTTACACCAAGCAGCTGAAGTTTCTCAGCTCCGAGGAGCCAGGGTAATATCTCCTGAAGATCTTCTGTTTTTGATGCGCAAAGATAAGGTAATCTAAAATGTCCTACTGAATTAAAATGCAATGTTTGATGTTTAACTATACTTATATGAGGAAACTAAATACCCTTTTTACATAGATTTCAAATTGGTATCATAATTATTGAATTGGTATTTTAGTCTTCATAGTTTGCATGACAAAATGATTTTCTATAAAAGAATTTATTTTTTTTTAACATGGCAAAGGCATGTATGTAAAACTATATTGACAACTAATTCTCACTTATCTGTACACACCTATTTTGACATGTTCATTGCTACATAATAGTCATTAAATATTTACTGTTCTGATCAAAGGGCGTGACATATTTACTTTTCTTCTAATTTTATACAGTATTACAGGCTTTCAGATAGTAATTTTTTATCTTGAAATACAAGGATTATTCTGTAACACTAGTTTATAGGAAATAGAAAATCAATCAAGATGTATATTCCATTAGCATGAATATATAGCATAATGTCTAGGGTTTTTAATACTTAAAGATCTACTTTTATTAATCTTTGAACACTGTTATAAAAATATCTAAACTGGTATTTACATGTCTAATTTTGTCATAACTCTCTTCCATGAGTAGCTAGTTGGAAATATTTTATAAAATTGTATGGGTTTTAATAAGTTTCATGTAAAAGTTACAAGTAAAAATATAATCACAGTGTGTTGTGACAGATGTAATTGTAAACGAGCAAGCAATGCCTTGTTCCCAATGTCAGTCCCATCTTTCATTTCTCCACTGATTTTCCCTGGCCTTTTGTTATACTCACTCATTCCTCTGCCACCATTTTTGTATGCTTGTAGCTCTTTGTTTTTATCAAAAGGCTTCCCATTTGACCTTTTGGATAAACTTTTGGCTCATTACCTCTTAGCTAGTCTGAGGAATATAAAGGAAAAGAAATATCTTCACTTTCAAGAAGGTATAGTTTAGTTTAGAAAACCAGTATGATTTAGTTGAAAGAAGCACTTTAAAATCACACAATTTTAAGATTATATGATTAGATGTAGAAGATGTAGGATATTTTTGCAGTGGAGGTTTCTGCCTAGGGTAAGACTCATGCAGTTATGTCTAGAATGAACCAAACACAAAAGAACTCATTAGGATTCTGGTTCAGTAATCTAGACAAAATCTGGTTACTTTGTTGGCTCTGGAACTGGTTAGGTAGTAAGAATTAAAAGAGATCATGAAGAGTCAAAACAGGCAGGATTTGGTGACCATTATACTTGGAGGACTAAGGAAAAATAGGCTTACATAGCAATTGTCCTGGGAGGAAGAAGCCTAAAGGTGCTGTTGGCAGAAATCAGGGCCTGGAACCAGGATTTCCTATGAAGGCTTCTGGGAAGAGGGAGTTAGCAGAATGTATCTAGTCAAGTTTTCCTTTTCACTGATGGAGGTGAAGAGGCTAGCACACACACAAAAAGTCCACATTGGCACATTTTTCTGTCTTTGGGGAAAGTAAAATTTAAAATCCTACTGAAATGTCAGGAGCATACATTAATTGACAATGCCCTTTACTGTCCACTGGAACTCTTAACCAGATTAGCACCTTAGAACATGGTTCTCATTTTAGCACCTGAGAACATGGCTATAATATTATACTTGCCATCATCTTTCTCCTTAAAATAATACTTTTATTCATATGATGATATTTTCTAAACAGAATTTAAAGTAGTTTACAGGAGTGGTATAAGACAAAATACAATCTAAAATACTGAACAAAATCACCTAAGAGAAAATGATAGCGATAGTTTTTTTTCTTTTCATGATTTCAGTTTATATAAAGCAGTATTTATTGGCTGTCTATGTTTTACGTATTATACTAGGCAGTTTATTCCTCAGAATAATCCCGTAACATAGGTAGTTTACTTAGTTTGCAAATAAAGAAACTAAGGTTCAAATGTCATCTTTTACCTGTGACCCTGCTAAGCTCTAGTTGCAAGAATAATTTTAACCTCAATTTCCCTAATATAAAAAGGAGATGATTATAGTTGTCTGTATCTCTGGGCTACTGAAAATATCAAATAAAATACATGTAAAAGAGCATTGTAAAATGCAATAGTTTTAGCTGTTATAGTATCTTAACCTTAAAGGTCAAGAACCAGTAATACATTCTAAGTGTAAGCACACAACAAATTACAAAGTATTTGTAAGTTACTTTTAGAGCTAAGCAGTATTATGGTTTTCTAATAAACCTAAGGAAAGCCATCATTTAGACCCAACTATCATTAATCAGCTTTGAGTTTCATAAAAATAATACTTCTCATATTACTGAATGTTTTCCAAAAATATAAACCAGCTCTTCTAAATAAAATAGGTCTCAGAGAATAAAAAACAATAAAAGGAGAGTGCATGCCTTTTTAAAGCCGTTGTTACAAACTCTCCTCGTCTGGATTGTTTAAAAATCATTTGAAAAAATAAAGTAGCTTTGTATGGAGAGTGTGATATTTCTCACAGTCTTCAGAAAGAATTTAAGACTCTTTATACAACCAAAATATAAAGGTAATTATTGTGATTTTAGAGCATCTGGATACTTGTAAATGGAAAGTGCTTTTAAAAAATACTTGTGTTTCAACTTTTATGTTTGATTTGTGACTACTTTTCTTTATTACATAGTATTATGCTAGGAATTGGCGTATTTCCCCCAGTGTTCTGAGGTACTACTTTATTAAATTTAGTTATTATAGACTTTACTCAGTAAAGTGAATATATATATAAGGTTTCTTATTTACTGATTTCATATTTTTAATAGAAAAAACTTAGAAGACTGTTAAAATACATGTTTTTCCGAGACTACAAATCAAAGATTGTCAGAGGCATAGACGAGGATGATCTTCTTGAAGGTAATCTAAACAAAACACTAAACTACACAGTGACACAGGTATGCTGGACTTCACATCTACGCAATGTCAATGAAGGTATTCTAGTCAGAGTAGAATATATGTATTACTGTTAAATAATGTAGTTTAGAAATTATCCAAAATTTTATTTAGTTGAGAGCTAATTCTTATCATTTTCTACTTATATGACTTAGTAGTAATCTGGTATTTAAATTCTTTCTTTTAATAATATGACCTGCTTTACTCAGAATATCATGAAACTAAGAAAATTGTGTTGATTTAAAACATTGTTTTAGCGAGCATAATTTTTCTCTTCTAGATGTAGAGAACCAGACCTATGTCTTTGAAATTGATACATATGGGTTTTTCTTAATTTATTATAGAAAGTATCTGATATGTTTTATTATGTAAAATCACCTTGTTTTGTGTATATTTCTATGCTGTTTGAAATCCAGTAAAAAAACAAAACAAACAAACAAACAAAAAACTAACACAGAGTAGAAAATTTTCCTTATCTGATTTTCTAACTCAATTCCTCATTCTGGAATATTTAGAAAAAATATTGATGTTGCAGAATCTAACAATGCTAAGCCGAAATAGATAATTACTAAACAATGCTATTGAATTAAAATAAATACAGTTGACCCTTGAATAACATGGATTTGAATTGTGTGTCCATTTATATGCAGATATTTTCAATAAATAATATAAATATATTTTCTCTTATGATTTTCTTAATATTTTCTTTATCTAGTATATCTTATTGTAATAATGCAGTATATCTATGTAATTAAAGAGTAATATGAAAATTGACTGTACCTCTGATCAAGCCACGTCCACAGCCATGCCTACCAGCCAATCAGGAGCAAATTATGCAAATAACCCCAACCAAGATGGCTGCCACCACTGAGAGCGGGAGAGAGGTTTGGGTTTCCATAGCAATGGAGGAAGCCAAGCTTTCTACCTCCCATTGCCGGCCTAGGCCTCCACTCACTGCTACAAAGTTTCAATTATAGAAGATACATAATCTCAACAGAAATGGCGGTGCTTCAGAGCTGGAGAGAGCAGAGGCTAGGGTTGCCTGGGCGATGGAGGAAGCCAAGCTTCTGCAGCTCTGACCAGCCTAGACCTCCACTACAGGCTACAATGTTTCAATTATATTGCAACCATGGAGCCAGCAGAAGGCTTGGCTCTGCTCCAGGCTACAAAGTTTAAATTGTAAAACATAAATTACTCCCAGATCCCAGGGCCTCTGCTTGGGTCACTGGGGGGCATGGCCAACCTGCAAACCACCACAGGCCCCTCATCCAGGCCACCCCATGCCCCAAGGGAACTCCCACCCTGATATGGGATACCCTTCAGGGCAAACCAGCTGGCCCCCACCCATGCACCAGGCCTCTATCCTATCTAATAAAGAGGTAATATGCAGATTGACCATCACTCCAACACACAAGAGGGTTGCCCCCGTGTGGTCAAAGATGCTGTCTCCATGTGGACATAAGATGGCCACCATAAGATGGCTGGTTGGGGAGGACAGTTGGGTGCAACCAGGCCTGCAGGGGAGGGCAGTTAGGGGTGACCAGGCCTGCAGGGGAGAGCAGTTAGGGGTGACCAGGCCTGCAGAGGAGGGCAGTTGGGGGCAACCAGGCTGGCAGGGTAGGGCAGTTAGGGGTAACCAGGTTGGCAAGGTAGGGAAGTTAAGGGTGACCAGGCCAGCAGGGGGAGGGCAGTTACTGGTGACCAGGCCAGCAAGGGAACAGTTACACATTGATCAGGCTGGTAGGGGAGTGGTTAGCTTATAATCAGGCTGGCAGGCAGAAGCAGTTAGGAGCAATCAGGCAGGCAGGCAGGCGAGCAGTTGGGAGTCAGCAGTTCTGGATTGTGAGAGGGATCAAAGATTGAAGAGTGTGCAGGCTGGGCTGATGGACACCCCCCCCACACACACACACACCAATGTGCATGAATTTCATGCACTGGGCCTCTAGTAATATATATAATATAAAAATATGTGTTAATTAGCAATATATGTTATCAGTATAGCTTCCAGTAAACAGTAGGCTATTAATAGTTAAGTGCTGGGGGTGTCAAAAGTTACAGGTGAATTTTTGACTGAACTGTGTTTGGTATACCTAAACCTCACATTGTTCAAGGTTCAATGTATATTATGTTTTAAAAATAACATATTTTGGATTTAACACAGTGACTGCATGGTGGTATTTATTGCGCATATATATATATATGTATATATATATATATATAAAATCTAAACAAACTATACTGGATTAAGAATTCCAGAAAACTACTCAAAACCAACTGAAGAATTAACAGACTTTGAAAGAAACTGCTTTCATTTACCCTCAACAAATCAGCAATTGTAATAGCCATGCAAAAAATATATATATTTTCTCATCAAATGTTTAGTCAGTGTTATCTCTTTAATATTCCTGAAATTCTCATAGAATTTAATTCCTGGAAAGTAGTTCTCCAGATTAATTTAAATGTTCCTTTTTAGGAAGAGCATAAAGAGTACAGATTTGAAGTAAAGTAGATTTGAATTTCAATTAATCCCCATTCTCTACTTTCTCTCTGTAAGACACTGAGGGTCAGTTTTCTTATTTATAAGTCAGAAATTATACCAATTACCATGTATAATTATTATGAAATTTCAACCTAATGTATGAAAAGCTCCTGATACATTCTTGCTACTGAATAAATGATAGCTGTCAAAACCATGCTTTGAACGTCGCAATGCTCAGAATGGTAAGACTAGTATCAGTTGCACTAGCATCATCATATCAGTTCTCTGTCCTCTCTTATTAATTTCAAGTATCTCCTCATTATACTCATTTAAATTTTCTTATTTTGTGTGTCTTATATAAATTTTTTAAAGTTGACATAATGTATACAATAAACTATTTACTCAAGTGAAATCCATCTACTGAGGTGGGATTTGTGTAATGGCCATGTGAAGAATGTGGTTCTCTTCCCCAGTGAAAGACGTTTACCTAGTGAAAAAATTTTTAATTGTAGTTTTTTTTTTTGTTTTGTTTTGTTTTAGTAATTGCCCTAAGAGCATACAGCAAATGAAGAAACAAACACATGTTCAAGAAAATCTTCTAAATCTCATAAAGACTAGTGAGCCTGTTGTTTTTGAGCCATGACCTACTCCCAACATTCCCCTCCTCCCAGCCCACCCTGCCACCCCATCTCAGTATGAAAGAAGCTTTACTCTGGGAAAGTGTGGCCAAGAACAGTGGACACCTGCTTTTCCAGCTCCCAGTCTAGGGTAACAGTTTCACCCCAGGAAGGACAGGAGGTCAGCATCTCTCATCTCTGGCTCCACATTGCAGAAGCTCTATTCTAGGCAGGCAAAACTACATGGACTGGAGCTTCCTCTCATCCTCTATTCATAGGGAAGTTCCAGCGCAGACATAGCAGCCTGAGAATACTGGGCCCTGATCACCCCCACCTTAGCTTTCTCATAGGGAGTAAAGTTCCATGACTAAAGGGACAAGCGTAAAAAACAGAATTCCCATCTTTGACCAACTCCCAATTCTTGAATCCAGGATAGTTTTTCCAGGAGATACTGATTGCTGTTTCCACCCCCAGCTCCAGTATGGTGGTCAAAGATTCTGCACAGAGGGAAGGCAGGACAATAACTGGACAGTTCTGTAGCCCTGCCTAAGGGGACTAACTAGAACAGAGCAGCTAAAAAACCCTGGAGATTCTTGTGCTGAGGAATTAAAAGGAAGCTGGTAATTTCTTGATACTAGTTACAATAAGCATAAACAGTACATAAACTAAAAGCTTAACAGAGGAAACAAAGGAAAGAGGTAAGAAGTGTCCTCCTGGTATCAAAGCAAAACTGAAAAGCTGGCAGTACCTTAACTCTGCAAAGAGGCCCAGCATTCTGTAAATCATTCTGTGGAGCAATCCATGCTCAAGAGTATTAACAAAGCAATAGAGCAGCCAGCCAGGAATTGGTGGACGTAACAGCTGTATGTGATATCAATAGAGTCAGACCAGTCAGTAACTTAGTGAAAAGATCAGGAAAAGTGAAAGTCAAAGAGAAACTGATGAAAAGCAGTCATCCCTGGTTAAAAATAATAATAATAATAATTATTATTATTATTATTATTATTAATAAATAAAAAGACTATGCTCAAGTATGTGCTTCTAAGGAGCAACTTCTGAGGCTGCACACTAGGCGGGAGAGAGATTGTATTGAAGTAGTTCAGCCGACACTGAACAAATAAACAAGCAAATGATGACAACAAGCCCAGGCAAGGAAGGGAATTATTATATAAGTTGCTCCAAAATAATACCTGAATGTAGTATACTACTCCATTTTCAACAGCCGTAATAGCAAAATACTAGATATGCAAAGAAATAGGTATGTATGATCCCTGAAAGGGGTGGGGGAGCAGACAACATAAAAGTCCCAGATGTTGGACTTGGAGACAAAAACTTCAAAATACCTATTATAAATATGTTCAAAGAACTAAAGGAGACCATGTTTAAAGAACAGAAGAAAGTATGATTGCAGTGTTTTATAAAATAGAGAATATCAATTAAAAGTTAGAAATTATCAAAAAGAAGCTAACGAAATTCCAGAGTTGAAAACTATAAAACAAAACTGAAAAATTCAGTAGAGGGGCTCCTGGTAACTTTGAATGAAAAATATTTGAAGAAAAATAATCGGTAAATTAGAACAGATTGTTAAAGATTATGCAGTCTGAAGTACCAAAAGAAATAAGAATGAAAGAAAATCCAAAGAGCTTCAGAGAAATATGAGACACCATTAAGTGATCCAACATATGCATAGTAAGACTACGAGAAGGTAAGGAAAGAGAAACAAGAGCAGGAAAAAAAATATTCATAGAGGAGGAACCAAGATGACGGCATAGGTAAACACCTGTCTTGCTGCCCCACACAACAATTTTAAAACTACAACTTAATGACAGAATGAACATCATCTAGAATCACTGGAAAGCTGGCTGAGTGGAAATTCCACAAATAAAAGTAAAGGTAGGACACTGTGACTCAGAGGAGTGGCGGAGGGCAGAGTTGAGGATACACGCGGAGTTAGAGGTTCAGAGCCGTGCACGTGCAAGTGGATAGGGCAGGCGGCTGTAAACCCGGGGAGGGAGACAAAGGCACCCTACTGCACTGACTCCCCAGTTCCGGGTGAGGTGCGGGAAACCCACACTCATACGGGGTGAAAGTGCAGGAAGCACGCTGAAATTCAGGCACTGCAGAGGTCCGCGAGCTTGCGGAGAAGGCATATAAACTTGGGAACTGCAGAAACGCGTGAGCGCTCAGAGAGGACTCATGACTTGCTCTCTCGTTCGGGAGAAAAATACGAAAGAAGGGAAACCACCACACTGCATTTTTTACAACCCTGGGTGAGACTTTGGGTGTGCAGACTCATTTGGGGAGAGGCTGAATTGTCCGGCAGCAGGTAGAGCTCACTGGCAGCTTTCTCTCAGAGGTGCTTGCAGCCATTACCACCAGGCACAGAGACCCAGGTGCCACATAGGGCAGAGCTGATGGGAAATCAAGGCTGCCTGCTCAGCCTGGAGACTCCTCCCATCCAACCTGAGCACAATTGATCCTCACAGCCAATTGGCCTGGAGGTCAAATCCTCCTAGTGCTAAAAACAATAATCTAGGCTTAATTTCAATTAGACTGTGGAACCCATAAAGGACTGCACCAAGAGTATCCACCTCAGATACTGGGGAAGCTGAGCCACTGTCCCTTAGAGGACAACTACCACACAAAGCTAATCGACCAACTCAGGGAAGCAGCCAAAATGCAGAGATATGGAAAGAAATCACATGTGAAAGAAATGGAGGGGAAAAAATGACTGGACATAGAGTTCAAAGCCACGATTATAAGGTTTTCAAGAGGCTCCTGGGAAAGGAGACTTTCAAGGATATGAACAAGACCCTCGAGGATATGAATGAGACCCTCAAGGATAGGAAAAAGGACCAATGAGAAATTAAGCATACACTGACTGAAATAAAAAATATATATTATACAAAGACCTAAAAGCAGTCTAGAGGACCGCAAGAATCAAGTCAAAGATTTGAAATACAAAGAAACAAAATCAACTCAGTCAGAAAATCAAGATGCAAAAAGAATCCAAAAAATTGAAGATAGTGTAAGGAGCCTCTGGGACAACCTCAAGCATACCAACATCCAAATTATAGGGATGCCAGAAAAAGAGAGAGAGCAAGATAATGAAAACCTATTTGAAGAAATAGTGACCAAAAACTTCCCCCACCTGGTGAAAGAAATTGACTTAAAAGTCCAAGAAGTGCACAGCACCCCAAACTATAGGAATCCAAAGAGGACCGCATCAAGACACATCATAATTAAAATGCCAAGAGCAAAAGACAAAGAGAGAATATTAAAAGCAGCAAGAGAGAAACAGTTGGTTACCTATAAGGGAGCACCCAAATGATTTTCAGCATATTTCTCAACAGAAACAATGCAGGCCAGATGGCAGTGGCAAGAAATATTTACAGTGATTAATAGCAAGAATCTACAACCAAGATTACCCAGCAAAGCTATCATTCAGAATTGAAGGTCTGATAAAGTGCTTCACCGATAAGAAAAAGCTAAAGGAGTTCATCACCACCAAACCAATATTATATGAAATGCTGAAAGGTATTCTTTAAGAAGAGAAAGAAGGAAAAGGTAAAAATAAAAATTATGAACAACAAATACACATCTGTCAACAAATGAATATAAAAATCAAGTGAATTAAAAATCTGATGAACAGGATAAACTGGTGAATATAAGAGAATCATGGGCATAGAGAGGGAATGGATTGACAATTCTTGGGGAGAAAAGGGGTGTGGGAGGTGCAGCAAGAGACTGGAAAAAAATCATGCAACTATGGGAGAGGACAGTGGGGGTAGGTATGGGCAGAGGGTGGGATGGGTACCAGGTGGAGGGGAGGTATAGGTGGGAAAAAGGGGGAACAATGTAATTAATAAACTGAACAATAAAGATTAAAATATTTAAAAAAGTATTCAAAGAAATAATGATGGAAAAGCTTCTAACTTTGATGAAAACTATTAATCTATACATCTAAACAGCTCAACAGTGTCCAGGAGGATAAACACATAACAGTCCACACTTAGACACATTCTAGTAGAAGTGTTGAAAGACAAAAGCAAAGAGAAAATCATGAAAGCTACAAGAAAAAAGCACCTCATCATATACAACAGAACCCTAACAATATTATTAATAGCTGACTTCTTATTAACAATACTGGAGGTCCAGTGCACAAAGTCTGGCTAGCCTGGCCCTAATTGGCAGATCAGGGTCAGGCCTGTCGGGAGGAGACGGCAGGAGGTTTGCTGGCAGGCCTGCCTGATCAAGGCTGTGCCAGCTGGGTCGAGGGGCCACAGTCCTGCCCCTATTGGGGTGGGAGGCCCAATTGTGGACAGAGCAATCCATGGAGAGGGGCTGTGGGCAGTTGACCACCCAGCCCTTCCCCCCGAATGGGGCTTGGGGAGGAGCTGTGGGAGTTTGGTCAGCCAGCCTCACTCCCAATTGGTGTGGGGGTGGTGATTGGGTGCCTATGGCCTGGGGGGAGGGGCCATGGGTTGTTGGCTCTGGCTCTGATTGAAGTGGAGAGAGCTGAACGGGAACAGAGTTGGCTAGGAGGAGGGGCCACGGGCTGATTGGAGTGGCAGGGCCATTTGGGGGGAGGGGCTGGCCTAATTGGTATGGGTGGAGCCAATTAGGGGCCGAGCTGGCTGAGGGGAGGGGCCTTGGGTTGATTGGGGTGGTGGGGGGCTGATTGAGGGTGGTGCTGGCCGTGGGTATGGGCTTTGGGCGGTGGGCCTACTGTCCCTGCCCCCGAATGGGGTGCGGGGGGCAATTCGGGGCCAGTGGCCTCGGGGAGGTTCCATTGGTGTTTGGCCAGGTAGGCCCTGGCTCTGATTGGAGTGGGGGGGCTGATCAAGGGCAGAGCTGGATAAGGGGAGGGACCTCAGGCTGATGGGGGGGCCCAATGGGGGTGGGGCCATTTGTGGGTAGGGTCTGCAAGAGGTCGGCTGGCCAGCCCCACCCTCTCTTAGGACTGTGGGGGGTAATCAGAGGTGGGGCTGGACAGGGAGAGGGGCTGCAGGCCGATTGGGGTGATGCAGGACAATCAGGCAGGGCCAGGCAGGGGGAAGGGCCTGCAGGTGGGGGAAGTTGGCCAACTGGTCTCATCCCCAATCTGGCCAATTCATTGGCCACAGTGGACATCATGGCAACTGGTCATTCGGCCATTATGGCGTTCTGGTTACTGGCTTTATATATATATTAGAGACCTGGTGCACAAAATTTGTGCACGGGACAGGATGTGTGTCTCTCTCAGTCCAGCCTGCACCCTCTCCAATCTGGGACCCCTTGAGGGATGTCCTACTGCCCTCTCACAATCTAGGACTGCTGGCTCCCAACCGCTCACCTTCTTGCCTGCCTGATTGCCCCTAACCGCTTCTGCTTACCAGCCTAATCACCCCCTAACCACTCTCCTGCCAGCTTGATTGATGCCTACCTGCTCCTGTGCCAGCCAGATTGCCCCTAATTGCCTTCTCCTGCTGGCCTGGTCACACCTAACTGCTCTCCCTTGCCGGCCTGGTCACCCCTATCTTCCCCTGAAGGACTGGTCACCCCCAACTGCCCTTCCCTGCTGGTTTGGTCACCCTAAATATCCTCCCCTGCAGGCCTGGTCATCCCCAACTGCCCTCTCCTGCTGGCCTAGTTGTCCCCAACTGCCCTCCCCTGTAGGCCTGGTTGCCCCTGTCTTTCCCTGAAGGCCTGCTCACCCCCATCTGCCCTCCACTGCTGGCGTGGTCACCCCTAACTTCCCTTCTTTCCCAGCCTGTTCACCCCTCACTGCCCTCCCCTGCTGACCTGGTCATCCCTCACTGTCCTCCCCTGCAGGCCTGGTCGCCCCCAAATGCCCTCTCCTGAAGGACTGGTTCCCTCCAACTACCTTCACCTGCAGACTTGGTCTCCCCCAACAGCCCTCCCCTGCAGGTCTGGTTCCCCCCAACAGCCCTTCCCTGCAGGCCTGGTCTCCCCACAACTGCCCTCCCCTGCAGGCATGGTCCCCTCCAACTGTCTTCCCCTGCAGGCCTGGTCCCCCCCCCGCAACTTCTCTTCCCTGCAGGCCTGCCCCCCCCAACTGTCCTCCCATGCAGGCCTGGTCGCCCCCAACTGCCCTCCTCTGCCGGCCCAGTCACCTCTAACTGCCCTCTCCTGCAGGCCTGATTGCCTTCAACTGCCCTCCTACAGGCTTGCCCCCCCTCAACTGCCCTCCCCCACTGGGGTGATCGCCCACAATTGCCCTCCCCTATAGGCCATCTTGTGTCCACATGGGAGTAGCCATCTTGTGTGTTGGAGTGATGGTCAATTTTCATATTACCTATTTATTATATAGATAGGTCAGATAATAGTAGGGCTATGTATTCAAAGAACTGAAAGAAAATATGTCAACCAAGAAACATGTTCAGCAAAACCTTTCAAAAATGAAGGCACAATAAAGATAGGTCCAGATAAAAATGGGGGAGGGGGATTTTCTTGCTACTGGACTCAGATGAAGACTGCTAAAGGAAGTTCTTCAGGCTGAAAGCAAGTTGTACCAAATAACAATTTGCAATTTGAACAAGGTGGTTGCTCAAATTGCAAAAAGAAATTAAAAGAAATAGACTTGGTAAATAAATATATAAATATTTACTTTCTTTCCTATAAAGACTGAAACTGCATCCAGAAGAAATATAAAATCTGAGTAGACCTATGATAAATAGTTTGAATTAGTCATTTAAAAACTTCCTCCAAAGAAAAACCCATGCCCAGATGCTTTCACTGATGAATTCCAACAAATGTTTAATGAACAATAATACCAATACTTTCTCACTTTATAAGGTCAGTATTACCTTATTTGAAATTAATACAAAGACATTACAAGGGGGGAAAAAACTACAGACTAATGTCTTTTTTAATATAGATGTGCAAGAATTCTCAACAGAATACTGGTAAATCAAATCCAGCAACATCTAAAAAGTGTTATACACTATTACCAGGTGGGATTTATCCCAGAAATGGAAGATTGGTTTAAACTGAAAAAAAAAAATTGTTTTGTGTAATTCATCATATTAATAACATACCGGGTGTACCAGTTAATAATACGGATTTTTTTTTTCAATAGATCAGGTGTTACACATATGTTCAAATATATGCGATTTGATATGTATGCTATTTTGTTGTATTGACAACAAGCTTCAAAAGTTTATATGTCAAATTTGCTGAAGGTGTTAACGTCATAGATATTTTTATGCTTAAAGATGTCAAATTTCATGCCAAAAAAAAGCATTTGCAGGAAGTTTTAATTCATTATTTTGAGGAAATATGCTGCTTGAATACTTCGAGAAGTTTATGATGAACATGCTTCATCTCAAAATACTTGTGAACACTGGTTTAAACGCTTTAATAGTGGCGATTTCTATGTGAAAGACAAAGAATGTCCAGGTCAACTGAAAAATTTTGAAGACCAACAATTACAAGCATTATTGGATGAAAATTCATGTCAAACTCAAAACCAACTTGCAGAAAGATTAAACTTTGCTCAGCAAACAATTTCTGATTATTTACAAGCAATTGGAAAGATTTTAAAGGAAGGAAAATGGGTGCCACATCAACTGAATGAAAGACAAATGGAAAACCGAAAAATCAACAGTAAAATGTTGCTTCAAAGGCACGAAAGAAAGTCTTTTTTGCATTGAATTGTGACTGGCAATGAAAAGTGGATTTATTTTGACAATCACAAAATCATGGTTGATCCAAGTGAACCATCAACATCTCCTGCAAAACCACATTGCTTTGGACAGGAGACAATGCTCTGTGTTTGGTGGGATCAGGAAGGTAGTGGTGTATTATGAGCTTCTAAAACCAGGTGAAACTGTTAATACTGATCGCTACAAACAACAAATAATCAATTTGAACCATGCTTTGATCATGAAACAACCAAAATGTTCCAGAAGACACGGCAAAGTAATTTTGCTTCATGATGATGCCCCATCACACACTTCAAAACCAGTTAAAGACACTAAAAAATCTTGCCTGGGGAGTATTAACCCACCCTCTATATTCACCAGACCTTGCTCCTTCGTATTACCACTTGTTCTGATCGATGACACACATACTTTCTGAGCAGCACTTCAAAACATATGAAGAAGTGGAAAATTGGGTCTCTGAATGGTTTGCCTCAAAACAAGTGTTCCCCCTGATATTTCCATTACCCAACCGGCTCTATACATAGTTATTAAAATATTACTGACTATATTTCCTCCGCTGTACTTTACATCCCCATGACTGTTTTGTAACTACTGATCTGCACTTCTCAATCCCTTCACCTTTTTCAAAGCTCTGTTGTGTATCTTCTTAGACAGGCACTAATTCCATTCATGAAGGCTCCTCCCTCATGACATAATTACCTTCCAAAGTGTTTACCACAAAATACTATCACATTGGTGATTAGGTTTCAACATATGAATTTTAGGGGGGACACTCAGTTCACAGCAATGACCTCTGTCAGGTTGAGAAAGTTCCCTTCTCTTGCTAGATTGTTGAGTGTTCCTCTCATGAGAGATTTTTGAATTTGGGTAATTTGCCATGGGAAGGGCATGAGAAAAGACTGCCATCTGCAAACTAGGGAGCAGGCTCTCCTCAGACACCAGGTCTACCAGCACCTGATCTTGGCCTTCCCAGCCTTCAGAACTATGAGAACAAATATTTGTTCTTGAGCCATCCAGTCTATGCTATATTTACTATAGCAGCCAAAGTGACCAATATATCCATCTATGAAAAACTCACAGCTCACATCATAATTAACAATTAAAAAAATGGATGTTTTTACCCTAAGATGTTGGGTTTTCTTTATTTGATGTAAAGATATTTTATCACATTAAAAAATAATCTAGTTCATTCTCACTAATTTACTCAGTAATTCAGACTGATACTTTAATGCATTAAACTTTATTACCTATTGCAATATTGTAATAACTTTCTCAGACTTATGTTTTTGCTTTTAAATCAGTCTGATAGCTTTATCTCTTAAAAGAAAAATAATAAAATCTCATCCCTTTCAGTTTCAAATGTTTGCCACAGCAATGTATATAATAATCTCTTCTTTTAATGTAATGTCTCACTTCAGATGGGATTTTTTAATGCCTTTGTTTTTGTTTTTAATTAAGCCTGCTATAACAGGATTCTTTTTCCAAATCTGAGAGCCTTTCCCCCTTTTTTTGGGGGGGGGGTAAGGGTGTGGAATTTTAATCCATTAACACTTATTGCAGTAATTGATAATTTGATTTTATTCTCTTAGTCTTATGAGATGAATAAGTGATTTAATTCTGTAACACTTAACACTTTTATTTTTGATGCAAAGATTCTTTTAAAAATTATTCTGAGAAAATTATAATTCTGAATTTTATATTCATTACTCAATACATGTAATGATTGGTACTGATGTAACCTTATTAAACATTTTTTTTCCTTCCTTTATCTCCATGAAGACAAATTGAGTGGCAGTAATAATGCAAATAAAAGACAGAAAATCGCGCAAGACTTTCTCAATTCTATTGACCAAACAGGAGAACTCTTGGCAATGTTTGAAGATGATGAAATTGATGAAGTTAAACAAGAAAGAATGGAGGTATAGTTCATTCTTTTCTTTTTAGATTAAAGAATAACATTGCAGTTCGCAGTGCCTATGCTATTTGGTTCTGTTATTATGTTCCTTATATGTCGTCTGAAATGCCTCAATCAGTGGTTTCATGTCTGAAGACAGCATTGTGCAGTGGAGTAAGGATGTAAGACTCTGCCTTCAGAATTGATGTGGAGAGAGAACTTCAGTTTTCTGTTTCTCTGTTTCCTTCTTTGAGTATAGATAGATTTCTCTGTTTCCTTCTTTTTTTTCAGGATCTTAGTTTTACTGATATTTTATTCCTTAAAAGCTAATTCATGATTAGATATTTATTTTTGTTCCAAATATCCAGTTAGCTTTGTGAGCAAAGGTAATTCTTAACTGCATTTTTGTTGGAATATAGTGTGCAGAACTTTTTTTCAGGCTGTAGTTCCAGGCTACGGTTGGACTCACCAGCTAAGGTAGTAACCAGGGCAATTACATGCTTTATATCACTGTAAATCAAAGTTAGTGACATGTGTTTGGATTCCCTGGATATGTTTTAACAATGAATATGAAAATTGTATGCCTTCTATTTATCTCAGCTTATCTATTCATAAAATTGTTTCCTTAAATGCTTTGGGAAAATAAAAGTAATGATTGATTTCATTTGAATGCCATCCAAAATACAAGGCATTATTCTGATGATACTTATTATTATTACACTTTTACATGTTAAAAAAAAATCTCCATTTTCCCTTTTCTCTTTAAATTAGGCAAGAGAGATAATTTCAGAACTCCAAAAGATCGCGCTAAATACCCACTTTATCATAGTCTCGAAGCATGCTAAGAATATAATTATTTCATGTTCAATTTTGGAGGAAGTCCAATAGACATACATGGCTTATAAACTTTAACAGCCTTCTTTAAAGAATTAGTATGCTTAGATCGGGAACTGTGATCTAAAAGCAGTGTTCTTCTTAGGTATCAATTACCTTAGAAATGTGTGGTTATCTTGGTTTGGGGCAACTGCAAATGGTTTTAGTTCAACTCTGCCTTGGGCCAAAAACATGCTCAGTTGTCCCATGCAAATGATAAACATATATTTCTGATGTCATTATGGCCTAAACAGGATATGATTGTTTAGTGGCATGGTTTCACTTATGACAAAGAGCAAATATTGTTTATTCTTTATTTTAAAAACATTTTTACATTATACAAATGGGCATGAAGGATGATTTATTAAGGAAGAACTCTACATAAAACATTAGTAAAACTGAACAAGTAACTTTTCACTCTTGATGGAAAAATCTCTGTGAACTAAGCCCACTGCCCAGAAGGGCATTCCCCAATCAAGGAGAAACACTGAGCCATCATAGGTCTGGAAAGAAGATGAGTCATTAAGGTACAAGTTAGAGTCAATAACATTTCTGTCAATGGTGGGTAAAATAAACTTGGGAATTTATGCAGTTTATAT
Organism: Antrozous pallidus; assembly: GCA_027563665.1. NCBI lineage: Eukaryota > Metazoa > Chordata > Mammalia > Chiroptera > Vespertilionidae > Antrozous > Antrozous pallidus. Next base: position 15,300,600 of record CM050517.1, on the reverse strand, counting down.
ACCTGTAGTTGCATTATATGTTCCTTAGAATTAACCAGGATAATAAAATATCAGTAGTTCATAAAAATAGTTGCCATGAAAGTCAGCTTTATCTATATAATAAAAATTAGATTGGTAGTTTCTCTAAGCTTTATCCTAACTAAAATCTTCTCTAACCAAGATTTTTTAAAAAGAGCAGTTTTGATATTCTACTCCTCCAAATAACACAGTCGTACTGAATAAAAGTGCTGAACTTGTAGACCTAACTGTAGACTGTAGAAAGTGGAACCGTTAAGAGCACAGGCCTTGCCTGCTTCTAATTTGACAGTTATAGTTTCAAGCGTAAACCACAACTGTGGCAGTCCATATGAAACCACTTTGGACTCACAGACTGCAATCTCTTGCTTTTAAAGTGCAGTAGAATAATCAGTCCTGGCATCACTCAGTGATTTAATTTTCCTCTAAGCATCACTTACGGTTGCAGAAACTTTGTTTACTACCTTCTCTTCTAGGATGTATGAAAATGGTAGAGATCTACCAGCAAAGCTTATTATTGTTTTTCTTTCTTTCTTCTTTTTATTTTCACTTAAGTGTAATTTAGAAGAGAAAAAATTTATAAAGATACATAAAAACTCACTTGGGACCCTAGCTTTTTCTTAAAACATTAAGCAAGCATACAAAAAAAAACACAAAAAACAAAACAGAGTTCTTTCCTTTTCCCCCCCAGCTGATTTCTGTGCCTCTTTGGCTCTGTATTCCACTCCGAATTTATGTCATTAATATTAAGTATTAAGTGATTTTAAACATAAAAATGTCTAAATTTTTATATCCATTTCTACTTGCTAGTTCATTATCATGATAGCTAACTCTTACACTATTTCTTTCTCTCCAGCACCAAATTTTTAATACTTGGGTGTAAGTACACTAGAGAGCTATGATCCGTGACCTCTGAAGACCCTTCTAAATTATCAAATAAAGATTAAATAACATTCATAATTGCTTTAGAGTATTTGAGAGACTAGGAAAGAGAAGCAGGGAAGTAAATGATGGGCATAATAATACATATAAATACACTCCCTTCCAACCGCCTCTCATCCTCACTTAACCCCACCTCAGAATGACACAAGTGTGTTTACTGTTTATTACATTTTAAATTTTGAGATCTGATCCATTGAACGTCAGTGGTGTCAACCAAAGGCCAAGAAAGGATCGCTAGAAACTGCATTTGGAGTTTATTTTTTATTGATTTCAGAGAGGAAGGGAAATGGAGAGAGAGTTAGAAACATCAATGATGAGAGAGAATCATTGATTGGCAACTTCCTATGCACACTACAATGGGGGATCAAGCCCGCAACCTGGTCATGTTCCCCTGCCTGGAATTGAACCTGGCACCCTTTGGTCCAAAGGCCAACACTCTATCCACTGAGCCAAACCAGACAGGGCTGGAGTTTCTTAATGGAGGAACCAAGGTCACTCATAGCTGCTCTTCTTCTAAAGAACCTTAAGAGCTTAAGTTTATTACTCATCAAGTTAAATATCTGGTCTAACAAGCCATTAGGTTTGTGAAGGGGACATAAAAATAAATGCTTAAAATTTTGGGTGAACTCTTACCTCTGACTAACCTTCTTTGATAAAAGTAAACAAGAGAGCCAAGATTGGAGTTTACCAGAGAGAGCAACCTTTACACAGATTGTGGTGCCAAAACTCCCAGTGACTGTTCATCTGTGTTTCCAAGTCAAAGGCCTAGTAACTGGAGTCTAGAGAAAAAAAAAACACAATAGAATACATTATGTATAAGGCAGCTTAAAATTTTTAAAAATGAAATAAAATCCCAGGTGGCCATTTGAATTTAATCTGAAATTACTGGCCATAAATTTAAAAACACAGAGTTTCTCATAAAGGTTGAATAATCAGAGAAATTAGGTATATCATTCAGTTATACCCCAACTATAGTGAGGTTATGATGATCTCCAGTGTTTTTAAGTCCCATTGTTATAGTTTTTGGACCTAAAGAAATTGGAAAATTAATTGAAGAAGCCAGAGAGGTAAATGGCTACTGGTCTCGAGTTAGATATGCTTCTGTAGAAGTCCTATATCCCCAGTTTTTGAAGTGTGTTCTTTCTACTATTTCTTTTTTCTACCTAGAATGAGGTCTTTTAAAATTATAAAATAAAATAGTATTCCCTTAAAAGTAAGAATTCAAGATAAGATTTATCATATAAAAGCCTAATTCCAGTAAGATAAGTCTTCACAGTTACTAAGAAATTGAAAAGCTTCAGTTAAAAACTTAAAGGTTCTTAAAAAATTTAGTATTTAAATGTTTATAGGATTAAAATATACAGAATTTGTATACTAGAAAACTATAGTTCATGATATATATTATATACACAAATATGCATATACAGTTATATAAATATACTTTCCCTATATTTGTGTGTGTCCTATATCTTTAAGACCAGAAAAATGATTTTACTTGTTTTTTTTTAATATAAAAGTAAAAGAGCAATCAGAGGATATCAAACTCAAATACTAGTAATGGTAGTAATTTAGTTTACAGAAAAAAGAATTAAAAGGGAAAACCTTTAAAATTGAACAAAATCGATAATTTATGTTACTAAGAGATGCTGCCTATAATGAAGATAGTAAATACAAAATGTTAATCATCAAATTCCAAGAATTGAAACATTCCAATCAAAAGAAAGCTTCTATTGGTGCAGGAGAGGTCAGAGAAATGCTTTTGTTTGTACAGACTGGAACACAACATTGTCAGTATTTAACAGCTTGACTTGGGGGAAAATATAATAAAGATTTAAGATTTTCTAATAGAGGCATAGAAAACATTTTAGAAATGAGCAGCAGTTGTTTTTTTTTGTTTTGTTTTGTTTTTTTTGTTCATCCTCACCCAAATATATTTTTCCGTTGATTTTGAGAGAGAGAGAGAGAGAGAGAGAGAGAGAAACATTGATATGAAAGGTAAGTTGCTTCATGCACACACTCCTGAGGATGGAACCTGCAACCCAAGTACATAGCCTTGAATAGGAATTGAACCCGAGGCCCATCAATGCTCAGGCCAGTCCTCCAGCCATTGAGCCATTCCGGCCAGGGCAGCAGCAGTTTTAAAATCTTACCCAGGTAACTCCAAAGATTTCATGGTGCTCTTCAGGGAAGGTGAGGACAGGTTTGGTAGGGCTCCATCCTCTTTATCCTCCCCCTACATCTTCAACCAGAGGAACTTAGATTTTATATAATGAATCTATGTAATGAATCTGTGCATCATCAATAAAGAAAGGTTTCATTATATTTTAACTAAAAATCATTGCAAAACTGCCCAAAAGGAGTATTTCTTACACAAACACAAATTCAAAAAAAGTACAAATTTATAGAGCAAAAAATCCAGAAAGTGATAACAGAGGTAAAAAAAAAAAAAAAAAAAGGATAACATATGTAATACTATTAAATCTAAGTTATACTGCAAAAAAATAAAAAAAATAAAAAATAAATAAAATAAAATAAACTTTAAAAAAATAACAGAGGTAAAACAAACAGAATTCTAATTAATTGACATTTTAAAAAGAAAAACCATATAAGCAACTACTGGACCAATAACAAATAAATTAAAAATTACTACCACAGACTATTTAGATGATAATAGTAATGAGAATAGTATATACAAAATTTAAGAAGTATGAACAAAGCTTTATTTAAAAGAGGCAACTTTTTAGCTTTTAAGCTGTTCGTTACTAAATTGAGAAAATGAAAATAAAATAGTCAACTAAAATTAGAAATATTGCATCCAAATAAAAAAGAAAAAGAAAAAAAGAAAATTGAGTTAAAAAACAAATTATTGAACTTACCAATTTAATAAGTTCTTTGCAAAAATAAAAACAACTGGAATGAATTTATGACAAGTCTAAGTAAGCAAAGCCAAAAAAGCTAGCTGCTAAAAATTAATAATGAGTAAGAATATGTGTGTGTCCTATATCTTTAGCCATAGGCTAAGAAATTAATTCTTATATAATTATCTAATAATGTAAATCTTGATGTGTTGGGTTTTTTTCCCAAAGAAAATATAAATTATTAGTTTTACTCAATGGGAAGCAGAAAACCTGGATAAATCAATAACCTTGGAAGAAATGGTAAATGTTTTTGAAGCATTGTTTCTTCAAAAATGTCTGAATCCAAACCAGTGTCTGGGAGTGCTTTTCTAAATATTTATAAAACAGTTAAATATCGTGCTATATAAACCATCTAATTTTGACAAAGTAATATAATTAATCTCGCTTATGAATATGGATGCAGAAATTTTAAAATATTAGCAATTTTAATTTGATTGCCTATATAATGGATGATGTACCAAGACCAAACAAGATTTTTTCATGAGTTCAAGTATGCTGCAATATTAGAAAATATATTACTGTTATATACCAGATAATAGGTTAGAGAAGAATACCTATAATTGTTTTAGTAGATGATTAAAATGCATTGGACAAAATTCACTTCCTATTGTTTCTAGAATTTTCAACAAACTAGAAATAGAAAAGTACCTCATATTGTGATAAAGAATATCTCATGCAAATGAATAGACATCATTATAGTTTTAAAAACATTAAGCGTTTCATTAAATTCTAAAATTCTTACTGTTATCACTTTTATTTGCCAGAGTTCAAATTGCACTATCAAGTATAATAAAGGACATGGCTATTGTTAGGAGACAAAAATTATCATTATATACAGATAATGTGTTTTTATTAGGTAATTCTTGAGAATCAATGTAAAAACTATTAGAACCACTTGAAGTCTTAAATCATATAAATTGCTTTTAAAAAAGCAATAGTTTTCCTCATATTTCAGTAGTAGTAAATAAAAATGAGAAAGACAATTCAGTAAATTAATACAAGAAAAATTTATTTGGAGGTAAACTATATTAAGAAATGTAAGCAAAATATGGAAATAATCCTATATAATAAAAGAGAAACATGCAAATTTGACCATACCTTGGCTCCTGATTGGCTATGCTACCAGCCAGTCAGGACCAGGGGTGGGGCCAAGTGGTGTGAGCACTGGGCCCCAAGGGGTGGAGATGAAACAGCAGTGGTGGCGCCCAGCCCCGAGGCGCTGTGAGGGTGATGGCGGCAGGGAGCACCCTGCCCCCAGGCGCTGTGAGCAGAAGTGGCGGCAAGCGCCCAGCCCCTGGGGCCGGGTGGTCGAAGGCAGCTGGGGCTGAGCTGAGCAGTGCGATGGCTGGGCAGGCTGGGGGTGAGCCATCAGTTGGACATCCCCTGAGGGCTCCCAGTATGTGAGAGGGGGCAGGTTGGGTTGAGGGACTACCCACCCCCAGTGCACAAATTTCATGCACCAGGCCCCTAGTCCTACATAATAAAAGGATAATATGCAAATTGACCCTAACAGCAGAATGGCCAGGAATGACCAGTTGCTATGATGCACACTGACCACCCGAGGGCAGACACTCAAGGCAGGAGCTGCCCCCTGATGGTCAGTGAACTCCCACAGTGGGAGCTCAGCTCAGCCACAAGCTAGGCTGACAGCTGGGAGTGCAGCGGCAGTGATGGGAGACTCTCTTGCCTCTGTAGCAGTGCTAAGGATGTCCTACTGTGGCTTAGGCTCCTGGGCTGCCAGAGGGATGTTTGATAGCCAGCTTAGGTCTGATCCCCCAGGAAACGGGCCTAAGCCGGCTGGTGGACAACCCCCTACTGCAGTGGTTCTCAACCTTTCTAATGCCACGTCCCTTTAATACAGTTCCTCATGTTGTGGTGATCCCCAACCATAAAATTATTTTTGTTGCTACTTCATAACAGTAATTTTGCTACCCAGAGGTTGAGAACCACTAGCAGTGTCTACTAAGACCATCGGAACTGACTTCCAGCTCATTAACAATAGCAAAATTACTGTTATGAAGTAGCAACAAAAATAATTTTATGGTTTAGGGTCACCGCAACATGAGGAACTGTATTAAAATGTCGTGGCATTAGAAAGATTCAGAACCACTGCCCTACTGGTTCCAGACTGCAAGAGGACACAGGCTGGGCTAAGAGACCCCCCAGAGTGCATGAAGTTTTGTGCACTGGACCTCTAGTCCTAATATATACAAATTCAGGGTCTGAAATGACCTCCCGAAGGCTTGACCAAACACAGGAAGTCAGTCCTGCAGTCAGTGCTGGGTTGCTTTTGGCTAAGACAATATTTTACCAAATGTAACCCAGTGCTGGGTTACATTTGGTAAAATATAGCAACCCAGCACTGACTGTTTAGGGGGCTGCACATCAGGCCCAGAGAGAGGCCTGGAGGGAGAGAGGTAGGATCTGATCCACAGCCTTTGTGGCTCTCTCTTTCTCTCTGAGCTTTGCTAGCAGCCACACCTCTGTTTCTCTCCAGGCCTCCACGGGGGCTGCTGGTCACCCCCATCTCTCTGATTAGGCCTGGAAATAGGCCCAGAGATGCTGACTGGCATAGAAACCAACCAATCAGGACCAAATCTGGGTGAACTGTGAGGAGCCAATGGCTGCCTAGTAAGTGGAGCTTTTGACACCGACTGGCATAGGAACCAACCAATCAGAACCAGATTGGCTGTCAAGGGAGGGCTGTTTGGGGCAAGATCAGGCCCGCAGGGGAAGGCAGTTAGAGGTGATCAGGCAGGCAGAGTCAGTTAGGGGCAATTAGGCCAGCAGGGGAGAGCAGTTGGGGGCAAGATCAGGCCCCGAGGGGAGGGAAGTTGGGAGTGAGATCAGGCCTGCAGGGGAGGGCAGTTAGGGGCAATAAAGCAGGCAGGCAGAATCTGTTAGGGGCAATCAAGTAAGCAGGCAGAGAGGTTATGGGTGACCAGGCAGGCAGACAAAGGAGTTAGGGGCAATCAGGTAGGCAGACAGAGGCAGTTAGGGGTGATCAATCAGGCAGGCAGGTGAGCAGCTAGGAGCCTTCAGTCCCAGATTGCGAGAAGGTGCAGGTGATTGGGCCTAAATTGGCAGTCAGACATCCCCCAAGAGTTCCCTGATTGGAGTGGGTACAGGCTGGACTGAAGGAACCTCCTCTCCATGCATAATTTCGTGCACCAAGCCACTAGTATTTAATAATGTATTGAGATGTGAAGAGTATGTAAGTGAAGAAACATTCTTTTTCTGGATACAGAGACAATATTGTAAATGTCTGTTTCCAAAATAATTGGTTTAATGTAATTTTAACAAAAATCTCAGCAGAATTTAAAAATCTATACAATGATGTTAGAATTTGTTTGAAACTTTAAAAGGATAAGGGTAACTAAGGAATTTTTATTAATGAAGAGTGGAGGGCAACATTCAATTTATCCTGCCAGGTAGAGCATTCCTTAAAACTACTAACATAAAAATAGCGTAGTATTACTATAAACCCAACAAGCATCCCAATGAAGAAAATAAATTACATAATTAAGTATGTAGAATAATTTACTCACAATAAATTATAGAATTATAGATCAGTGAGAGAAAGATGCCAAATAGTGAGATAACTATTTGAAAGAAAAAATTAAGATTGCTTCTAACCTTATACTTGCATAAAAATAAATTCTAGGTAGATGAAAGAATTAGATATAAAAAGTAATACCGTTTACAAAACAGAAACAAACATAATCAATTTGGGGATGTGGAAGGTTTTTCTAGGCTTTTCTTTCTAGTCAAGCTTTTCAAGAAATCCTAGCAAGATGTTAACAGCTTACTGTGAGATGGGGAAAGCGGGGAAGCATCAGTGATGTATTTTCAAATAGATGTGTGAAATCCTGAATTAAGAAATTTAAGGTTTCTTTTAGGACTTTTGAGAGGCTTTTGTATACAAATATGTACTGTGAATTTTTCAAGAGAGGAAATTGAATCTATTAAAATGTCTGAAAGTATACTCAGAGCCCAGTTTGGGGGGAGAGAGTATCGCAAAGCAAAGACTAAATTTGATCACTTAAAAATTACATAATTTCTGTATGTTAATAAAAAAGACAAAAGGCAAACTAATGTATGTATCATAGAATATTAATATATTTTCTTATATAGATCTCTTAGTCAATAAGAAAATAACATTTCAGTAGAAAAAAATGGCAAAAGATATGAATGGACAAATCATAGAAGAAAGAAAAATAAATTTTAAAATATCTGCTTACTTGTAATGAACCACTGCCATTTTTGTTTATAAAACTGCCAAGAGTAAGGTTGGCTTGGATGCATTTTAAGTGTTGCTAGAAATAAAGATTGATAAAAAGCAGAAAGAAACCATACTATTTTAAAGTATAAATAGAAGCATTAAAGTATTTATAATATTTCAACCAAATCAACCCACATTTGGTAATTTTTTTTTAAGAATATAATCAGAAATTTTGTTCACATGCACATTCATGTGTGCATTCTGTTCATCACAGTGGTACTTGTAACAGTGGGAATGGGACAAGAGAACCCTGTTTACCCAATAGTAAGGGAATGTATGTATTCCCTTAGTCACAGAAATTCAGACTGAGGGGAAATATACCAACTTATTAAATAACAGTGGTTGTCATTAGATGATGATATCCAAGTAAATTGAATATGTAAATTTATGCTGTTTTGATTTTACATATTTATTATTTATGTTTTTCTTAATTTGATTTCCTTTACTCAAGTTTATTTTTTAGTTTGTCCTATTTATTTATTTTAATTTTTAAAGGTTAATTTGTTTTTACAATTACAGTTGACACACAATGTATTATAAGTTTGGAAGTCAGTAGTTTCCCTTTGCATTTTTCTTTCTGTTAGAAGCGTTTAGTTTATATATGCCACTGCAGGATAGACTTTATGAGTCAAATTCAATAAGCTCAGTTTATGCAATTAAAGAATAGAGGAGTATAACTGCACATTGTCAACAGACTCTATTCAGAATTGTTATAATGATATAAGAACTTTAAAATATCATTTTTTATGACTTTTTTTTATTGTGATGTCCTAAGAGCCCTCTTGAAATTAAACAGAGAAATGTATAAATTCAGGTACACCACCCAAAGTGGATTTGGCTTCAAACAGGGTTTGATATTGAGGTTCATTGAATTTGTAGCTTCTCTTTTTCCTGCCCTTTTCTGTTTTGTTGGCTTAATCTTTATTCTGACTAACCTCATAGGAGCACTCGTGCTATAAAAGTTCCAGGTCCAAACAGAGAGAATGCCTTTGTCCCAAAATTTTACTCTGAAAATGCTTAGGTGACAAGATCTCTTGAAACCCCCACAGTAAAATGACGTGTTCTGATTGTCTTAGCCTAAATCATTTTCTCCATCCTTAAAGCTGAGGGCTGTAGTCAGTAGGTTCTCCCAAAACCATGGATCCCTGGAGCTTTAGGAAGAAGGAGTGGATGCTAGAAAGGCAGCCGTGACAGTCCTTATGTGCAAAGCCCTTCATTACGACAGTGTGAGTTTATAAAGTGCTGCATTATAACTTTGACTCTGCGCAGAGCTCCAGGAGGTTTTCCCAAAGAGACAGCATGATAGAACGAGTGGAAATCATTTTCTTTGAATTCAAGCAGTCAGCCATCCACCAGCCTTCTACTCTTAAATTCATTCAGCATTTACTTATCAGAGTATTTTGTAAGGCAGTAGTATACTAGGTCCTAAGGTTACAACTATAAAAAAAAAAAGTGGTTTCTGCTCACACAATCTGTAGAAATAACTGGCAAATCAAAAGCTAACTAATGACTCTGGTAAGGGAACTGCAGGCTCAATAAATAGTTGCTATTCTTATTATTATACTAGAGGCGAAATTCATGCACTGGGGGTAGAGGGTTGTCCCTCAGCCTAGCCTGCACCCTCTCCAATCTGGGACCCCTTAGGGGATCGGGCCTAAACCGGCAGTCGGACATCCCTTTCACCACCTGGGACTGCTGGCTCCTAACTACTTGCCTACCTGCCTGCCTGTTTGATTGCCCCTAACCACTTCTGCCTATCAGCCTGATCACCCCCGAACCGCTCCTCTGCCAGCCTGATTGTCACCTAACTGCCCTCCCCTGCCAGCCCAATCGCCCCCAACTGCCCTATCCTGCAGGCCTGGTCCCGCCCAATTACCCTCACCTGCAGGTCTGTTCATCCTCAACTGCCCTCCCTTGCTGGCCATCTTGTGACAGCGTGGGGATGGCCATCTTATGGTGGCCATCTTGTAATGACATGGGGGCAGCCATCTTGTGGTGGCCATCTTGTGATGACAAGGGTTGGCCATCTTGTGATGACATGGGGCAGCCATCTTGTGATGTGAAAACGTGAGGGTCAATTTGCATATTACCTCTTAATTATATAGGATTTTATCTTGATTTTGAATCTCCTTAGTAGTTTATTGGTTGTGTGATGGAGCCATAAATTTTCTAGTTCACTTACTATCTTATTTGAAATAAAGTTTGTTCTTTTTAAAGAATTTTTTAGGATTAGCTTTAGACAGGGGCATATCATTAGTTTCAGTGTGTTTTGCTAATGAGGACACAAAGTAAAATAGAACAGAATCCTATCTAATAAAGAGGGAATATGCTAATTGACCATCATGCCCTCACATGGTGGTGCCCACAGCTCAAGCTGCTTCCCCTGGCCAGGTGATCATGTGGTTGGGTGGGCGGCCCCAGCCCAGGTTGCCACCACTGGCCAGAAGTTCGTGTCGTGGGTGTGCGCAATCCTGCCAGCCTGAGACCCCAACGTAGTCTGCTGCTGCTGGCCAGGGATCATGCTGGGCGCTGGTGCCTCCAAGCTGGACACCCTGGGCTGCCGCTGCTGGGCAGACTGGGTGACTCTAATGGGGCGAAAAGGACTGGGCGCTGCCATTTTTGTAGTGGAGTGATGGTTAATTCCCATATTACTCTTTTATTTGATAGGATAATTGAAACTTTGTAGCATTGAGTGGGGGCCTAGGCCAGCAAGGGCAGGCAGAAAGCTTGGCTTCCTTTATTGGTGGGTAAACCCAAGCCTCCCTCCTGTTCTCTGTGACCGGCAGCCATCTTGGTTGACTGGTCCTGATTGGCTGGTGGGCGTGGCTGGTGGGCGTGGCTTTGGTTGTAGCAGAAGTGTGGTCAATTAGCATATTAATCTTTTATTAGATAGGATTTTAGTATACTTATATTTTGTCTTCTAACCTCAGATCTATGTAGAATTTCTTACTATTAGTCTTTGATGAAATTTAAATGATTTTTTTCCCTGTTCTTTCATTAGTCTTCTGGGGAGCAAAATACATGTGACAGCATTGAAGCAATACTTACAGTAATCATTTTCCCTTATATGAATCAGGGCTTGTAATTTGATATCCACAAGTGTCTTTCATTATGGGAATGGAATATTTTAAATCAGGACTTGATAGGAAAATATAAGATCAATGATTGTCATTTATTTCTACATTTAGCACATCAAGAAGTTTCAACTTGAGTGAAGCAAACAATCATTTCTTGGAGGAAAGGTACAAACAGGCACTAGTAAACATTTTGTCTACCAGTGGGAATGCATGCTTGCAGGCCTTACTGGGCTGCAGTGTATGGTCTTGCATAAATGGATGTTTGACTAACACATCTGATTACACTGTTCAATTAAGTTTTTTTATAGAATCAATATTTTCTTGCTCAAATAATTTCAATTTGTTCTTTTTAAATGAAATCTTTCTATTTTAAAAGATACACTTCAAGGGTTTCTTAGAGATCAGTATACTAACTTGTTTATAAAACACCTTGGCAGAGAAACATTTTAAAATATTATCGAATTTAAGAACACCACAAGATTTACCACTAATTTGCATTTAATGTTTATAGTTCTCAAATTGTGGCTGTTATAATAACCAAAATATTTTTGCCCAGAATATTTTGTGGATTATATTTCCCTATTCTTTCTCCTTCACCCACATTTCCCACAGTAGGTGGGCAGATTGTTTTTACATAGTCTGAATTTTATTTATCTTTATTGGTTTGATCTCAATAAGTTAGTACTTCTAAATATGAAAATAAATGTATTCTGTGATAAGACTTTTGTCTTTGTAATGCTCTAGTTTATTAACAGATCATTGCTTGTTGGTATAGATAACTTCCCTCTATTCCTTTGTTTCATCCATGCTAAGGAGTTACCTTTAATTCAGTTCTTATTGTTGCTACCACTTAATGGTAAATCATGCAAGCAAGCTATGAAATTCAGTGAGATTCATTTCTAGATCTTTTTTTTTTCATGTAGAATAAGCCATAGATTATGTAGATTAAGCTATAATACTTAGTGATCAGTGTAATCCATTGTGTTTGGATATCTGTTGGGAACTTTTTCATAAGCATTGGTCCAAGCTTCTGCTTTTCATTACTCTCCATTTTCTACAGAAGAATCTCAGCTCCTTAGCATGGCAGTAATACAGCTTTATAATCTGGCCCCAAGCAGCCCTTTTATCCTCATCTTCCACCATTCCTGTTCTCCGTCTTCTCCCATTATTTCCTGCAAAAACACCAAACACGCGGCACACACACACACACACACACACACACACACACACACCTATACATTACTTAAGGAACCACCTTATACTAACTAGTATTTGTAGTTCCCTAAATAGGCATTCACTTTTCTTCCCTTCCCCTTAGCCATTTGGCAACATTTCAGTTGAAATATTTTAGCATGTGATAATTTATAACTAGTTGTGTTTGCTTAGTTTAACTTACTAAATAAGCTCCTGAGAGCATGGAATTATTTTATTTACTTTTATATCTTCTGTTCCTAGTACAGTTCCTCGAACAGTATAAATTTTCATCAAATATTTGTCCTAATAGTGTGAATAAAATAGGTATAATTTTATAGCTGTTATATGTGAATATTACTAATCTATCCTTTGAATGATTTGAATTTTAGTAATTTCTTCTGACTCACATAGAAATGCTAAGAGATATTGTACTTAGTTATGTACTTTATGAATGTATGTATTAGGAGTTCTTCAACATACCTTTTAGAGGTGCTTGCCACTTGCTAATGGTTTTTTGCTTGAATAACTTCCTGTTCAAATTATAGTCACAGCTTTTCCACAGTTCTAGCTATTGAAGTTCCTCTAGCCACAGTGCTACGTAATTGACTTGCAATGTCACAAATTTGTAGACAACCACTTATAGAAAAATTCAAAATCATTGAGGTAATTATTTTTATTTTAAATGCCTTATTTTTTAAAAAAAGTCATATGAGAGCATTTAAATAACTTTAAATTAAGCTTTACTTAACAAAATTCAGTTCATACACAAATATTTCCAAAAATACTACTGTATTATTTATTAAATCTGGAGATATTTTTGAAGTGAGGGAGGAACTGGAAGAAGAATAGAGAAGGGAGGGGAAAGGTTAGGGGGAGAGAAAGGCAGAGGAAGATTGAAACCCTTTTCCCTAGACAATAATAGCTCTGTGTAAAATTCCTATTTTCCAGTGGTTTGGTAGGGGGGATATTTGAATCTTGGAAGACTTGTTCCTTGTGGCCTGACAATGAGTTCAGTACAATTAATAGAATAAAATATAATAGCCTAATAATAGCCTGATAAGACAGTTATCGTTCTCCATTTTTGGAAAAACAAAAACAAAAGTGCTTCAAGTGAAATTTGGGGGAATATTTCCAATCATCACAAGCAGTTCTTATTGATAATATACCATATATTAGAAAATGTAGTACATTATTTTTTAAATAAATAATGCACATTGCCACTTGCAGACTTTTTCAACTATTGTTTAAACTTTTCCTGTGAATCACAGCAAATCATGAAGGTTTTGTTTTTAATTTATTTTAACCAAAGCATAAGTTATCTTGGTGGTCTGGATATTATTTCTTAGGGATATAGGCTATCTCAAACTCATCATCTTTTCTAAAAACGCTTCTACTAGTGTCTCATGGCATTATTTTAAACCAGTGGTCAGCAAACTCATTAGTCAGCTGAGCGGCAAACTGTGGCTTGCAAGCTGCATGAGGGTCATGAGCTGCAGTTTGCCGACCACTGTTTTAAACCATTTCATCCAATTTTGTGGGACCTAGGTATTTTCATACAGTTTGATGATTGCATTCCAGCTGGTTATATTCAGGAATCATCCAACAACTTGTGGATTCTCTGATTCAAAAGACAACTATAAGCAAATTTATAAATCATTTATAATACATTTTAATAATATTGAATCTCAATCTCCCACCCCCTCCCGTTCACCCGCAGAAACCAAACCAAGCTTGGGAATAAAATATAATTTTATTTAAGCTAGAAAATGTATTTTGTTTACATTTAATCAAGAATTATTCAGTGTTTACTTTGGAGTGGAGAAGTAGTAGACTATGCCATGTATTAGTGGAAATATAAGTTGCTATAGCTTTCTGGAGAGCTATACAATCTCTTTTAAAAGAAAAAAAAAAACGCTTTATGTTCTTTGATCCAGAAATTGTCTTTTTAGATACTATCCTAAGGAAATAATTGAACAGTGACTTTTTAAAAAAACATGTTCATTTTTAATAGGAAAATTTTTATTTAACCAATGGAAATATTCAAGTTGCAGAGTTTCTTCTTAGCCTAGATTTGGTATAGCCCACAAGTTTTTAAAATATGAAATATATCTATTATTTAAATATTATTTTGTAAATATTCTTTAATTGCATGTTTGAATTTCCCTTTGACCTAATTTATATAGGAGAATATTTAAAATATATAAATATATGTTTTCCAAGAGTCTGGATGTTTTGTTTGTTTCTGCCTCTTATTAGATATTTTAGTTGCTTTATTGCATAGTAGTCAGATTGTTAGATATTATTTTTAGTACTAGGAATTTATTAAAATTTACTTAGTGTTGTAATATGTGATGACTTTTTATAAATTATTCATGGACAAGGTTGGGAGATTTTATGTATATATTAGCTCATTATTAATAGTATTCACTTCCTTTTTATCATTAATCTATACTTTTTTATTACAGATCCTTATTAGTAAAATTTGGGAGCTCCTACTTATACCTGCCTTAGCAAAACCCTTATCCTAATTAAATCCAAATTGTTGCATATTTCATAGCTACATGATGTCTATTTCTCAGTAGCAGAACATGACTAGAGACAAACACAGTCAAGCTGAGTAATCTCACATCAAATTTATAGCTAAAAACCTCAAATAGCCTGTAGTGTTACCCAGCAACTTTAGAATATCCTTAGTGCACCCGTTGTCCCACTGACCTTGATAATCATTTAAACTTCCTTTCTCATCAGACCTCTAGCACTTCTCTTGCTGTTGCTCAGTTGACACCTTGCTTCCTATTTTACTGAGAAAAGAGAAGCAATCAGAAGAGCACTTCCCCAAGTTCCCACACCACACCAAACTTGCTCTAATTCCTGCAACACTTCCCCTGCCTTAACACAAACCAAACCCCTCCAGCCACATCTTTCTGTTGTCCTTCAGAATACAGCTTCTCAGAAAAGATTGCATTTGGTCTCCTCTGATTCTCTTTAGAACCCACTTGAATCACATTTCCATCCCTATCACCTTATGGAAATTGCTCTTGATATAGGCACTAGTAACCTCCATTATTGCCAAACTAGGTTTACAGTTGTTGAGTACATGAAACAGAGTTTATTCTTGTATTATTATTTAGTAACTAGGGTCCCAGTGCACAAACTCATGCATCTTGAAAGGAACTGTGGGCTGCAAGGCTGAGGTAGGCACAGGGACAGGTCTTGGCCCATCCTCCACTCTACTGCCCAGCCCCTCCTGCCACAGCCCCTGGTCCTCTGTCTGCCTGCAGCTCCACTACTGCCGCCACTGCTGCTCACACACGCTGATGGCGCTGGCCCTCCTCGCACCCACAGACAGCATGGAGCAATTGGGGCCAGCACCAGCAGGGAATGCAAGTGGGGCTAGTTGCCATCAGTGGGTACAAGCAGTGGCTGCTGTCCCAATCGCCCCTCAGGAGCAGAGGGAGGTGGATAAGTCCTCAGGGACTATCAGGGCCAGTAGCCGCTACTCACACTCAATTGCCAAGCAACTGGGACTGGTGCCGGGCACTAGCAGTGGGTGCGAATGGGGCCAGTGCCGTCATCAGGTGCAAGTCCCGGGTGGGACCCTGGTGCTTCAGTAACCACCAGAGGCTTGCCTTGACGACAGCGACCAGCACCCTGCCTTGGTCTGGTGGCCCTACTTACCTACTCACCATCTGGCCGACACCTGCCATGTTCTGTACATACCCCCTGGTGGTCAGCATACATCATAGCGACTAGTTGTTTGGTTGTTCCAGTAGTACCATTGTTATGCCATTGTGTCTACTTGCTACATTAGCCTTTTATTATATAGGATTATTATTTCCTATAGGAACAACTGTAAACCTACTTGTGCCCCACCATGTACAATTTTTCATCTTTCCCCAGATATCAACTCTCAGTAGCCCTAACTGGACAAATGCATTGCCACTTGGCAGACTTTTACAAGTACTGTTCTGTAGCCCTCTCATTTCCCTCAAATCTCTGTTCAAATATCTCATCATCAGAGAGACCTGCTCCAACCTTGTGATAGAAAGGTGCTATGGACTGAATTGTGTTCCCTCATGAATAATGTAAGTGGAAGTCCTAACATGTACTGGTATCTGGAGATAAGGCTTTTGGGAGTTACTTGGGTTTAAATGAGGTCATAGGGGTGAAGTCCTCATGATGGATTAGTGCCCTTACAAGAAGAGGAAGGACATCAGAGCTCTTTTGCCATGTGAGAACACAGTAGAAGCAGCTGGCTGGCTGTGAATAGGGAAGAGAGCCCTCACCAGAACCTGACCTTGCTAGTTATAGCCCCTGGAACTATGAGAAATTAATTTCTGTTGTTAAACCATCCAGTCTGTGGTATCTTGTTAGGGCAGCCTAAATAGACTTAAGACAAAAGGAGTACCCAATCCTTCTCTGTTCATTTACTCTACTATCTTTTGTTCATAATATTTAACCTCGATCTTTTATATGTTTGTTTATTGTTTGTCTTCCCCACGATAATATAAGCTCTAGGAGGATGAGCGCTTTATTTATTTTGTTTAATATAATATCTCCAGTACCAAGAATAGTATGTAACTACATAGTAGGTGCTCAATAAATATGTTACATAAACAAACAAATAATAATAAAAATGTTCCCAAACATCTGTAAATCATAGATGTTTCATCATTTGGAAAGCACTTATTTTCTTACTACTTTTACCTTTAAAGGGATACATAAATTGTGTTTATTTTTTAAGTATTTATTGGTAATAATCATCTCAGAAAAATTCAGCAAATTTATAACAACAAGAAAAACATTTATTCTTCTTTAAGATCTATATCACTTTTAATTACTTTGCTTGGAGATCATCTATGACCCTTCGAATAGTATAAAATATTTTTATGTTCATTCTACATCTCTATTCAAATGTTGCAAAGATCCTACTGTTGGTGGTCTTTTTATGTATATTGGCATAATGAAGACATTCTCCTTCAAAGTAAAGTGAAAGAAACTGCAGTTTCCTCAAATTGAACAAACGTTTGACTTTGCCACAGCACTGCTCTCTCTCCTTCAGGATATTTTATTTAGTGCATTCAGTTTTTGGACATATGGACTAATTGAGAATATCATGTCTGTTCCTGTTAAATATATTCGATTTTTAAATTCAAAATAAATATAAATAGGGGTTCCACTGGTTTATACCTTAATAGGTCAATTTGGACAACTCACATTTTTTTCTACTTAAATAGAAACCAACAAGTATATTAAAAGGAAGTGTTTTTTATTAATGTGATGTTACTTTAAATATCTCCTTTATTATCTAACCATATAGTTTAGTTATACATTGGGAGGGAGAAATTCAAAAATGTTTTTTCTTCACTGACAGTGGACATTGGCTCTTATTCTAATACGTAGGCTTGTCTGTGTTTACTTTTCTCTTTCTGAGACAGTTGGTTTAGATGTAACTATTGCTAACACCATGTACAGTGGAGTTTTGTGTTTTGCCCCAAATACTAAGATTTTTTTCTTTAATGTCTTTCAATTGATGAGATTACCTTTAGTGACCTAGCACATATATTTTATCTTATTTATTCTTCTGCTTCTCAGTGTCTACCTGCATTTAAGTCTTTCAGTGGTTATTTTCAAATTCTGAGGAAACTTAAATCTCTGTATCTCAATTTGTCAACTTCAAAAAATGAATTAGTGTTTTTTTCCATTTAATAAATATGCTTTGATCATCCACTGGGTGCTAGCTACTGTACTAGATCTGGGAACAGGGAATAGGTTCGTAGTAGTTCTCTCCCCCATAGAATGGGTAATATTCCACAGAAATAGGCATAATAGTAATAAAGCAGAGGCCCTTACTTTAAAGCTGATAAAAATATTTTGCTTTCCTTTGCCATTTCAGGTCCTTTGTGAATTGAATCACACATTTAAAATGATAACAGCTTTATTGTATTTGTTTTACAAATGTGAAGTCTCATTATTGTAATTCCACAGTTTTCAAAACCATCCTTGATAAGAGATTCCTGTAGCTTTCAAAAGTTTCACAAAATACCTAAAGGGCCAAGGACACTCGGTTATTTACATATTGAGGTGAATCAGATTGCTTGCCTTTTAAGTATTAGCAAAAGGAACTTTGTTTAAAGAATTTTAATCAGCAAGGAATAGAGGTAAAGCAGTTTTAAACCTTAGAGAAATTTGAAGAGTGGAGAACATTGAGTGATGTGCTCTATTATGTGCTTGTGAGAAAGAGAAAACTTCAGGGAGAGGTGCTAGGAAGTTGAGGTTTCAGTGAGAAGATGTCAAACACCAACTGTGTTTTCTTAATTTTGCATAATTTTGTCCATGTGGGAAGAGGACAGAATTCTCTTAATTAATTATGCCCCTTCTGATCTCTAAATAAACTGAGCACAATCTGGCTGCAAGTAGATTAAGAGGTTTTTTTCAGAATACTTGGGAACCTAACCACCATTTAAGACTATTTCTATGAGAAGGTGCATTCTAAAACAAATTTTTAGGATAATAGTATATTTGTAAGTTGGAGGATTCTGTATTTTAGTTTTAAATGTGAATTTTTTTTACAGGTTATACAAATTTTTAGTGAGGCAGAACTGCTTGTCATTTCTAGAAATTCTTATCAAGCTTCTTTTTTCTGGAAACAAACAACTACTGGTATTAGAGATCAGAATTCAATAAAAATTCTGCACTTTTGCCTGGTTTCTTATAGGGTTAGTTAGGATGATCATATTTCCTACTGTTAGGATGATCATATTTCCTACTGAGTAAAGAATTTAATGATTGTGTTTAGGCTTTTATATAATTTACTAGAGACCCGGTGCACCAAATTTTTGCATGGGGGTGGAGGGTGTTCCTTACCCAGCCTGCACCCTCTCCAATCTGGGATCCCTTGAGGGATGTTCAACTACCCTTTTAGAAGGATTGGGTCTAAACTGGCAGTCGGACATCCCTCTCACAATCCAGAACTGCTGGTTCCCAACTACTCGCCTGCCTGCCTGCCTGATTGCCCCTAGTTGTCTCTGCCTGCCAGCCTGATCACTGCCTAACCACTTCCCTGCCAGTCTGATCCAGGCCTGACTACTTCCCTGCTGGCCCAATTGCCCCTAACTGCCCTTCCCTGCTGACCTGTTCACCCCTATCTGTCCTCCCCTATAGGTCTGGTGGCTCCCAACTGTCCTTCTCTGCAGGCCTGATCACTCCCAACTGCCCTCCTGCTGGCCCAGCCACCCTTCACTTTCCTCGCTTGTCAGGCTGGTCACCCTAACTGCCCTCCCCTGCTGGCCTGGTCACCCCTAATTGCCCTCCCCTGCAGGCCTTGTCGCCTCCACCTGCCCTCCCCTGTTGGCCTGGATACCCCTAACTGCACTCCCTTGCCAGCCTGGTTGTCCCTAACTGACCTCCCCTGCCGGACTTGTCCTCCCCAACTGCCCCCCCTCCGCTGGACTTGTCACCCTCCCCAACTACCCTCACCTGCTGGTCTGGTCACCTGCAACTATTCTCCCCTGCAGGCCTGGTTGCCCCCAACTGCCCTCCCCTGCAGGCCTGGGTCCCCATAACTGTCATCGTCTGCAGGCCTGGGTCATCCCCTGCAGGCCTGATTGCCTACAGCTGCCCTCCCCTGCCGGCCATCTTGTGGCAGCCATCTTGTGTCCACATGTGGGCGGCCATCTTTGACTACATGGGGGTGGCCATCTTGTGTGTTGGAGTGACAGTCAATTTGCATATTACTCTTTTATTAGATAGTATGTCCAGCTATTGACAGTATCTTGATGATAAATTAAAGATATCCTATATAATAAAGAGGTAATATGGAAATTGACCATCAAGGCCTTGCACAAGATGGCCGCCCCCATGTGGTCACTAGATGGCCACCAAAGGTTGGTCTGCAAGGGAGGACAGTTGTAGGCGATCAGGCCAGCAGTGGAGGGCACTTAGGTATGACTGGGCCTGCAGGGGAGGGAGGGCAGTTGGGGGCGATCAGGCTGGCAGGAAAGCAGTTAGGTGTCTATCAGGCTGGCAGGGTAGTTGTTAGGGAGTGATCAGGTTGTTAGGCAGAAGCAGTTAGGAGCAATCAGGCAGGAAGGATTGGGAGTCAGCAGTCACAGATTATGAGAGGGATGTCACAGATTGGAGAGGATGCAGGCTGGGCTTAGGGACACCATCCCCCACCCCCAGTTCACGAATTTCGTGCACTGGGCCTCTAGTACTTTAAATAAAAGAAGTGTTGCTTCCATATGGGAAAGAGGTCACTTTTTTCAGGATGATGACACAGAGTTCTTAGAGGAATTGTATTTCAGTGGAAGTTCCCACTGTTCTTTCTGTGATTGGTGCACAGACCATATAAAGATCATGGGTGCATTTAGAGACTAGGCATGACAAACAGGCTTAATTTTTTTCACTATAATTCGTTTGATACGTTGTTTAAAAAGTGTTTTGAATATCGAAAAATTCCTCATGTAAGTATGTTTATCTTCTAACCACCCCAAGAATAGAACTACAGCTTAGGCACCAATGAAATCAGTTTTTTGTTCACTGTTTCTGATCTATGCATCTCTCTGTCTCTCTACATAGGCTTACTATTAAGCTACATTCCTTACCTGATAGATAACATGCCAACAGCAGATGCTCCCTCCCGATGTAGCTCCATCACCTGGAAGGAGGCAGACCCAGTGCTCTGCATTATAATCTTAAATCTCAGGCAATGGCCCCTGATTGGCTCAGCACATACCAGGCATCCAGGACTGGAGCTGGCAGTGTGGCTGGAAGGCAAGGCCATGCTCTACCACTCTAACGAGGCAGCTTGGAGGGTGCCTGCAGGGTGGGAGCAGCACTAGGAGGGATACAGCGCATTAGCTGCCTGTTCTAGAGGATGTCCATCCAGTACTGAAGTTGATTGTGAGACTATCTACTTGAAAACATTCCACTCCAAAAATGATTTCATAATCTAAAACTAATATTTTTTAAAAGATACATGGGATACTATACAGTTATCTTATAGTATAGTATAGAGAATGGCTAATGAAAGAGTAAATATAAAATATCCCAATAAAGTTCACAGGACGACAAAGAAAGTAAAATACTCTTTAGTCAAGTCTTTTATCTTAAAAAATGCCCTCACTAAAACTGAAAAATATTTCTTCATATATGTTATTTTAAATACTATATCACTTAAGCAAATGTTTATACACTATATTAGTCCCTCTGCATACTTGACTTGAATTTAATTCTACCCGTCTGCCAAATATGTTGAAGCTTCAGGTCCATTTTTATTTGCCAGGTTGAATGTTTATTTTGTTTTTCCACATAGTGTGCTCTTTGAAATGTCACATGCATACCAAATCTGATTTCTTTTCATTAGGGACATATGAGGGTTTTTTCTTCCTCCAGTTAATGGTAAGGAATAAGCAAAGCATGTTCACAATCCCTACTACCTTCGTTAGCTATTGAAAAATAGACACTACCTTTCTTAAAGGAGGTTTAAAACATGTCACCAAATGTACCTACATTTTTGAAGCCTCACTATTATTTTCTTGAAACCAGAATACCAAGACTTTTCTTGTACTGTAGAATATCCAGTTCTACTTAACAGTGACTCTGTATAGACCAGGACAGTGAAAAAGTACTAGGCTCTGGTATTTTACAAATAACTGCCTTTATTTGTTTATGAGGTTTCCCTTTTCTTCTGCTCGTCTGTGTCTATGTGACTCTAATATCCATTTCAAGTTTGTTCTTGCTTTTAAACAACATTTACATGCCTTTGACTATTAGAGTCCCTTAGATATATTTCTCTAAATAAAAATGCTAATAGCTTTCAAAGCATATCTCATTTGTTTTTAAAAGATGGATTTCATATTTAGCATTCATGGGAATTGTATAGTGGTTTACACTTTTTGTAAAGTGCAGTAGCACTGAGATGTCTGGTGTTGACCCTGGTTTACTCCAGGAAGAAACATCATGAGGAGGAGGTAGTTGAGGCCACAGTGCCATCGATCTTCCTGACTTTTAACTCCCCTGGAAATTAGTACCTGAAACTCTTTTTCTTTGTCCATCTATTATGAAAGTGCAGATTCTTATGAATACCACAGTCTCTCTTTCCTTACCAGTATCACAAGGCCTCCTGATTTCCTAGATCCTGCGCCCTTCAGTGTGAGTCATGGGAGGCATAGAGAAAGTAGATGCAGTTGATTGAATAGCTGTATCACTGCTACAGATGGCTCATACACACTTTTATAGTTTTGAAATGTCTGCTTCCCAGAAGCTAGGAACTGATAGCTTCTCCCAGTGATATTTCTTCTATATAATAATCATAAATATGCTAAGTCTGTTTTCCAATGTGAACTTGAATAGGTTGTCTGATCTCTTAAATCTTAGTTCCCATGACTGAAACATTTCTGAAGATTTCAGGACTTCATTAAGATACAGTATATATGCAGAACACAGCACATGATGCTGTATTTAAGAAGAGAGACTTCAGTCACAGTGAGCCAAAGCAAATTAACCTAGAGTTCCTGTCTGTGTTTAAGGCAAAACAAAACTTAAAGTGCAGATCATTTGATTTCTGACCAGTCACTCCAGTCTTTTTCTGATGGCATAGAATGTCTCTCAGAATGGTATAAGAATATTTCAGAGCTTATGATGAAAACTCAAGTTATTACTGTTCAGCACTGTTGATTTAGAATATATGATTGGTTGTAATTGTATTAATCCTGTAATTCCTCTTTAAATGTATCTTGAATGCCACCTTGCTTGTTTTTTTTATCTTTCTCTTCAAGATAAAGCAGTGCGTAAATGTTCTAGGGATCACTTCAGGCCTCACCACTCCCGTCCTGTTTCAATTATCTTTTCTGTCTTTGATGAAGTTTGAGATTGATAGCTTTTCATTGGGTATATCTAGGATTCCAGTAAAGGGTTAAAATAGGTCAAAGGCAAAGTCCCCATCCTGCCAGCCAGCATTTATGTAAAAGCATAGATTTATGCACACATTGGAGTGAATCATTTTTCAAGCCTTTTTTTTTTATATAACATTCACCTTCCTTGAGTTGTGTTTATGCTAACCCAGTGGTCAGCAAACTCATTCATTAGTCAACAGAGCCAAATATCAACAGTAAAACAATTGAAATTTCTTTTAAGAGCCAAATTTTTTAAACTTAAACTTCTTCTAACACCAGTTCTTCAAAATAGACTCGCCTAGGCCGTGGTATTTTGTGGAAGAGACACACTCAAGGGGCCAAAGAACCGCATGTGGCTTGCGAGCCGCGGTTTACCGACCACTGTGCTAACCTAATAACGTGAGTAAATTAAATGCAACTAAACATTTCTTTGTAGACTAGAGTATCTCAGTCTTGTTGGAGTTAAGATATTGGTTATTTATTTGACTTAATGTTGTTCTCTTCTTATCCTCTGAAAGAACTGCATGAAGGTAAAAGATATAAATTGCATTTTAAGATATAAAATGCTGGTGAGTGTGATGGCAGAGAATTCTCACTGTTAAGCACATTCCAGGTAATGATAGATAAAAATCAGGACTGGAAATCAATGTGATAGAGCCCATAAATGTAACAACTTTTTACTTCAACCATATACCAACTGATAGAAACAGCTACTTTCCGCACAATACCCATCCTCTCCTTCCTTTGTCACAAAACTCTGATATTTAACTGGAAATATTACCATCCAGAGAAAATGCCACATTCCTCTTATCCTGCAGCTAGGTTTGATCATATGACTGAGTTGTGGCCAGTGAAATATATGCATGAGTATTCAATTGGACTTCCTTTACTTTTCTTAAAATAGAAGGATACATCTATTTCTTTGTTTGTTTGTTTGAGGATTTTTTTTCATTGATTTTTAGAGAGAGTGAAAGGGAGGGGGAGAGACAGAAACACTGATGGGAAAGAGGTATGTCGATTGATTGCCTCTCACACGCACCCTGAGGCTGGAGATTGAGCCTGCAACCAAAGTATGTGCCTTGATTGAAATTGAACCCAGGACTCTTCAGTCTACGAGCTGAGCCAAACTGGCCAGGGCCATCTAGTTTCTTAACATTCGGTTGCTTTATGCAGATATGGAGCTTCAGAAGCCATTCTGAATCATAAAGACAAAGACAAAGGCCATACAATATTATATGTCATTTATATCTCAATAAAGGGGGGGGGGCATGAAATAATTAAATAAATAACTTTTTTAAATAGTGGGGGCAGGGAAACGACAGCCTAGAAATATCAGAGCAGGTGCTGGAGGAGACTGAGGTCCTCCGTGACTTCAGCAAGTGGTTATGTCAAGCCTCAATAATTGTCTCTAGACTTAATTTATATGAGGAAAAATAAACTTCTATCTTGCTAAAGCAGCTATAATTTGGGGTAATATTGGATGTAGCCAAAATATTTTCATTAGTAAAACCTGTAAATGAGCCCCCTAGATTGATAAAATATAGGGTGATACAAAAAAAGTCTATGCACACACTTTGAATAATTATAAAGGCAGTATTTATTAAAATAGATTTCATTTTCAAAATTGAGCTATCAGCTGTTAAAGTGTGTATGTATTTGTAGGGGGATGGCACTGTGTACTTACAGAGAGTAATTAGTGTCTTAGAGCAGTCCCATTTGGATATAAAAATTGTTTCAGCTAACAGTCACAAGTGGAAGACATTTGATATTCCCAATCCACTTGCAAGGATTGGAGTCTGTTTTGCCTGGTGCTGGTAGAAATCTAGGTGCTCACAGACAGTCTGTTTTCAGTTTATGCCACTATAATGAACTCATAAGTTATGAGACAAACTTTGTGCTGCCTCACGGAGTTGATCATTCTGAGCTGTCGTGTGAATTCACCGTGTTTAACAGGTTAGGGAAGCTGTGGAGATGGCTTGTCCTAGATCTCTGACATGTTTCTGTTTGGGCTCTCACTGTCAGTTCCGAGGCTCCACTTGGGACAGGGCTAAGCCCTTTAACATAGGACATTGATTCCTGCCGCCCCCCCTTGTTAATTCTTGCCCAAATAATTGATAAATTAAGGTTTTTTAAATATTGAAGGGAAATTACGTCATGCAGCCTATGATTTTCAAAGGACTATCATAGTCACAGGACAAGCATTAATATTTTAATGTGTTTCAGCTTAAGACTCATATTAATTTAAAGACTTTTATCAAAATGTATAATCAGGAAGTTAAAGAAATCATTCAGCTTTTATTGGTATGTTTCCTGTCTCTTAAATTCCAGAAGAAAATAGAAGAAAGGATTTGATTTTAGATTTTTTTTTTTTTGTTAACCAAAATATCCATCCTGCTACTTAAGAAATTAAAATACTGTGCTATAGAAAATAAGTACCATCTGGGTTGTGTGTTTTTCCACCTCCTCTGAGAAACACTATGCAAAGAGGGTATGCAAAGTATAATGGCATGCTTCATTTAACTATACTTAGGGATACCTGTTGTGGTACAGTAGTATTCTCAAAGTTGTATGATCAAATCATAGTTTATTTCATTATATCATGATTGTACCAGGAGAGCATCAATATAAAAGAATTCTAGGAGGATTACTTTTGTGCAATGAAGAACCTTAATTCATTATTTTGGCAAAGTCAAATTTTCATTATGTGGGCTTTTGTCATTCATTTCAATGTTTTCTTTTTTAATTCACCAGCAATATTTGAGCAGTCTGGTTTTGAAACCTTTGCCCCAGTGATCATTGGGGTTATTGGACTCATCTGGCTGGCTAACTAAACTCTGCTGTTCCCACTTTCACCCTCATCTGCTCCTCCCAGGGGCAGGTTCTTTGGAAGAAGATGCCGTTCCCAGACATATGAGAGCATGTTCATGTCACACTAATGTGCTTTCATTTAAAAGCTACAGACTAACAACACACAACACTGTACATATTCTCAAAGTGGTTAGCCAATGTATATGTGTAACATCATTTTCTTAATCATGAATGTCACTCATCACAAAATGTATCAAGTCTTCATTACAGCATGATGATTTTTTTTAATCTTCTATCAAGCTCAATATGCCTGTCTTCTTTCTGATATTCTCTTTAGACTGCATGATATTATGACCAGAGCATCAGCTTTGGGATTAGCCTGGCACACCTAAAATCACAGTTCTATCCTCTTCTTGTTCACAGTATCCTTGTTACCTTAGCCAAGTTACTTCATGTTTTTGAATCTCAGATTCCTTAATTGGATCAGTATCTTACAACTGTTGGGAAGGATTTATGATGACATATGTAATGTATCTAGCTCAATGGCCAACACTTGTCTTTAAGAAATAGTAACCTTCTTTGAAAAAATATTCTTTACTAAATGTACAGTATGGCTGAATTCCAATAGATATACATACAAATGGAATTTAGTTTAGATACACTCATAATGACTACAATCAGAGCTAGTCAAAGAAATTATAGCATATATGAGAGATCAAGTTATTGGAATATCTATCTAACATTGATTGCTATCCCCTAATTTTAAAAAAAGGCTCAGAAAATGTAGTATTATCTTCAGAAGGTACTATGCAAAATAATTCTATAACATTTGTCCACTTATATCTTATTAAATAACTTAATCATGTTAGAATACATTTCTAAATCTTACTAAAACTGCATATAAGCTCAAAGTTTTAGGGTTTTGAGTTCTGTAAAAACTAAGCCTGTCTTTTATCTTCTACAGGTAGAATTTTTTTGATTAGTGCCATTCTTATAGATCTCTAGAGCTGTAACATGAAGTATCAATATCTAGTAAATTATTCAAGGCTGAGGAAACTTTTTTCTGCCAAGGGCCAGTGGATATTTATAAGATCATTCACAGTCTATACAAAATTATCAACTTAGAAATGAGCCTGCTATATTTGGTCAAACATTTAATTAACTCACCCCAGATGCCGTGGCAGGGCCAGACTAAGCGATTTTTTGGGCCTTATAGGGTCTGGGGGCCAGAAGTTCCCCAACCCTGAATGAACTCTTTGGATAGTTCCACTTGGGTAAAATTTACTTGGGTTCTTCTATCTGTATCCATAGGAAATTTTTATATTTGAGTAATCAGTTTTGTTACCGGTGTCAGTGATACAGTGGTTTGGGAGTAGTAATCCTAAATCTTTCTAGCGATACATCTTACCCTGATGCAAAGCCATACCTGTTCTAAACACACCTGACCCTGCTTGGCCTCTGAGATCAGAAGGTTGAGGAGTATTTGGGGTACTGAGGCTGGGTGAAGAATACACAGGAACTCTCTATACTAGTTTTACAAATTTTCTATAAATTAAAATAAGTTTTTAAAAACCATAAAGAGTCACTGAGCTTCAGTTTTTTAATCTAAGGAATGGAGATAACAGCTGCTCCTCTACCACACATAGTTGAGAAGATCAACAAGGCAACATACATCAAACTCAAAAATGCTGCCATTCTGTGCTGTGATTCTTCCTCACTTGACTTCACCCTTTTACCACCTCTGATCTTCCCTTCTTCCTGCTGCCAAAGTTGTCCTCTGCTTCTTTAAAGGTTTTGTGGTTACTTTATTTAAGGTGAAGCACTGCCTCACATCACCAAGTTACTGAAACAATTCTCCTTTCTTCATCTTTCTTTGTAATCCATTCCACACCCTCTGTGTCATGCCTTCATTAAGCCTTCTTACTTAAGAACTGGGCCTAATGGCTACTGACATTTAATCAAATAACAGTTAGAATACATTTACTCATGAGTAAAGGCTGATTAACATTTGGGCACTGACATCTGAGGAAGGGAATTTCATCATCAAATATCTTAACAGAAACCATTTTGTTAAATAACCATAATTACAGGTTTTGCATTTGTGATTCCAGGGGATTTTGCTATTCTGCATTCTTTGAAGCCCTAGAGGCTGCCCCAGTATTCAGGCTACTTTGAAAGATCCAGTTAAGGAACAGCACAGCTTCTCTGTGAGATAAGTTTCCCTAGGTCTTTATCTTTCAAAGATTTTGAACCCACAATTATTTTCAAGATGATTTCTGTTTTTGTTTATTTTTAATTAGGTAGACTTTTAAAGATAAGAATTGAAAGTAGACATTAATTTTCTGAATGTGTAGACATTTCTGCTACTTCCTGTTAAGTATTGAGGAATTTGCATTTATTATATTTGAAGCAATACAATTAGGATAGCAGTTGTATCTCATTATTCTCTATTGTAGACTCACTATAGTCGTATTTGGTCTAGTCTGTTTCTGTTGTGTGTGTTGTTCAGTGATTAAGTTTTGGCCTACTCAGGAAAACATGTTCTTTTGTTTTGTGATAACTTGTGCTTTCAGCTAGATCAGTCTCTGTGGCAGATTTCTATTGATGAACTTGCTCATTTCTGACTCATGAAAACAACTCAGCTAATGACGAGAAAAAGAAACTCCAGCTTTAAAATGATTAAGAACATAATCTTTAGGGGAACAAACAATTTCATTTGTTTTCTAATCTTAACTCACATAGTGTCCAGTTGTAAAAGCCTATTTTTCCTTCATAATATCTTCCCTTGAGGATTTTTCTAGACTGGTGACTTCATTTCTTCACTGGTGTGTAATGTAATGGACTTTATTGTTCATCTTTTTATAGTGTCATCTTTCTTCTTGTTGAATTTTTAAAACATGTGGGATTCAGATTTACTGTTAAACATCTTTTGACATCTGAATCTCTTTCAGAGTTTGTTTACAGCTTTATTTTCCTGCAATTGAAAATTTCTAAATGAATACCTTAGTTAGAATATTTAAGGTTCAATATATGAAGAGCCAGTTTTTAAAATATTTTATAAACTGAGAGAGTGAAACTGTCAACATACTGTATATTATAGGTAATGAAGACTATAACTGGTCATTGTAATCCTTCCATGAGCCAGTTATCTCTACAGCCCTAAACATTTCTGGCAGCACTATTGCAGCTTTCACACAGGGGGAGGATTCTGATTAGAGGTGAGGGCAGATCTTACTATCTTGGCTCACGATGGTTGAGAGTAGCAGCATTTGTTCGGGTCCATGTGTCAGCAGCACTCCTTCATACGTGCTGCACAGAAAAGCTCGTCATTGTTGCAACAGACCACGGTATCAGAAGCAAGGAGGGAGTTGATAGAAAGGAAGTAGATGATTACATTTTAAAGATCACTCTGACCAAGGTGTAGGGATTAGTTGTTCCTTCAGTATCTTATGCCGTGCGTTCTCCATGTGAAATGGCCTCTGTTTTGAGGTTAGATATAAAGGGAGGCAGGCAGTGCTGGTTATTGGAAGGGCCGGTGGTTTTCATTCTGTTCTGCAGTTTGGGGTGTTTCATTGAGAAATACCTGTCAGAGGAGAAAGAAAACAGGAGGACTCTAATCCCCTTCCCTCACCTCTGTCACAGTATTTCTGCTTTTGAAACTTTCACTTATGAGGTTCATATAGTAAAAGGAGCATAGACTTTGGAGTAAAACAGACCTGGTTTCAGGGTGCAGCACACCTAACCTGCTTAGCAACCTCAGCCAAGTTACTTCATATATCTGAGCTATAGTTTCTTCATTTTTAAAAATAGGAATCATATCTGCAGTATTTCCCTGCAATTCAGTCCTATCTGGAAGAATTAGAAGAGGTCATGTAAAAGACCACACAGGCATCTGGCACATAGGATAGAGTTGCCCAGTATTAGTCCCCTGCCCCTTAGACTCATGGTTCACATTTGGATGTGATTTTTGTCTCCAGGGAACATTTGGCAATGTTTGAAGACAGTTCTTGTTTTCACAAACCAGAGAATAGTAGGCACATGCTCTTGGCTTCTAGTAAGTAGAGGTCAGAGATGCTGTGCTGTTTAATACCCTATTACAGTGCCCAGGACAGTCCCCAAAACAAAGAATTCTTCATCTCAAGATGTCAATAATGTCAAGATTTAGAAACTTTGCCTTAGAAAAATTCACGTTATGTGATACAGAATGTAGGGGAAAAATAAATGAATTCATTCCACCAATACTTATGAAATACGTACTGTGTCAAGCTCTTTAAGAGGCTTTGGGGATTTAGCAGTGAATAAAATAGACTTACTTTCTGCCATTAAGGAAGTTACATTCTATTTGAGGAGAACTAGACAACCAACAAATAAATACATAATATAATTGTGGTGGATAGTAGAAAGAGTTATGAAGAAAAATGAAGCAGGGTATGGATAAAGAGTGACTTGGGGGAAGCTGCTATCCTATATAATAGAGAGGTAATATGCAAACTAGCCCTCACGCTTGCACAAGATGGCTGCCTACAACTAGGCCAGCAGGGGGGTTAGTGAGGGACAACCAAACAACTGAACAAGCAGGCTGTGTGGGATGACCAGGCTGGCAGGGGGGTTAGTGAGGGACGAACAAATGACTGAAGAGCAGGCTGCATGGGACAACCAGGCTGGTGGGGGCGGGGGAGAGTTGGGAGTGACCAGGCTGGCGGGGGGGGGGGGGGGGGAGTTAGGGCCAACCAGTCCAGCATAGGGGGGCAGTTGAAGGTGACCAGGCCAGTGGGGATGCAGTAAGAGGCGACCAGGCTGGCAAGGGGGGCAGTTAGAGACGACCAGGCCAGCAAAGGGGTGTAGTTGCTGGCAACCAGGCCAGCAGGGGGGCAGTTGAGGACAACCAGGCAGGCAGGCAGACAGAGGAGCGATTAGGAACCAGCAGTCCATGATTGTGAGAGGGGTGCCCAAATGCAGTTTAGGCTGGGATCAGGCCTAAACTGGCAGCCGGACATCCCCCAAGGGGTCCCTGATTGAAGAGGGTGGGGACTGGACTGAAGGGAACCCCTCTCCCTGTGCACAAATTTCATGGACCAGGCCTCTAGTTTTATATAAAGTGATCATAAAGCTTCTCTAAAAAAGTGATCTTTGAACAGAGCCCTGAAGAAAGTGAGGGAGCAAGCCAGACAGTGATATGGGATTAAGATTCTGAACATAGAGAGGTATGGTAAATGCAAAAGTCTTGGGATAGGAAAATGTTTAGCATTTTTTATGTTGGGTTTTAGTCTATGTTCGAGGAGAAACTATTGAAGTTTTTATCATAAATGGTATGGTCCAGTTTTCATTTCTTAAAAGATTACTCAGGCTGTTGTGCAATGCTGGGTAGCAGAAGAGGACAAGTGGACATAGGAGGGTCCATTAGGAGATTATTCAGTTATCCCGGGGAGAGATGGCAGTGACGGCCTGGACCAGAGCAGTAGCAGTGAAGGTGGAAGGAGATGAAGTGGTTTATTCCAGATATATTTTAAAGGTACAGCTGTTTGGACTTGCTTAGAAGGAATTAAACTGATGAAGTAATTTAAGATAAAACTTTGTTTTCAAAGGAAAAAGATCCTTATTGAGAAACTCAGCAGGGCCCTCTCTTGCTCTATGCAGAGCTCCATGTGTCCTTGGGGAGGATGGTAAGAGCCCTCCAGGCTGCGCTGACAGGCTTCCCCTCAGTAGCATTTTATTTTAAAGGAGCCAGACCTTCCCTGTACCTAAGTGAAGACAGTCTCGGTTTGTAATGCGTGTTACACTGCTTGAGAATGTGATCTTGGCTACATCAAAATGGAACTGTCTACAGTTTAACTCAAGAATAAAGAGAAAGTATGAACTGAATTTTGTGTAATAGTGACTTTCTATACAGATTTTTTAGGCAGTGTTGTGAAGCTTTACCCTAAATGACTAAAGTATTTAACTGAATCCTTGTATATTTGCTAGACTGTAAAGCCATCTCAGCTCATCCGGATATGACATAAACAATGAGAATTTTTAGGAATGTCATTCAGAATACCTAAAGTGCTTACACATATTAACCTAGTATGTTCACTTTTAGTGATGCAGCCAAATAAAAACCACAAGAACGGGTTACAGTATCCTCAATTAGGAAAATAAAAAAAGATGTCACTCTTCTATTACGTTAAGAACTAGTTTGGGCAGAAATGCATATAGCTTTTTATATTATTTGCCAGCTTATTTATTACAGAACATGTTTGCAGTTTCAGGAGAGCATTAGTAAAAATTAGTACTAACAGGACATGGTGATTGACAGTTAAACTTGGCTTTGGATTGTATGGTACTAGGTTATTGGGGGAAAAGAAACATGACACTTTTCTTAGCACACATTCTATTTCAGGACAGAAAATATTTTATTGCATATGATTTTCCCCACTACTAGTTTAATAAATCAATATTTAAAATTTTTAAACAGGCATTAAGCCAATTTTAAATGTATTTTTATTTTAATAAAAACTGTATTTTCTTTATACAACCAATTTATCCTCACTCTTGATAGTTTAAAATATAGAGAAAAGAAAAAAACTTTTATAGTTACATTGATTAATATAGACCCCAAAAATCCAATATTTTGAAAAAACTCTGTTATGAGCTAATTTCACAAATATCCCTTTGTGTGTTTCATAATCACTGATGCTTTGTACTTGCTGAGAATTGCTCACTTGTTTTTAGCACAAAATTCCTTTTAAATCCTTTGAATGTCCTCCTGGACTCCAGTTATTTCTTTAGGAAACTTTATATGATTATTCTAATACAGTCTTAATACCTTAGACACACAAAATTGGTAACTTATAAAAATCACTGGGAGAACAAATTAGCACCAATGGAAACCTTTACTGTTTAGGCTACAAAATATGTTTATTCAGTTATATAATTCAGAGAAAATTCTGGGTCAAACTTAAATAAACATTTGATTTGAAGATTACATCAGTCAGGATTCTGAGCTGACTTGCTCAATATCACAGTAACATATTCATATTGTCTCTCTAAACATCTATCCAAGCATGTGCTTTTCTCTGTGACTTTCTGCCTCTTGATTATTTTTGTGTGTGGACATTTATTTAGTGACCTCTGTAAGTCAAGTAAAATTAACTCAAGGGGAAAGATTCTTTATTTAAAGTTATTTTCTGATTGTAATTCACTTAAGAAAAAAATTAAAACAGTACTGAAATGTGTAACTGCACAAGTAAATTTCCTGGAACTACCCCTACAGATAAATACTATTTAAAGTATAATATATATGCTTCTAAACATTTGCACACTCGTTGTGTGGTGTGTCTCAGTGTGTTTAAACATAAGCTGGATCTAGGTGCCTACATTCTAATTAACAATTGCTTTTTCCGTTAATATATTCTTACAGCTATAATTTCGTAGGAGAGACAAAAGTAGCACACATAGGAAAGTGCAGGAGAATAATGCTATGTATAAGAACAAATATGTTTCAGAAGAGAGAAATCATGCCACCTGGGACCTTCAGGAAAAACTTTCTAGAGGAGGCGATACCTATCCTGGAAGGAAAGGCATTAAATTGCCATGCGGGTGGGAGAGGAAATGGCCAGCACAGTAATGAAGGAGGGGCAGGGGACAGCAATGAGGGATAAGGCAAAGGATGACATGGAGAAAGCAAAGAATATGTCACATTTTAGTGAGAATAATGTTTGCCTACCTAGAATGGGTCAGATTATGTCTGCATTAATACTACTAGGCCAAGCATTTGAACTTGAATTTGATGGTGAGAGCCTTTTGTTTCAGTTTATGATGCAGAGAGTGAGAGTGGTGTGGGATGGAGGTGAGGAAAGTCTTGCTGTGTGCCGAGGCTGTTTCTGTTTAACATTGTTGTGCCCAGATGGGCTGGGAGCTTTAAAATGTAGAAGGAACCAGCTAGGAACCTATTGCAGTACTCCAGGCCCAAATGATGAGCTGGGCATTGGCTTAACAGCAATGAAAGTCCACCGAATGGTTCAAAGGAGACTCACTTGGCTCTTGAGTAGGGGAATCTTTACTGACCCAGCACCGGAACCCATACCTTCCTGGGCACTGGTTGCCTCTGCAACAATCTCCCTTTAACCTTCCTGACCTCAGTTCTCTTCTTTACTGTGAGTTGGGGATATGTTTTCTCCATTTGTTCAGCGTTCTGTGATGTTCACTGATCTGTTAGTGTCCTGCTGCCAACAGAGCACAATGTACATAAACACACATGTTGCCAGGTTGCTGGCTGCTGCTGCCCACCACTCCTCCATCTGAAGTTTACGAGTCCGGCAACAAGTTTCTGTCTAACATGAAGTAGCTGGTAGGTTACCGTTGGCATTTTGCCTTTTTCGTGCAGAAAGGACTTTGTATTTCCAATGTAAGATTTCTAAGAATAATCAAAATAATATTTTTTTTTAAATCTGAGGTGGAAGTGAGAGCAGAGAAACTTTAATCTTGGTTTAAAAGTTATGTTCCGTGATTCAGTATTGCTGAGGAAAGATAAATGCCATGTGTCTTGAAAAGCTGCCAAGAGATATGCCAGCACAGAGCTTCTATAACCTACATACACTTCATTGAAAGCCTTTGGAGGATGGAAATGAACCGTGTGCTGCATAAGTCCTCTAGTCTGGGACGCAAGGACACAAACTGTTGTCAGCAGAGCTGATGCTGCCTGTCATGCTGAAAGGCTCATTCAAAGATACAACCAATTTCACATTAATTGAAATAAAAACTTTAATCCAAAAATTTTAATTAACAAATATATACTAAGCATCTGCTGTGTTCAAGGTTAAACAAACACAAATTGTAGTAGGTACTGCACCGTAGAAATATTTACTTCTCAATATTCATTTAGGTAAGACCCCCAAAAAAGTTCATCTGGCATGGCATTCACCTTTTTTACAGTATTTGTTTTGCAATGACCAGAAAAGGCTGTAACTTCTTGGTAGTTCGATGAGTGAACAATTAACATAACTTATTCTGGTTTACATTTTTAAGAGCCATTCCAATTCATGTTAAAAATATTGTTGAGTGTTTAGAAAATGTTAGGAGTAATTCTTTCAAAAGTAATTTTTCTATGTCTGCCTCTATATGGTAATCCTTTGTCATATGGTAACACTAGTGAAGTTTCATTTCAGAAAAACCTCTGAGCGTGTAGCATATTTTTGAGTGTTTAAGAGCACTGTTACTTTGGATGGTGGGCACAATATATAGATTTTTATAACATAGAAACCAGCACCTGAAACTATATGTTGATGTTGACCAATGTCACCCCAATAAATTTAATTTTAAAAAAAGAAAGAAAAAGGACACTGCTGATATCTAAAGAAGCCACAGAATGGGTGGAGTTGACAAATGACAACTGAACTCACAGATACGGAGCTGACTACCCCAGCAGTGACCTTACATTCATGTGGCAGTCTGAGATCAGATGAACACTGAGTAATTGGAGAATGTTCACTATGAATAAACACTATGATAAACTTACTCTGGTGATTCAGTGATATACCACAGACTAGGTCATTTAGGACCCAAGTTTTACTTTATGAACTGTATGCTTTTAATTAGCTGTTTATCTTAAAGGTTATGATGTCACTATATGTAAAGAGTAGGCATTGTTATTCTGATCATCCTGTTTTACTAGGTTTGTGACTTTTTACCTCTTGCATCTTTTCCAGAGATTTTTTTTTACTGTGGCAGGGGTAAAACAGGACAGCCAGTGTGTGCTTCCATGGGGGATTAGAACAGGTCATCTGCATAGAGCAGAGGGAAAGTGGAAATAGAACAACACAGAAAATAAAAGCCAAACTTAATTTAATCATTGGCCAGTGTCTTGATTTTTTATGGGTTTTTGGTTAAAAAGACTACCTACCTTCTCTGGAATTCATACAGCTTGATTACTGATATTATAGTTTCTGATTTTAGATCAGCCAACAAGAATTTATATGCATTTCTTTTGCCTCAATCCGTCAGTCCATCTGCCCAGTCATTCAGCGAGCCAGCAAACATTTACTGAGGCCCAGTAAATCCAAGCTAAACATTGGCCAATACTTGATTATAGAAGCAAAACATAGTTACTGTTTTTAAAGAACACAGAGTCCATGAGGTTAGGTATTTCCTTTCTTTCCCAGGACTTAAGGTGATAGTGTAAGGACAGGAG
Organism: Antrozous pallidus; assembly: GCA_027563665.1. Lineage (NCBI taxonomy): Eukaryota > Metazoa > Chordata > Mammalia > Chiroptera > Vespertilionidae > Antrozous > Antrozous pallidus. Next base: position 15,264,298 of record CM050517.1, on the reverse strand, counting down.
GTAGTATAAGCAGATGCTGAATGGTGGTAATTCGTCAATGAGGCCATATTGGCCTCTCTTTTCTGGTTATTTAAAACAATTTGTGGGGAAGAGAGAGGCACCCCCCTCATCATCCTCCTATCCTAGGTTGTGTCTGATTTCATGTTGAGCCACTGGACCATGCTCTGAGCAATGTGCATGCTTTTTCAGGCCGTGACTCACTTAGGAAATGATAATATTTTCATGACGCACCAAGGTCAATGGACAAGGCAACTTTAGCCAGATACTATCTCTGGGGTCCTGTGCCCCTGCCTTGTGTGGTTCCCAGAAGGTTGAGGAGAAACAGTGACTCCATACACCTGTGGCATCTTTGCAGCATCCAGTACACTGTCAGGTCCATCACAACCTGTGCACTCGACACTGTGTGATCCTGGGTTGTGCATTTGTTGAACTAGAGCCCCACTAATTTTATTTTCTCATGAAGAGTTTGGGCATGTTAATTAAAGGGGCTACAGAACATGTTTTAGTAACACAATGTATAAAGTTTACAGAATTCCAAAGAAAATTATTGGAGGTATAAAAGACTACAGGTTAGAGACAGCTTTTTATAATGAAACTAGGCTGGATCAGGAATCAGTAGGCCTAGACTTCTGACTTCTCTCTGAACCTCAATTTCCTTATCCTTAAAATGAGAGGATGGCTCTAACCGATTTGGCTCCGTGGATAGAGCATTGGCCTGCGGACTGAAGGGTCCTAGGTTCGATTCTGGTCAAGGGCATGTACCTTAGTTGCGGGCACATCCCCAGTAGGAGGTGTGCAGGAGGCAGCTGAGCAATGTTTCTCTCATCGATGTTTCTAACTCTCTATCCTTTTCCCTTCCTCTCTGTATAAAATTAATAAAATTCATTTTTTTAAAAATGAGAGGATGGAACAAGGTGAAAGTTAAGATACCTTCTAGCTCTAACATGCCATCATTTTGTATGCCTATAAATCTTTGCTGTTGAGTCAACTGCTTTGCACTGTTTGCTGTGTACTAGGCACTTAGTGAATGGTTCCATGCATTGCCCGAGGGCCAGCTTCATGGGACTCTGGAGATCTAAGGTTACTGTTTAGGTGACAGAGAAATTGAAATCAAACTAAGATGCTGAATGAAGAAAAGAGAACAGACACTGAAGACAGTGTGGAAAAGGAATGAAGCTAGCTGTAATCATTGAAAGGCTTTTAGTGTCTCTTAAATGTAGTTTGATGATAGGCTTTGCAGCTCAGAATCTTCTAGCTGAACTGCACACCTCAATTACAGCTGGCAGCCTGGCAGTCTTAACCTCTTAAGATAAGTACTCCCACTCCCATTTGTAGAAATCCTTGTTGCTGGGACATCAGTCACCTAAGCATAGTTGTAAAAGTCAAATCTTGATTATTCAACTTGGTCTAGAAGAAAAGTTCATCTTAAGGATCCCATTCAGAACTTTGTCTTTTCTGTGCTTATCTTTCTGGCCAGCACATATTGAGTAGATGAGGCTGCCTACATGGAAAGTAGCAAAGAAGACCAATAGTAATGCTAGATAAGCACTGTTTAAAAGACTGACTACGTTATGATGATAGCCATTTTCCCTGATTCAGACTAAACTGGTAGCATTCTGTGAACGTTTGTTTATTTACCATGTCAGATATTTTCTAGAAATTCAAACCTGAGAAGTTCCTGCTATAGTCAAACTCAGAAAGAGAGACAAACATTAGATAGAGTATTATCAGCCTTCAAAGTTTTAATAAACACAATAGTAATTGATTTATGTTCAAAACACGAAAATTACCCCATCCTTACTTCCTGTTCTCCAGTAGCAGAATTTGTTTAGATACAGTTAAAAAAGACAAAATTAAATCATGCATTCACATATCAAAAAATACTTCTAAGTACACCATATTTTCCAGCGTATAAGATGACGGGAACTGATGATGATAGGAGGAAGATAACAAACAATAGAGAGAGAGCAAGTGCCGGGCAAGTCTCAGGCGAGTTAGCAATGCCCATCATAACTGCAAGCTATGTTATTTTTTTACACCCGGCATATAAGATGACCCCCGACTTTTGAGAAGATTTTCCTGGGTTAAAAAGTCATCTTATATGCCAGAAAATACAGTACATAAAAATTCACCAAGTATTGTATGTACCCTTAAGGACCATGATGTTTCTTATCCACACACGAGGATGCATACACGTGTGTGTGTGTGTGTGTGTGTGTGTGTGTGTGTGTGTGTGTGTATGTGTGTGTGTGTGTAATATTTACTTACATGTGCCCAGAAAGGATACTTGAACTACAGGGTAAATAAACAAAAGTCTTGGTTTGTGTCAATGCATATCTGTGTTTGTATGTGGGATTAAGATTAGAAAGGAAAGAAAAAAGTGAGGAAGGGAAGGAGGAGAAAAAAGGGGGAAAGTACTCAGTGGTCTTAGAAGGAACTACAGTAGTTAGTAAATGTTAACTTTCCTCCCACAACCCCATGTATATCTTTTCTATATTGAGCTGAAACTAGTGTACCATTACTTATCCCATCATCTGATACATCATTGGAGTTAAGTTGACCACTCCTCTGAATCAAATGAAATGAAAAACAGAATAATTTTAGTTTAAAAAGATATAAAAATATCCACAGACATGGTAAGTGGTACTTATGTACTCCAACAACTATGATAAAGAAAACTTGCTGAAAGTCCTTCCAAAGCAGAAAAAAAATTAAAATCTCAGGGAATTTTTTTCCTTTACTGGCCAGAAATTCATTCCAAGAAGTACCAGCCTGTCTCATTTCAAAATGCTTCCCTTGCCAAGGAAGCGGAAGCGGTCGTATTCTTTCCCACCAAACTGTGGGTGAATTATAATTATCCTACCTCGTGTGGGACAATGAAGCAGCAAACATCTGCTCTACTGAATCAGAAACCCACGAGTGAAGCTATACCAAACTGTGAGTCATACCTGGACTCAGATGAAAGGATTTGTGTGTGTTTACCTTTTTGGTTATTTTCTTTGCAATTTAAAATATGGATTTGTTAGCTCTGGCTCCATGCTCTAACTGAAGGGAAATCTATGGACCCCATTTGTTGACTCCTGTTTAATATTTAAAAATCCCAGCTTCAGGGCAGATGGACTATAATCATTAATAACAATTTTTCTATGAGACTGGTTATTGTCTTCTCACAGTTTCCTTTTTTTTTAATTAAAGGAGGGTATAGTATAGAAAATTTAGAAATGCACAACTGAGAAGTGAGGTCCTTTGGTTTCTTCTTCCACTATAATGACAATAACAGAGGAGTGGAAACTTGTATTTTAAACATTACTTCCAAAAGAAACAAGCTTCAAAACTGTTACTTTTAATTTTATGTGTCATGGTATTTTGGGTAGGCTAATCTATTTGCCAAGAATAAGGCAAGGAACATGGAACTTCAATTCTGAGTTTTAGCTGTGAAAAGATATACAATAGTCTAGTTGCTTTCAAAGTATTTTTGTGCCTTTTTATTTTTATCTATTAGAGAGCAGAAAGACAAACTCGAATTATGGATTCAGCCCAATATGCAGAATTCTGTGAAAGTCGACAATTGAGTTTCTGTAAGTAGCCTTTAACTTTACTTCATTATATGTTTAAGAGAATGTGTGTTACAGATATAGCAAAGTATGACACAATCTGTTCCTTGGAAATTGGTGAATTTAATATATGCATAGTTCTAACTGCTACAGAAACAGCCTCTGCATTGTTGGGGAGCCAATAAAAGATTTTACCCCACTCTACTGTTTTGCAATTAATATTAGTAAGAGATTTTAAAGGACCTGAGTAATACACAGAGAGCTATGTTAATTATTCACATAGGTTTTAGTCAGAAAAATTCCTTTGTCTTAATATTCCCATTTTTCATTTCAGTTTCTTAGTCATATTTACTCTAGTATTGCTGATTGTACTTGATCCATAATGGACTCTCTTGGTACAATCATGACATTTAAAAGCCCTTTGTACATATTAATAGAGATAAAATTTTCCATTTATTTACACATACTCATATTGCCACAGGACAGACCAATGGTCTCTTCTGTAATGTTAGCCAAATTCTTTATTCGTGCTCTTGTAATACTGACCTGGTGGTAAATTAGTGCTGTCCTGACAATGCACACAGGCTTACTACAAGTACATTAAGGCCTGTGATAAATAGGGGACTCAATTGTGTAGCAAAACATCTTCCCAGTAACAATTCAGTGATGACTAAGATTCTTGGGGTAAAGGTCAAAGAGTAAGTGTGATGAAAAGTCCAGTTAAAAATCTGACAAAGTAGCACATGACCCTGGTTTGAAGGATTATACACACAATGGTGTCTTTAAACAAAGAGGTATTATGTGGTCACAATAACAACGTATTTGAGTTGGAAAAAGAAAATGAAAGCTTCATTTATAGATCAGAAAGTGCAAATAAATGACACATTTCAAATAGTGCCGCATGTAAATGTCAGTAAAATATAGGAAAACATGTTTTGGAAGATTTTTTTCCTAACTAAATATACTTTGCAGTCTGACTAACAATTTGGCATCATACATCTGTGAAGCATTAAGTAAATGACACTTCAGATCATGGCAATTTCAGCAAATGAAAGGTTTTTGTATTGTAATTTTTAGGTTTAAAAATGGCATTCAAGTCTTTTATAAGTATAAATCTCCAGTTCATAAAGTAACGTTTAGTGCTATTGAACTATTTTTTAAAATCATATTTAAATTTAATTCACTTAAAGGAACAGAAGTGCTATTTTCACATTAAAACATATAGTCATTGAAGTGTTCTAATACATCTTTTATTTGATAATTGGAGTTTTAATTACAAACACTTTTTTATTGTAATTCAATAATAGACTGTATCAGGTTAAAAGTTAATATATTTTCTTTCTTTACAAAATAATTATAGTATAAACAGTATATTATGCTTAAATTTTTTTTTAATTTAAAGAAGAGAGACTAGGGCCTTTAAAAATGTTTCTTTATATGTTACCCATGGGTGCTTCATTATGAAACCTTAGTGGGAGAATATGTTTTATATGTCAGAGTGCTGTGGTTGGGAATGCTGAATCCAAGGGGGCAGCAGATTCAGAACTGATGCCCACACTGGTCAGACTGCTGGGCTCTCTTCCTTCCTCCCCTGCTGACAACTACTGCGGTATAGAAACTGGGATAGATAATGTCCTCTTCAGTAGTTGATTATACCATTCATGATTTGGGACTAATGCTGTGTTTTATCTTTTTTCCTCTTGCTTTAAAATATTTTTAATTGATCTTACAGAGAGGAAGGGAAGGTAGGGCAAGGAAAGAGAGAGGGAGAGAGGGAGGGAGGGAGGGAGGGAGGGAGGGAGGGAGGGAGGGAGGGAGGGAGGGAAAGAGACATTGAAGTGAGAGAGAAACATGCAACATGGGTATGACCCCTAACTCGGAATCAAACCTGCCACATTTTGGTGTACAGGACAATGCTGCAGCCAACTGAGCCACACCGGCCAGGGCTACTGATGCATTTTAAGATAACAAGTCTATAACTTTATAGGCTGAGGTTAAGTTGTAGAATTGGGATACTGGTCAAATTCACTAGTCTTTTGTTTTATATTTATATGTCAATAGTTGTTTCCCTTAAAGTCTTTTAAAGTCTGATATTAATTTTAATTGTTATAATTTGATAAATCTTTTCCCAATTCTTTTCTTTCGACCTTTTGTTTAATATGTGGATTTTGTAAACAAATATCTAGATTTTCTTTTTAGTCAATCTGAAGGTCTCTTTGTATTTTAATTGATGAATTTAATTTAGATGTAATTATAATCTGGGTTTATAAATGCTGTTTTGTCTTTTAAATATACTGTGCTTTTTTATTTACGTTTCTTCCTTTTCTTTGTTCTGTTGGACCAATTGAGTTTTCATCATTCCGTTTTCCTTAACCAGTTTGGATATTATATATCCTATTTCAATTATTTTAATTGTCACCTTTAATGTTTTTAATATACATCCCTGAGTTAAATTTTTTAAAGTTGGTAAGTATGTAAACTTGCCTTCTCAGCCTTGTTAAAGCACCCATTTTTGTCTTAAAATGGCTTCCTTCTCCTTTCATATTTATTGATTTTTTGAGAGAGAGAGAGAGAGAGAGAGAGAGAGAGAGAGAGAGAGAGGAAGGAAGAGGGATACAGAGACAGAAACATCGGTGGGAGAAAACCATCTATCAGCTGACTCCTGCACGTCCCCCTACTGGGGATCGAGCCTGCAACCAGGCATGTGTCCTGACTAGGAATTGAATTGGTGATCTCTCGGTTCATAGGTTGATACTCAGCCACTGAGCCACACCAGCTGGGCTTTTCCTCATATTGAAATGACAGTTTAGTTGGGTAGAAAATTGTAGACTAGTAGTTATTTGTTGAAACATGATTCCATTGTCTTTTAGTCTGCATTGTTGGTAAGAATTCTATCTACTTGTTCTATATTTTCCCTGTGGAAGAAACTGAGAACAAAGATGTATTACCGTCCAGGCCCTGGGGTATATGGGGAAATTTAAAGGGTAGCAATCCGCAGCTGACCAATGAATATTTATAGACGGAAAGAAAGAAAAAACTCTACTATAAAAGATCCCAGGGAAAACCATGCCCTCTAAGGAAGACTGTTCTCAAGTAACTCAAAGAACAGTGATTTTGAAGAGATTAAAGTTGTAGGAGAATTTCCAGAGTGACTTAAGCATTACAGAGTCTCTGTGGGAAGGATCAGGAATGAAAAGACCAGTGAGAAGGGATGAGCTAGAAATAATAGAACAGTATGCAGGGAGGATAAAATAGAAAATTGGGAGAAACTTAAGTTTTGCTAGTGATCTAGGGATCATTGATAAGAAAGATAAAAAATGTATGAGGACAATTTCAAATTTTTACGTGGAATTATTATATAAGGTTGTCCAGCATGGGCTGACCATCCAGGTAGAATGAGAAAGCTAATAATCCTAAGAACTTTCAACTTTTCAGGATTCTATTTAAATGTTAATCATTGCCAAGGGTTGCCTTTTCTTCTCATATATTGAGAAGAGGGGTGAAGGAGAAGGAACTCATCCATTCTGATGCCCCCTCACTTCCTGATGGACACCAACTATCATGACTCAGAGCCTCTGTGCCTCCTTTTCTGGAACCAGCAATACCCTGAGAGGGTCCATCTCTGAGCAGTTTTGCTTCAGGTGACAGAGAGGGAACTTTCTCAAAGCATCTTCACCTGCTGGTGGAATAGCAGCTACCCAAGTGGGTGTATGGGACCCCTGTGGCTATTTTAGATGTATAAAAAGATTTGCAGCCTACCCTTCCGTTGAAGAAATGGCTTTGTTTGTTTATTCTTTCATTAATTTCCCCTATAAATATTTATTGTGAGTCTGCTAATACCAGGCACTGTTCTGCGTGCTGGGGATATAATGGTGGACACATAATTCTTGTCCCTGTATTCTCAGTGCTTATAATCTAGAAAGTTCTAATGCTGTTGCCTTAGGTGAACAGATCTGATGGAATACTAAGAACTATTCTTTCTCTTACTTTTAAAATAAAAAAATTTAGAGCATAGTCACAAGATATCTGTCTCTGTTTTGAACAATCTGTCAGAGGGAGTAATGAATAAGGTACATTTTATTGATCTTGCCAAATTGCTGCCTGTTAAGGTTAACTTCAGAAGTATTCCGCATATGTTAAACAAGTGTTTGTGAGCTATTGCAGCTTACTAGTTAGATGGAATGTTACTTGTCAGAGAGTATTTGGAAGATTGGTTACTTTAGGGAGATAGCTTTAAGGGGGATTACCATAATTCTGCCACGGTTGACAACTTTGCATATGCGCTTCGATAGCAGGACTTAAGGTCTTTTGTGATTTATTTAGGAAAAAACTCTTCTGTATGTGGAATCCATGAAGACTGTATCTGTGAGGATCAAAACATCATGCTTTGAGTTACTGTTAAGTGTTTTATAGACCTATGGGGCCAGATTAATCAAAAGAGTAATTGTTGGGTTTTTTTTTAAGATGATTATGTTATAGACATGATAAAACCTTCATTATTAATCTTTTCTCTCTAGGTTAATAGTTAAATTAGTAATATCTAATGAAGGTCCTGTATCTAGTTTGACTCTGCTTAGCACTGTGACACTTTAGAGGGGTTTTGTGGAAGATTCCCTGTGTATTTTATTTTTAGATATGCTGAGAGACAGACCTATGGTGTCTGCCCACAAAGAATTTATAATACGGTTTAGAAACTATAAGAAAACATGAAAGGATAGCTGATAAGTATTCAGTAAATGACTAGAGTAGGGAAATATATCTTTGGTCTGTATGGGCAGGATTCATATGAATAAAGAATGATAGGAGGGCAAGCCATGGAGGGAAAGGAACAGGGTTAAACACAGAGAGATTATACTCAAGGCCAGGTGACATTTTCATAGAGAATAATATAAAAGTAGGTTGGATTAGTCCAAATGGTTTTGAGAGTCAGGTTTAAGGATTTGGACATCTTTGTAACAAGGAAAATGTAATCACAATATTAGGTCAGGCCAGATATCAGTTTATTCTATTTAATTCTAAATTCGCTACCTTAAGCCTATTCAACACATGTTGAAAGGTATTATAAGTACAATTTCTGTACATTCCTTTTTTCATCACAGGTGTTTTTTTTCTTGAAGGGCTCCCCCCGCCACACACACACACAATAATAAGTTAAAAGTCATGGCAAGCAAGTAACTCTTCTGACTATTGTTATAACGTAAGCTACTGTTAGCTGAAAACTTTCTGACATATTGGGAAAAGTGCTAAACATTAAGTGGCTTTGTATACTATGTTATGTATCATGAATACAAAATAAAGGACCCAATGCATAAGAAATTTATTGGGGCTAGAATATGTAGATGAATAAAACTTCAAAAACATTATATATTATATGCATTATCTTTCATATGTAATTTTCAAGAGACATTTTTCACTTTGTGATATGATTTACAGTATTAAAACAGTTAAAGCCCTAGCTGGTTTGGCATAAGTGGACATTGCATCAGCATGTGGTCCAAAGGGTCCAGGATTCGATTCTGGTCAAGGTCACACATACCTTTATTGCAGGCTCCTCCCCAGCCCTGGTTGGGGGTTAGAGGGGAGGGTCATGCAGAAGGCAGCCAATCGATGTTTTTCTCTCACATAGATGTTTCTCTGTGTCTTTTCACTCTCTCTAAAAGGTCAATGGAAAAATATCCTTAGTTGAGGATTAACAACAACAAAAAAAGCTCTTCAAAAATTAAATTTTCTATACCTGTTTTGTTTTGTTTTGTTTTGTTTTTGGCTAGCCAAAAAAGCCTCCAAATTTCGGGACTGGTTGGACTGTAGCAGTATGGAGATAAAACCCAATGTTATCGCTATGGAAATTTTGGCATATTTAGCGTATGAAACTGTGGCACAGGTAAGAATTCTAATCTGTAATATCAGCCCTTACATGGCTGCTTTCTCCTTAATCCTGTCCATGACCAGTTCTTATTCTACCTACTGCTCCACCAGGGATGAGAAGAGCCATGAATTCTGCTATGACAGTCTTATCATTTTTAGAGATTTCCTTCAATTATGTTTTTTTGTATCCTCAGCTCTGTTGGTGGTTAGGATAAAAGTGACTTGTACATGCAACCTTATTCCAACTAGAAATGAAACCTTATATAGTTTTTCTCAATACTGAATTCCAAGCACACATCTGCCATGTTTAGAGATTATTTTGACCTTCAAATACTTTTCTAAATATGTTCAATCTATTTAAATGGGTGCAAAGATCTGAGTCTAGACTCTATCCTCTAACATGGTCTTTAGACCACAATCATCAGCATCTCCTTGGTTCGTGTTTAAAATGTAAATTCCTAGATTACACCCCAGTGCAGACCTACTGTATTAGAGTATGAGGGTTTTGTATAATTTCAATATTAAAAATATTCTCTGGAGAGCAACATATGCCTAAAGCCCAGAAATCTGTATTTTAAAATGATTGTTTAGTGATTATGAAATGAAGTTTTGAACCACTCCTCTAAGAAGGTCAGAACATATCATTTCTATTCATGCGAAGTTTGTATATCAGTCAATGAAAGCATGTGCTCATGTTCACAAAACAGAATTTTAGACGGACAATATTCTCAATAACATTTGAAATGTATTACATTTTGGTTTGCCACTTCAGTGACAGTTTTCTGACTTTGTTTCCATTGCTCTGATCTCCTAGTTAGTGGATCTGGCTCTTCTTGTGAGGCAGGACATGGTAACCAAAGCAGGAGACCCGTTCAGCCACGCCATTTCGGCGACCTTCATTCAGTATCACAGCTCTGCTGAGGTAAGTATCAAAAAATCTGTCTGACACTTCTGTGGATTTTGTTCTCATGTTCAGTATTTATACAAATAATTCTTTGGAAAACATTATGTTGGGATTTGTGGCCTTTACTCAAAAACTCTTAAGACAGTCAACATTCAAACAAATATTTTTTGAGAGCCTGCTATGTGCCTGGTCCTAAGGTCCACTTATACTATGAACTTTTCCTTGTCTTATTTAGCTTTCCCAACCCTTCAATTAGAGAGAGATAGTTACAGGGCATTTCTCATTTCCAGAGATGAACCACTGATTTTGGTAATTGAATAACATTGAAAAAAGTTATTTATCTCTTTGTGCCTCACAGATGAGAGGATTATTAATCATGTAATATTAATTCCTGACATTTATTGATAATTTTACATTCTAGTTTTTGAACCATCTCTAAACATGGTTTACGGAAGCACCGCTCCATTTACCCTTTGGTATAGATTGGCCCTGTCCTGTGAGGGTCACATCTCTTCCGGTCCAGTTTCTCTTCTAAGATCCCCACCTGTGGGGACTGCAGTCTTCATGCCAACTTTAAGGCTTTGTATAATTTCAGTATAAAAAATATTCTCTGTAAAGTAGCCTGTGCCTAACAATCAGGAATGTGATATCATCCATGGAATGAATTTACTAACATTTGGCCTTTTTTACTAGCAGTCTGAGAACCACAGAAAAGGCAGCACGGAGGTTAGTTAACATCTACATGAATAATTGTGAAGTAAGCTGTAGATCAAGTTGGATAAAACATATAACCTAAAAATGGATAAGCCCCTTTGATAATTTGATGAAAACTATAAACCCTTTCCTCATAAACACATGTGCAGATTTTGTATACAATTTCAGGGTGTTCAAAGATCCTCTGAATCCATTCTATAGATCTAAGAAAGTGGTTGGCAAATCGTGGCTCGCGAGCCACATGCAGCTCTTTGGCCCCTTGAGTGTGGCTCTTCCACAAAATACCAGGGCCTGGACAAATCTATTTTGAAGAAGTGGCATTAGAAGAGGTTTAAGTTTAAAAAATTTGGCTCTCAAAAGAAATTCCAATCATTGTACTGTTGATATTTGGCTCTGTTGACTAATGAGTTTACCAACCACTGAGATCTGTGAACCCTAGAGACTCCCAAGTTAAGTAATTCTGCTCTATAATACCTAGTAAATCCATACTATATACCTCGTATGTCTATACAGCATGTTATTACAGGCCAAAAATTTGACATCTTTTTATGCTCCTTAAAGAATAATATTGGCTTGGAATCCAAGTAGAAATTAAAATGTTTATACCTATTAAAAATTCTTTTTTTCTTGGGAAAGGACATACATCATTATCAGTCAGCATACTTTTAAAGTCCCTAAAGATTACCCAGTTGATTAAACACTATTTGTTTATGTTACAAGCCCGAATTATGATGTCAAAGAACACCCTTTAAAAGGTCTTTGGTACATGATCTCTTTATGAATATGCGGATAAGTATGCTTTTCATTAACATCACACAAATTTGTTGTAACATCTCTAATTGAAGAAATGTACAGTGAACATAACAAGCCTAGTTTTCTCTTAACATTCAAGGGATTGCTTGCATGGCTAGGAACGTTCTTTATTTCTCCCCTTTCTTGGTTCTCCAGGGTGGCCAAGCAGCCCTGGGCAACTGCTCAGCAACCACAGCCGCTGTTCCCAGCTACCCAGCAGTTAGAAAAATGGTCTATGTGTGCTGGGTTCCTGGGCTCTCTGGGAGGTTGCGAGCAGGAGTTTCAGAAAGCATCCTGACTAAATATGTTAGTACAAGCCCCAAACTTTTCTCTTGCCTGCCAGACACCCATTCTCCTATGTGACTAGTAGTCAAAATGAACATTCAGGGGGACTGGAAGTATTCAGAGGGCTGGTCACCTCACTAAACACAAAGAGAATGGCCACTCTAAAGTCAGAGTCCTACTCATCACCGTTACAAATCAGCAACCAACAACAAGGCCTGCTTTAAGGACTTAACCTCTTTGGGTACAAACTGGAACTCTGGAGACTGACCTGATCTCTATTCAGGGAGGTAAAACAAACAAGAAAAGTAATGAGCAAGCAAACAAACACAGTTTAAGATATCATATGCTAATTTCCAAATGTGTGGCATAGACAGTGTGAAGGTAAAAATCATTTCCTAATTACACTCAAAGACTTCAAAGAGGAAGCTGGGTGTTGAAGGAGAGATAGGACTTGGATGAGAGTACAAATGGGGAGCATACTCAGCCTCAGAGGCAGCATCAGTATAATTGTACAAGGGAAGAAAAATCTCTGATTAAAATATTCAAGGAAGGGATTCATTGGGGAGGGGGTAGTAGAAAGATTAGAAAATTAAGGCCTTAGACACTTAGTTATTAAGGAAGTATTGAAGATTTCTTGGCTGAAGCGTTCTGAGCTCAAATAGGTGTTTTAAGAAGATCCAAGTGGAGGTACTATGTACTGTGGATTGGAATTGGAAACTTAAGGCATGAATTTAATACAAAATGCTTTCTATTTTAATGATTATCATTTCTTAAGCATTAAGTGTTATAAAGAACTGAGCTATTTCAGTTTGGGTTTCTCATATTAAATTAGCAAGTTTAATATTAATTCAAGTGAATTTTTCTAGATTTTTTTTTTCCTAGCACATGGCTTATGCACAGGAAGCAATGATTTTTAGGATCTATTTTGTTTTTCCTGAGAACAATTTATGCCAGATTAGTTTATCCTTCCTGTTTGATAATGTTTCCAAGCATGCAGATAAAAGAAACCAATATCTGAATTTCACCAAAACATTTTACAATGTTTTAGTGTAATTTTTTTTAAATTATAGAGAAGTATAGGTGAGTAGATAGTATGGTTAGTATGTATGGTTGATGGGATAACAGGTTATTAGTACCATGTGTAAAAAAGACAGAGACTTTTATTTGCCTATAAATTTCTTAGGAGCCGATCTTATGATGTTACAGTAAGGAAGATTTCTTTGTTTGGTTTTAGTGTTTAGGCACCATCTTATAGGGTGGATGTTGACACCCAATGGCGGATGTCTAAGGAAAGTGAACAGGGAGTGAAGGAACCTGAAAACATGTACCAGTGGTTGAAGGAATCTGAGGTGTTTGACCTGTAGAAAAGGCTGTGTGGGGTATAATGATTTTTAAATATTTGAAGTACTTCTAAATGGAAGAGAGAATAGACTTACAGTCATAGCCAATGAAACCAGATAGATATGAGGGATTTCTGAAAGAAGTAAGGAATTAGATGTGGGAGTACCTAGAGGTATCTACAGTGACCCTGTGACGCTGGTAGAGGGCTGGTCATGGTCAACACTGGTAGAAAAAAATGTCTGAAAGGTGTCCAGTTTGGGGGGGGGAGGGGGTTAGAGATTCCTTTTGAAACATGTAAGTTTCAAATTTTAATAGAACTTCCAGATAGAAATGTCTGTATCTGACAAAATCCTTAGAAAATTTAGAAGCTATATCTGAGGACTCCTGATTATATCTAAATGATTAGATTATAAATGAAGATATTTAGACCCATTAGCTACCATTTCCGTGAACTTGATAATAATTTCTGTGAAATTGGTAATAATAAGTTGTGTTTGTATATTTGTAAGTTTCAACTAGTGTTAAATTCATGAGATACTAAACAAAATCAAATGTTAGTAGATGTCCTGGTCATTTGATTTCAAAGTCACATCTCTTTGGGCAGGGATCTTGCATGAAGTCCTACCCAGACTCCCCTGAGAATACACCTCCTGCTACACCAACAGCTCCATCCTCTGGACCACAGCATGCAGGGAAAGCCACAGCAGGATCCCTTGGGAATGGGAATGCTGGACAAGACTCAGCTAAAACCAAGCAAAGGAAAAGAAAAAAGGTCAGTGATTTTTTTCCTCCCCCCCCAAGAGTAGAGAAAGCCTTGTTGAGTTCTTTCAGAGATAGGGGAAATAGGCTGTTTTTCTCATAATTCAAATTTTTAGAAGCAGCCAATATATACTTAATCATACTTACTGACTTCTACTCAAATTTTAACAGCTGTCTTCTGGATAAAGCAAGATATTGAAAATTTTAACATTTTATTTTTAAATTTTCAAACACAAAAGTTGAAAGACTTGTAGACTGAATACCATATATCTGCCATCTAGATTCTACAATTAAAATTTTACTATATTTACTGTGTTAACCTTATATTTACATTTATTATATCTATGCATCTAATTGTTCCTTTATCTATCCATCTGTTCAATTTTTTTTGATATATTGCAAAGACAGCTGCATGCTGTCAATGAGCTTCATGCGTAAATGGTTCATTATGTATAATTTGTTTATGGTTCTTTTAAAAGATAAAACATATACATAATAAACCACTCAGTTCTTAAGTATGCCACTTGATGAATTCTAAGCCCTTTCAAAGGTATAAAACAGTATCACCAGTTCAGAAAGTTTTGTCATGCCTCCTGCCAGTCAATGTTTGCCATCTTTCTCAAGAAGGGAAAGAATGGTCTGATTTTTTCCATCACAGATGAATTTTTTCTGTTCAAAACTTCATATACTGTGTATACTTTTTGTGTGAAATTTCTTTCACTCAGGATACTTTTGAAATTTATATTTTTCAGTAGAAGTATTGGTGTTGGGGGGTTGAGGGATTGAGCAGAAAAGGGGAGAGAACTCATGGATATGGACAACAGTGTGGTGTTTGCAAAGGGGAGGCAATTAGATATAGGGGGAAGAGAGCATAGAAGGGATAAATGATGATAGAAAAAATCCTATATAATAAAGATGTAATATGCAAATGGTCGTTATGCTGTGAAGCATAACAACCGACAGCATAACGACTGGATCACGGATCAGCAGGAGGGTGGGGCAGTGAGCAACAAGCGGGTGCTGAGAGCTACAGGAGGGGACAGGGCAGCAAGCTATGAGGAGGGAGGGTGGGGGGCTGAGGGAGCTACAGGAGGGTGGGGCAGTAGGCAGAAAGCTACTGGAGGGCAGCAGCGAGCTACTGGCACATGGATTCGTGCGCAGGGCTACTAGTATCCTAATAAAAGAGTGATATGCAAATTGACTGTACTTCCACTACACCCACAAGCTGAGCTCACCAGCCAATCAGGAGAGAGTATGCAAATTAACCCAACCAAGATGGATGCGGTCACAGAGAGAGCAGGAGGGAGGTTTGGGTTTCCCCAATGATGTAGGAAGCCAAGCTCTCTGCACTCCCTGGCCGGCCCAGGTCTCCACTCAGTGCTACAAAGTTTCAATTATAGAAGATAAATAAATCCCAACAAAAATGGCTGTGGCCACAGAGTGAGAAGGAGGCTTAGCTTCGCTCCAGGCTGCAAAGTTGCAATATTAGAAGATAAATAAATCCCAGATATCAGGGGCCTCTGCTTGGGTCGCTGGGAGGGGTGTAGCTGACCTACAAACCACCACAAGCCTCTCGCCCAGGCCACCCCATGCCCCAAGGGAACCCCCACCCTGATCCAGGACACTCTTCAGGGCAAACCAGCTGGCCCCCAGCCATGCACCAGGCCTCTATCCTATCTAATAAAAGAGTAATATGCAGATTTGACCATCACTCCAACACACAAGATGCCCACCCCCATGTGATCAAAATCCTGCCCTTATGTGGACACAAGATGGCCACCACAAGATGGCCAGCATGGGAAGGCAGTATAGAGGGACCAGGCCTGCCAGGGAGTGCAGCTGGGGGGACCAGACCTGCAGGTGAGGGGAGTTAGTGGTGACCAGGCCTGCATGGGAGGGCATTTAGGGGCAAACAGGCTGGCAGGGGAGCAGTTAGGCATCAATCAGGCTGGCAGGGGATTGGTTAGAGGGTGATCAGGCTAGCAGGCAGAAGTGGTTAGGGCAATCAGGAAGGCAGGCAGGTGAGCAGATGGTAGTCAGCAATCCTGCATTGTGAAAGGCATGTCACAGATCAGAGAGGGTGCAGGCTGGCTGAGGGACACCCCCCCCCCACTCTACCCGCACACCATGTATGAATATTGTGTACCAGGACTCTAGTAAAATATAAAAGAATTGAAAGGGATTAAATTGAATGCTTATTCAATTTGGGGATCTGAATGTCTCAATGATACCAAGTATATATTATAATCCATGAGCATGGTGTATCTCCCCACTTATTTATATTTATAAAATCTCTCTTTTATAAATACTATTCATCCTGAACCTTATTGTGTCTGATTAATGTAACCATTACAGTCTAATGATGTGCTATTTATATGACACTAGAGGCCCGATGCACAAAATTCTCCGCAGGTAGAGTCCCTGGGTCTGCCAGCGATCAGGGCTAATTGGGGCCTTCCTTCTGCCAGCTGGGGCCTCCCTTCATTCCACTCCATCCCCTGGAGGTCAGCACACATCATAGTGAGCTATAGAACTCCCGGTCTCCTGGTCGAACTCCCGAGGGGACACTTTGAATATTAGCCTTTTATATGTATAGATATGTTTTTCTATCCATTTCCTTTCATTATAGCTTTAATATTTAAAATACATGTTTTGTAGACAATAAATAATTGAGCCAAAACTTTTTTGGCTCAGTGGATAGAGCATCCACCTGTAGATTGAAAGGTCCCAGGTTCGATTCTGGTCAAGGTCATGTACCTTGGGTGTGGGCACATCCCTGGTAGGGGGTGTGCAGGAGGCAGCTGATTGATATTTCTCTCTCATCAATGTTTCTAACTCTCCCTCTTCCTTCCTTTTTGTAAAAAATCAATCAAATATATTAAATAAGTAAATAATTGAGTCTTTCTTATTCTTATTTTTCTTTTGTGTATCCTTTAATTATAGTCCTTAATTCTATGATATTTAATGTATTTATTGAAATGGTTAGATAGGGGTCAAGTATTTTCTTCTTTTTTATCTGCTTGTTCTCTCTTTCTCTGTTTTTCTTTCCTGTCTTCTTTTGGGTTAATTGTGTCTTTTATAATCTATTTTAACTTTTCTACTGGTATCTTAGTGATGTCTCTTTGCATCATTTTTTGTAGTATACATTTTTAAATTTTCAGTGTACTTGGAATTGTTGTTGTGCTACTTTATTCATGTAAAATATAAGGCTATTTGTATAGGTCGATTACTTTACACTTGCTCTTAAGCTATAATTGTCAAATAACTTTGATCGACATATGTTATAAACCATAATACATTTTTTTCAATAAATAATTGAATGTATTTCAGGAAACCTAAGAGAAAAAAGAGACCTTAACATCTACCATTTCCATTGTTTTTTCATTTCTTTTTTATTATCAGAATTTTCTTCTGAGAATTGTTTTTTGTTGTTGTTCTACTAGATTTTATTTAGCATTTCTAATAGTGCAGATTGGTTGGTAATAATTTCTCTTAGTTTTCTGTAAATATCTTTACTTCTCCTTTATTCCTGGAAGATGTTTTTACTGAATATAGAATTCTGGATTGGCAGTTTTATTTTCAGGCCTTTAATGCTATAATTCCACTATTTTCTGGCATTTATTATGTTTAATTATATGCCTATGAATTTTGTACTAGTGCTTCTGTGTATGTAAGGTATTATTTCTTTTTGGATGCTTTTAGGATTTTATCTTTAAATTTGTTTTCTAGCAATTTGACCCTGATATACATGATTTGCTTTGTATTTGTCCTGCTTAGAGTTCACTGAGCTTCTTCAATATTGATTTATGTCTTTAACCAATTTGGGGGAGTTTCCCGTATTTATTTCTTTAGATATTTCTTCTGCACATTCTTTCTATTCTTCACTTTTGAGACTCTAAGTACATATTCGTTACTTTGATAGTTTCACAGGTACCTGAGACTGTTTAATTTTTCTTTCAGTCTTTTTTCTCTGTTCTTTAAGTTGGATAAATTTTATTATTCTTGCTTTATGTTCCTGACTCTTCTGTTAGCTCCAATCTGCTATTACATCCATCAAGTCATGTTTTATTTCTGATTTCATGTTTTATATTTTTTGTTTGAGTTTTTTATAGCTTCTGTTTATCTACCATTATGTTTTACTAGAAGCCCAGTACACGAAATTTGTGAATGGGGTTGGGGGTGGGTGGGAGGTTGTCCCTCAGCCCAGCCTGCACCCTCTCCAATCTGAGACACCTTGAGGATGTCTGACTGCCTGCTTAGGCCCAATCCCACTGGAATTGGACCTAAACGGGCAGTCATATAGCCCTCTCACAATCCAGGACTACTGGCTCCCAACTGCTCACCTGCCTGCCTTTCTTGATTGCCCCTAACCACTTCTGCCTGCCAGCCTGATCTGCCCCTAACCACTCCCCTGCCAGCATGATTGATGCCTAACTGCTCCTCTACCAGCCTGTTTGCCCCAATTTCCCTCCCTTGCCTGCCTGGTCACCCCTAACTGCCCTCCCCTGCAGGCTTGATCACCCCAACTGCCCTCCTTTGTAGGCTTGGTCCTTCCCAGCTGCCCTCCCCTGCTGGCCTGGAACCTTCCACTGTCTTCCCCTGCTGGCCATCTTGTGGTGGCCATCTTGTGTCCACATGAGGGCAGCCCTCTTGTGTGTTGAAGTGATGGTCAATCTGCATATTACTCTTTTATTAGGTAGGATAGAGGCCTTGTGCATGGGTGGGGGCCACCTGTTTTGCCCTGAAGAGTGTCCTGGATCAGGATGGGGGTTCCCTTGGGGTGTGGGGTGGCCTGGGTGAGGGGTCTATGGTAGTTTGTAGTCCGTCACACCCCCCAGTGACCCAAGCTGAGGCCCTGGTATCTGGGATTAATTTATCTTCTACAATTGAAACTTTGTAGCCTGGAGCAGAGTCAAGCCTTCTGCCCCTTTTGGGGCAATAGCCATTTCTGTTTGAAACATTGTAGCCTGGAATGGAGGCCTAGGCCGGCCAGAGCTACAGAAGCTTGGCTTCCTCCATCGCCCCGGCAACCCTAGCCTCCTGCTCTCTCCAGCTCTATGGCTGCCACCATTTCTGTTGGGATTATGTATCTCCTGTAATTGAACTTTGTGGCATTGAATGGAGGCCTAGGCTGGCAGTGGCAGGCGGAAAGCTTGGCTTCCTTTGTTGCTGGGGAAACCCAAGCCTCCTTTCTGTTCTCAGTGTCTGCAGCCATCTTGGTTGGGTTTATTTGCATAATTTTCTCCTGATTGGCTGGTGGATGTGGCTGGTGGGTGTGGCTTTATTGGAGGTATGGTCAATTTGCATGTTACCCTTTTATTAGATAGGATTTGTCATTTACTACAAGTTTATTTATATCCTTGAGCAACGTTATATTAGCTGCTTTAAAATGCTTGTCTTCAGTGAGTAGAAGTCACACTTTCTTAGGGTGTTGCATGTTTAATGGTTTTGGATTATATCCTGGACATTATGAGTAATACATTGTAGAGATTTCAGATTCTGTTATATTCCTAACAAGAGATTTCTCTTTGCTTGGTGTTAAGCAAGCAGTTTACTACATTCAGCTTTAAACTTCACACTCCTCTTCCATGGCAGCAGCTAGAATCTCTCTTCATTTAGCTTTAGCAGGGTTTCTTAGATTTGGTATCATACAGGAATGGTTTAGGGATTAGTCAAAGAGTTGGTAGTTTATACGCTGATTCTTGATTCTGTCCTTTTTGGATTTCCATTTTCACTTTATAGATATTGAGCTGCTAAGTTTGTGTTGCCCACTCTACTGACTGGCACCCACTCTTAGGCTTAAACATTAAAAACAGAAAACTCATCTCATTGCCATTTCATTCTTCTTACGTAACCCTTCCAGTGCCCACCTAATTTTGATAAATCTCTATTACTTTCAGTTACTTGTTTTTTATATAATTTTTTTGAAGTTTATACTCTCATCTACAACAAAATTAGTATAATAAGAACCATTTGCAAGTAGTGGAACCAGGCCAAAATATCCTATATAATGAAAGCCTAACATGCAAACCAACTGAATAGCAGAACGACTGGCCTCTATGATGTGCAATGACACAGCTCACTGCTTATTTATTAAGGGGAAGTCTGAACTATTATGTAGTTCTAAAGAATTTCAAATATAGTGCTCTCTAGTTTACTAAGTAACTTAAACTATGGTAAAAAATGTTACCTAAAAAGCTTCTTCTGTTGACTTGCTTTACAAAGGATGTAAGAAGTTGTTATTAACCTAGTACTTATGTATACAAAAAATAATTCTTTGTAAGTATGAATATTTTTGAATTTTTTTTCTCTTACATATTTAAACATTTCACTCTGAATCTTGTTGCAAGTTATTAAGTTGGAATTATTTTACGGTAAAGGTTTCCTGATGAAGTATTAGTCAAGTGCATCTCTCAGTTTCCCTAAATTCAAAATTACAGGCATCAAAATGAATAATATCTCACTTCAAAGCTATTCTTTATTTCTCTAGTTACTCATTCACATCTTTCTGCATGTATACAGTTTTGCTATATTTTTACTCCCTGAAAACTTCAGCTATGGTGGTAACATGGTAAAATTTATTCTACATAAAATAATAAAGCCTCTGTTATATATCAGCTTTGTGTACTAGAAGCCAAGAGATTTTATGTATAGCTGTATTCTGATTCTCATTATAATCTTGAGCACATCCCTATCTTCACTGATCTGTAAAAGGAGGTAGAAGTTGGAAAAGTTTAGAATAGATTATATTTATAAACATCATATATAATGATGTCCTATAAATATCCTATATAATGAAAGCCTAACATGCAAATCAACTGATTTACATGATGTATAAATTTAATACAGATTTAATAATGTATAAATCCTTGAATTCAGTGATTCTTCTCTTTCCTTTAAATACCATTTCTACTTTTAACTTTTTTCATTAAAGAAAAGTTTTTCCTAGTTACATAGAACTGCAGTTTTTAAATTAACATCTCATTTAAACTTATTTTATTATCTTTTTGGGGTGACTTTCGTCAACATGGTCATATAGGTTTCAGGTGTGGGTTTTTATGTTATAAGATCTGTATATTTCACCATGTGCCCACTACCCAAAGTCAATTGAACTGAATAAATTAACTACGTTATAGACTGTAATCTTTGAGCAAGAAATGGCCTACATTCCTTTGAAAAGAAATCCTCTCGAAACACAGAGATCTGAGGAGAAAGACATTCGCCTGGCCAGTCAGATTATATATCAACCTTTGTGGTCAGTGAATGACAGAAGTGTTAATAATAGTAGTACTAACATTTCATTTGCTCTCATCTGAGATATGTGTTACTTCTTCAGAAGACTTAATATTTCAAGTGTAACAAAAGATCTAGCCATCATTTGGGTGGGAAAAGAATAAGAGGCAATTATCTGAGATTCCAGGTCCTTCTTAAACATTGGATTACCCTTGCAAGGGAAGAGTGAACGAGAATAGGATATTTTTCCTTGCCAACAACTTTTAAGTTGGAAAGAAAAGTCAGGACAGGTTTAGACATTTATAAGAGATCCAGGGGCAACAGAAATTTCCATATAAGTTCTTGTACCACAAGTGAGCATTCAAACTGCAAGAGATTTTATTCAGTGCAAGACAGACAGGACAAGTGAAAGGATAAAACTCAAATCTGGGAAACACAGGGCTCCAGTCCCCATTACTCAGCACAGCTTCTCGATGAATAGACCTAAATAGAGATGCAGTGGAGGAATATAAGAATAGACTAGGAATCCAGCCAAGAGGAAGAGGACCTGACTTATGAAGAACTTAACCAGTAGCTTGTACTTTATGCAAAGAAATAAAGAGTTCAGTCCCCACAGAGATTTTGGCAATCAGCATTTTGTCAAATATATGGGTTCAGTTTTGAAAATGTAAAGAATATTCTAAAATATGGGCACAATCTGAATAGGAAACATGAATTGATGCAAAAAATGTAATACTCTTTATATGTGTTTTCAGCTTATAAGATTTTTAAAAATATTAGATAACATCTAAATGTAATGTTCTTAAAATATTTTGAAGAACATTGCAAAAGTGCTAGAGTCACTTCTAAATTAAAAATTCTAAACTTGGTATGAAATTGGAATTTGAACAGGTTATAAGTACCTTGGTGAGAGACTGGATGTTGACAAACATTTAAAGATATTTGTTGAAGTGGAAACAACACTGGGAATAAACATTTCAGATTTAAAGGTTCCCTTCCAAATAGTCCAGTGGAAGTGTACATGGTAACTTTATGTTAATAACCTGAAATTGACAAAATGGAAAATTTAAAGACATTTTTCACAAAATTCAATATTTTTATTTTTATATAAGTTAACTTCATCTTTTGTTAGATCTAGCAGATTAATGAGTATACAGGGGTAGGCAAAACAGTTGTGAGTACTCAAAAAGAGAGTTTATTCTTATATTATTATTTATTAACTAGAGGCCTGACACATGAAATTTGTGCATGGGTAGGGTCCCTAAGCCTGGGGGGTGATCAGGGCCAATCTGTGGGGTGATGGGCAGGTTAATCAGGGGGCCCCCCATTGGCACCCACCTTGGCTGGCGTGGCTCCGCCTACTTGCCATCCCTGCTGCTGAAGCTAGTTGCCTCCCTCGGCGGGGCAATTGGGGGGCCCCCGCTGGCACCCACCTTGGCTGGCCTGGGGCCTGCAGGCTAGGGGCAACTCCTGTATTGAGCATCTGTCCCCTGGTGGTCAGTGTGCATCATAGCAACTGGTTGTTCTGCCGTTAGGTCAATTTTGTATATTAGGCTTTTATTATATAGGATTATTGTGTTATTTATTTACATTAAAACCGTAAATCTACTTTTTCCCACTTCTGAATATTAGTCTTTTTCACATTTTGGAGCCAAATGAACTCTCAGAAATGTCTTTACCTTAATCAGGCACCTGATAATTGCATTATTCTAATATAGTCCAATTGAAACAAAGTATTTGGAATAAGAATTGAGAAAGCACTCAATAAAAACCTATGCACTTTTATATCAGTGCCAAAGTGAGGGTTTAACCTGTGTTATATAACTTAATTCTTGTTATTGTGGGTATAGCAGATATATTATTTAGGATATTGTTGGAATGAAATTGAGAAAGGTACCCTAGAATAAATTTATTTTTGGCTTATTTCAATCTTGTGAAAATAGTAAAAATAATCAAGATGTATTTTATTTGAAATTTTAAGTCTTATTTCAGGTTCAGCTTGGAAAATTAGCAGATGCTCTCGTTTTGTAGGAATTTTTAAATTACTTTACTAGTTTGTAATAGGAAAAGTGTTCACAAGGACAGAAAGTGTGTTTTTAAAGTACAGAAGGATATACAGTGGAAAATACCTCTTCTAATGCTTGTCCTCCAGCCAGACATTTACCCTCCAAGAGTTAAGTCCTGTTACTGAGATTTGGTGTACCGTTGCAGAAATGCTCTCTACTTTTATGACTATATCATGTTTAGCCCTTTTTTGCTTTTTTTTAAACAAGTGATAACATGGTACCACCTAGCTGTATACCTTGCATTGTCTCACACAATGAATCTTAGAGATAGGATATGTTTGGAACTCAGCAGGAATGTGTATGCAACTGCCTCATTCTTTTTTGTGGTTTCTGTTTCATTGAATAGATATAATTTACTTCAGTGTTTTCTCATTAATGAAGATTTAGTTCATCAATCCAGTGAAGATCCTTATATATTATTTTATACTGGTGTGATATATCTGTAGGACAAATTCTTATATGTGAAATTACTGTATCAAAATAGTTGTGCTATCACTTGATCTCACTCATTTGTGGATTATAATGAACAACATAAACTGATGAACAAAAACAGATCTAGAGACAAAGAAGCATCTATCAGATGCTTAAACCTCAGAGGGAAGGTAGGGGAGGATGGGGGTAATGGGGAGAGATCAACCAAAGGACTTGAATGCATGCATGTAAGCATAAGCGATGGACGCAGACAACGGGGGGTGAGGGTGAGGATAGGTCTGGGTGAGTGGGGTGGGGGGATTAGGACACATTTGTAATACCTTAATCAATAAAGAAAAAGTGGAAAAAATAGTTGTGCTTTTTCATTTTGGTAAGATTTTTTTAAAATATGTTTTTATTGATTTTAGAGAGAGAGGAAGGGAGAGGGAGAGAGAGATAGAAACATCAATGATGGGAGAAAATCATCAATCCGCTGCCTCCTGCATCTTCCCCTACTGGAGGTCAAACCTGAAACCTGGGCATGTATTCTGAACAGGAATCAAACTATAACCTCCTGGTTCATAGTTTGATGCTCAACCAGTGAGTCACACTGGTCAGGCTGATAAGATTTTGTCAAATTACTGAACATGGATGTGATGTTAGTTATATCCTTACAAGGAATTATGAGAGTGGTAATTGTAGTAATTATCAGGGAAAAAAATACTCTTCATTATGTGACTACAAATAATTTCTATATAGCAATATACAAGCTACTGCTTTCTTCTCTTGATTCTTTAATGTTGATGATCTGACATCTGATATCCAATGTCCTATAAAGCAATTACAGTAATTATCCCAGTTTTGCAACAAGGAAACTGAAGTGCAGAGATATTACATAACTTGACAGACTGACAGGATACAGACCCAAGTGGTTGGGAAGCTGGAGCCTGCGACTGAACCATGAGACTATCATGTCCCTATTGTGCATTTAAAATTTTTAATCGTATGATATACATTTCTTGAGTTGGTATCCATACTCTCATTGCAAATAGTCTTTCTTTTTCTTGTGACTTTTTGTACTATTTTTTACAGATGAGATAGACAAACTAAAATAGAAAATTTTTATTTTATTTTGCTTTTGCCCTGTGGAACCCCCAAAAATTAGCACCAAGTTGAAATTATCTTTTATGACAGTCTTCATATTATAAATAAATATGTAGCAATTTTTTTCATTTTAAAATTGATGAACTTTAAGTTATTTTAAAAATATGCACAAGTTCCAAAGACACATTTATATATTTGAATGTTAAAAAAAAAAAAACAGCTTCCTGTGGTTCTTTCAGCAAGCTGCTGAGACTCCACATGCGTGCAAGTGGCTGCATTCTCCTGTACCTTGACGCAGGCCTACGCGAAATATTGTGAGCATAGCAATTGCATTGGGTAGGTCTGCTTGGAAGGGGACATGTGCAAGTCATCTTTGACTTGTTCATGGAATTTTTTTCGATGTAGTGTATGGCAGCAGTGATGTGCATCCTAAGGGGGAAAATGTCCATTTTTATAAAAATTTATTTTCATATTTTATACACTGTAGTTCTGTTGTGTGTTTTTGATTTAGTAACAATTTATGTGTTTTTCTGTTGCAGAGCACTGCGGCCTGTGGTGTCGAGGCTCACAGCGATGCCATCCAGCCCTGCCACATCAGAGAGGCCATTCGGCGCTACGGCCACAAGATTGGCCCTCTTTCCCCATTCACAGTACGTAATAACAGAGTTATAAAAAGTTATATTTATAATCTGAAAGAATTTTGATTTTCAAGTGGTCAAATGAAGAAGCAATGGAATTGTTGAAAGCAATTTGTGGTGACTGTAATTTTGTTGTATAAAAGTGGCATAATTCTCTTGGGAAATAAAAGTTAGTCATTTTTGTCTCTTTTTGGAAGGACAATTTTTTTCTACAAAATATTTTCTTTCAATCACAAATTATGCTTTTTTTGTTGGATCTTATATTTTCTATTTTTCAAAGCTTAGGATTATAAAACATTTTTGTCAAATTATATGTATCCAAATATTGCTAGAAGCACTTTATATTTTAAAATTGGTTGGATTGGCAATACCACTTCTATCAGATGTCCTTCTGCTCCTAAACATACTTTGAGTTGGAAGAAGAAGAAATGATTTCTTTACTGGCTTTGAAGTAGGCTGAAATGCAGACAGTCTTTCACATCTTCAAATGGTTTTAAAGCTTGTAATCAGTGTTTGTTGTGTTTGTTTTTAAATAGAGAATTAAAGACTATATTTCAATAGCCTAAAATGTGTGTGTGTGTGCGTGTGTGCGTGTGTGTGTGTGTGTGTTAATTAAATGCTCATCTTGTGGCCCTTTAAAAAAAAACTTTATTCATGTTAATAGGACTATCTCCAAATCTTCTGTTTATAAGGAATTTGTTTTATTTTTAGAAAGGGAGGTTTATTTTTATTTTATTTTTTTTTTTTGCATGTTACTCTTTTATTAGATAGGATAACACTTATTGATTATACATTAGGTATATGGCATTTTGCTTAGTGGTTTTTTTTTATATTCTTTTTTTTTTATTGTTCAGTTTATTAATTACATTGTTTCCCCTTTTTTATCCCCCTATATCTTCCCTCCCCCCTGTACCTATCCCACCCTCCGCCCTCACCTCCCCCTCCCCAATGTCCTCTCCCATTGTTGTAAGATTTTTGTCCAATCTCTTGCTGCACTTCCCACAACCCTTTTCTCCCCAAGAATTGTCAGTCCATTCCCTCTCTATGTCCATGTTTCTGTTATAGTCACCAGTTTATCTTGTTCATCAGCCTATCAGTTCACTTGATTTTTATGATCATTTGTTGATAGATGTGTATTTGTTGTTCATAATTTATATTTTTACCTTTTTCTTCTTCCTCTTCTTAAAGAATATCTTTCAGCATTTCATATAATACTGGTTTGGTGGTGATGAACTCCTTTAGCTTTTTCTTATCTGCGAAGCACTTTATCTGATCCTCGATTCTGAATGATAGCTTTGCTGGATAGAGTAATCTTGGTTGTAGATTCTTGCTCTTCATTATTTTGAATATTTCTTGCCACTCACGTCTGGCCTGCATCGTTTCTGTTGAGAAATCCGCTGACAATCGGATGGGTGCTCCCCTGTAGGTAACCAACTGTTTTTCTCTTGCTGCTTTTAATATTCTCTCTTTATCTTTTGCTCTTGGCATTTTAATTATGATATGTCTTGGTGTGGTCCTCTTTAGATTCCTATATTTTGGGGTTCTGTGTACTTCTTGGGCTTTTAAGTCAGTTTCTTTCACCAGGTGGGGAAAGTTTTCAGTCACTATTTCTTCAAGTAGGTTTTCATTACCTTGCTCTCTCTCTTTTTCTGGCACCCCAATAATTCAGATGTTGGCTTGCTTGAGGTTGTCCCAGAGGCCCCTTACGCTATCTTCAATTATCTGAATTCTTTTTGTTTCTTGCTTTTCCAGCTGAGTGGATTTTGGTTCTTTGTGGCCCTCTGGACTGCTTTTAGGACTTTGTGTAATATTTTTTATTTCAGTCTGTGTATGCTTGATTTCTAGTTGGTCCTTTTTTTTATCTGTGAGGATCTGGTTCGTATCCTCAGAGGTCTTGTTCATTTCCCTGAGGGTCTCATTCATTTGCTTGTAAGTATCATTCATCTCCTTGTAATTCTCATTCATTTGCTGGTTGGTCTTGTTTATTTCCTGGTAATTCTCATTAATTTGATCGGCCTTTTGTAGGAGCCTCTTGAAAAGCCTTATAACCGTGGTTTTGAACTCAATGTCTTGTCGTCTTTTCTCCTCCATTTCTTTCACACCTGATTTCTTTCCATGTCTCTGCATGGTGGCTGCTTTATGTGGTGGCTATCCTCAAAGGGACAGTGGCTCAGTCTTCCCGGTTACCTGAGGTGGGTACTCTTACTGCAATCCTTTATGGGTTGTATTCAGTGTTTTTGAATTTAAACCCAGCTTTTTGTTGTTAGCCCTAGGAGGGTTTGACCTCCAGGCCAATTGGCTGTGAAGGGAGACTGTGTTCAGATTGGATGGGCGGAGTCTCTGGGCTGCGCGCAGCGGCAGCGGTGGTGGCGGCAGCTGGGTCCTATGCGCTCGCGCGCGGGTCTCTTTTGGATGGGGATGGCTGCAGACTCCTCCAAGAAAAAGCCGCTAGTCTCTTCCCCTTGCCAGACAACTCTGCCTTTCCCCAAACGTGCCTGCACACCAAAAGTCCAGCCCAGGGCTGTAAAATAAATGGTTTCCGGAACCAAGTTTCCAGGAGGCAAGTCGCGGGTTTGCGCACCGCGCCCCGCTTCCAGGGTGCGTCCCCCGGACCTCGGACCGCGCCCAGTTCCGGGTAATCTGTGCAGGGGGACCTCTCCTACCCTGGATCTCGGACCTCGCCCGGCTCGGGAAATCTGGGCGGTGAGACGCCTCCGCCCTTCCTCGTGGGCGAAATCCGGCCGGTCCCTGCTCCAGCCCCAGCCCGCACGCGCGCGCGCGACCAGAGCGGCTCCTAACCTCTTTCCGTCTGAAAGATTGCGCTCCCGCCGGTCCTGAGTCTATGTCCCACCTTTGCTCCTATTAGTGGAGTGTACATTCAGCCAGCTTTCTGGCGATTCTGGGTGCTTGTCTGTTCTGCTGTTATGTTGTAGTTCTTAAATAGTTGCGCGGGGCAGAACAATAGGTGTTTGCTTATGCCGCCATCTTGGTGTTCCTCTAGAATGGGAGGTTTAGTTTGTGACTGAGGAATAGTAGAATTTACTGTTTCCTTTTTTTTATGTACTTCTGCTTTAATACGCTAAAGCAGAATATCTATGTGTAATATTATACATATACACGTAAGTATAATATATAGAGTTTAAGCTAATTTTTATCTAATAAATATATAACCAATATGCTTTTAAAACTAGTGATGCCATCTTTAAATACTTAATTTAAATAGATCTGGAAAACAGAACAAATAAACCATGACCTGGAAGGTTTATTTGGCCACTACCAGAGCAGATGGCTTAAATCAACAGCCAGGGGTAAAAGCACTCCACCTGGAACGGGCACCTAGGTTTATCACTCCTCAGGAAGGACCTACCTTGAAAGGTTTGCTTTATTCCCTAGAGCTATAAGAATTTTCCCAGCCTAAGAGAAAAAAATATGCCTATTCCATTTTAGACACAGTTTCTATATATCTGCCTTTTTGAGTTAGAAGTTCTCTTTAAAGTGGGAGAGCTTTTCAGACCATTTATGCTGACAGTGTGGCCACCCAGCACTGGCTTTCACATACCTTCACTGCCGAATAGAGGTGCTCAGTCCCTGGTATTGGGGATGCTGATGCTCAGTCCCTGATGCTGGGGTGCTGATGTTCAGTCCCTGGTGTTGGGCTGATGCTCAGTCCCTGGTGTTATGGTGCTGATGCTCAGTCCCTGATGCTCAGTTCCTGATGTTGGGTTGCTGGTGCTCAGTCCCTGGTGCTAAGGTGCTGATACTCAGTCCCTGAGGTAATACTTTATGCAGCACTAGGAACACTCTGCTACCTAGGCTTATGAGCTGTAGCTCCTAAGAGGAAAGGAGGCATACGGGCTGCCTCTACAGTAGCCATTGAGTGAGACCTAAATTTTCATACAGAAAAAGCTAAGCTAACTATCCTCCAATGTAAAATTCCCTTTGTAAGCTGAAGTGCCCATAAACAACTAGTTTATATTTATGAAACATAGAGATCTTGACTTTGCAAGATAATCTAACTTAAAGTATCTATAACTTGACTTGTATGAAGCCAATAATTTGAAATTCATTTGAAGAAGTAAAATAACAGTAGGTTACACAGAAACTTAACTCGAGCATTAATCAATAAACTGATAAAATGCTTTTAGTGAGGCATCATTCTGTGCTCTATATGACTTCAGAAATAATTCTATACAAAATCACATCATGATTTGCTTCGGGAATACAACTCATTGTATAAAGAATTGTGAATTATTCACGTAAGGAATTAGTTGAGATGGTAGAAGAAGAAAAAACATGATTAAAGTCATGTTAATTGGAAAAAAGGAGAAAGTACCAATAATGCTTGTGTAGGTGCTAGAGCAGTGAAGAAGGGGCGGGATGTGAACATCAGTTGCCTGACACTCATGTGAGTGCAGTGGAGACCTTTGTAAACCATCCCCTCTCAACCAATTGTAATAGTGCAGGCATACCTCATTTTCTTGCCCTTCACTTTATTGTACTTTATAGATGTGTTTTTTATATATTGAAGGACTCCATAGATGTGTTTTTTACATATTGAAAGACTCCATAGATGTGTTTTGTATATACTGAAGGCAAGACCCTCCACCAGCAAGATGACAACTGACCTATGGTGATACTTGCTCTCCTGTGGTGGTCTAGAACCAAACCCAAAATAGCTCCGAGAAAACAGCCTGTACTGTTTTGGGCATATTGGTTTTTATTGATTAGTTCTTTCTTTCCTGTATTCCCACTTATTTTCAATTCTGTGTGGAAGATCAGAGAAAGTATTATACCTAGAAAATTTAAGTAATTTTCCTGAGGTTAAGCTACTGATTAGATTAAGTGATGGAATCAAAGCTAAAATTCAGGCCTTCCAATTCCCAGCTTTAAAAACTTTCTCCTAAAACAGATATTTGCAGCTGTCCTTACCCTATATGCCTGATATTCTAGATGCACATGCTAAAGAACATTGAAAGCGATTAGTAATTCTGAAAATCACTTCAGGGTTGGTAATTTATAGTAGCTATTTTAGAGTACTTATTTTGTAATCTAGAATGTCCTAAATTATTTTGACACTTGACATCTTATATAGTCCTTTTACACATAGTGGCTGATATTAGGTGAGCTTAGATGGTGTGATAATTGATTTGATCCTAGAGACAAATGACAAGGGTTTACATACTAGTTCTGCCACCTACTAGTTAAGAAGCTTTAAGAATGATTGTTAACCTCTTTATGTCTCAGTTTCCCCATTTATAAAGTGGGTATAATACTAGAATATTCTTAATGATAGAGTTTCAGGAGTACTATGAACTTGATGTGTGGTAGAAGTAGCGATAGTGGCTTTAGTATATTTTCTAAAAGAGATCAGATAAATATACAGATGAAAGTAGAAGCAGTTCTTCCCAACACCCAACCACACACACACACACACACACCTCACTTTGTAATCACAGAAGAAACTAAAACCTGAATAATAATGTGATTTTTTTATAAACTAATTGTTTATACCAGTAAAGTTTAAATGCCATTTAAAGATTATTGTTCCTGAGAATAAATATTCATTTTTACTTTGGGGATTAATAATGGTTGAAGAACATTAGTGATTTTTGTATCATCTTAAAAAATGAGGTCTCAGGAACTAAATGTATATAGTTACTGATAGATTTTTGCATAGATTTTGTACACTAACTCTTTTTTTAAAATACATTTTATTGATGTTTTACAGAGAGGAAGGGAGAGGGATAGAATGTTAGAAACATTGATGAGAGAGAAACATCAATCAGCTGTTTCCTGCACACCCTCTACTGGGGATGTGCCTACAACCAAGGTACATGCCCTTGACCGGAATCAAACCTGGGATCTTTCAGTCGCAGGCCAACGCTCTATCCACAGAGCCAAACTGGTTTCAGCTGTACATTAACTCTTATGCAGCAGAAATTTAAAGTACAAATGGCATGGCTTCAAATCTCTGAAGCTTCATCAAAGCTCAGTTTTTATGAGTTCATAATTTATATAAGTTAATTTAAAAGTTTTTCAAGGACGACTAAATCAAAATTGGTAATAATTTTAAAAAATTCTTACTAGCCTAATTTTCCTCAGTTTTTAAATTTTTTTCATTTTACTGTTTATGAAAGTAGTGTTAGTGTGCTATAAAATTAATAAAATATAGAGAAGTAAAGGGGGAAAAACTTACATTAAGAAGAACACCAGGACTCAAAACAAGGTGTGGCCAAAACTTTAAGTGAATTGTTCTATTAGAAAATTGATACTTAATTGTTTGAAAAGTATTTTCTTTTTGCAGCTTAAAAACTCAAGTGCTTTTGCTAATTGTCTTTTATAAATAATATTCTAGAGCCCTGGCCGGTGTGGCTCAGTTGGTTGGACATTGGTCCATGCACTGAAAGTTTGCCAGTTCAGTTCCCAATGAGGGCACTTGCCTGGGTTGAGGGCTCAGTCCTCGGTAGGGGGAGGGCAGAAGGCAGCCAATCTGTTTCGCTTTCAAATCAATGTTTCTCTCCCTCTTCTTTTTTTTTTTCTTTCTAAAAATCAATTTTTAAGAAATCTTTTAAAAAATAGTATTCTCAGAATTAACTTTAGTTTAGATGTAAAAAGCATTTAAAAATTTTGTGAATAAAGTGGATTTTTATAGTTTAGAGCATTTTGTGTTTTCTCTCAGAGAAAGTACCCGCAGAGCAACACAGCACAGTGGTTGTCTGTCATATGGAAGACGGTGAGACATATATTTTATCTAGATCCTTGCTATTTACAAGCAGTGGGTGGTGCCCGTGGTTACCTACTCTGAAGCTCAATCCCAGCTCTCAATGGGAAGTGCTGTAAATGGCTGATGTGAAACCAGGTCTATAATTTTGAAAGCCTGAGAAAGGAAACTGTGTTCACTGTGTGACATATTTTTATTTCTCCTGAGTGATAGAGTAGAAAAGTATGGTAACCCCATGAGCTTGCATATTATCAGGTGCTTTTATTGAACTGGGATAGTAAGAGAATAAAATTGCTCATTTAAGCATGGTCATTAACCAAAATACCTTATGTGCATAGAATTGAGTTGCTTCAATATCCCATAAGCTATCTAAAATCCTTAGTATTTGCAGCTGGCTAGTTAGTCTTGGTCTCAGAGAAGCTTTGCACTAAACCAGGAGGAACCCTGTAGGGGATGACAGGGCACCCTAGGATCCAGCCTCAATTACTGTTCTTCCACTGCAGCCATTCACTGACTGATGTGTATACATCTATTACATAGAGATACTCCTAGATCATCGATTCTTCTGGTGTTCACAAGAGACAAATAGGATCAAATATAGGAAATTTCCTTTAAGAATATCTCACATTAAACTGTTAAAACAAAAATGGCATAGCAGATTGCTTTGACTGTTTTGATTTAGAATTTTACATTTATGAATAATTCTTATGTCATGAGCACATTACCATTTGCATCTTATGGATTCAACCTGGAAAATATAATGTCAAAAAATATTAGAAGACTTTTCAAATGTAAATACCAACTAGACATAGGGTAAGAATTCTTAAATATTTGTGTTTTTACTGGGAATAAAAATTTTTTCAGCAAATTTTTTGGAAGTACTAAATCTATCATTATGCATTGGAGCCAAGTACCTTTTTATAGTTTTGGGCTACTGATTCTCAGGAGGAAAAAATTAACATGTGGCATACTTATAAGAATAACCTAAAAGTGAATGTTGTCTGGGGGGGGGGGGGGGAGAGTGAAAGTTTTAATTTAGCTGTTTTTAATTTTAAAATAGTGGGGGAAGGGGCTGGCCAGTTTGGCTCAGTGGATAGAGCATCAGCCCTCTGACTGAAGGGTCCCGAGTTTGAATCTGGTCAAGGGCATGTACCTCAGTCACAAGCTTAATCCCTGACCCTGGTCAGGGAGTCTGCAAATGGCAACCAATCAATGTGTCTTTTTCACATCGATGTTTCTGTCTCTTCCCCTCCCTTCCACTCTCTAAAAAAATCAATGGAAAAATATCCTCTGGTGAGGATTAACAAAAAATAAATGACATAGGGTGGAGGATTGCAGTTACAAAATTTACAATGTAAGCCGTAACCGATTTGGCTTAGTAAATAAAGCATTAGCCTGCAGACTGAGTCCTGGGTTCTGGTCAGTGGTTGCAGGTTCATCCCCAATGGAGGTCATACAGGAGGCATCCAATTAATGATTCTCTCTCATCATTAATATTTCTATCTCTCTCTTCATCTCCCTTCCTATCTGAAATCAATAAAAATATAATTTAAAAAGAGAGAACAAATTTATAATGTCATATTATATGAAATTACAGTTTCTATGGGTCAAAAACAGTTGAATATTAGAAATTTTACATGGTTCTTCTTAAAATTAAGTGTTCAATTTAAAATTAGTTAGGGAGAGAATGTTTGAAATGTGGAGATGAAATTGGAAGACTTGGGAGAGAAAAGCATTAGAATCTAAGGCAAGTATTGGTTGAAAAAAGAATAACTTATATAATAGTTTAACAGTAATTTTCCCCCTGCATTACATTATTTATTCTCACAATTCAGCAAGATGGGTATCACCCCACTTTTTTACAGATAAGACAACTAAGATTTACAGGAAAGTTAAATAACTAGCTTACGTTTGCCTTGTAAGAACCAGAGTTTCTGTGGACAGGAGCTAAATACTCTGGTTCCCTAGGACCAGGGCTTCAGTTATTCTCACTAACTTACTCATTAAACTTCCTCTTTGCAGATGGACCTGTTTTTAACTCTTTGAGTGGTCTTGTCCTGTAATGTGAGGTGGCATTTCCCAAACTACATTGTATAGAAGACAAGTGTTGCAAGAGGTATTAAAAGATGTTTTGCCAGAAAAGGGTTTCTTTAAATATTTCAGACTACCTGGATGTTATATCGAGAAGATCTACTCTTAAAATATCATTCAGTGGTGGAGAGTAGTGAAAGTGTTTCACAAAGTTATGGGTAACAGTTGTAATATAACCATCACAATGTCCACTTTATTTCCATGTTTTATTTTATTTTATTTACACAGCTTTGAGAGGTTTTGAGTCACAAATATAGCAGTATTTAATAATGTTCTTCACAAGCTGCTATGGCCATAACTCAAAAGAGAATTTTTTTGCTTAAAAGTTGTTTCACTAACAATAGCTAGCAAATGTTCACATTTTAAAACTGGTAATGTTTATAAGGAATCAATATAGGATCTCTTACATAGGATAACTCTTCATAGTTTTCTGGGAAATATTTTTAAGGTACCTTAAAACATTACAAGTTACTCAAAGATGTCAGAAAGAAAATCTCAGTTTCCGGCAGACCTTTCTGCTACAAATACTTACTTAAAGTTTCTGGGTCAAACTTATTTTCCTTTACCTATTGAATCCAACTTTGGTAAACATCATTATGATAATGCTATTGTATGCATAGCAACATGAGTCTTATTGACAAATAGAGGTGGCACAATCGTACTATGTTATAAAATGTTTCTGGTTTTTTAATTTATTTTATTTAAATGTATCTTATATTGGTCACATTAGTTTTAAGCATACAATATAGTGATTCAACATTTTATACCTTACAGTGTGATAACTCCATTAATTCTACTAATCATCTGTCATTGTGTACATTTATCACAATAATATTGACTATATCCCTCTTTCCCTTTTTGTCCATCTATCCACACCCTTCCTCTGGTAACTGTCGTGTTGGTGTCTGTTTTAATGAGTCTGTTTTTGTTTTGTTTTGTTTTGTTAGATTTCACATGTAAGTGAAACCATACAATATTTGTCTTTCTTCTGACTTACTTCACTTAGCAGAATACCCCTAGATTCATTTTTGTTGTCACACACACACACACACACACACACACACACACCGCACATCTTACTTATTCACTCATCTATCATTGGACACCTAGGTTGCTGCACGTCAACACCACAAGGAGATACCACCTCACACCAGTCAGAATGGCTGTTACCGAAGAGTCTACCACTGACATGTGTTGTCAAGGATGTGAAGAAAAGGGAACCCTTGGGCACTGTTGATGCTATTGCAATCTGGTGCACCCCCTATAGAAAACTGCATGGAGATCACTCAAAGTAGACATGCCTTATGACTTAGCAATGATTCTGGGTATTTGTGCAAAGAAAATGAAAGCACCCCTAAGTTCATTGTTAAACTGTTTTTAGTTATCAGGCAGAATTGGAGGAGAAGTGAAAAGAGATCTCTCATTTGAATTCTCTACAGCAATGCCTTAAATTGGCACAAACAGTGAACTATTTATAAGGAACTAGAGGCCTGGTCCCCTCAGCCTGGCCTGTGCCTCTCACAGTCTGGGAGCCCTGGGGGGATGTCCAACTGACAGCTTAGTGGGCCTAAGCCGTCAGTCGGACATCCTTAGCATTCCCACAGAGGTGGGAGAGACTCCCAACACTGCCACTGTGCTTGCCAGCCGTGAGCCTGGCTTCTGGCTGAGCGGTGCTCCCCCTATGGGAGCACACTGACCACCAGGGGGCAGCTCCTGCGTTGAGTGTCTGCCCCCTGGTGGTCAGCACATATCATAATGACGGGTCATTCCACCATTTGGTCATTTGCATATTAGCCTTTTATTATGTAGATTATTTGGCTCCATTTTGAAAAATTCTGGTACTGTTAACAACCAATTTGTTCCTACACTACACAGTAAGTAGTCAAACATATTTTGCTGTTCTCTGCCATCACTTTTATATCAGTAGTAAAGACCTCACGTTTAGTTCAGCGTGGGTCTAATACAAAGGTGATGTGCTCACTGCACAGTGTTTTGTAGAGCTTTTATTTGGACTGCTTAAATTATGTAAAAAATGTAATAAAATTTCAAAACAGAACTTCCTAATCAGCAAAACATTTACAAGAAATTTAAATATAATACATGCAATGACAGAACTTTTATATTGAGTAGCAAAAAAAAAACTATAAATGGACTTTCAAATCAAAGATCTCTTAGGTCCCTAGAATTCCTGCCAAGAATCCTAGAATTTTCAGATATGTGTTTTGAAAAGGAGAAAAGCAGTCTTTTCTAATGAGAGGATGGTCAGAATATAAATGAAAGATGATACCTAATTATCCCTGTGTATTCTGTCCAAGCTTGTATCCTTTAAAAGTCTTTTAAAATTTGAAGTAGTTCAAGAAGTTAGTGAACATTCATTGTGAAAGGCAGGCTAGATATCTTGGAGAGTGGAGAAAGAATTTGAGCATGAGAGCAAGGAAAGAGGAGTAATTAGCAATAAAGAGAAACTTTTTTAGCAGAATATTCTAAAAGATCCAAATCTTGATATTTGAAAGTGTTACTATAGTTTTTAGGTTTTTCCTTCTGAAGGAATAGGGACAGAATAGAAAATATTTTGAGTGACTCCAAAAGTGAAATTATTTTTTCTTTTAAAAAAAATCACAGGATTCTTTTAACTCATAAATTCATGAAAGCAGCAAAAGGATTAATTATGAGAACTAAACTAAGCTGAGATGTTTCAAAATTTAAATATTGTTCTCTAAAAATGGGAAGGAGCTTTTTAAGATCTATGAATAAACAAGAAGATGCTAAGTATTGAATTGTTACCAGTGGGGAGAGGTCCATGTCTCCAACTATTGGTCGTGGTAGTGGATTTCTTGTAATATCCCAAGAAAAAGAATTTTCTGAGATTCACATAGGGGGAGGAAATACCGTAGAAAGCTTTTTGTTTCCAAGCAATCAAATCCCTGACTTTCCAAGATCTTCTTTCCCTCTTTCTTGCACTGGAAGAAGTATAGGGGCTTTAATGGGGCTAGAATAAGAGCCAGTGACCAGAGTTAGAGTTCCATGTTGGAGCATTCCAATACATCATCAAGCTAGCTTAGCTTATGTTCCCTGCTGTAGTCCATCAGTCCATTTCCTGTAGGGGCGTCATGGCCCTGGGCCATAGGGGAAATGCAAGGAAACGGGGCCAAGAGAGCCCCCCAAGAGCCAAGAAAGAATTCCTTTGTTTAGGAAATTATGTATTCCCACATTTTCTGACTTGCATTGGCCATGCCCATTCTAGCCAATCCATGTTAGATTGACAGGCAAGTACCTTCCCTGTGTCACCCCAAATTCACTGTGAGTGCATCCATCTCCCCTTAGTGGGACCCTCACCCGCAGTGATGTACAGGAAATGGTCCAGTGGTTCCCTGGGGAGTGCAAAGTTGCAGCTCCCTGGTGAAGCTGCTCAAATGGCCATGCTTATAATGACTAGCCTCCTTTTTGCTCCTTTCCTATTATTAATGACTAGCTAATTACAGTGGTATCAGAATTAGACCAACCATTTTCAATCGTTGTGCCACAAAAAATTTTAAAACATGCAGCACATGATCATTTTTATTCAGGGTCAATACCTCTTTTCCCTTAGGTTGTCAAATTAAAAAATGACAATAATCATCACAACAATAGCCGTCTGGTGTGGATAAATCAAAATTATATATATTTTGTCAGATCAGCAAAATATATATTTTTTTGGTGTGCCACAGAATTTTGGTACTTAGTTTATGTGTCCCATGAGATGAAAAGGTTGAAAATCACTGAATTAGACATATAACTCAGTCAGTATATTAAATTGTTCATGTTCACCTAGCAAACTATCTTAATTTTTCTATTAAGATTTTATATCTAAACAAAGTATATATTAGAAAAGAATTCACTAGTTTTTTAAGATAGAGTTTTTATTTGCCATTGCCAGTTTTTATTTGCATTTGTAATCATGGTTTAAGTGAAACATTTGTGTATTTTTTTATTGATGGTGTGACAAAAATCCCTTCTCAGCCATGATGAGAACCTTTTACACTGGTGATGATTTAGTTTTTAATTATTGCTTAAATGGTGTTATATACTTTAGTCATACAAATATAATTATTGAACTGTCATTTAATTTACTGATATAGTTGCAAAGTTAATTCTCCAGCATAATAAGTAGATTATTTAAGTAGAAAATTTATACCTTTCCAAAAAGGAACTGATACCTTACTCTTATTGTATATTTAAGGCTATATTCAAGGTGGGGAAAATATGCAGGAAAAAAATTATTATGCACTATTTTCCTGCCTGGTGTGTTTTAGTCATGATTTGATTTAAACCAAACCCCCTGCCTATGTATGCACAGATCAAATATTCCACCCCTACACAGGGCCTGTGTGTGACCCCACGCTGTGAGAAGAGAATTCAGAGCCCATATGTCAGTCAGATGATGATTCTTGCCCTGGCACCTGGATAGGCTCTCCCACCTGATTGGCGTACACTTGCAGTTCTGGGCATATACCCAAAATGTGGAGTAGGCTCTCCAGATCTGGATATATTTTGGCTGATTAGTTGGCAGAGGTCATGAGGGCAGAGCCCAATGTTAGGCTCTGAATTTGCCCAGGTGCATTCAAGGTGATAGTAGGGCAGCTGCACCCCTGGTGGGAATACCAGGGAGGGGATATTTGAGTTGACGCTCTGGCTCCAGAAGTTTGCAGCCTGGCCTACAAGTCCCTGTCAATTCCAATTTAAACACTTGTGCAGATTTTATAGTTTCCAGTAGAGAAGTTAGAGACTACATTTCTGGCTCTGATTTAATTCTACATTCCTGATTTAACCTAAAACACCCATTCCCAGATTCTAGACTAATTAAGTAAGCGCCTAATAAGTAAATAAGTTATAATTGACAAGCATGCCTCATCCAAGCAAGCTGTTGGTATTTTTTAAAAAGTGAGAGGGGAGAGGAAAGGAAGGGAGAGGAAGGGAGGGGAGTAGAGGACAGAGGGCAGGAGTGAGGAGAGGGAAGGGAGAAGAGAGGAGAAGGGAAAGAAAACCAGGCTGGGTTCTGCACTGTGCTTTTCTTCTGTCTAAAGAAGACAATATTAGAGTTGGTCTTCGTGTGGGTAAACTCACTTCACTTCAGTTTTAGGTGGCAAGCAATATCTTTAACCCACAAAATCAGCTCACAAATGGTTAAAACAAAAAATGAAGAAGAAAGCCAGGCAAGACTGTACTGCTACAGTCAATCTATCACCCACCACTGCTGGAAAAACAATTCAAAGCACATGCCTTCCTGGTAGGATGAAAGCACACTTCACAGACATAGGACAGCACTGGCTTTCTAAGTTTGGACTAGGTAATAACAGTCCATTTGGCAGAATCCATATTTGTACAATTGAACTACACATAATTTAGAAGTGGAATGACCAGTAATAACATCCCTAACATGTCCTAGGATTGTTATGGCTCTGATATCTCCATTTATTAATTCAATAATCATTTTCCAAACAATGTGTTAGAAATATGTTCAAGTGGAGGTATGGCATGTAGAGGGAGGTAAGCAGCTGCATGTTCCAAAGAAACAAGAGATGCGCCTGTAAGCAGTGCCCTGTGGGGGGTGCTTCACTGGAGAGTGACAGTGCCTCAGGTACAGAGAAAGGGCAAGATCAGAGAATCTCTGAGAGGCCATTAACATTCAAACCGAGTTTATGAGGCAGAGGTGAGGGAAATGAGTAGGAATTCTAAAAGACGGTTGAGGCAGAAAGAAACGCTGTAATAAACTAGGAGTGTGGGGAGGGGGAAGAATAAATGTCTGAAAGCACTGTGGCTGTCAGGCCAAGGTGAGGAACTGAGTCCAAAGTACACTGAGGGGAGATGAAAGGAAGCATCGAACGTGGAGTCATGGTGTTTGGAGAGGCTCTGAATGCCAAGCCAGTTTACCTAAACTTTATGGCGTAGACATGCAGTTCTCTAACTGCTCTTCAGAAACCCTCGGTATTTTACAGGTGTTCTGCAAATAATACAGATAATTTTTTTTCTCTAATATATATTGGGGTTTGGGTAGGATTTTGTTTGGAAAATCTCTTTTTAGACAACTAGTATGGTCATCAAGGAGCTATTTTAGAGTGTTTGAACAAGGGGTTGACATGAGCAGATCTGTATAGCAGAAAAATAATCTCAATGATGGTGTAGAGGAGGGGTTGGAGTTAGGATATATAATAGGCAGGGAGACTAGGAGGCTGCCACAGTATTGCAGCCTAGAGGCCAGGAAAGCCTCTACTAAGGCAATGGCATTGAGAATAAAGAAGATAGAATGTATTCAAGAGCTATTTGGCATAAATAGTAAATAGAATAAGACCTTAAGTGAAAGAAGAATAAAAGATGACAAGTTTATAATTTGGGTCATTACATAAAAGAAACAATTAAAAATAGTTTCAAGAATCAATTTAGTGCTTGGATGCTTACAAAGTGTTTGCATGCAGTTTAAAGATTCAACAAGGAAACTTCTTTCAAGGAACTCCCAGAGGGTGGGGGTGGGGGTGGGGATAGGGGTGGAGGAAGCTCAATGGATAGAGCACCTGAACTTAAAAAAAAAAAAAAAAGACATTCCAGCTTTCTGTTTGAACTTCTGGGAGTGTTTATATATATGGCCAGAAAGTCCCAGGTATTATTAGGTTGTTGATGAACAAATTGACTTTTTAAGGCATTAATAAACTTGGCCGTGCATTCCTGAAACATGACTATAATCTAACCAGATTGTTAAAATATTTGCATCATAAAAGCCACCCCTGCAACAACTCTGTGCTAGTGTAAATTCCAAAGCATCACTTTTCTAAACTTTGAGTAGAGGCTTTTATCTCTGAGTGAATCCATTGTCTCCACCACCACACAAACCTCCAGGAACGGAAACTCTAAGGAAAGTAATGAGAGCAACCCGGACTCAGACATCGCATTTCCAGCACGGCTGGACTGAGAAGTTGTTGGTATGTTCCCCTGGTTTAACAGAAATGAGCTCTTCCTGGTTGTAGAGATGCTTCTAGTGGAGACACGCCATATGCCCTCCATCAGCTCCCGCACAGTTATTCTACCTCAGCAAGCACTTCCAGCCTCTCGAAACTCTTGTCTGTTTCAGACTTTTTGCCCTTCCCTGTTAAAAGTCCCTCCTTCAGATTTATGAAAGAAAGTATTTCTTTCTGTGAAAGGTTTTTGTACACCCGCATCTGGAAGTGTTTATTTCAGTGGCATGTAAGCTATCTGTGGATTTAGTTAGCACCAGACCCCCTTTTGTATACTCCTGCCTTAAAAATTTTATAAATGATCTCATTGAATTTGTGCCAGTGTGCACATGGTTTGGCTGATTGCTGCATATATCCTTTACCTGCCAGTCACCTTTGATTTATATTCCTTCTGCTAAGCTTTTACCTTCCAAAAATGGTGCCACTGAACTATCCTCTAAATCATCTTATTGGTTAAATTGCTCCAAGATGAGTTGGTATGTTTTTGGTTGCCTATAGACAGATGAATTTATATTTTTCTGCCCTTACCCACTTCTAGTGGAGCCAGCTAGGAGGATTGGCCATGTTATGTCATCGATCTCCTTATTCCAAATGAATACCATCTGAAACTCTATGCCAAGTCAAGACTAACGTGACAGAGAAGTGTTCTCTGGCACCCACTTCTGTTAGATCTTCTTTTAAATAAGTCTGTCCCTTGAACTGAATCTGATATGGAGACTTTATATTTCTCAGAAAGGGGGAAATAAAGTATTTCAAACAAAATAAGTAAACTTTGTCAGAAAGATAGAGACTTTGTAGGCTTTACAGAGCTTTAATAACTTTGAGTTTTCTGATGTTTCCTAGAGAAAAGCAGGTGGGTTGGCAGGTATTTAAAATTAGAAGCCTGGAGCACGAAATTCATGCACAGGTAGGGTCCCTAAGCCTGCCAGCAATCAGGGACGGTTGGGGCCTTCTGGCTGCTCGCCAGGGTCTTCCTTCATTCTGCACCATCCCTTGGTGGTCAGCACACACCATAGCGAGTGATCTAACTCCTTTCTCCCAGTTGAACTCCTGAGGGGACACTTCGCATATTAGCCATATATATATAGATGTTGGCTATTTGTGATAGTGGTTTCTAATTTCTAAAGAGAGATCTTAAAGAGCTAATTCTGACAAAATGATGCTTCAGTTTGAACCAGTTTTCTAGGAGTTCGTTGGCCATCAAGTATACCATTTAGCTTGATGTCGCAGGTGACCAGCTCTTACCACTGATGGTAACCTTTATACTTCATGTGAATTGGCAAATGAGAGAGCCAGTAGTGTGCTGATAGATCATGGCATTAATGATGTAATTTTAAAGTAGGTTTTAAAATATCTCACTAGAGCTTTGTAAAGCACTGCTCTTTTTCTGTTCTGTATAATGTAGGGGAATATTTTTAAATTTCATGATTGTTCTTGAAATGGTGTGGAAGCATTTAAAATACTTGGATTACACAGATCTTGGTATCATAGTTCACAGACTATTGGAACCAAAAGATACAGCTTCTAGGCTGTTTGGCTATGGTCCCATTATGCCTGAAGATATTTATTCCAAAAGACTCAGGAGGCTTCATTTATACTCTTAAAATTTTTATATGCAACTCCCTGTGTTCTGTCAAGGTGAAAGATGTCTCAGGAGTATGGCAGTCATATTTGCATAGTACTGATGTGCTTTTCAGAAAAGCATTATGTGTTGGACTGCTATTGTTAGAAAATCAGCACTAGATATATGAGCACTGTATTTCCATTGAGATGTCACTTTTATTTAAAAGTAATAAGTATGTATGTACATGTAACCTTTCATAGAGGTATAATTGTGTGTGTGTGTGTGTGTGTGGCTACAGACATATACATATATATGTATATAGTCTCATTTTAAAAGATTATCTTCTAAGGGTTTTAATAGTAGGATATCATGTAATTATTACAACAACCTAAAAAGTAGTAAGATTATGAGTATAAGGAAAGAAGGAAGGAAGGAAGGAAGGAAGGAAGGAAGGAAGGAAGGAAGGAAGGAAGGAAGGAAGGAAGGAAAGGAAAGGGAGGGAGGAGGGAGAGAGGGAGGGAGGGAAGGAGGGAAATAGGAAAAAAGGAAGATAAAATTGTCTTATAAACCAAAATTTCACTGATACTGTTACATGTAATCATTAGCATCCTAATAGAATTCACAAGCAGAGATGAAAAGGCTAGTTGGCCAACAATGCCCTTCTGAATCAGCTGACTTGCCTAAGCCCCAGTTTAATCACTTATAAAAATTAGTAATTTGTAGTAAATATTTAGTAATATTACCTGGAAGCTTCTAGCATAGTGCCTAAAATATAGAGCATGCTCAAAAAATGCAAGTGGAATGTTTTATTTTGAAATCATCATCATCCAAATAGAATTCAAAAGTAGAGATGACAGTACTAGTTGGCCAGCAGCACCCTTCTGAGAACTGCACAGGGAAACTCAGCATGACGTCTGAGTGTGGGATGGAAGCCCAGACCCACTGATTGGCTTGTACCTTTAGAGAATTCCCTAATGTTTCATGTCCATTTTCATGTGTATAAAATGAGTAATAATGTGATAATGTGTTCTTTATTGCCTCAGATACCTTGAGATCCATGAACACTGGACTCTTTTCCTGCCCATGTGTGGGCAAACAGGCCCATGCTAAGGACCATTTTACTTCCGGTGGTGGTGGCATTACTGACCACATTTGGGAAATGAGGCTTAGATGCAGAAGGAGTATGGTAAAAAGATGAAAAGCTACAGAGATTGTGGGTTGCTACAACTGACTGCCAAAAGCTTTTCCAGGAATGAGAGCTTAGAGAAGTTGGAAGCCT
The DNA here is from genome assembly GCA_027563665.1 of Antrozous pallidus. Classification (NCBI taxonomy): domain Eukaryota; kingdom Metazoa; phylum Chordata; class Mammalia; order Chiroptera; family Vespertilionidae; genus Antrozous; species Antrozous pallidus. The sequence continues at coordinate 15,219,991 of CM050517.1, read as the reverse complement.
TAGATTAAAAGGAAAGACTGGAACATGTATTCCATTGCAAACTGGCTTTAATTATAAGTTTCCAACTTGAGGATCAGGGAAGGACCCTTACTCAGAAAATATTTTTACTCCTGCTTTCACTGATTCCTAAATTTCTACTAGTGGAGAGTCATTGTCCTCTCTTAAGTAATTTATGAAAATTCAGTGTTTCAAATAACTAGACGAGAGGATCCATAATTCAACATGATTGTTGGGTGATGATATTTAAGTTGGTGATTAGTATGATCTTTGGTCAATTTCAGCAGGATTTTATTTGTTATTCAAGACAAATGAGAATTTATAGAGTTTCTAAAAATCTCCTAAGAATTTAACTGTGAAATTTCTGTTCCCAAGTTATTTCAGTATCCAATAGTTACACACTTTTCTTCCAACCTAAATTGAATTTTTTCTTTATTTCTCCTCAATGGAAAGAAAAATATTACAATGTTATATGAACAAACTCTCCAAGGCTCTTCCTAATTTTGGTAAAGGTATTTCTTAGATACTTGCCGGGAAAATTTTTTCACTGTCTCTATTTTAATCTCAGGACAGCTTCTGAACACTACTCTTCTCTTAGAGGTCATGGTCTAGAGAAAGAATCCTTATTAAACTAGATAGATCTAGGCCCAAGAAGTTTCTGGTAATAGAGGGCATGGAGAAGTCTAGATCCCACCTCTTATTTCCATGACTTTCTTTCGATTTTTCTCTCCTTTTGAACCAAGTCCTAAACTTTGACCCACTTCTTCTAAGATGCTTTGTATTTCTTGGTCTGACCCAAACTAATAAGGATGTATCCTCAGGCAGACCAAGGGACCATGCTTTAAACTTCTTGGTGTTCCCCTCAGCAAAATATAATGATCTTTATTTATTTGGAGCCCAACACAAAAGATGGGCTCCAAATAAGCCAGTGGATGAACGGATGGACAGATGGGTGGAATGATGGTCTGAAGAGAGAACAATCTTCCAGTGCACAAAGTTCAATCTCCTTGATCAGTTTTAGGCCCCCTCAACTTGGTATGCCCTATATAAATGGACTCTTCCCTACCTATGATTAGTTTATGGGTCACTCACTGCAGGGCAGCAAAAAGAATGATATGGTTGCTTTATTTTTACTATCTAGTATTAACCATTGATTCCTCTAGAAAATCTACCATATTGGAAAATCCTTGGGAAAAGTATGAAGCTCAGTTCATAGCATCATGCTGGAACCATAATTGAAGCTGACATATATATATATTTGTGTGTGTGTGTGTGTGTGTGTGTGTGTGTGTGTGTGTGTGTGTTTAATTGATTGACCTTGGCACTCAGCACCCCAATCAGCACTGAGGAACAAAGGTTCACATTCTCAACAAATAAGAAGGAACTTTGCTATCAGTTGTAAGGCTTCAAGTATTATCTTGTTACACCACTCTTAAATTATTTTGTAATGGTATTTTGCAAATTTGATCCTGTGTATAAAACAGCCAGTCTTCACAGCTGTTATTTTTATTACAGAAACCAAACTTATTTATATAATTAGTGACCCAGTGCACAGATTTGTGCACATTGAAAGAAAATTAATTAGAAGAAAGATTCGTGTGGTAATTACATTACTGCAAAAACTTTATATAAAAACATTGATAAAAACAATAATTAATAAATTGATTAATAAACAACATGACATAACAACAACATGATATAAAAAGTGATAAAAACAACATTGATAAAAACAATGACTGATAAATTGATTAAACTTATTCTAATATCTCCCTAAACACCACAGTAAGAGTAAAACCATTTTCAGAATGCTTGACTAATTTCCCTTGTGATGAAGTATTTATAACTTTAACTTTAATGTCACATGCTCTTCTTGAGGAGCGACATATAGCTGACTATGTCTGAAAATGGGTTCAGGTAGGAATATTCCTACTTTGTTTAGATTTTGTCCTTGTGACTTATTAATAGTCATCACAAATGCTGGCATCACAGGAAACTGTCTTTGAATTAATTTAAATGGGAGGCCAGTGTCAGACAGGGACAAATCAATTCTTGGACTCAGGACAACCTCTCCTTCCGCAGATCCTTTTAATACTTGAGCTTCGATTATATTAGGTCACAATCTTTTGATAATCAATCTACTACCATTACAAAGACCCCATTTACTATTAAGATTTTTCAGTAGCATGATGATTATACCTACTTTCAATTTTAATTTATGACACAGCATTCCCGAAGGAGTAATACTATTAAGAAATTTGATGGGAAAATTTACCTTTTTGGCATCATCCATTGAATCATCACTCAAATAGGTGTGAAAATCCCTTTGAACATTTTCCATTTCCCATACATAGACTATTTGGATTTTGTATTCCTCATGGTCCATGTACCATATTTGATTTTACAATTTGAAAAAGTTGAGGACACTGGTCTTCATCTGGAATTTCTGCCTTAACTATATGGTCAATGTCATCTTCAGTTCATAATTTGGATTCACTAATATCAATAATATGTGAGCGTGAGGCAGTCCATGTTTGTGAAATTCGATGACATGAATTTTAGCTATTATTTGCCAAATAAATCAAATTTGTATATATCATTTAAAAGAGCATACAGCTTTATATTAAAAACCCTGGGACGTAGTGCCAATAGTTGGTCTTTAGATACATTCTAGCATCACATGCAATTGGCACCAGTGAGAGCTTTATATGTATTGCGCATGTGTGAGTCAACATTTTTTTAAATTGCCAGTGCATGCCATATGTACCGGCAGGTTGGTCAGTCGAATGGTTGGATGGACATAGGGTCAGTCATTTGGCCTTTTATATATACTAGGGGCCCGGTACACGAAATTTGTGCACTGGGGGTGGGTGGTCCCTCAACCCAACCTGCCCCCTCTCACATACTGGGAGCCCTCAGGGAATGTCCAACTGATGGCTCACCCCCAGCCTGCCCAAGGCCTAAAGCTCTGTGAGGCTTTAGGCCTTGGGTACCCAGCCATCGCCCTGCTCAGCTCAGCCCTGGCTGCCTGCGACCACCCGGCCCCAGGGGCTGGGTGCT